>JARGCV010000104.1:12927500-13630000 GCA_034064705.1 Bothrops alternatus
AAACAAGTAAAACAGATATTTTATGTGTTTGTCATCCTATAACAGAATAATCCTATGAGGATATAATGTGTTTATACATTTATATTATTTTTGCATTTTCTAATTAAATCATAAAAACATTTCATAGTAAAGCTTGTATCACGAGTAGCCTAAATAAGACTCTTCAGAATTGTAAATATGTTATTACCTATGCATGCTGCATCATAGTAACATTGAGGAATAATATATTTCATATTTAGATGATGATGTCTTACATGATGAAGAGTTAGATAAAGAACTCCTCTGGAATCTTCAACTTTTATCAGAGGTATTTATGAGAAATTCTAGCTTTAATTTTCAATATATTTGGTTCATGTTTTAGTTTCAATATACAAAATAACAAACAGAAATGTCCTTATGAGGAGCATATTTAAGGCACAAACTACTTAGCTAGACTTGTGTGCTAGACTGAATCATTATATGACCTTTAAAGCTCCTTAGAGAAGAACAGTGAGTTTTTAAATCTGATTTGAGAGAGGAAATATAACAGCTTGAAGTTCTAAAACTATTAGTGAAAAATAGAAGTGTTGTTCTCAGGTGTGTATGTGTGTCCCTACTTGGGAATTAATTCATAGAATCATAATGTTGAAATGGATCTTGGAGTTCTTCAAGTCCAGTCATTTCCAGGACATGAATCCTGATATCATCTAAAACAGATGCCCAATCTTTGCTTCCAATGACAGCGCACCCATGATTATGCCACTGCTATGCCACTGCTTAATAGCTCTAATGTTGAGGAAATTCCTTTCTTTATTTCCATTTTGGATTTTCCTAAAATCTATGTTTTGGGGTTTTGTCCTGCACTTAGGAATTATGGAAAATAAATCCATACCCTCTTTCCTGAAAATAGTCCTTCAAGTATTGGAAGAGTATTCTTATCTCCCTCTCTTATTTGGCTAGACACAGTTTCTTTAGCTGTTCTTCATGGGATTCAGCCTTCAAGCCATTCATCATCTTTGCTGCTTTTTTTTTTTGCACTATTTCTTTTTGATCTTCATTTCTCTTTTGACTCCCTCTCCCAATGGTTTGGCGTCTGACAGGTTGGACCACTTTTTCCATCTTGCGCTCTTCTCCTTCCTTGATTTTTCATTGTTTTGTACATATCCAGAGAACAGTTTTCCTTATTTTTGGCATCCATTGCAAGCCTGAGCATATTCTGAGCCTTCTTGATGTTATCCTTATTAATATGGGCTGTTCCCTGATGCTCTGTTTTTGTTGTACACCCCTTTCCATTCTATAAACTTAAGCTTTCTTTCTCAGCTTATTAGCTCTTTATACAGCCACACTGGTTTCATCGGGTGTCTCCTATTTTTTCTTTCTCTTTGGTAGGTCAGATTTGGTAGGCTGAGTTTGGGCCTTAAGATTTCCTAATCCTCCCTTCCTAGCTCCTAATACCCCACATACCTTTCAGTAATGCAAGATATTGAATATGTTTTATAGAAAGCCTTTTATTTTCCATTTAATTTCCTTCAGTCAATAATGGCATGTTTCTTTTAGAAATGTGAGTCACTCATTTTGCTGTTCACTTATTGATAATCCCCATTTAGCAGCCACAGTTGGATCAGCAACTCTTGTCACTAAGTGTTGCTGTTGTTAAACATCGTGTGATCATGACTTGTGAATTAACTACTGGCATCTCCATTGACTCTGTGGTTGGAAGCTTACTGTAAAGCTGGCAAATGATCAAGTGCCTCCTGGGTGTTGCAATTGTCGTAAATGGTGCTGGTTGTGATGTGCCCAAATCTTGATCACATGAGTGCAGACATGCTGTAACAGTTGTAAGTGCGACGACCGGTCCTAGAGTTATTTTTTCAGAGCTATGATAAATTCAAATGGTCCCTAAACAAGGCTATTGTTAAGTAAGGATTACCTATATTACTATTTTCAAGATATTGTTCCACTGTTGGTGTATTTGACAGATAGGGATGATCTCAGGGTTGGATGATGAGATATCTAGAGGGCTTCGGAAGATTGGATATGTCTGTGGTGCCTGCCACATATAAGACAAGTGTGAATAAAATTTAAAAAGTTGGCAAATTACAAAAGAAAACCATCCTAATAGATGGCCAACCTGATAGATTGCATATTAAAAGGAAAAAATAGATCAAATGTCTCTTCTGAACTATACATTCACATAAATTCTGTTTGTATTTGTTTCTGATATTATGACTTTTGTTAGATCACTCGTGTGGATGGGAAGAAGTTGCTACCATACAGGGAACAGCTTTTGAATATTCTACAACGAACGCTCCATTTAACCTGTAAGCAGGGTTACATTCTGTCTTGTAACCTATTGCACCATCTTCTTCGGTCTACTACGCTTATCTACCCCACAGAATACTGCAGTGTGCCAGGTGGTTTTGACAAGCCTCTTTCTGAATACTTTCCTATCAAGGCAAGGATTTTAACTTACTTAGGATTAAAGAATTTGACTGCATTTTTCAAAATAAAAGTAATAAATAATTACTCTGTTGTATTTCCCCAATGATTTTTCCAGCTCAAAGGCTATGGAAAGTGTAAGTGAAAGATGCTGTAAGACTAAAAATATGTAATGTTGATTTTATCATCAATGTATTATTTTATTTTTTTAGTTGGATGCTAGCAGATACCATCTTGAAATGGTATCAGAATTAAATACATTGTAGGTAAACTAGCTTAACATGTCATGAAATCATTAGGTTTATGGTTTTTTCTAGTAACATTCCCTATCCTACTAAATAATACAATTGAGATATTCCTTATTTCATAGGTAGTATTTCTCCATTTTATTTTTACAAGACATTTTAACATATTACAGGATAAATTAGTCTATACAATAAACCTGTTAATTCTGTAACATAAGGAATGGTCTTAGTCAGGTTGCTATATAGCTACAGATACACAAATATAATTAACGAATACTATGCTAAGGACAAATGTAATACATGTTATATTTTTATAGTTTAAAATATAAAATACTAAAAGGCAAGATGATATTATGTAATAAAAAGTAGTTGTAGAGCAGCGGTTCTCAACCTGTGGGTCGCGACCCCATTTGGGGTCGAACGACCATTTCACAGGGGTCGCCAAACACCGCAGTCCGCCATATTTTTTTGGGTCGGCCATTTTTTCCCCTTTGCGATGCGGGCCCGCTATTTTTTTTTTTGGTCGGCCATTTTTTTTGGTCGGCCATTTTTTCCCCTTTGCGATGTGGGCCGTCGTGCCGCGCATGCGCGATGCGCCCCGTCGTGCCGCGCATGCGTGATGCGGGCCGGGGTCGAGCCCCGGAAAAGGTTGAGAACCGCTGTTGTAGAGAAAGAAGTAGCAGAACCTGAAGGTGAAATTAAAAGAGGGAGGGATCAACCTAGAATCTCAACATAGCCGTATGTGAACCAAGTCCACCCCCTTTGAATTCTCTTGACCCTTATCTAACTCCTAGAAGGTGCTAACCATGCATGGGCATGAGTAGCAATAAAACAGTTTAATTGGACCTTCACTGGTGGACCTGATCTTTCCTTCCAGACATTAATGTTTAAATGAAATTGCCTTGTTCTTAACTTTATTTGGAAGTTCAAACGAAGAAATTTCCCTATGTGTGCAGGTAGTGGCAATGCTATGCAGCAAGATGTAACTAAATAATTATAATAGTGATATCTCAGACTGCTTAAAAAGGAAACTGAAAACTGAGTGTCTCACTTTATCTTTTGAAAACATGTAACATGTATTTTCCATACCTCCTTGTTTATATTTATTTCTGTCTTAAAGTAGCAAATGATCAAGTAGTAATCTGATTATAGGCATGGCAGAGATGAACATACACTGAAGGAAACTGTTTTCAGTGGGAAGAATTCATTAGATACGATCAGAAAATATAGTTTTAAAAATCCAAATAATTCATATTGTACATCATAAAAATGGATTTTGCTAAATATTACTGTTACGCAAGAATTAATATGCTAATTTTTACAGTATGTATCATGTGAATAAAGAAAAGAAATACTCAGAATGCTGACTAATGAAGAAATAGACATATTCTATTTTTTTGGAACAGATTGCCAGAGGCAGGGGAAAGTCCAAGTTCAGGTTTCTATAGAAGAGAAGAATAGATTAGAAAAAATGAATTTAAAATCCTGTTGTTTGCATATCATTTTGGATAAACTTGAAATTGGAACTTAGAGTATCATCTATCAAGTTCTATGGTTGCTATTTATAGCTACCTTTTTTGTGGCCTACTTAAGAACTATGTTACTCTGATTACTTTTCCAAGCATAACTGAAAGTGCTGGTCTTGACCTCAAAAGCAATGAGTGGAATGCAACCAGTGTGTTTAACATATGATTCTCTACCCATTCCATCTGAGTTCATGTGCCTTCTTTTGCTTAATGAATTTGAAGAGGACTTTTCTAAGTGGCTCTATCATGAAACTCTTTCTGTCCTTTGTATAGTTATATCGTTGGAACTTCTCTAGCTTTATTTAATTTTATTTTGCTTTTTATACTATAACATTTCAACCTAAGTTAAAAAAGAAGTGTAGTTTGTAAAAAAAAAAACAACCATAAATTTAACGCTTAAAAAAAAAGTTGAACTGGTGACCTGAATAGGTTACTATTAACTGAGTATTAACATTCTTTTAATTCATCTCTTGCCAAGTCAAGTGTTTAAGATCCTTTTGTCTGGAATAATAAAAAAACATCCATTTTAAATGTTGGGACTTATAGTTATTTTCTAATTTCACTGAAGGCCGAATGCACACCCTTGTGTTGTTTTTACAGGATTGGGGTAAACCTGGTGATCTACAGAAACTTGATATTCAGTGGCACGTTCCTTCAGCCGAAGAAATTGCTTTTTCTTTTGAATTGTTGGATACTTTTCTCCAGCCAGAGGTTGACAAACTGGAGCGGTATTCAGATGGAAATCTTGAAATGTCCAGGTTAGATAAATTCATTACTGACTGAACTGTTTTTTCAAGTTTAAGTAAATGAATATAACTAACTTCCTGGGTAAACTGATGAGATTTACTCAAGTAGAAGAATCAGGGGTACATTACATATCTGTTTATTTATTTAGAATATTTGTATATGAAGAACGCATTATCAGAAAGATTTGCTTTATTTTGTGGTTTTCTGTTTATTTTCTGATATACCATAGATGCTATTCAATAATAGATAGCTAACAATAAATCACAACAGCGTGAACGGAAAGAAAAAGTTAAAACACATATATTAAGTGTGAGCTGCTGAGACTCATTTTGATTATGGTTGCATAGGAATATGTTTAATAATATAAATAATAAGTACTAGTTAATGTTATAGTATAGTTTTCCTTTAATTAATCCTTGGTTAAGGTTTGTTCAGTGACTTTGAAAGTTACAGTGGTAACTTACAGTCAGTCCTTGGAAGTTGTGGCTACTGCAGCATCCCATGGTCATATGATTGTAATTTAGGCACTTGGTAACTGGCTTGCAATTGCAAACATTGCAGCACCCCACAATCATGTGACTGCCATTTGTGACCTTCATTGCTGGCTTCCGACAAGCAAAGTCAGTGGGGAAACTATCAGGAAAGTGCAAATGGTGATCACATAACATTGCACCTAATGACTGCATAGAATTTGCCTAACAACCACAACTAGAACTGCCAAAACTGACATTGTTAGTCAGCACAATCATTTGATGTTTCAGTTAATGACCATATTGCTTAGCAACAGAGTTCCTGGTCCCAGTTACTGTTGTTAACTAAGGACTACCTGTACTCTCAAAAGTCATTTTGAAGAGCTACATCTTTACAGACTTTCAAAAACATAATAAAGAGGTATAGTCCCAGTATTTAATGTAGACTGTTCCACAGACTGGAAGGGGGAGAAAGGCTTCACTGAAAAGGCTCAACAGTGAGGTCCTTGCAAATGACATTTCCTCAGTAGGAGGACCCTCTCAGCAAGCCTTGTTTCACTATACAGGTAGAGACAACCCAGAACAAGCAGTAACAGAATTATCTAGGCCTTGAATCATGCAGGATTTAAAAGTGACAACCAATGTGAAACTGCATCTGGAGAGTAACTGGCAACAATTGCAGCTCCCATAAACTGTTGGTATATCTTAGAATACTGTTTCTATCTAGGTTGCCACATGCTGAATCAAATACATCATTCAAATGGTCTTAAGGGGTAACCTTCTGTCAAACTCATTGTAGTTAATTACAGTTCAGATAACAAAAATGCAGTTAAAGCAACCCTTAACACACATGTACACACAAAACATACTCAACAACAATAAAACACAATGTAGTGATTTGTTATGAACTTGGATTGAGATTGTGCCTGAATGATCTTTCCCAGTTCCAAGGGAACTTCTTGGCTTATTGAGGAGCTCCAGAAGATGAAAGGAATCAGGAGTCAGCAAGAGAAAATAGAAAAAATAAATCAGACCAAACACAGATAATACCTCATTTTGAGCCTCTATAGTAGCAATAAGAGTTATGAAAGAATGGTATTTCTTGATTTTTATTGAAATCCCAGATTGCTGGCCAGAGAATATTTTTATAATGACAGGCCTTATTAGCCAAAGGATGATCTAGACTATTTCTTTGGTTATTATGAGGAATTTTTTAGGCATTTGAAGGATTGCTGAACCTGATGAGATGGCTAAAATTATGTTTTACAGAGTTATCTGGGATGAGTCCTGAAGAAGTGGAGAGGATTCTTTGTGAGGTTGTGCTGTGTGTATCCATGCCATTCCTGGTTGATAAAAACTTCCAGGAAGGTGCTAGGATTTGAGACAGGGACTTATTAGATATATTCTTGAGAGAGAGCTTGATCCCTATTGACTTGAAATACATGGTGATATAGCCCCTTTTCAGAAAACTACTTGACCCGGAAATTGTGGATAATTATTGGCCAATCTTCAACCACCTTCCTTTTTGAGGGAAGGTTTTTTGGGAATGTGATGGAGCTGAATTGCATAGAACCTGGAAAAAATATATTACACATAATCCTCAATTTACCAACAGTTCATTTAGTGACCATGTGAAGTTACAAAGGCACTGAAAAAAGTGACTTATTTTTCACACAACCTTTGCAACATCCCCATGGTTACATGATCAAAATTCAGACATTGGCAACTGACTCATATTTATGCCAATTGCAGTATCAGCAATGACCTTTTGCAACTTTCTGACAAGGAAAGTCAATGGGGAAGCTAGATTCACTTAACAACTGTGCTAAAGGGGTGCTATTGTGTCTTACAGCATGTTCCTCCATTTTATGGCATCACAAAACTCAATCTTTCCTCTACTTGAATTTGACATTTACTGAAGACATTGGATGAAGTCAAACATGAGCATAGGGTCAAAACCTGAGTATATATATATATATATATATGGGACTGCCTATTCCCAACTGTTTTTGTCTTTCCAATTAGATATGGTAGTGCATGGTTTCTCCATAAACTTTCTTGAGCAAATGTCATCAGCAGGGTTCACGGAAATTGACATTCTGAATTGCTACCTTTCTGCCAAAAAGCATTCCCCTGGAAGCCTCAAATTATTCTTCATCTGTTGCTTTTTAGGAAGGCTGTTAAAACTTTCTATTCCAGGGATTGACAATTTAATATTGTTCCCCTATGGCTTTGGAGTATTTATCTAATGTTCTCGGTGTTTATGTAGGTGTACTTTAAATTTTATATTGTAATTTTTATTACTTGTATAGATGTCAGTTTTAACAGAATAACAGAGTTGGAAGGGACCTTGGAGCGTTTCTAGTCCAACTCCCGGCTCAAGCAGGAAAAAAAGTTTTTTATGATGCTCAGAATTTCCAGAGGTGATAATATAATATAGACCAGGTCGAACGACCGTTTCACAGGGGTTGCCTAAGACTAGGGCTTTTTTTCTCTCAAAACGCTCAAAATGGCGTTCCGGCACCTTTTTTTGATGGATTTTTTTTCAACTTTTCCATGAGCTGTGCTACATCCTCTATTCCAGTGGTTCTCAACCTTTCTCAGGTTGAGACCCCACTTGCCCCGCCCATGCGCGCTGTGATCCCGACCCGGGCGCGCGCGCCGTAAAAAAAAATTAAAAAAAAATTAAAAAAACACAAAATGGCGGCCGTGACGGGCAGATCCGCACGTGCGCGCATCCGCCCGTCGCACGCACTGCACATGCGCGCATCCGCCTGTCGCGGGCCGCCATTTTGTTTTTTTTTATATTTTTTATTTTTTTTATTTTTTTAAATTTTTTATTTATTTTTTTCGGCGCGACGGGCGCACGCGCACGCGCGCCAAAAAAAATAAAAAAATAAAAAAATTAAAAAAATAAAAATAAATAAAAATAAAAAAACAAAATGGCGGCCGGCGGTGCCCGGCGACCCCCGTGAAAAGGTCACGCGACCCCAAATGGGGTCGCGACCCCAAGGTTGAGAACCACTGCTCTATTCTATTGGCTTTCAAAAGCCAATAGAATAGACTCTATTGAATAGACTCTTATTCTATTGAATAGATTAAGAATCTATTCAATAGACTCTATTCTATTGGCTTTCGAAAGCCAATAGAAATTGTCCAGACCTGGTCATTAACGGCTGTCTCTGCACTGCAGAGCGCGCCAAAAGGCCCAGCCCGCAAACGTTGCACTTGCAAGTTGTCTGCAGCAAAGGCAAGTTTGCAGGAACTTTTCACCTTTCCCTGCTGAGCAACTACGCCATCTCCTACTTGTAAGTAAAAGAGGACCAGGGGTGGGAGGTGGGGAACAGCACTTAATTCTGCCCTGCCGAAAAAGCGGAGTCCATGTGCACTCCTGCCTCATGCTCACCCGTGTCAGCCAGGTTCTCCAGGGTCGTGCTGCACTGAAGCAGGGAAAACATGTGCTCGCCTGCCTCGTGCTCACCTTGTACACCATGGGTGTGCATTGCGGCACCTGCTGTGGGAGCCGTGGAGCCCTCTTGACAAGCGGGGTTGCATGGGAAAGGTGGCAGCGGAGGTAGTGCTGGCGGGGCAGCGGCGGATGCTGGGTGCAAAGGTGGCGCACATGGCTGACCTTCCTTGGGCCCGGCCAGCTGGTGGCGTAGCTGGTGCTGGACCTGCGCCACTGCTGCCTCACCCTGTGTGCCTACATGGCTGCCCTGGAGCGCCTGGCCCACGACGCTTGCCGCGTCCTCGGCCTGCCTGCCTCCTGGTTGCCCAGGTGCGCTCCGCCCCCAGCCGCCCTCTGCTCCGGAGCTTCCCCCCGTGCTACCTGGCCCATCTCCCTCACCGTCGGAGGCCGCCTCGCCCCTCTGGCACCCGGTGTGGCCCTGGGGTTGGCGGGTAGGAGCGACTCCTTCCCAGCTTGCCGGGCTCCGGGCCTCGGAAGCAGCCAGGCGGCGGGGAAGAGGGTGATGCCCACATGTGTGTCGGAGGCCAGCCGGACGGGCTGGGAGGGGAGAAGTGGCGCCTTACGAGCAGGAGCTGGCACTCCGGCTCCGCCCCTCACGTGTGACGAGTTGGGGAAGGGTTTGGCAGTGAAGGGCTGCGCTGCGTGGAAAGGGGCTCCCACGATCCCGCCGCTGCAATGGCGCTCAGGAGGCTGGAGGGGCGGGCAGGTCCTGGGGGGGCGGCTGGGAGAAGGCAAGAGGTGCCGGGATGAGGATGGGGGACTCCAGACTACCATCCCCAGCAGCCCTAAAAAGCACTGTGGAAGAGTGGGGAATGCTGGGAGTTGCAGTTCATCACCATCTGGGAAAACATGACTCTCCAAAGATCAATCCTTCCTTCCTTCCGCCTCCTGGCTTTCTATCAATCGAGGCAGATTACAGAGCCATGATCCACTCCCGCAAGCTGGCAACGGGGCCCCGAAATCAAAGGAGAAAACTTGTTTCGAGGCTATAAGA
Organism: Bothrops alternatus; assembly: GCA_034064705.1. NCBI lineage: Eukaryota > Metazoa > Chordata > Lepidosauria > Squamata > Viperidae > Bothrops > Bothrops alternatus. Next base: position 12,937,370 of record JARGCV010000104.1, read on the forward strand.
AAGGATCCCTCTCCCCCACCCCGACCCCCACCACAAGCAATGCCAGAGTTTGGAAAGGCGCTGGTCCGGGACCCTTGGCTATGGGGGCAGGCCGGCGGCAGCTCTGCTCAGATATGGGGGACGAAAAAAACGTCCGGAAGGGAAGAGAAATCATTTGAGCGGCTCAGAGCATTTCGTTTGGAAACGTTGGCACCAGTTTCAATCCAAGCGTTTGTGCTTTCTTACCCCTGCGCACATGTGCCTGTGCGTTTTCCCCGGTGGTAGCCAAAAAGGGAGAGGAAGGGGCAACGGGAAGCGTCCTTTGATACATCATTTACACTCCCGCCTCCCCAATCAGGCTTATTTGGAAATCGGTCCGACGGACCTGGCTTCCTCAATTAGCCACTGGGGGTTAAAATATCTTTCCCCTTTAGGCGTTATAAAGCACCTTTTCCCTCCTTCCTTCCTTCCTTCCTTCCTTCCTTCCTTCCTTCCTTCCTTCCTTCCTTCCTTCCTTCCTTCCATCTCCTTCCCTTCCCCTTCAATCTCTCCTTCCTTCCTTCCTCCTTCAATCTCCTTCCTTTTCCATCTTCCTTTCCCCTTCAATCTTCCTTCCTTCCTTCCTTCCATCTCCATCTCCATCTCCATCCTTTCCCCTTAAATCTCTCTCCTTCCTTCCTTCCTTCCTTCCTTCCTTCCTTCCTTCCTTCCCTTTTCAATCTCCTTCCTTCTCCATCTCCTTCCTTTCCCCTTCAATCTTCCTTCCTTCCTTTCCTTCCATCTCCATATCCATCCTTTCCCCTTAAATCTCTCTCCTTCCTTCCTTCCTTCCTTCCTTCCTTCCTTCCTTCCTTCCTTCCTTCCTTCCTTCCTTCCTTCCTTCCTTCCTTCCCTTTTCAATCTCCTTCCTTCTCCATCTCCTTCCTTTCCCCTTCAATCTTCCTTCCTTCCTTTTCCCTTCAATCTCCTTCCTTCTTCATTTCCTTTCTTTCTTCTTCAATCTTCCTTCCTTCCATCTCCAACTCCATCCCTTCCCCCTCAATCTCCCTCTCCTTCCTTCCTTCCTTCCTTCCTTCCTTCCTTCCTTCCTTCCTTCCTTCCTTCCTTCTTTCCTTCCCCCTTCAATCTCCTTCCTTCTCCATCTCCTTCCTTTCCCCTTCAATCTTCCTTCCTTCCATCTCCATCCCTTCCACTTCAATCTCTTTCTCCTTCTTCCTTTCCCCTTCAATCTTCCTTCCCCTTCCCTCCCTCCCAACATTTTTGAGCAAGGAAGAGTAAGCTTCTCCAGTGAGCATTGCTATATTGTTTTTGTAATTCATCACTATGCTTTCATTATGTTCAATTCGTAACAATGAAAATACACCCTGCATATCAGATATTTACATTACGATTCCAAACAGTAGCAAAATTACAATTATGAAGTAGCAACGAAAATAATTTTATGGTTGGGGGTCATCACAACATGAGGAACTGTATTAAGGGGTCGCGGCATTAGAAAGGTTGAGAACCACTGATATAGACAGACAGATAAATGTTTATTATTCAGTGCAATCAGTCAGTCAAATAGGTTTGATTGTTTTTATTTAGTTATCTGCTGGTAAATGCATTATGTGACTATTTAATGATTTGGCCTCTGAAATAGTGGCTTGTTTGAACCGCCTGATAAAATTATTCAGCATGACGATTTAATAGGATTTTTTTCTAATATTGTTATGGAGGTCAGTTTTAAAAGTTCTTTTGAGTGCTTTTTAATAAAGTAAAAATATTTCACCTAAGCATATTTAACATTTATTTTCAGAGATGATGTTCAGCAGTGTCTTACTATAGTACACAATTGCCTTATTGGATCTGGAAACATGTTGCCATCTCTGAAAGGAGAAAAAGTGGCTCACATGTAAGTAAAATTTGCTTTATGTAGATGATAAATGGAACTATTTAGATGAAAACATCAGAAATTGTTTTGTGCCTCACTTAGGATTCTTAAAATATGCATTGAGAATTATTCATCTGATATTGTACATAATAAAAGCACCATAAATTAGATGGGGTTTTGTTTTTTTTTACTTTCCAATCTTTTCCAATGACCTTGAAATTCCCTGATGGTCTCCCATCCAAGTAATAATCAGGTTTGGTTCTGCTTATAATTTTAAAGCCCACACAATATCATTTGTTGTTAGCAATCCTAAGTACAATAGTAATCAAGAAGTTATACAGCTTCATTGTTTTTGAAATTCTGTCTTCATTTTCCTCAAAATGTAGAAAAAAATAGAAATTAAAAGATATATAATTATAACTCTTAATCTTTAGGAATTGTAACAGTAATCACTGTTTTATGAAATTAAATTCACTACATCAAGATTTCTGTTTAAAGAATATATATGTATTATATATCATGCAGGGTTCCAAGTCTAGTGTCATTGGAAGAGATCAAACTTTATACCGGTGTTGAATATGGTAAGTTAATGCCATTGCATAAATGGTGGAAAAAATTTGCTGTTACTTAATTCATGACATCGCCGATCTCTTATTGAAAGAAAGTAACTAACTTCTTATTTATGGTTTTTTCTGTGAATCTTTAAGGGAAAAGATGATGAATATAATAATAATTTAATAATTTTGCTGAGTTTAATATTGCAAACTACCAAACTCAACAACTCTGGGCAGCTAACAACAATCAACAATGAAATTCAATACAATAAAATCAATAAAAACTAAAGATAAAATATGGAAAATATATATTGTATATGAGCTGGCCAAAGCAGGACATGAAAGCTGTCAATGTGAAGAAGTTCCTTACAATGTGCAGAGGTTTCCATCCCAAGTCCAATACCCAGGGACTAGTCAGAAAGAGATTGGACAGGGTCCTATGAGTGTCAAAGCTCTTGCCCTGGACAAAACACAGAACATCTAAGAGTACATCAGTAAAATGGCACCCAAAGATGACCTACTGAGAGAATGCCTGAGGCAGCAGCAACAGACATGGGAAAAAGTTCAAGCAGAGGAAGTGCCATGGCAAGATAGTACTATGCACAGGATATTCCACTGACAGATAACTGAGGTGACATGCAATGGGAAATATCATCAGTGACTGAAAAGGGCTGACCTAAAAGGCAACACTGTGGCAATGATCATGGCTACGCAAAAACAGGGACTAAGCACTAGATCTATAGAAGCAGGAATCTATCATATTAGGCAGGACCCCACAGCACAGACTATGCACAGAGGCCTCAGAGACAATACAACATGTAGTGCCAAGGTGTAAGATGCAGGCAGGAACAGAATACACTGAACAGCACAACCAAGTGGCTGGGATTGTATACAGGAACATCTGTAAAGTATATGGGCTAAACCCTCCCAAGTCCTGATGGAAGGTTCCACAGAAGGTTGTGGAGAATAAGGTTAAAATCCTGTGGGACAGACAGGCAGATATTAGCCAATCAACCAGACTTCATGGTTGTAGGCAAGGACAGAAGACAGCAGTAGTGATAGATCTAGCAGTGCTCAGCGATTGCAACATCAGGATGAGCAATAATGAGAAGCTGGAGAACTACCAGGACTTGAAAGGGGAACTAGAGAGGGCATGTAAAGACCAAGATGTTCCCAGTGGTGGTAAGGAGCACTTGAGATTATGACTCCTAAACTGGGAGAGTATCTCCAACAGATCCTAGGAATAACATCAGAGCTCTTTGTCCAGAAGAGTGCAGAAATAAGAACAGCTAAGATACTGTGCAAAACCCTCAAACTTATCTCTGAAATAAAACATACAAGCCTTATGGGTGCATGCATATCTTAAGTATGCAATTATATGTGTGTAGGGTCCATGCAAATCTTTTCACATACTTGCACAGCTTTGCTGGAGAGAAACCTATTCCTTTGTTTTTATTTTTATGTTGCTGCACTTTTTGACATGTCCTTGCTACACATTGTAATTTATAAACTTTATAGATAATGAATGGTCTTACTTGTTTAGATTTGTCGAAAGAGAATTACAGGGAAAGAATCTGCAAAGTGACAAGAAAACTCCTACGTAAGTGTTCTTTTATAGTTATTCCATTTGCTCTCATTTTCACTGAATTTGTACAGTAGTTCAAAAGACTTATACAAATCCAGTAAAGTACTTTCTTCTTCAGTTTAAATGAATTAAGGGTGTTTGATTTTCATTTCTTGAGATTCAATAGTTTTTTTTAATGGATCTCAGGTCACAGTTGGTAGGGTGGAATGTGGGACAATGGATGGAGCTTCCTAGAGAGTTTTATTTTGGGTTGGGAGACTAGATTTTTTAATGTGGTGGATGAAAGCTGAAGACTGCCCTTTTTTCCTACTAAAAACAGTAGGAAAGTGTATTATTGTTCCTTGGCAGCTTGCCATCAATATGACAAGAATGCTTTAACTACAAACAATTAATTTATATTGCTTTATTTAACTATTTTTTTCTTTATTATGATAGACTTTGTACTTGACAACTCGGAGGATGATACTAAGTCTTTGTTCCTAATCATTAAGGTATAGTTGCAATTTCTAGTGCAATTTCTAAAACATTGAGTTGGATGGATGGCTTTTTTTTGTAAAACTCAAATTCTTATTCTACAGATCATTGGGGACCTCTTACATTTCCAAGGTTCACATAAGCATGAATTTGATTCACGGTGGAAAAGTTTTAACTTGGTGAAGAAATCAATGGAGAATAGGGTTAGTATTTATTATGTAATATATTTACATGAATAAGACTTCAAGGAATCTAGGGGGAGTTAATGTTCATAGTTAATGAAATAAAATAAAAGGAATCACAGGTAGCACTGAATAAAGTTTTTTCACATAAAAATAATTGATTTGCCTATTTGCAGCTTCAAGGCAAGAAACAGCATATTAGAGCACTGCTTATTGACAGAGTCATGTTGCAGCATGAGGTAAATATATGTCTTTTTTAACCACTGTATGTGGGCTGCTCTGAATCTGTAGTATCTATAACTTTCATTTATAAAATAAAAATATCTAATTTGTTCCTTTTTCTTTAGCTCAGAACACTCACTGTTGAAGGCTGTGAATATAAAAAAGTACATCAGAACTTGATCAGAGACCTTCTTCGTTTATCTACAAGTTCATATGGCCAGGTAAGCCATATGCCCCCTCTCATTTCATACAAGCAGAATATTAATGGCAGAGTTTTGAAAAAGATATTTGCAAGGAATGAAGTGCTATTCCACAGTTCATTTGAAATTTCTGAGAACTCTTTCTGTGTCAGCTTTAATCTTTGGGATGTTATCCTGCATAGATAATCCTCGACTTGCAACAATTCATTTAGTGACAATTCAAAGTTACAACAGTACTATAAAAAGTGACTTGTGAGTGTTTTTCACACTTAGGACCATTGAGGCATCCCCATGGTCACGTCATCAAAATTTGGATGCTTGGCAACTGGTTCATATTTATAATGGTTACAATGTCCCAGGGTCACTTTTTGTGACCTTCTTACAAGCAAAGTCAATGGGGAAGTCCAATTAACTTAACAATCCCGTTAGTAACTTAACAACTGCAGTGATTCACTTAGCAAATATAGCAAGGTAGGTCGTAAAGTGAAGCAAAATCCACTTAACAAATGTTTTGCTTAATAACAGAAATTTTGGGCTCAGCTGTGGTTTTAAGTTGAGGACTGCCTGTACATCTTTATTTTAAGAGCTTGTTAACATTTCCTCAATGACATTTGGTTATGCCATAATGCCTCACAATATCCTGCCATGTAATTACTTTCAACCTATGCAGCAGCTATACTTCTAACTGCCATTCGGTGGGTGCCTGGGGGGGGGTTAATAGCAATAGCAATAGCACTTAGACTTATTATATACTTTACAGCACTGGTTGAGCTGTTTACAACATCACCATATTGCCCCAAACAATCTGGGTCCTCATTTTACTGACCTCCAAAGGATGGAAGTCTGAGTCATCCTTGAGCCCTGTCGGGATCAAACTGCAACCTGCAATACTGCATTCTAACCACTGTGCCACTTATCTCTGTGGAGATAAGACAATACTGACTTGAATACTGAGCAAAAATAGGGGAATTGGAATGCTTGGTGAAGGAAAATAATATTGATATTATCGGCATAACAGAAACCTGGTGGACAGATGAAAACCAATGGGACACAAGGATTCCAGGTTACAAATTGTATAGGATGGACAGGAGAGGGAGAAATGGTGGTGGCGTGGCCTTGTACATAAATGAGGAGTTAGAATCTCATGAACTCGAAATTCAAGAAAATTCAAACTCACCCACAGAAACATTGTGGATAAAAATCCCAGGACAGGAAACTAATCTGACGTTAGGGATCTGCTATCGCCCTCCCAACCAAACTCCAGAGGCAGATTGCTATTTGGAAAATGAATTTAAGGAGGCCTCAAAAAGAAATAGGGTAGTCATAATGGGGGACTTCAACTATCCCCAAATAGATTGGGTAAATTCTTGTTCTACACATGATAGAGAGACAAGGTTCCTCGACATGTTAGCCGATTATTCCCTTGAGCAGATGGTCATGGAACCTACCAGGGGAAAGAGGATCCTGGACTTGGTTCTAACTAACACACAGGATTTGGTTCATGATGTCCTTGTAACCGAGCCCATAGGAACCAGCGATCACAACACAATAACCTTCAACTTAACCATGGATAGCAAATTGTCAGTGAAAACTAACACAGAGACCTTAAACTTTCACAGAGGGAATTTTGACAAAATGAGGAAAATAGTAAAGAAGAAACTAAAAGGAACAGTAAAAAAAGTCAAATCCCTCCAAAATGCTTGGAAACTGTTTAAAAATACGTTACAGCAGGCTCAAATAAAATGCATTCCTAAAAGAAGAAAGAGGATTGGAAAGTCCAAGAGGATACCAGTATGGCTTACGAATGAGGTAAAGGAGGTTATTGGACAGAAGAAAAACTCATTTAAGAAATGGAAGGCTCTTCCTACCGAGGAGAACAGGAGGGATCACAAACTCTGGCAGACCAAATGCAAGGCGATAGTCATGAAAGCCAAGAGAGACTTTGAGGAGCATATAGCCAGGAATATTAAAAATAATAACAAAACCTTTTTTAAGTACATCAAAAGCAGGAACCCAACCAGAAAATCAGTTGGGCCACTTGATAACAATGGTCAGAAGGGGATAATCAGAGAAGACAAGGAGATTGCTGAGAGGCTAAATGACTTCTTTGCTTCCGTTTTCACCGAGGAGGATAGAGAACATTTGCCTGCCACTGAATTAGTTTTCCCAGGGAGGGAAATAGAAGAATTAAACCTGATAGAGATAAACAAGGAAGATGTTCTTGCATGCCTTTCTAAACTAAACGTCAACAAATCGCCGGGTCCAGATGGCATCCACCCTAGAATTCTCAAGGAACTCAAGTGTGAAATTGCTGAACTTCTAGCTAAAATATACAATCTTTCTCTAAGATCAGGCACTGTACCGGAGGATTGGAGGGAAGCAAATATAACCCCGATCTTCAAGAAAGGATCCAGAGGTGATCCAGGAAACTATAGACCAGTCAGTCTAACCTCAGTTCCAGGCAAACTGATGGAAACCATTATTAAAGATAAAATTACAGGGCACATAGAAAAACAGGCATTGCTGAAAGAAAATCAACATGGTTTCTGCAAAGGCAAATCATGTCTTACTAACTTGTTAGAATTCTTTGAGGGTGTAAATAAATACATAGATAAAGGGGCCCCAGTTGATATTGTATATCTTGACTTTCAAAAGGCTTTTGACAAAGTCCCTCACCAAAGGCTCATAAAAAAGCTCTCCAGCCACGGAATTAGAGGACAGGTCTTGTCCTGGATTGGTAACTGGCTAAATTGTAGGAAGCAAAGGGTGGCAATAAATGGACAATTCTCCGGATGGAAAGAAGTGAGAAGTGGTGTACCCCAAGGTTCAGTTTTGGGGCCTTTACTTTTTAATTTATTCATCAATGATCTGGATGTAGAAGTTAATAGTGAGGTAGCCAAGTTTGCTGATGACACTAAATTGTTCCGGGTTGTGAAAAGTGAAACTGATTGTCGGGAGCTCCAGAAGGATCTCTCGAAATTGTGTGAGTGGGCAACAAAGTGGCAAATGCATTTTAACCTAAACAAGTGCAAAGTTATGCACATCGGGGCAAAGAACCCCAATTATACTTACCAACTGATGGGGACCAAACTTTCTGAGACAACCCAAGAAAGGGATCTTGGGGTTTTGGTGGACAGCTCGATGAAGATGTCAACCCAATGCGCAGCAGCAGTAAAAAAAGCAAATTCCATGCTTGGCATGATTAGGAAGGGAATCGAAAATAAGTCAGCAAGTGTTGTATTGCCTCTGTACAAATCGATGGTGAGACCACACTTGGAGTACTGTGTACAGTTCTGGTCACCGCACCTCAAGAAGGATATAATGGAACTGGAAAAGGTGCAAAAAAGGGCAACAAGAATGATCAAGGAAATGGAGCGCCTCCCTTATGAAACCAGATTGCAACGCCTTGGTCTCTTCAGCCTTGAAAGACGGCGTTTAAGGGGTGACTTGATCGAAGTGTATAAAATCATGCATGGGATAGAAAAGGTGGATAGAGAAAAATTATTTTCTCTATCACACAATACCAGGACAAGGGGGCACTCCCTAAAGCTCATAGCTAAGAATGTGAGGACAAATAAAGGGAAATATTTCTTCACCCAGAGAGTCGTTGATTTATGGAATTCACTTCCTGAAGGGGTCGTGACAGCTGTCAGCCTTGACAGCTTCAAGGCAGGGCTAGATAGATTCATGGATGCAAAGTGTATCGGTGGTTATTAAAACGGATGTCCATGTGCCGCCTCTATGTTGGTTGAGGCAGGCAGGATTCCCTTGAGTACCATTTGTTTGGGGGTCAAGGGAAAGGGAGGGTTTTGCCTTCTCTTTCTGCTCAAGATCCCCATGTACATTTGGTGGGCCACTGTGTGACACAGAATGCTGGACTTGATGGGCTTTGGCCTGATTCAGCATGGCTCTTCTTATGTTCTTATGAATAGTTCAGAAAAAGCTGGGTAGAGAGGTCTGTGGACCAACTAATCTGCAGCAGCAACATTTTTTAGAATTCATTTTCTACTCATCAGTTGTGGGTTTCTACTCACAGAAGCAAGCCAAAAAAATTCTTAAGGTCTGTCCAGGTGATTTACAATTTAGTGTTGCCTCAAAATTGAATTCCATGCAGAATGTATTCCTTCTAATATTAAGAATCAGACCAAAAAACAAGCAGATGCAGAACAAGATTCTTAATTTTTTTTAACATATTTCACACAAGTTGTTTTGGTGCCTTATAAGAAAATTATATACAATGCATAGGTGCTTTTTTAGATTATAAGACTGTTCAGAACCAATCGCTATATAAAGTAAAGCTTATTTGTCCTCTGTTTAGCTTTTGTACAAATTTCTATGGTGTTTTTGCCCTAGGTCAGGAACAAAGCTCAACAAGCCTTTTTCACAGCTTTGGGGACTTACAACTTTTGTTGCAGAGACATCATTCCTTTGGTTTTGGAGTTTTTGAGGCCAGATGGGTACAGTGTCACCCAGCAACAATTTAAAGTAAGGAATTTATCAATTTTCCTTTATGGCCATTGATGGGGGAGGTGTAATCTTCAGCTAAAGAGACTATTTTGTCCCCTTAGAGTTCCAGAATAAATTGGCAAAATTCATTGCCCATATTACCTATTTTTGGTGTTGTAATATTTATGCCTGTCAAAGTAAGAGTGGAAAAGGAATCGGGAAGTCTGTGGATGATAATTTCTCCTCCTTCCTCATTGTGTGAAAGAATGTTGCTGGAATTCAGCCATTTTGCAGTCATGATTTTGGTGGTGTGATTTCAGGTTGTTTTTCAGACTTTGGGTGGACATAGGAATGGGGTTTATTTCCTAGAGGCCCCATTGCACCCTTGCCTCACAGCAGCCTTACAAAAGAAAAAAGTTTTAAAAAATTAAAGTCCTCTCCTTCCAATAACATCTGCAGTTGTCTAGTCAGGAAACAGTTACCACTGCTGATTCAGGAGACCTTAATTAAGCTGATAAAATTTAATTTTGAATGTTATATATTCTGTAAATAACAGGATTATATGAAAAACAGATATTAAGATTAGTAGATCTAAGACTTGTTTCCTTCTCAATTCTTCTGATAAGTTTTTTAAAGATTTTGAAAGTATAAATTTTAATACTTTTAATACAGTATGGGTGATTGGGTGATTTGTTTTTAATTGACATATTTTATTGACAGTTGAAACGCTGACTCTGGACAGCTTTATGAAGCAAAATAGGTTTTTTTGGCTTTCAGTTATCATCATGTTATTTGTCAGTGTGATTCATATGGTATCCATCTTATCTCATCGGGTCTGGCAGACTAACAACAATTTAAAGCATCATACTAATACATAAACCAGAATACATATAATAAAAACCATGATGAAAAACCTCAATCTGCTGCAAATCAAACCCCATGCCTGGAAAAACATCATTATCTTCATAACATTCTGTGAGATTTTACAAAATTATTCTGATCTTTTAAAATCTGGCAATATGTGAGATTTTAGCAGTTAAAAAGAAACATACTGTTTGGGAGAGAGAAGCAGCAGGCACTCTTGCTGGAGCTAATGAAAATTCTGGCACATGCAAGTATTGAAAATCTCTGTTCTAAAATACCATAAAATAGGTCTGCTTTTGTTGTTAGTTGTTAAGTCAGTAGACTGAGATGCTTGATTACTTGTTTAAAGAATGTAATAATTGAAAATTTTAGATCCTGAGTAGAACCACTGTAGAAATAACTTGATTTTATGTTTCACAGACTATTGTTATAAACAAAGAGACAATAGACTACTGTAACTGGAGAAGAATTCCAACTGTACGTCAATAATTCTTTCTAAAATTTCTTTTCCCTAGGGTGCCTTGTATTGCCTTCTTGGAAATCATAGTGGAGTATGTCTGGCAAATCTTCATGATTGGGACTGCATTGTCCAAACCTGGCCTGCAATTGTTTCCTCTGGACTTAGCAAAGCAATGTCTCTGGAAAAGCCATCCATAGTTAGACTCTTCGATGACCTTGCAGAGAAAATCCATCGGCAGTATGAAACAATAGGACTGGATTTTACTGTAAGTGTGAAATAATTACATCCCTTACAATTGTTTAGGAACCTGGTTACTTAGGGACCATTTAGTATCTGTGTAGCCAGTTTGATTTGATGGTTTTGGTATGCTCTGGCATTGATAAATATAAATATGTTGCTTAAATTTGGATGATAGCTGGGGATCTAGCACTAAGTTTATATGTCTTGTACAGGAAGATGGGGAAGTAGATGCCAGTGCCAGTGAGTTTGAATTAATGGCGGGGTTTTGCATTAGCTCTTACTTGAGATGATACAGTTGGCAATCTGATTATAAACTAGAATGTAAAAATTTCAGTATGATAAAGAATTGGGATACTAGAATTTCCACATACTTGGAAATAATACAAGTCTAAAACAATATGACAGTATTAATAGCAGTTACCTTTTATTGAGCAGCTTGATGGCCTAGAGTTGGAGCTCTCCCCTCACAATCAAGAGGCTGTGAGTTCGAACCTAGGTAGTGGCAGATATTTCTCTCTCTGGGAGCAAAGAAAAAATATCTGCCATGAGCTCCTCGTAGACATCAGGAAAGGCATCTGGCCAGTAAATGGTCAGCTCCATTCAGTTGCCCGTACTCCACCCCAGTGCAAGGGATTACAGGGTCGTTAAAAGAAAAAAAATAGTTGCTTTTCATAAATTATCTGCTCTGGCCTCATCCAGGTTGTACCTTTTCTGAATTACTATGACACCAAAATAATGTATGAAAAAGGCCAAATACAGATGTGACAAAAAGTATTGATACCCCTCCAAAGGTCGTTCTCAACTTATGACTTGTCACTTAGCGACTGTTTGAAGTTGCGATGGACCCCCTAGAGGTACTTAGAACCTGGCTCTGAAGTTCTGACAGTCAACCCCCACCCCCTGTAGTCAGTAATTACATTTTGGGCACTTTGCAACTGGCCATTTGCAGCATCTCATTGTCATATGACCACGATTTACAATGTTTTTTTCAATGTTTATTTCTAGTTTTCGACAAAGCCACCCCATAGCAAAGAATGGGTTTGCTTAATGATCACTGCAAAAAAGCTCATAAAATCAGACTGGTTGCATGGGTGACCTGCATTACGACCATCACAACTTACAATGGACAGGCTCCATTGTGGTCATAAGTTGTTGACTGCCTATACTTTTTCCCAAAAAATCCCAATTTTCTCTGAAATAAATTGAAACCAACACAAGTAAATGGCATCCACCATTTTGTATCCCCTAGTTCATAGAGTAAGCATTTTGCTTTGGTTATTTATATTTGATTTTATTTTTGTAAATAGAACAAATGAAAATGGCATGGACATAATTATTGGTAACCATTAGCAGTTAAAATATGTTAATTGGATTTTGGTGCTAACTCAAGCAGACATTTTGCTTCAGTTTTATCATAAGTGCCTTTGCTCCCATAAACAATCACTCAGCAAATTGGGATGGGGGAAATAGAAGGGTACTGATACTCTTGACTGTGTCTATGTTTTAGAATATTGAAAGGGATGAGATGACATCATTGAAAAGGACAGGACCAATTTTGAAGGGCTTTGTGGAGAAATAATTTATCAATAACAATAAGAGCAGAAAGTAAAAGTGTAAATACACTACATTGGTATACTATTTTGTGATGCTTTTGAATTTTTGTAACAGTGTACATTTTGTAAATGTATCCTTCCCTGGGAATAATCACTTGTTGCATCAGAATCTTTCTTTATGTCTCCCTACTTCTCCAGGTCCCAGAGACATGTACTGAAGTTGCAGTCCTCATGCAGAAGTCACTGGGTCAAAACAGTGAATGTACAAGCCTTAGTTCAGAAGAGATTGAGCTGGGAATTCAGCGACAGAAAGAAAGGAATGCCGAGTCCTCTCAGTAAGTGCAAACTCTCCAACAATTTCATTTTTTATATATGAAATCAAAGTCATTTGTAACAGTAAGGTTTTTAAAACTTTTTGAATAAGAGAAAATCCAATTATTACCTTTTTGCCTAACATGATTGTTAAAATGTAACATGATTATAAACCTCTTCAAACAAATGATGTTCATTTGAAATGCTCCATGTACAGCATTTTTAGAGAAGTTTCTCCTGTCTGCTGATTGCTATAAAGAATTGCATTCTATATACACTGGCCCACAGATGATATCCTGTCTTTTGCTGAGATATGTCAATACATAAATGTTCTTTTTCATTTTCAGAAATTATGAAAATTTGGTAAATAAGCTTCTGGATTGTGTGAATCAAAGAAATCTGTAAGTATGAGAATATCTTTCTCAAAATGTGGTTCATGTGCTTTTTTTTCTGGGCTGTGAGTTGGCAACCATTGAGAAATCAGTAGTCACCATTCAGCTTTGTGACTGCAAGAAGCTTTCCAGGGATGAGATGACATCATTGAAAAGGACAGGGCCAATTTTGAAGGGCTTTATGGACAAAGAATGTATTAATAACAATAAGAGCAGAAAGCATTGGAAACGAACCATGTTTGTTTTTAAACCCCCACCCATGCCCTGAAAAATAAGTTATATTATACTGCTTATATTCTGTTGCAAAATGGCTGAATTTCTGCAGTATGGTTTTATGCTAGGCAAGATAGAATAGTGTTAAAGATGGACAAGAAAGTGATTTGACTCCAAAACCCCTCTGTTTCCTATGATCATTTTTGAGAACAAAAGTAAAACAAAAAACATGGTGCTGCAAATACGGTGCCATTTTGTTGCTGAATTTTGGGTGTTTATGGCACCTCCCAGGCAGTGAGTTGCCCATCCCAGGATCATACCATATTCCACTCCTCACCAAGTTCAGTGAAAATTCAGTGCTAGATTTAAAAGTTATGCCTTCTAGATTTTATTTTGTATAATTTGGAATCCTTTTTCTTCCTTCCAGCCCTTGGAAGTTTGAGCACATTGGCATTGGTTTTCTCTCCCTACTTTTAAGGGATGACAGAGTGCTACCTGTAAGAGCCATAAATTTTTTTGTGGAATGTCTCAATCATGATGTCTTGGTGGTTCGCAAGGTAAAAGGTTAACTGGTTTAATTATAGTAAAACTGGTTTGCTGATATTGATTCCATTATTCATTCCTTAGAGTGGATTAATATCTGCTTTCTTCACATATCAAAGTATTTGTTTTTAATCTTATGAATGAATTTCAGTACTTCCAGAGGACCATTTTCTTTTTAAGTACAGTTTGCTTGATATGTGTAGACTTTTCCAGAGATGTGCAGGCTGGCACAGTTGCCCAATTCACACAGAGAAAGTCTTCAGTGAAATACCACCCATTATGCAAGTACAAATCATACTATTTGTCTATGGTACATAGCTTGCAATCTTTGATAGACATTAGTTTTCCAATCTTAGGCAACGGATTTGTTTATTATCAGCTACTTAATCCTGAAGCTTTCTATATGTGCAGTGAATAGGCTTTGCCACCAAGTTAAAAACTCTTCCTTAAAAGACCTTAAATTTGTCTATTAATATCTAAGACAACTTTTAAAAAACTTTTAACATATTGAATTCCACAAATTTATGAATATTTTTAGGATTATAAAGTTCTAAATGCTTACACATAAACACTGTAGAGATTAGAAAACCTAAATCTTTATGTTCTACCCTAAAAAAACCCTAAATGAAATAAAAAATAATTTACCCCATTTAATTTTATATGCTGATTACTTCAACATATAATTGAACCTTACATATAAAGTTTTTATATGTAGGAGGAAAGTTATGAGAAGAGTGTGCCATCTTAACAGGATCTGTGTTTCTCCTTTCATTTGTTTTAAATTAAAATGAGCTAATTCTCATTTTTCTGTGTAGATGGCAATATCTGCTGTGGCTGGCATCCTTAAGCAGCTGAAAAGGCCCCACAAAAAGATGCTCATCTGTCCTTTCCAAATCAGTAAGCGTGCTAAAGAAAAACAACTATCTTTCAGTAATGACAATTTGAGTTAGTGAATGTTAAGGGCAATATGAGCTATTATATCTGTTAATTTGCAGTCTTTGTATCTGCCATCAATTTCTTCTGCCTAATGTTTCAACTATGTTACATCTTTTTTAACTAGACACCAAATCTACTGCAAGTTTAGTTGATTTTCATAGGTAATAACATTAAATTTTCCATTGGTGTTAAAATATTGAAGTACTGCACCTTGAAGCATTCTATTGATTGGGGAGAGAAATAGTGGAATCATTGGTGCTTTCTGAGCTTGATTGTTTGCTTGCAGACATTTTATGATTTATCTTTATGTGCCTATTGATGGCTGATTTGTCTGAATGCCAGGTTTCCAGGAGTTCCATTGCATTTTTGGATTGGTGTTTGTCTGCTACTGTGATGCCATTTGGTTGTTGTAATGTTCGTTGTTTCAGATATGTTTTTGATGTATAATATTGTTATCCTTTTCCAAATTTATCCAATTCCAAATCAGAAATAACCAACAGATTTACATCCACATGGTACCACCATAGCACATAAACCAATCAACTCCTCCTTCAAGAAGAAATAAAATAGATATAATCTGCAGCATATAATGTGAGGATTATAACAGCCATTATGTAAGACAGACAGACAGATAGTAATATGTCCATGAACAACACCAGCTGGCAGTTAGAAGACATGATGAAAACTACTTGCTTATAACACATAGACCAGGGGTTCTCAACCTTGGCAACTTTAAGACTTGTGGACTTCAACTCCCAGAATTCCTCAGCCAGCAAAGCTAGCTGAGGAATTCTGGGAGTTGAAGTCCACAAGTCTTAAAGTTGCCAAGGTTGAGAACCCCTGACATAGACAGACTCAACCACAATTTCAACTAGGAAACTGAACATCTTGGACCAAGTCCAAAAACTCTAGAGAGTTCCTGGACACTTGACATTCAGACAAATCTGTCATCAATAGACACATAGAGATAAACTACATCTACATACAATTCAGGAGACAATTTTAAAAAAGCTAAAAAGGAAACAAAAACGCCAGAGCACATCCTCTCCAGCAGCCAACGTGATAAGTAGGGGTTAACACTAGACAAACAAGTAGAAAACAGAACACTAATCAAGGAACTACCAAGGAGAAAACCACATCCTCACTAACATTGGCAGGGTACTCTACTGCAGGGCTTTTCAACCTTTTCACCCATTGTACCATTTTTAGGATATGGCAACATCCGAGTACCACCAGTCGCCTAGCAAAGTGTCACAAATTTGACCAAAAAAAAAAAAAGGGAAAAAAGTGATAAAGTACAGGTAATCCTCGATTTACAACAGTTTGCTTAGTGATTCTTCGAAGTTACAATGGCACTGAAAAAAGTGCCCTCCAAGCCACAGCTGAGCAAGACACCTGCCTGCCCACCTGGTGGCGCTCTCCCTCCTGTCTGAGGTTTTCATTGTTGTGAGCATTTCTGTTGAGGATTGGCAGTGGGGGTGGGGTGGGGGTGTTTGGTTTTTATCCCCCCCATCTACTGGGTGGTTGCAGGTTTTGGTCACTTCACATGACCCTGGGACACTGTGACCGTCTTAAATATGAATCAGTTGCCAAGCATCTGAATGTAAATCACAAGACCTTGGAGATGCTGCAACTTTCCAGCTGATTGGTGCTTGTTCAGGGCTGAGCAGAAGCTGGAGCCTGGCGCTGCCACCAAGCCCTGACAGCCCCAAAGAAGCGCCAATGAGTTGGAAAGCGGCATTGATCCTGGCGCTTCCGCTGAGCCCTGACAGCCCTGCAGCTCCAGCCATCTCTCGTTCAGGCTTGTGCAGTGCTGCCACCGGTTCAGCTCATTCCCCTCCCCCACTAACCACTTTTCTAGGATGGTCGCATACCACCTGCCAGGTGCCAGTGTACCACAGGTGGTACCCATACCACTGGTTGAAAAGCCCTGCTCTACTATATACAAACAGGAAGCAAACCCCACACTTACTTGCAATGATGTTATATACTTGGGCAATGAAACATTTACAAACAAGTAGCCAAGCTCCGAGAGCACCAAGGATTCCACAATTCCATTCTGAGCTACAGATATTTCTTCTATTGGAGATATTAAATAGTCAGTCTTATGATTTGTTTTACTTAAATCTGCAGGCTGTGTGTGAATCTTCAATTCAGATGTTTGTAAAAAATTGTCAAAGGGTTAATTCACTGCTTGTCAGCTAACTGACTTTCAGGATCCTGCAATCTGTTTTCTAAACTGATAACATATTTTCATAATTTTAGTTCTAGAAAAAAATGCTGATGAAATAAGAACATTTTATAGGATTGAAATATTTTTTTATTGTTATCCTTGAGTACCAAAATGGCTGTTACAATTTTTCCTACCGATTACCTGCCAAATCCAAGCTTCCCCATCATTCTAGGCGTTTATCTTACACCAAGGAGAGATTAACAAACTAGCTTACAGCATCTAATTTGAAAAAAAATGATTATTTTAATGGATGTTTTATTGTGGTACTTGTTTTAGTTTTAAGAATATTGGTTAACATATTTTGGCTCCTAGTGTGGCTGTACTAGTTATGCTGCTATTTGAAACACATGCTTCATGGTTTCTGTTTTTTAAAAATATAATTATTCAGAATTGTGTGGTTTAGTGACAGCTGGCAGTAATTGTGGGCATCAATATGTACTGAATGAAAGTAGAAATATCAAGCATCTAATGATAAGTTTAATAAGAAAAGCATTTTTCTCTTTTATAAACAGGTGGATCCCCACGGCCTTCTAATATCCAGGCAGGTG
Source organism: Bothrops alternatus (assembly GCA_034064705.1). Taxonomy (NCBI): domain Eukaryota; kingdom Metazoa; phylum Chordata; class Lepidosauria; order Squamata; family Viperidae; genus Bothrops; species Bothrops alternatus. Next base: position 12,955,179 of record JARGCV010000104.1, read on the forward strand.
ACAGATCTGATAACCAATGGCTGCATTATGAGAGTGCTAGTTTACCAAAGACTAAAGAAACTTGGGAAGCCTGCAATTTTGTGGAAAAAACACATTGGGGATACTACACTTGGCCTCAGTAAGTATTGGCTTCTGCCCTCTTCTATAATATGAAAGTCAGTAGAGTCACTTCATAGCTTCCATTCAAATTGCCTTACTGATGCAAACCTTGTCCTGCTTATACTTGATTTGCTAGAGCAGTCATTCATTTCTTCCATATATTAAATCCTTTAGGCTTTCTATATTTGATAATATAAAGGTTAAAAGATGTGAATCTGAATTTGTACTGGCTAAATTGTGACTCTGAAACAGTGAACCGGGAAGTGGTGTAAGTACTTTCTATTTTGCCATTCAATATTGTTTTAAGTTGTCTCACTTTTTTCCCTTACAATTTCTAGAAATATGGAAATATATGCTTCTGCAGAAGAGCAACCAAAACTTGGGAGGAGTAGAAAGGAACTTTCAGAGGTGATGTTATATTTTAAAAATGTGCTCACAATTTCTCTTGGTCTGATATTTCACTTTCAGCATATACAATTTTTCCTTTCATTTTATAACAGATTTAACTTGAGAGGGAATTAAATTATTCAAAGTTATCTCAATTCCAGAGTATTGAAATTCAAATGCACATAATATGTTAATAGAATCAATTATGTGCTTGGATTACACAGCCCTAGTATTTATATCAAAATGCAGTATGAAGAAATTCTTATGGGAATCATCATAAATGTAGCTTCTGACTACAGGAAATATATAGTGGTATTTTCTGTTTGCCTGGAATCTGTTCGCACATTTAACAGGAAGTTAAAAAGTAACCGTGTTTGGAGAAATCATGTGGTTTTGCATACATGTGTCAGGAGTCTACATTAGGAAAAAGGAAATTACTTGTGATTGTTTTAAGTGAGAGTTAAATATAGTAAGCACTGGTATAATACTAAACCATTTGTCCATTTACCACAGCAATGATTTCTTTGAAACAGTGATTTACAATTACCCGAATTCTAAGCTGGATATTTTTCTTGCTACCTTTTATATATGGAAGCTTTTGATTGGATTCTTTCCAGAAGGTTTTTTTGGGGGGGAAGGTATTCAATTTATTATAATGTCACACTGATTTCTGCAGCATATTAATAAGTCCCTTCTCAGGTCAGAAAATCTTTGACTTGGGAGTAGGAAGATGAGATATAAAAATATTCAACTTTAGCTTTTTATAAAAAATGAGATCATTTTCACAATTGCAAAACTGTGTCTGACTTATTTGGGCCATGACATGCAGAGGACACTGGAGAAAATAATTATATTTGGAAGAGTTAGTGATAAAAGGAAACCAGCCCCCCAAAGAACACAGTGACTGGACATCATTAAAGCTGATACCAGCCAGAGCATAGATAAACAAAGAAGTAGTCACTTAAATATGAGCCAGCAGTAGTCACTTAAATATGCAGCTGCCAAAAAAGCCAACATAGTGCTAGGTTGTATTAACAGAGAGATAGAATCAAGATCACGTGAAGTGTTATTACCACTTTACAATGCCTTGATAAGGCCACACTTGGAATACTGCATCCAGTTTTGGTCACCGCGATGTAAAAAAGATGTTGAGACTCTAAAAAGAGTACAGAGAAGAGCAACAAAGGTGATTAGGGGACTGGAGGCTAAAACATATAAGGAACGGTTGTTGGAATTGAGTTTGTCTAATTTAATGAAGAGAAGGATGAGGGGTGACATGATACCGTAGTGGTATTCCAATATCTCAGGGGTTGCCACAAAGAAGAGGGAGTCAAGCTATTCTCCAAAACACCTGAAGGCGAGACAAGAAGCAATGGATGGAACTAACAGAAGAAAGAAACAACGTAGAATTAAGGAGAAACTTCCTGACAGTTAGAACAATTAATCAGTGGAGACTGTGAATGCTCCAACACTGGAAGTTTTTAAGAAGAGAGTGAACAGCCATTTGTCTAAAATGGTATGGGGCTTCGTGCCTAAGCAGGGGGTTGGACTAGATAACCTCCAAGGTCCCTTCCAACTTTATTACTATTACTATTACTAGTCCAAGATCAGAAGATGTGGAGAGACCTGGCCCATAGAATCCCCAGGGGTCTGAATGTATAACATCATCATCATCATAGAAAATGATAGCATAAAGAATTCTAAGGCTGACCATTACAGAATAACTTGTTTTTGCAAGAATATGTCAGTTACACATTTTTCAGGTCGTCTGATCTAAAGATTTAAGTATCTAAGTATCTAATTATGGGGACCGTATATATTTTTCCCAACATAGATGTGGTAAGCAGTTTTTAGTTCTATTTATATTATTGTTTATTTTATTTTACAGGCGGAGCAAGTAATTTATGATCACTTTTCTGATCCTAATTTTGTTGAGCAGTTAATCAAGTTTCTTTCTTTAGAAGACAGAAAAGGAAAAGATAAATTTAATCCTCGTAGGTTTTGCCTCTTTAAGGTAAATGATTGTCTAGTACTTTCCTTCTTTTCTAGGAAATATGTTGAGCTATGTATAAAGCTGTTTAACAAAAAATCCATGCAGTTAAATCTTTGTGATTGTTCTATCATATATATTGCTCTGATTTATCAATCATAATTTATTAAAAAGTTCTGCCTCAAGTGCCCTTCTTTACACACTGCAGTCATTCATAAGGGCGAACAACTGCTGTGGTGCTGCAACATTTGTAATGTTGGGGTTTTCTTGTAGGCACTAGGGGGCGCTTAAAAGCGTTAAGTAAACAAACCGTTGTAACTTGGGGATTACTTGTATAACATGCAGGCATACTCATTTGTTCATTTTATACCACACTCCATTTAGCTTGTGTTAAGGCAGTGAAGTTTTCTGATATAGTTTCATTGCTTTATAGTTTTCCTCACAGCATAATAATCAAATTTTCAAACTTATGTGGAATTGTGGAAATATGGTTTCTAGAATTATAATTTAGGTACAATAGCGAAATGTGCTACTACTTTCTAAAGCTCTTCAGTGCTTTTCTCTTAATAATGGCTTGTATATCATTTAATTCTGAAAATGGTAGCCCAATTACTGTTTATGATTAATTGCAATAAAAAGGCATTAAATGCATGCAGAACATTTGGGGCTTGGAAAAAGTCCTTCCCCTGTAGATATTACTGATATTTAAAAATTTTAAATATATTTATCATTCTAGAACAATTAAATTAGGTTTAGCCCTTTTTGTAAATGCAATAAGAAGTATTAAGGCTTAAAGTCAAATGTGTGTGTTTTTCCTAGGGTCTGTTTAGAAACTTTGATGATACCTTCTTGCCTGTATTGAAACCACACTTAGAACGCCTTGCTGAAGATTCCCATGAAAGTCCTCAACGCTGTGTGGCTGAAATTATAGCTGGTTTGATAAGAGGGTCTAAACACTGGACATTTGAAAAGGTAGAGCATATTTCTATGAATTTTGCAAATATATTTGATTCAGATCTCCTTATATACACCAAAATTATTCTGAATTACACACACACACACTTATACATACATACATATTATATAAATACATGAATGTTTCATATGTGTGGGTGTGTGGTCCTTGATGGATTAAAAAAAAGATTACTTATTACCCATTCTTGAAATTAAGACTGCTGCACCAACCCACGGTCACATGATCTCTCTCTCTCTCTCTCTCTCTCTCTCTCTCTCTCTCTCTCTCTCACACACACACACACACACACACACACACACACACCTGTGTGTTTGAAAGAGAGTGATCATGTGTTCAATCATAATTTCAAAGATGGGTCATGAGTAACTTTTTTTTCCAAATCTATTGTAACTTCAAGCAGTCATTAAGCAACCATATATTTAATTTGGATGTTTCTATTGTTTTTATTAAAATATTTTTGATATTTTAATTGCAATAGTTTTTTTTAATTGTAGGCTGCCCAGAGTCATTGATTGAGATGGGCGGCTATAGAAATTAGACAAACAAACCAATCATAAGTTACTCTCTTTCTCAGTCCCAGGAAGCAGGCACTTCCAAGAAAACTGTGGGGACTTTTCCAGGAGTGAAGATTGATTGAAGGCACACACACATATGAATACTTACTTTGAAATTAAGGATGGTTAAATGTGGAACAGATATTCCTATCTTGCTTTCTAAACTACAGCGTTAACACAGTCTATGCCAGTGTTTCTCAACCTTGACAATTTTAAGGCATGTGGACTTCAACTCCCAGAATTCCACAGCCAGCATTGCTGGCTGTGGAATTCTGGGAGTTGAAGTCCACATGCCTTAAAATTGTCAAAGTTGAGAAACACTGGTCTATGCTTTCAGTATGTGGTGTGTTTTTGCTTCCTCTAAAACTAAGCTACATGAATTCTGACAGAAATAGACTTTGCCTATATGTGTTTCACTCTAATAAAAACAGAATTGTTCGGAATTACAGATGCCATGTATTAGTAATACATTGTTTTTTACATCATTATGTACAGGTGGAGAATCTCTGGAAAGTTCTCTGTCCACTTCTCAGAACAGCTTTATCCAATATTACAGTAGAAACTTACAATGACTGGGGAACATGTATAGCAACGTCATGTGTAAGCCTTGTACATTATTTTTCACTCTGCCTTATTATGAAAGCATTCTGAATTCTTCTAACATTCATCTCTGAATATGGGAAAAATAGCCTATACTGAAAGGAGATTATAGCTTTTGACTATTCTAATTTTAGTTTTTATTCTAGAAAGAGGAATGGAAATCTTTTATGATGACTTGTTACATTGTTATGTATGTTTAGATTTCTAATACTGTAGAGCAGACATGTCAAACTCATGATGTCATGTGACATCACGCAACGTATCGGGACTGTTTGCCATTGCCGGCAACGGGGTGGGCGTGGCTTCCACATGATGCATCCAGCCCGCGGGCTAGCAGTTTGACACTCCTGCTGTAGAGGTTTTATAATTTCCAGACAATTCTGAACAGTTTTTTCTTGGATTTTTGGTGGAATTTATTCAAAAAGCATAGTTATATTATAAAATGGACTGTGTAATACAGTATCAATGTTTGATGTTGAATTGTCTCTCAGCAAGTTACATTAAGATTTATGTTGTCAGGAAATGATTTTGCCCCCTTTTCCTTTAAATAAATATATATATATATAAACAGGAGAGCAGAGATCCCAGGAAATTGTACTGGTTGTTTGAATTGTTACTGGAGTCTCCACTGAATGGTGAAGGAGGATCATTTGTTGATGCATGGTAAGGGAAAAAAAAGTCTTATATATATATATTGGGCACTATCTATCAAAATAAAATTTAATGGTGCAAAAAGTAAGCTTACACATTTAGGCAAGAAAAAACAAATGCACAGGTATAGTATAGGTCAGGGCTTGTCAACCGGTGATACGTGTATCACTTGTGGTACGCGACCACCTGGCTGGTGGTACACGGCGTTGCCTTCCTCCCACCCGCGGTGTCGCCTTCCTCCCCCCCACTCCACTCCTTCCCACCTCACTTGTTTTTGGAAAATACGCTGCTTGGCGGCAGCCTGCACGAACTTTACCGAATGTGCCCTGCAGGAGGCGCGTGAAGAGCGCAGGCGCAGAGCAAGGCCCCGCCCTCCCCAGGGACTCATTGTGCAGTAACTGGTTTGACTTCTTGTGCACTCAGATCAGCGAAGGGGAGGGCGCCGCAGCGCCAAACTCCTGCGCCTGTCAGCTGGCGACCCCCCCCAACTTGCGTTTGTCAGCTGGGAGGTCTGGCTCTGGCGCCAGGCGCCGGTCTCCTTGGCTACCCTGCACGTTGTCCTCGACCCCTCCCCCAGCCCATTCATGTCGAGCCCTCCGGGGCTTGACAGGGAGGGAAGGAGGAAGGGACTCCTCCTCCTCTCCTAAGGTTCAAAGCATGATCAGCTTCCCAAGGGCGCCACAATCTTCAATTCATGTGTTTCTGCTGTACCTCCTTGGCACTCCCGGGAATGGGGCGGGCGGAAGAAAGCTTGGCTAGGCTAGGCAAAGAAAAGCCACAGAGCTGCGAGCTCAGATCGCAGGCAGGCCGGGGAAGGGGGTGAAGAAGAGGAAGGGATTGGGAGAGAGGAAACGCCAAGCTTGTCCTCGCTTCTCCCAAGAACCTCCTGCGCCACCTCACAGGAACACCTGGTTTCAGATTTATGCCTCAAAATGTTTTCTTGCGCAGAGGAGAGAGGAAAAACAATTGCGCAACACTTGGGATCCCTTGCAAGACACCATGTACCTTGGTGCTTATTTCCGAATGCCTCCCCCCCTCCCCTGTGTTTTCTGCTCCACCCCGAATTCGCCTCCCTTTCACTCTCCTTACGCAGCCATCTCTATGGTCTTAATACAGCCCTCAGTCTGTCTTGCTTTCAACACCTCCTAAAATTCTTCATTCAGGCAGGCTTCCAGAATTTGGCTGGCAGGATGCAGGTAACCCCTCCCCCCTGTCCTGCTGCCTCCCACAGCACTGCGCCACTCCACGTCCCATGCCTCCATATCTCAAGCCTCCGTGGCACAGAACTGCTGGCGTTATGCTTGGGTGGAAGATTTTTTCTTTTACAGATGGGGCGAGTGGGCCTGACATTTGCGGGCAGGCAGGACCCCACCCACCGAGCCGCAGCCTCCCCATCGCCCTCCAAGCCAGCCAGCTCCGTCGCCAGACCTCCCAACTGACGGGCGCAGGTCTGGAGGTCACCAGCTGACGGACGCAGGAGTTCTGCACTGCAGCGGCCTCCCCTTCGCCCTCCGCACTGGCCAAAGTGTTGCCTGACGTTCCAGCTGACGGGCGCAGGTCCAGGGGTCGCCAGCTGATGGGCACAGGAGTTTGGCGCCACGGCGGCCTCCCAGCCGCCTGCTTCTTCGACTGGAGCAGTTGCCAGGGCTTGCATGGCTCCCAAGTGCCGCTGTGTCAACGCTGCTAATATTGAATATTCTTGCTCTGACAATATATGCAGAACTGTCTGGTATTTTTAGAGTTAAATCACTTGACAGTGAAAGGGGAGGAGAATATAAGGAAAGGCCGGAAGTGAATCTTTGCCCTTTACGTTAATTGGAAGATGTGAATCATGACCCCAAAATAGGGGATGGGAAATGCCTGGAATGTTATGTGCAAAAGAAGGGAAATTCAGATCTTAGCATTTCCACCATGCCGTGCTGACATCTCTGTAATACTAATAAAGGCTTTTTAGGCTAAAAAAAATGCCTGAAAGTTCTTTGAAGTGTTTCGTTAATCAGACACATGACACGCTGACGCACTCCCCGCAGCCGGTGACCATGCAAGCCCTGGCAACTGCTTCAGCTGAAGAAGCAGGCGGCTGGCAGGCCGCCGCAGCGCCTACCTCCTGTGCCCATCAGCTGGTGACCCCCGGATCTGCGCCTGTCAGCTGGAACGTCAGGCAGTGCTTTGGCCAGTGCGGAGATGAACTCCTGCGCCCGTCAGCTGGCGACCCCTGGACCTGCACCCGTCAGCTGGGAGGTCTGGCGACGGAGCCGGCTGGTGTGGAGGGCGATGGGGAGGCGGCAGCTCGGCAGGCGGGGTCCTGCCTGCCCGCGAATGTCGGGCCCACCGCCCCATCTGTAAAAGAAAAAGTCTTACCCCCAAGCATAACTTTTAAGGATTTTAAGGATCTTTGAGAGGGAGAGAGAAATAGAGGGAGAGAAAGAGGGAAAGAGAAATAGAGAGAGGGAGAGAGAAAAAAGAGAGAGAGAGAGAGAGGGAGAAAGGGAGAGAGAGAGAAAGGAGGAGGGAGGGAGAGGAAGGGAGAGAGAAAAAGAAAGGGAGACAGAGGGAAAGAGAGAGAGGGAAAGAGAAAGGGAGAGAGAAAGAAAGAGCGGGAGAGAGAGAAAAAGAAGGAGAGAGATTAAATTAGTAACATGGTTCAGTGAATCTGGTTTCCCCACTAACTTTGCTTGTCACAAGGTTGCAAAAGGTGATCATATGACCCTGGAACAATGTGACCATCATAAATAGGAATCGGTTGCCAAGCATCCGAATGTAAATCACATGACCCTGGGGATGCTGCAATGGTCATAAGTGTGAAAAATGGTCATAAGTCACTTTTTCCAGTGTCGTTGTAACTTTGAACAGTCACCAAGCAAACTGTTGAGGACTACCTGTACTTTATCACTTTTTTCCATTTTTTTTGTCAAGCTTTTGACATCTTGCTGGGTGACTGGTGGTACTCGAATGTTGCCATATTCTAAAAGTGGTACAATCGGTGAAAAGGTTGAAAAGCCCTGGTATAGGTGGTACCTGGGTCAATAATAGTATCTGTAAGAGGGATCTTAACAGTAACAACAACAATAATAATGATAATAATAAAAAAAGTTGGAAATGACCTTGGAGGTCATCTAGTCCAACCCCCTGCTCAGGCATTAAACCCTATACCATTTTAGATATGTGGCTGTCCAGTCTCTTCTTAAAAACTTCCAGTGTTGGATCATTCACAGCTTCTGGAGGCAGGTTATTCCACTGATTAATTGTTTTAACTGTCAGAAAATGTATCCTTAGTTCTAGGTTGCTTCTCTCTTTGATTGGTTTCCATCCATTGCTTCTTATCCTGCCTTCAGGTGCTTTGGAGAATAGCTTGACTCCCTCTTCTTTGTGGCAGCCCCTGAGATATTGGAACACTGCTATCATGTCTTGGAGTCCTAGAGAACAATCATTTAAATATGAGCCAGCAGTGTGCTGCAGCTGCCAAAAAAGCTAATGCAGTCCTAGGCTGCATTAACAGGAATAGAATAGAATCAAGATCATGTGAAGTATTAATATAACTTTATAATGCCTTGGTAAGACCACTGTATCCAGCTTTTGTCGCCACAATGTAAAAAAGATGTTGAGACTCTAGAAAGAGAGCAGAGAAGAGCAACAAAGATGATTAGGGAACTTGAGTCTAAAACATATAAAGAACAATTGCTGGAATTGGGTATGTCTAGTCTAATGAAAAGAAGAACTAGGTGTGACATGGTAGCCGTATTCCAATATCTAAGGGGATGTCACAAAGAAGAGGGAGTCAACCTATTTTCCAAAGTACTTGAAGGCAGGACAAGAAGCAGTGCATGGAAACTAATCAAAGAGAGAAGTAACCTAGAACCAAGAAGAAATTTCCTGATAGGTAGAACAGTTACTAAGTGGAACAACTTGCTTCCAGAAGCAGTGAATGCTCCAACACTGGAAGTTTCTAAGAAGAAACTGGACAAGCATTTGTCTGATATAGTATAAGATTTTCTGCCTGAGTTGGACTAGAAAAACTCCAAAGTCCTTTCCAACTCTGTCATTCTGTTATGTGATTATAGCATGCTATTTAGCTGGCTATGGAAAATATGCTTAAATCTTATTAATTTGCTTAGCAACATTTCAAGCAAAGGTTGTTGAGCCCCCATGTACTGATATTTTTATATTTGTACCTCTTGGTCACCGTCTGAATATAGATGCTAAAAATCAGCGAGATCTCTCAGAAAACCAGGATAGATAGTTAAGCATTTACAGTTACTGTTATATCAGGGGGTAGAGATTTCTTCTCTTAAGTGTACAGTACAGTGACAGAGTTCTATGTATTTACATTTATATGTGCATGCAAAAATTATAATGCTATGTACATAGTAAATATTAATACAGATTAGAACCCAAAATTGAATAGTTCATTTGCTTGATATAAGTTCTGATATGACCAACTTTTTAAAAGCACATGGCTTAGTGGCTAATTAGCCCACTCTCCATTAGCTGAACACAGAATGACTGTCTTTTATGAACAGGAGCAGAAGATGGAAGTACACTTTTGTAAGTCATCGCTTCACTAACTTTTTCTTCTTTTTACCTTCTAGTCGCCTGTATGTTTTGCAAGGGGGCCTTGCACAACAAGAGTGGCGAGTGCCAGAACTGCTGCACAGATTGCTGAAATACCTAGAGCCTAAGCTCACCCAAGTTTATAAAAATGTCAGAGAGAGGATAGGAAGGTTAGTATTAAGGCTATACTACGTCATGTTTTTCAACCTTTAGATATTCCAGAAAATTGTCATTTTGTCTATAGGTACTCCAGAAATAAGGAAAAGTTATTTGGTTAGTTTGAATTCAGTCTTTAAGGCATGAAATTAAATTAAAAATGTGTTCTTGTGTTTTATGCAGTGTTTTGACATACATCTTCATGATAGATATTTCTTTACCAAATACTGCACTAACAAAGTCTCCCCGTGTCCATGACTTCACTTCTCGAATACTTGAAAAACTCAAACCCCTTATGGAAGCGGACGAAGAAATTCAGAATCACGTTATGGAAGAAAATGGAGTTGGAGATGAAGATGAACGAACTCAGGGCATTAAACTACTGAAAACTAGTAGGTGCTTGTGTTAAATGTGTGAGAATCTAATTAAATATTCACTTGTAGTGAATGCCATTTAAAGGGAATAATGTTTAGAAGAGATGAAGTTGTGTTTTGTTCTTTGTCTTTGAATTGAGAAGTATGCTTGTCTTTCTTTTTACTTGACAGTTCTAAAGTGGTTGATGGCAAGTGCAGGGAGAGCTTTTTCTATAGCTGTTACAGAACAGCTTCAGCTTTTGCCACTGTTTTTCAAGGTATGTAGTTTGATATACAGCTTGATCTGTTTAGATGACAGTAACACTTAACATTTTAACAATGTGTGAATGAGGCTTCATTTAAATAAATAGGATGTACGGAAAGTCAGGCCACATAGACAGCCCATTTATACAAATTACATTCAATGTTTGGATTGGTTGCTATTTCTTCTAAACGTTTCCTTATTCATTTGATGCATAACCTTTGAAAACACTGCAGGGAAATCTTTTAAAGATTGCCACTTTAGGATGCAGACTTCCAGCTCTTATCTTGTTTTAGTTTCAGGGCTATGCAAAAAGGTTGCTTGCTATGGAAATTTCAAAACATCCCAGACATAAAAAACATACTATTTCAGAATGCATGTCTGAAATAAGATGTTTTGCTCATACTTATTATTATTATCCTTGCTTTTTAAATTTCTTCTCATCTAATTATGAGTTTCCAGATTTTGATTGGATATTTTCATATTGACAGATACTTGTGTTAATTACTGTATCTATTTAGAGTCACTGCAGTTAAAAACTTTTTAGCTGTATTTTAATGACATAAGAGTTTGAATTGCTTTCTGCATATTGCATGCACTTTATATTTTAATCCATTCCAGTACAGGTAGTCCTTGACAACAGTTTATTTAGTGACCATTTGAAATTACGATGACATCGAAAAAGTGATTTATGACTGTTTTTAAACACAACCATTGCAGCATCCCCATGGTCACGTGATTAAAATTCAGATGCTTGGCAACTGAGTCATATTTATGACGGTTGCAGTGTTCTGGGGTCATGTGATCACCTTTTACAACCTTCTGACTAGCAAAGTCAATGGAAAAGCCAGATTCAATTAACAACCATGTTATTAACCTAACAATTGCAATGAGTCACTTAACAACTGTGTCAAGAAAGATCATAAAATGGAGCAAAATTCACTTAACTATCTTGCTGAGCAACAGAAATTTTGGGCTGAATTGTGGTTGTAAGGTGAGGACTTCCTGTATAGCATTTAGGAGTTTTAGCTTCTGTATTAATTATATTCGTTTTCTAAGAAAGGTTGAATTGCAGTTTCCCGATGTGCCTTTCATTTATTCAGTTTTAAGAATCAAGACTTCACTAGTTGCTACTAACTTTTCATCTACTTGTTTCCACAGATTGCACCTGTAGAAAATGATCATAGCTATGATGAATTGAAGAGAGATGCTAAAATGTGCTTATCATTAATGTCTCAGGGATTACTGTATCCTCAACAAGTGCCTTTGGTACTTCAGGTGCTAAAACAAGTATGTGATGCTTTTAAACTGATACTTTTAAACAGCATAATTACATGTATTTAATCTTGTGTTAATACTTTTTTGATATCAATGCTGAATAACTGATATTTGATCTGAATACACAAGAGACTGCAAAAATTTAAGTTTCTATCATTCTATACCTGAATTATAATAGAATATTGTACAGAAAAAACATAACTATGACATATACAGTGGGGGGGAAAAGTATTTAGTCAGCCACCAATTGTGCAAGTCTCCCACTTAAAAAGATGAGAGAGGCTTGTAATTGTCATCATAGGTAGACCTCAACTATGAGAGACAAAATGAGAAAACAAATCCAGACAATCACATTTGTCTGATTTGGAAAGAATTTATTTGCAAATTATGGTGGAAAATAAGGATGTGGTCAATATCAAAAGTTCATCTCAATATTTTGTTATATATCCTTTGTTGGCAATGACAGACGTCAAACGTTTTCTGTAAGTCTTCACAAGGTTGGCACACACTGTTGCTGGTATGTTGGCCCATTCCTCCATGCAGATCTCCTCTAGAGCAGTGATGTTTTGGGGCTGTCGCTGGGCAACATGGACTTTCAACTCCCTCCAAAGGTTTTCTATAGGGTTGAGATCTGGAGATTGGCTAGGCCACTCCAGGACCTTGAAATGCTTCTTACGAAGCCACTCCTTCATTGCCTGGGCAGTGTGTTTGGGATCATTGTCATGCTGAAAGACCCAGCCACGTTTCATCTTCAATGCCCTTGCTGATGGAAGGAGGTTTGCACTCAAAATCTGACGATACATGGCCCCATTCACTCTTTCCTGTACACGGATCAGTCGTCCTGGTCCCTTTGCAGAGAAACAGCCCCAAAGCATGATGTTGCCACTCCCATGCTTCACAGTAGGTATGGTGTTCTTTGGCTGCAACTCAGCATTCTCTCTCCTCCAAACACGACAAGTTGTGTTTCTACCAAACAGTTCTACTTTGGTTTCATCTGACCATATGACATTCTCCCAATCCTCTTCTGGATCATTCAAATGCTCTCTAGCAAACTTCAGATGGGCCCGGACATGTACTTGCTTAAGCATGGGGACACATTTGACACTGCAGGATCTGAGTCCCTGGCGGTGTAGTGTGTTACTGATGGTTGCCTTTGTTACGTTGGTCCCAGCTCTCTGCAGGTCATTCACTAGCCCCCCCCCCCCCGTGTGGTTCTGAGATTTTTGCTCACCATTCTTGTGATCATGTTGACCCCACGGGTGAGATCTTGTGTGGAGCCCCAGATCACGGGAGATTATCAGTGGTCTTGTATGTCTTCCATTTTCTAATTATTGCTCCCACAGTTAATTTCTTCACACCAAGCTGCTTGCCTATTGCAGATTCAGTCTTCCCAGTCTGGTGCAGGTCTACAATTTTGTTTCTGGTGTCCTTCGACAGCTCTTTGATCTTCACCATAGTGGAGTTTGGAGTGTGAATGTTTGAGGTTGTGAACAGGTGTCTTATACTGATAACAAGTTTAACCAGGTGCCATTAATACAGGTAATGAGTAGAGGACAGAGGAGCCTCTTAAAGAAGAAGTTACAGGTCTGCGAGAGCCAGAAATCTTGCTTGTTTGTAGGTGACCACATCCTTATTTTCCACCATAATTTGCAAATTAATTCTTTCCAAATCAGACAAATGTGATTGTCTGGATTTGTTTTCTCATTTTGTCTCTCATAGCTGAGGTCTACCTATGATGACAATTACAGGCCTCTCTCATCTTTTTTTTTATATATATAAAAATTCTTTTATTAAAACAATCAACATTGAACATAAAAGCATATTATGCAGCAATCATCATGGTACCTGATATACAATACTAAGTATTAGTCTTTGAAAACGTCTGAATTAGTAAGCCTTTTTCCACTCCTCGCGTCTAGCCTCAACTATACTCCTGTTACACTTTGTTTGACTGGTGTTTCTCTTATCTGGTTCAATATTAATGTGCTCAACACTAAGCAATCATCCTAGAACATAGCATACAACATTAGGTATTAATCTTTGTAAACATCTGTTTTAGTAAACGTTCTTCCCTCCTCCCTTCCATCTTCAAGTATACTCCGAATACATTTTGTTTGATTGGTGTTACTCTTACATATGGTCTATCTACTGTATCTAGTCTATCGCCTATTGTTCGTTTGCGCTTCTGAATTGGCTTCATCCCATTACTAGTGCAATCTTTTATAGTCCCCAACCAGGGATCCTAAGGTAAAAGTTTCATATCCTGAGGTAGAGATTCAGTCCGCTTTAACAATATTAAAGCAAACAACATTAGTCATAAGGTTATGTTAAGAGGCATTAGTTATAGAACATATACATTCAACATTGGGTGTTAGTTTTTGTAAACATTTGATTTGTTAACCCTTCTTCCCTCCTCCCCTCGAGCCTCAGCTAAACGCCAGCTGCATTCTGTTTGATTGGTGTCTCTCTTGGATATAGTTTATCCACTGTTTCCAGTCCGTCAGAAATTGTTCATTGGAGCGATTTTTCAAGTATGCTGATATTTTCGCCATTTCCGCCAAATTTGTTACTTTCACAGTCCATTCTTCAATAGGCGGTATTTCCGGATTCTTCCAGTATTGTCCCACCAACAATCTTGCTGCTGTAATTAAGTTCAAAAATAAATTTGTCTCTGAGGTAGTGAAATCCTTTGTGATCCCTAACAGAAAAGCCTGAGGTAGAAATTCTATGCGCTTTTTGAAAATGGTTTGGAGTGTCCACCATATCTTCCTCCAGAATGCTTTGATTTTTCTGCATGTCCACCATATGTGAAAGTAAGTAGCCTCCCCATCCCCGCACCTCCAGCATTTGGGCTGGGAGTCCGGGTAGATGAGTGATATTTTTTTCGGGTCTAGGTGCCATCTATAGAACATCTTGTAAAAGTTTTCCCTTAAGTGTTGCGATTTCGTGAATTCTACATTCCTCACCCAGATTTTCTCCCACGTGTCCATGGTGATTGGGTGTCCGAAGTCTTGCGCCCACTTTATCATACAGTTCTTGACTAGCTCGGTTTCAGAGTCCATTTCTATCAGAATGCTGTACACTCGTTTGATGTGCCTGATCCCCTGTTCTCTAATCTGTTTAATTAGATTCTCGTCGGTCTGGGAGAAGCCCTTCTTCTTATCTTTACGCCACCTTGATTGCAGTTGTATATATGATAGCCAGGTACCTCCTATTCCTTTGTTTGCTAGCGTTGCTTGGGGTAGCAAGAGGAACCTATTTTCTTCTCCCAGTACAAGTTCACTGTAGGGCACCACTTCTTGCCCTTGGGATGTGTTCATATCTCCTGTTGCGTGTCCGGGAATCGTCCAGATGGGAATCTCGTCATGTAGGAGGTGCTTATATTTCTTCCAGACCCATAACAATGGAATTCGTAGTGGGTTCTCCTTGAAGTTCCTGTCTGCCTTTTTGTCGTATACTAAGTATGCGTGCCAGCCGAATAGTAGACCTTGCCCCTCAACATTCAGAATTCTATCATTTGTCATGTTGATCCAGTCACTCACCGCCACCAGCGTCGCTGCATAGTAGTATAGCTTTAGATTAGGCATTTTGAGTCCCCCTCTCTCCCTTGCGTCTTGGATGATTTTTAGTTTCACCCTCGGTTTCTTGCCGTCCCAAATAAATCTGTTGATGCCCTTCTGCCAGTTGTCTAAGTCCGCATCCTTCTTGAGTATGGGTAGCATTTGAAAGAGAAATAAAAATCTGGGTAAGACGTTCATCTTTACTGCCGCTATCCTGCCCAGCAGGGACAGACGTAGTGGTTTCCACCTTTCCAGGTCTGTTTGTATCTTATTCCACAGGACCTCGTAGTTATTCTTGTATAATTTCGCATTTGTTGATTCTATCTCCACTCCTAAGTATTTGACTTTCTTGACTATTTCACAACCCGTTATTCTTTCCAGGTTCCGTTTTGCTTTGTTGTCTAGGTTTTTGACTAGCATCTTTGTTTTTGATATATTTACTTTGAAGCCTGACACCCTACCATAGTCTTCCATTATCTCCATCAATTTCCTTGCTGACTGTGCTGGTTGCGACATTGTCACCAGCAGGTCATCCGCAAAGGCACATAGTTTGTAGTCTTGCTGTTTAATCTGTATGCCCTGTACGTCTTCTGCCGCTCTTATCCTGTTCAGTAAAATTTCCAGTGTTAGGACAAATAGCAGGGGTGACAGCGGGCACCCCTGTCTCGTGCCTCTCTCTATGTTGAATGGGTCTGTTAGGTCTCCGTTCACAATGATCTGGCCTGTTTGTTTCTGGTAAATTGCCCTTATGGAGTTGAGATACTGTGCTCCCATTTTCATCTTCTGGATCAGGTTTGTCAGGAATGGCCAATTCAGTCTGTCGAAGGCTTTTTCTGCGTCCACAAACATAAGGGTGGCTGGTACCTGTTTGTGCCTGTCCAAGTACTCTATAATGTTCAACAGCTGTCTCACATTTGTTTTCATCTGGCGTCCTTGTATAAATCCCCTTTGGTCCGGGTGTATTGTTTTTTGTAGTACAGTCATTAGTCTATTGGCCAGAATTTTTGTGAATATTTTGTAGTCCGTGTTAAGTAGTGAGATGGGTCTGTAGTTTGCGGGTTGTGTAGTAGCTTTCCCCTCCTTGGGGATTAATGAAATATAGGCTGTTTTCCAGGATGGTGGAACTTGGCCTCCTTCTTGTATATTGACAAATAGCTGTCTAAGGGGTTCTAACATCTCTTCCTGGAGACACTTGTAGTAAGTCGCTGTTATCCCATCCGTCCCTGGCGATTTTCCTGGTTTCAGCTGTTTGATCGCTGAGTGTATTTCCTCCTTTGTGATTGTGGCATTCAGGGCCTCTCTCTGTGTATCGGTGATTGCCTGTATCTTTTCGTTTTGTAGAAAAGTTTCTGTCTCTTTGTCCTGTGTCTTCTCCTCGGCGTATAGCTTCGAGTAGAACTCTGTGAAGGCTTTCTTAATGGTTACTTGTCGAAATTCCTCCTTGCCTTTATATTCTATCTTTTCAATTATGCGGGATTTCTGTTTCTTTCTTAGGATGTAGGCCAGCCATCGACCCGGTTTGTTGGCCTTGCAGAATGTCTTGTGTTTTGCATATTGTATGTTCCTCGCAACTTGGTCTGCCATCAACATGTCAAACTGCTTTCTTAAGATTTTAATTCCTTCTTTGGTGATTTTGTCTTCTGGTCTTTTTATTAATAGCCTCTCTTTCTTGCTTATCTCCTCTTCTAGCTCTTTTCTTTTTCGTTCTTGTTGGCGGCGGTGCCTTTTATTCATGTCCATAAGAATCCCATGCATGTACGCCTTGCTGGCGTCCCAGATCATTTCTATCGGTGTTTCGTTGTTCATATTTATGCTAAAGAATTCCTTCATAGCATTTTTGCATTCTGCTACCTTTTCTCCATGTCTAAACAGGTTTTCATTAATTCTCCAGGATCTCTTCTGTCTCACGCCGTGTCTTAGTTCCATCTTCACTGGATTGTGATCTGTTAGCACTTTGGGCAGGATTTTCATCGCGTTTAGACCAACTAACAGGTCGCTTGATGTTAATATAAAGTCAATTCTGGAGAATGACTGATGTCTGTCGGAGAAAAAGGTGAATTCTTGCTCTTTGCCGTGCCGTTCCCTCCAGACGTCTGTCAGTACAAGGTCTTCCTTCATGTCGAAGAAAGATTTAGGCAGCTTGGAGTGCTTCTGTGGGTTAGGTTTTGTTTTCTTCTTGTCTAGGGCAATCTCTATGACCCCGTTCCAATCTCCCAGAATAATACATGATTTGTAGTTGAGTTGTGTTAACTTCTTGTGTATCTTTTTGTAGAATTTTCCTTGTTGTTGATTTGGTGCGTATATGCCCATCACTAGAATTTTCTTGTCTTCCTGTGTCACTTCGATTGCTAGGTATCTACCCTGGGAGTCTGATTCTATTAGCTTGGCTATTACGTGTTTCTTCACGTATATAACAATCCCGTTCTTTTTTCGTGGCGCCGCTGCGACAAAGTGTGTACCTAGTCTGTTGTTGATTAAGTATTTCTGGTCCGCTGCTCTGATGTGTGTTTCTTGTAGGCAAATTATGTCGTTTCTTTCTTGAAGCAGATAATGAAATGTCTTTCTCCTTTTCTGTGGGGAATTTAGTCCGTTAACATTCCATGTCAAGTATTTAGTTGTCATTGTCGGTTTCAGGATACTCTTCCGAGACCGCTTCTGTTCTATCTCTTGTGTTCTTCTTTGGTCTCGTTCCCATGGTATCCATGTTGGTGCTCAAGTTGCTTAGAGTGATCATATCGTGTTGTTCCGTGCGTTTGGCGGTGGATCTTGTTATCCTGCCCTCTGCAGTCTGTCCTGTTCCCTTGTTGTTGTTGCTTCCTGTTCTCTGTGTCGTCATGGCTCGAGTTGGTCCTTCCCTTTCTCTTGCTCCTGCGTCAGTCTGTCGTTCTGGTGGCCCTCCTGCGTCTTCTCTCGTGGTGTATTGATGTCCATCCGACGTCAGTTCCTTTTCAAGGAATTCTCTGGCTTTTTGGACCGAGTCCAGGCAGTGTCTTTTATTTTTATAGTAAAGTGTCATCCCCGTAGGGGCTTCCCATCTGTATCGCAGAGCGCGTGATCTCAGTTCGTCGACCAGGAACCTGTATTCCTTCCTGTCTCGCAGCATCGTCTGGGGGATCTTTTTCAGTACTTTCACTTCTTGCCCCTCTATGTATAAACTCCTGTTGTACGATGTGGCTGAGATGAGGTTCTGGAATCCCTGTGTCGCGAAGTGGATGACCACGTCCCTTGGTTGGCGCCTGTTTGTTGTCGTCCGTGTGCCCACTCTGTAAATTCTGTCGAATTGCCATGCGACGTCTGAGATTGGCTTTCCCAGAAATATTGCCAGGGCCTCTATGAAGGTTCTGAGCAGGCCCCCTTGGGTCTCGTTTGACGTCTCTTTCAAACCTCTAAACCTGATTGCGGATGCCAGTTGCCAGTACTGTATCATGGAAGATTGGTCTTGGGCTACTCCTTTCATCTCTGCCATCTCTGCTATCTGTCCCTCTACTTGATTCTCGACTTTTTCCATCCGCTTGTCTACCTCCTCTCTGATCTCCTGGAAGTTTTTCTCCATTTCCTCCCCTATTTCTTTGTAGTGTGCTTGCATCGCCTCTTTCATTTGTTCCAGGTCTGTGGCCATCGCCTTGCGTTGCTCCTCCCATTTCCTCTCTAGCTCTTTACCTTGTTCTTTCAGCATTCGTTTTAAATCGTTGTATCTTTTCTCCGTCTTTTGTTCTGCCTCTACACCCCTCCTCTCCATCTTTGCGTCCATTTCCACTAACTTTTTATCCATTCCATCCATCCTTTCAACCAGCATTTCTATTACCTCTTGTAATTTTTGTAACATGTGTGTTGTTGAGCTGGCCTGTGGAGGTAAATGGGTCTGGGGGCCTGTATTTGGATGGGAGGGTGTGGGGGCGGGTAAGGTAAGTCCTGATGGTTTGGTACGCTGAGCTGGGGAGGAAACAACTCCCTTCGTTTGTGTCAGTGTGGTCTGTTTGGAGGCCATCTTGAGCGTGTCTTCCTGTTGTTCTGGCACTGTTTTGGTTTCTAGCTTGGACCAGGTCATGCACTAGACTGTGATCTGGTGCTGGTGGTCCAGTAGTCTGACCTTTCAGTGGGAGGGGAGGCTTCAGGGTTCAGGCAATGCAGGTCTAGGGGCCAGTGGGCAGGAAGGTCTGTCCGTGTTCAGGGAGTCTATTCAGTGCCTCTGCCTGTCTGGGATTCCAGGCCCCTTCTGCCTTCCCTCCACAGCAGCCCAGAATGCCTTTTTGTCTTCCTCCTATGCCCACCTTTCTCCCTGGTGGGTTCTGCTCTCTTCAGTATCCCTGGGGCTCCCGTTCTGGGGGGTCTGGGGCACAGCTTGTGGGGTATCTCTCCCTGTCCCCCTGCAACCCAGGGAACCCTTTTCTTGTGTCCTCTCCCGCCGTCTGCTTTCTTGCCTCTTCCCTCTTAGCTCTTTTCTCCTCCCCTCTATTGTTCTGGCTTGCCTGATTCCAGCTCCCTTGGCTGCGTCCGTCCCTATCCGCCGCTTCAGGCCGCTCCCGAAACTCTTTTCTTGACTGTACTGGGTATATATGTATAGTCTTCACTCCCACCTTCGGCTCCCGGCTGCTGATGTCACACACCTTGCAAGCCAGATGCTCCGCAGAAAGGAGCCTCTCATCTTTTTAAGTGGGAGAACTTGCACAATTGGTGGCTGACTAAATACTTTTTACCCCACTGTATTCTCTGGGTTTTAGTGCATTTCAGCTAGATATACAAAAATAGAGATCTATAGCCCAACTCATCTTGTCTGATTTCATAGGATCCCTGTGATAATGAGATTGTAACTTGGTGAATAATTTGGGACATATTATAATTATAATATTATTCTACTATTATAACTCCTTGTGTGTCCAATCATACTTGGCCAATAAAGAATTATGTCATATTCACATGAGTAACCCAACGTAAAATTATTAACCTTTTCTGACAGGAATGAAACCGTTCATTTAGTTGAATTATAATAAAGGACAAACATGTCCCCATTGAAGTGTCAAATCTCTGTTTTGGGAAAAGGGTTATCCTTAGCCATTTTTAGCGAATTATTTATTTATTTTAGAAAAGTATGAGGCCTGTTAAACCCTGTTAAATGTCTAGGATATTCCTTACAGCAGCCCTGTAGATGATCCTGAGACATCCTTCTGCAGCAGGAAATAGGTCACTTTAAACAAATCCATAGACAACTATTTATCACAGGTGTGATAAGAATGGAAAAGTAACCATGCTTTGACATTCAGATTGCCATGATGTAGTTCCCAAAATGGATTATTGTGTTCAGTTGGATTTGCTCTCCGATATTCTCCAACAACACTCTAGGTATGATAGTGCTGGAAAAGGAGATTTAAAACCCCACAGTCATGTGAGCACAACTGTCATGGATTTATGCATCGCAACTATCATAGATTTATGATGGTCATGGTATTCCATGGTCACGTGATTGCCATTTGCGACCTTCACAGCCAGTTTCTGAAAAGCAATCAATGGGAAAGCTGACAGAAAGTCATAGGTCACAGTCACATGATGTTATACTTAATGACCATGGGTGATTTACTTAAAGACTGCAGCCAGAATTGACATTATAAGACATTGTGGTAATGTGACATATCACTTTATGACTGCATCGCAATTGGAACTGCGTTGCCAGATCCAGTTGCAGCTTGTAGGTGTGGACTACTTGTATAAGCAATCTTTCTTAATAGATTAGCCAAAGGAGGGGTGAAATGTGTTGAAAGACATGAAAGTAAATTATAATTTATATGTCTTGAGGGATGTACTTTTTACATGGTAGCAGGTTAAGGACTGATGTAGAGCAGAGGTGTGCAACTTTTTTGTGTTGAAGTTACACTTAGCCTTTGAGTGGAGAGGGAAAACAAGTAGAGAAGATAGATATTAAAAGTAATCTGAAATGAAAAATTAGTTGGAATTTCAAGCATATTAATTAAAAATCATCAACTATTATAGATGAATTCTGAAATATGATTTTGGAAAGTTTTCTGCATACATAGTTAACAGTTTGATTTAGGCTTTATTGTATTTTATTTTTCTAATTTCTGTGGTTCTATTATTTTGGCCTCTTCTTTTTTCTTTTTATAGATTGCAAAGAGTAATTCCTGGCATTCTAGATATACTGTGCTAATCTACCTCCAGACAATGGTATTTTATAATCTTTTTATCTTCTTAAACAATGAAGAAGCTGTGAACAACATTAGATGGCTGGTTATAAAACTATTAGAAGATGAACAGCTTGAGGTGAACACATGTGCTCCTACTTTTTTTTTTTTTGACAATTTGTGAAACATCTATTTGTGGAATAAATGTGGAACCATAGGCTTGGCCATGATATGTGCACTTGATGAACAAATTAAACACAGTCTATGGCAATTTGCTATAGCATTCCAATATTTTGTTTTTATTGCTCTTCCTAAATAATAGTTCATCACAATTTTAACTAGGAATCTCTCCATTGCTCATTAAAAGTTTTCCAGTACTGACTATACATTTATTCCTTAATGGTCCATTTGATTTCAGATTTTAAAACATTTTTTTTTGCTAGTACTAAGACTTAGATGAAATATATGTTTAACTCTAACCTAGTGGGAATTGGAAACAGTGGGCTGAAGATGCTTAACACTGAGTATATAATACTCTTGTTCTGATATGCTTTGCACTAGTATCAGATATATTTCTTAATTATTATATAGTTAGATGAAATCCCTTCCTGACCACATTCCATCTGCTGATACCAGATAATAAAATGTTGTATGAAATAGGTATTAGAGATGTAACAGTTTTCTCAATGCAGTCTCTTTAGAAGGGACTCAGTCAAGATTCCGAAGGATGCTACTTCTTTGTACCCAGATATGTAGAAGATTCCTTTTGAAGATGAGAAGCAAAACTGATCTCATTAGAGGTCTGAATCTGATTTTGCCATCCTGAAATATTGTTTATACTTCAAGTCAGCCTTCAGCTGCTTTGAGCTTACAAGATAAATTTTATTCCTTCATAGCTAATTGAAGTTACGGTCTAATCAAAGACTGTGGATTTTGCACTTAATATTTAGCTTCAACTAGCAATGAGAAAGCTGTGTTGGAAATAAAATAGAACTGTTAGTGCCACACTAATACAAGATCTTCTGTGCACTTGTCGATGATAAGAAATTGACTTAACAATTCAGAGCCTTTTGTGTCGTGCCTGATATTCAAACGGATATAAAAGTTTTATTTTTCCATATCTTTGTATCCTGTTTTACAATTATGTTTAATTTTGTCACTAATTGTAATAATAACACTACCGTCACTGACAATATATATCTATCAATATAGGGCCATGGATGTGAGGTGTTTGAAAAAAAACCCAAATTTGAAACATTCGGTTCCTATTCCAGTGCTAAATAATTGGCAGGCTCTTGAAGCTATCACTTAAAACACTCATGTAGAGCAATTTACTCTCTTTTATATTTAGAGGTAGTCTTCACTTAACCACCATTCATTCAGCAACAGTTCAAAGTTATGGCAGTGCTGAATGAATGGTAATTATACTCTGTTCTTGAAGTTACAGCCATTTCAGTGTTCCAATCATGTTCCATTTCAGTGTTCCACTGCTTGGCAGCCCACCTATGCTTACAACTACAGGAGCACTTCAATGCCCCCATCAATCACTCACCCATATCATTCCCCTTTTGAGTGCGATGCAGTCCTCTGCCAACCCTGCTGCCTCTGCCACTGACCCCCATCTGACCTTCACCATTTTCTCCCTCCTCCTCCTCCTCCTCCTGTCTAGGATTCATGTTCTGATTGAGAGTACAGCCTCAGGATGTGTCTGGCAAGCTCAGCAGAATGAAGCTCATCTAATGAAGGAAACTTGCTGTGCTCAGCAGGCAAGGAGGCAGCAGGATGGAACTGGTGGTGGTGCTGGCAGGCTGGCATTTCAGAGGAAAGTGCCCTGTCTTCTGCCACCCAGCATGAGGAGTGATAGCCTGCAGACCATGGAGGGCTTAGCAGACCAATGAGATGCAGCAATGGCTCCCTGAGTGAAGTTTGGGACTTGTAGGAGACACTGTGTGGGGTCATGGTAGAACTGCAGGAAACAGAGGGATGAGGACTTCCTAACAAAGCAGCACACTCTCTACAGCTTGTGTTGGAACTGCTCCTGGAGAAGTGATCCTTCTTGAGGCTTTGTAGGAGCAAGGTTAGGCCAAGTAAGCAGAGAACCTGTTGTTGGCACTAGGCTTGTATCCACCTATTATTGAAGCCTGCAGGCTGATTCTCTAGGAGTGTGTCCAATGTGAGATGCAAAGCTATGGTTAAAATGGCCTGTGGGCTGTTCTCCTTGCCCTAGTGGTGGAAAACAAGGCTCCTCCTCTGACTCCCTTCTGCTACTTCCTCCCTGGTTAGGCCCAGCAACCCGCTTTTCATCAGATAAGGCTTCACCATGCTGCCGTGTTGCCATGTGCCTCCCAAGACTGCACCCTTACCCAGTACATGGATCCTGGGCTAGCAGGAGGAGGAGGAGGAAGACTATTAAGATCAGCTGTGGGCAGTAGTGACAGAGTTTAGGGCAGCCAAATTGGCAGAGATAGAGGGGAGATAGGGAAGTTGAAGGACTTGAAGCAATGGTGAGCAGGACAAGACACAAAAACTGTGAGATCTTTGCCTAATGATAGCATGATCCTGGCCTAATGACTGCAACTGGGACTACTGGAATCGCTATTGCTAAGAGTGTAGGCATATAATGTTTCACCTAACAATGTTTTACCTTCACTTAGTGCTGAAAATTCTCATCCAAATTAGGGTTATTAAGCAAGGACTGCCTCCATTCATTCCATTACTGTGCAGTGACAACCACTAGTACAAATTTAACAGCCTAATCTGCTCATTAGGGGCATGGTAAATTCTTGAAATAAATGTAAAATTGTCAAAATACTTGCTTTTGTGTAACATCTTAATAATCACATTGCCATAGAAACCTCTGTATTGCAGAAGTTGTAATTTGTTTTTCTTTACTTTTAGACAAGATCTAATATGAATGATGATTCACTACCCTTGTATTGTGTGTCTGTTATTTTGTATATAAATTAGAGGTTTTTGTCTTAATTGTAGGGTGTAAATCCTTCCTAGGCTGATCTTGCCACTTACCTATTCGTTTATTTGGTTTTTTTTTTTATATTTTGAAGTTAAATCTATTCATTTAGAATAGTTTTTAGAAGCCATCTTCTCAATCACCTTCTCAGATCTTTGGATTTTGGATGACTGAGCAATGATGTAAATGCAGACACTTATATATGAGGGCAAGAAAGACTCTCAGAGAGATGTGTAGATATTTAAATTTCATAAACATTAAACATGTTGTCTTCTAATCTCAATAATTTTCCTTAGTGTCACTGTAAAGATGTATTAAAAAAAACAAGTTACCTTAAGGAAAGCTAAATAACACTCTCTAAATTAAAGCTGCTGCTCTCTTGCTATGTTATCTGGGCCTTAGAACCATAACATATTTGTAAATGCTGTGATAAAACATGTTCTAAATTTTTTGTTATTAAAAAATAGGACGTTATAAGAACTAGTACTTTATAATTCCTGGTTGGATTTATATGTAGTTAGTAGAATTGCTTCAAGATGGCAACTTACCTCTGTATCCTGATCCTTTGTGTAAGCATTAATTCAGGTAGTCTCAATGTACAACTACAATTGGGACCGAGAATGCCATCATAGGTTGATGCAGTTCTGAAACAAGGCCATGAGACTTAAGATGACAAACTAATACTCCCTGTTGTAGTTGTTAAGTAAGAATCACAAGTCACTAAGCAAATACCTACCTTATCCAAATCATTCCGTACTTGGTCTCTCCCAGCCTTGGCTTCAGGAAGGTAAAGGACTGCCTCCAACTCCCCCATCTGCCTATCTCTACCCTTTAGTTGCTTTGCATCCTGGCTTGCGAGTTGCCAAACAGTCCCAGAACCATGTGGCTCTGGGATTCCTTACAATGCCCCAGAAAATTCTAGTCATCCTAGCCTAGTCCTAGCCGCAGTCACCTTTATCACCCTGCACTCTGAGATCCCTGCCGCCTTGTGCTCCCAGTTCACCTTTGCTGTTTTTTGCTTCCTCTGCTAATAAGGTGTCCCCAGGCTGGGGTTTGGCTGTGGAAAAAGAAAGATGAAAGTAGTCCCTGAATGCCTAAATGCCTCTTTTCAAAAAGCTTCTGGAATGCAGGACCCTGAAATGCTCCTTTGGGCATGATTACCGATCCACACACTATTCAATCAGTCTCTGTTGAGCCAGCCTATCACTGCCCTGATTCTTCACCCTCAGCTGTCAGAAAAGGAACAAACAGCCCTAACAATTTTTCAAACTAAAGCAAATTTTATTTTGTGCATCTTCTATCCTACCTATATTGGTCTGGAAAGATTACTTCAGAGCATCTTACCCTTCAATCAGCTGAGCTAACCTTGGCTTCTATTCATTGTGCTCACTCCTGATGCCAAGGACTTACGCTTTCCCATGCTTTGCACTTCTCCAGCCTGCCACTTTATCCACTATGAGGTTGCATCCAGAAGTCCAGAAAACAGAGTAGAACAACAGGCAAGAGAAGCATGTTGGAGATTAGGTAGATTTTAGCAGGACAAGTCTCCCATTTGCTTGCAAGGGCAGTTTTATTTTCACTATCCTCCTCTTCCCATTTTTTTCCTCTCAATCTGGGGCTGGTCTTTACAAGTATGGAAAAGAGGGTTTTTTGGCACAGTGCACTCCAGGAGCTTTTTGCAGACAGATGTTTCAGTGTACTGCTGCTCAGGGACTACTTTTGGCTTTTTGTCCCCCCACAGCATACCTTATCAGCAGTGAAAGCAAGAAAATGGTGAAGGTGAGCTGGGGTGGCAGAATGCAGGCGGGTAGAGGTCTAGGAATGCAGGGTGGCAAGAGCAACTGCAGTTGGGACTAAGCTGGAATGCTGTGGTTTCCCAGGGCATTGCAAGCAGTCCCAGGGTTGTGTGGTTCTGGGCTGCTTGCCTCCCCACAAATGCAGGATAGACAAAGGGCAGAGAGGGTGGAGAGATAGGTGGTTAGGGGAATTGGAGCACATGTACCGGTATGATCGTAAGTGACGGTTGGCTGCCAAGTGTCCACGTTTTATTTACATAACCATGGGGGCTCTGCAACAGTCCTAAATTCAGGTATAGGTTATAAGTCCATTTTTTTCCAGCACCGTCGTAAGTTTGAAAGGTCACTGAATGTATAGTCAGAAGTTGAATATGTGTTTGGAAAAATACATTCTTATTTATTAAATAATTTATGTATATAATTTATATGGCTACCCATTTCACTGAAGTGACTCTGAGTAGTAGACAGAGATTAAAAACCTAGCATTTAAAAACAAAAACCTAGCATTCATAATGTTGGTGCCCTCTGAGCTTAGTAGTTTTCTTGTAGACATTTTATTGCTCAATGTAGGTAATAAAATGTCTACAAGAAAACAACCAAGCTCAGAGAGCACCAACAACCTTCATTTCAGTCCTGAGCTACAAGTAGGCTAGCCATCTTCCCTGAAAAGAGAAAAATTTAGAGAAAATGTAATACTATCAGGGAAGGAACTCAAGCAGTTGACCTTCCTTTGAGGTAGAAGATATAAGGAGATTTGCAAAAACTTAACAGAATCTAATCTACATTATCTGTTTTCCCAAAGGACTTTTATGTGCCTTCTTCAGCATTTCTGTATCCTAGTGTCAGTGAACTCTAGGAGAGTTCTCAAGATAAGAATTTTAAGTGTACTTTAATTTATCAAGATATTGTAACTTATCTCATTACTTGAGAATATATTAAAGGTTTAGAAACACAGGCAGTTGGTCAATGTTTGGGTACATAATAAAACCAAGCCATTTAGACAATGTCCTAATAACTGAGAATCAGAAATTTGGAGTCCAAATTAATAATTGTCTTATTGCCTCTCTTTGAAATAAGTTTCAGTGTTCTACTGAGCAAATTATAAAATTATATCCTTGAATATAATCCACTAAAATTCCTTAGAATTACATTTTAAAACCCTATAATGAATTATCAGAAATTAACTGGCTCCTTAAATCCATTTCTTGTAGTATTCAAATACACGAATATTGTAATATTAAGTAGTTAACAAGGCTTTTGAAATGAAGATCGTACAGCTTATTAACATATTTTTGATGCAGCTAAGTTGAACTGCTAATGAATTCCAGGATTGGATTACTTGACAATGGAATAAACATAGACTTATTTTATTTATTTTATTTTCTATAATAGTTCTGTGTTCTGTAATGCCATTTTAATGCCATAATAATAATCATAGTCACTGGGAACAAATGCCAGCATGCAACAAAATTTCTGTGATCATAAGCTACTATGGGATCATTCAAAAGACATCACAGTGCTATAAATACTCATGTGTAAGTTACTCGTGTGTAAAACCCACTGTCTGTTCCTTCTTTTGAGCACCTGGGGTTCAACAGGCCACGCCATAGCTTTGCCCTGTGTGACTGCTCAGAACCTCAAATCCAGACCCTGTCCAACTAAATGCTAAGATCCTAATTCTTCCTTGGCTGGACTAGAAAACCTCCAAGATCCCTTCCAACCCTATTCTATGTTTAACATAATAACTTTTTCTATTCCCTGGAATTTAAATAAAACTCTCCTTGTGATCCTGAGGCTACTGCCTCATGAAGACAAATTGTCTCATGAAGAGAAACTTCAGCAGAGTCTTACTGCTTAAAACAGTGAACACTGACTTTGCAAAAGACGTGTCCATAAAAAGTACATCCTGCCACCCTCTTTCTCACGTTTAGAACAGTGTTTTTCAGTTTTAGCAAATTTAAGACGTGTGGACTTCAACTTCCAGAATTCTCCAGCAACACAGCTGTTAGGGAATTCTTGGAATTGAAGTCCACACATTTTAAAGTTGTTGAAGTTGAGAAATGCTGATTCAGAGTATAGTGCAGAGAGAGCTGCCCTTATTGTAATTACTGATGCTATTATTTGATCCTAGGTGAGAGAGATGGCTGCTACCACTTTGGGTGGTTTGCTCCAGTGCCACTTCTTGGAGATTGGTAGCCCTATGCAGACTCATTTTGAGCAGCTCTGTAAAATGAGACTTCCAAAGAAAAGAAAACGAGACCTCAGTACTGTAGTGGATACCATTCCCCCTGCAGGTAAGGAGGAGGTTTCTTCAGGAAAGGTG
This sequence comes from Bothrops alternatus, assembly GCA_034064705.1. Classification (NCBI taxonomy): domain Eukaryota; kingdom Metazoa; phylum Chordata; class Lepidosauria; order Squamata; family Viperidae; genus Bothrops; species Bothrops alternatus. The sequence goes on from JARGCV010000104.1 coordinate 12,983,817, forward strand.
TAAATCATGCTGAAGGATTGTCAGTGGTCTTACTCCAGCTTTCTGTTTCTGATTCCTTATTTTCCACCTTTCTGTGCATAACATTTGAACATTTGAAAAGTATCTGCTCTTCCAAAAGTGAGTCAGTCAGGTATTTCTGACATTCAGTGCAGTCTAGTTCACAGGAAAGGGAGACCTGCATGAGAGAATGTCATTGGGAACAACAGAGCAATCTGAAGTTCCCTAAATAATGGAAACTCAGAATGACAGTTCAATGAGTTGCATTGAATTTAGTGCAAACCACAAGAGAAGAGGGATTCTGCAAGGGAATTGAGTCATATGGCAGAAATAGCATATTTTGGGCAATGCAGCACATCTGCATTGGATTAGATTACAAAAATTTTAAATGCACAATTTAACCTATGTTTTAGAAATTACAGGTAGTCCTCTATTTACAACCATTCAATTTAACCATGGTTAAAAGCTGTGACAGCCTCAGAAGAGTGACTAATGGCTTGTCCTCAAAGTAATGATCCTTGTAACCCCCGTGATCACATGATAACATTGGGTAATTTGCAAGCAGCTCGCATTTATAATGGTTGCAGCGTCTTGCAGTCATGTAATTGTGATTTGCGACCTTCTCTTTTCATCCTTTTAGAGTCCCCAAAATCTGCTCAATGAAATTTAGAGAAAACCATGTAAATGTGTGTGCATGACAGTGGTTTAAAGAGCTTCAGAAAGAAAAGAGAACTGGTAAAAATCCACTCTTCCATACTCTTTTCCCATAGATAGAAGGAACTTGTCTGTTATTTGTGCCAGTTGAAGATTCCTGTGCTGTCCCATGGAAGAATTACCAACTTCTTTCTTGCAGATTTAGTTAAACGCCATGCTGGCGTGCTTGGACTTAGTGCATGTATTTTGTCCAGTCCATATGATGTGCCCACATGGATGCCTCAACTTTTGATGGATCTTAGTGCGCATCTGAATGATCCTCAGCCTATTGAGGTATGATTCATTTTATCAGTTGTTGGAATTCTTATGCTGAAGTTTGGCCTCTTAAGTGATTTCCTGAAGCTGTTTAGTCCAGTGCTTAGAAAATTTCTGTTACAGGTACTGGCTGTTTGGGCTATTTTATTTTAAGCAATGTTAGTAATAAAGATCAAAACTAATTATTCAATAATACCTTTTTAAATGGCTTTTTTTGCTTTTTAGCTAGTTAACAAAGATAATCATTTACAGAGCCAGTTTAGTTTGATTCTGATAAGTTTTATTTTATGCAAAAAAGGGGGGTGAGGAATAGGAATAATCCTCTCACATAAAACAACACATTACATATGCACTAAACTAAAACTAATTGTACATATCCATTAAACTTTTGTACAATTAAACTGTAAACATTTAACAAACCATTGAATAGGATAAAAAGAAATGTATACGTAATATACACAATTCTTAAATGATTATATATAAATGATGCTTCTTTTCAAATTTAGGGTAAGTAGCAAGTGTTTCAAATTATATTTTGAAATTATTGATTGGTAGTCCTTCTATAACCTAAAACATTTGAACAAAATCCTGAATAATATATTTAAACTTAGAAAGCTGGGCCACATACATTACCTAGATCCCTCTCTGTTTTTCTCCACACAGATGACAGTAAAAAAAACATTGTCCAATTTCCGGAGAACTCACCATGATAACTGGCAGCAGCATAAGCAACAATTCACTGATGACCAGCTGCTTGTCCTTACAGATCTTTTGGTATCACCATGCTATTATGCATAAAAGAGTGAGACTGTGTTGTAAAATCTGTACCCTTGGGCTATTTCGGAATGATCTTCTTGATATCCAGCTTGACATAGCAAAATGTCACCTTTCAAACAGTGCCTTGTAATTTTTAGACTCATTAAATGAAACCAATACTGTCTGGCCTTTTCCTTCCTTCATGTAAGAATCTCTTTAGAATTCTCATTTAAAAATACAAAATTAAAATTTATTACCCTTTTTAAATTGAAAGAAAATAATCAAATACAGATGGGGCATGTAATTGAATACGGTGTCAAAGACATTGAAACATAATTTTTGCTATCCCAAAGGAGCTTTTCAAAAAGCAAGTGGACTTTGTGTTTTTTTCCCCCTTGAAAACATTTCACTTCTTTTCCTAGAAGCTTCTTTAGTTCTGACTGAATGGAGGGGAATAGAAGGATTTATATTCTTTGCTGTCATCTGATCCTTAGCCCTCTAAGAGTTGTTGAGGCCACTTGGGGATTTACCTGTACTCTCAGGGTCACCTGAATCAGCGTGCAAATGGATGTGGAACCTTCTTGGGACTGTGAAAGGACTGTTATAAAAACCAAGAAAGTCCAGTTGTCTTTTGAAAAGCACCTTTGAGTAGCCATGATCTGGATGATTGAGAATCTCCATAATTTTTGCTGTAGTATATTATCTTGAAATCAGTTTACATTCATCTTGCATTATATTTATCTTATGTGATGATAAAATGGGGTTCGCACCACATTTACATTTATGTCAGACTAGTATGGACAATATTTTGACAGCACTGGGTGGTGTTTGCATGTGGTAGTAAAAAGGATGTGACCTTGACATAATGAAGAACAACTGCACTGGATTTTACTGGCAGTCTGGTTCACTTGCTATTCTCTTAATGCAGAGGTTCTCAACTTAAATACAGTCCCACAGGGGTCTCAAGCAACATGGAAAGGGGTCAATTTTTAAAAAAGATTTCATAAGGAGAAAAGGCCCAGGTAGCATTGGGAAGATGGCAAAACCTGAGAATCTAGTAATCTGGAAAAGGGATGCATCAATCAAAAGAGTTTTATTTAACTCATTATTTTAGTTCATGAGTGAGGTTGAACAAATTTGATTATCATTCAAGGGATTATGGTATTGCCAAGTTCGAGAATCTTTGCCTTAATGAATTGCCATGTGTAAAATATTTTCACTGTTCAGAAGAGGAACAAGAAAAGAGCCTCATATGAGGTCAGAAACTGGAGCATGCTTGCTTTCATGATTTTTTAATTGAACTGGTTTATAATCATGATAAAATTTATTATTTTAGTAAATAAATCACAAACTTGGTTTGTAAATACATACACTCATACAGTATGTTATCGTTTATTATTTATTTTCAAGGTTTATAGGTTGTATAGGTTGTTCCAGTCAATGAACCACTAGCATAAAACATAATTTGAGTACAATAAGTATATAACAGACAAAAATTAAAATCTGAAATATATAGTAGAAATATGTGCCCAAGGAATCAAACCACCTAAAGAAGACTGTTTAAAAGAATTGCTCATTCAGAGATAGTTACAATAACTCTGTCTTGTAAAATACCCAAAACTTCACCAACTTTCTGAAAAACAGGAAAGATTGATAATCTTCCTTGGCAATTGGGAAGTGAAATAGTATATAGTACAGTATATAGATGATTTTGATGACAGATTTCCATTCCAGACTCTGCTTAAGAGAGGCAAATTTTGCCCTTGTTCTTGCTAAAGATAGATTGGGTTTTGTGACTGTCAAATTATCTGCCTCTTTCAGGGTCTCAGAAAAATAAGAGACTGCTTCATTTCTGTAAAGATAAGGGAAACTTAAAATTTAACTTATTGAATATAGAACCCTTTTGGGTTGGGTAATTCAGAGGCTTATAGTTGGAATCCTTTTTAAAAGTACATATAGTATGTTCCTTGAAGAAGATTAGATTTCTGTTTAACTGAAGGAAAAGGCTCTGGCATAGTAACTAGTCTCTGCATGAATAAGAGAATTGTAATTTTCTTTTTCATACATCCATGCAAGTGTCTTGTATTTAAGATAAATTCTACCTTATGGAATGGCTAATACTTCAATTTCTCTTTTTCCTTTTCTTATAATTTTCAGAGTTAGATTATTTCTTATACAAATGGATTGTTTGTTGATATGAGATGAATAAATGGGCACCCAACCTATAAGAATATGCATGCCCAACTCTTCATTGTACCTTTGGGTATAAGTGTAGGTAGTAATACCATCCCAATTTTTAAAAAAGATTTTTATTTTCTTTTTAGCTCACATGCAAAACCAAGCTATGCAGTGCTTTGTGCTCAGTTCTCTTTAAAACCTTAGCTTCTAAATATATATTGTTAATCTTTGTTTCATGGCCAGATTTTCATAAGATCCTTCATCCAGGTACTGAACTTTAACTTTCCCTGGTTTTGTAAGTGGCAACTTAGTAGAGCCCATGGACAATAACAGGTATTTGCTATTGTTTTATTTTATGTATATATGTTAATACTGAGTAGTTAAAGTCTTTTAAAATAAAATGTTCTGTATTGATACTCCCACCTTTCCTCATTCACTCTATGTCTCCATGCTGGAACAGATACTTAAGTTGCATTAAAACACAGAAGTACTGTATCTATCCCCACCAAATTCCTTTTTGATCTGTAACTCTGGTGGCTATTGACTCACTACTTTAAAAACATGTCCAATACCTGTTACATAAATGTAAAAGATTGTATAAATTGTAGGGGCATTGCATTGACAAAGTACTGTATAGTTTGCAAAAGTTTTACATAATCCATTTGTGAGATTATCTTGTAAAGAATCACACTTTTCAGTGTTAAAATACTGCTTTAGCTTTTGTATCCAATTCAAATGCCATTTTTTTCTGGTTTATAATACTGCTGATTCTCATTAATGAAATTATTTTGTTTTGGGTTTAATATTCATTTATCATTAGTGAATGAATTAATTTTTTTACCAATATTTTTTCTTGCTACTATCCTAAGTAATGGTATATTTTAATGTATGGTAAATAAGAGAATTGAAATCTCTCTCCCATTTAAAAAAAACAAAAACAACACAGACTTGAAAATCACACACTCTGTATTTTTTTCTTTGTGAAAACAGGAATATAATATGCTTTTAAATCATCTGCCTGTTGGGAAAGCAAACATGGCAGTGTAACCTGGACAGCATGTCCTAAGAGTAAGTGAAGAAATAACATGTATAGGGTAGTGCCAAATGCATCTTCTTACTTTCAGTTGTGTACTTAGTTTAAAGCTGAATAAATTAATTATTTGTAAAAATTTGGGTATGCATACCATGTTTATCCTTCAGTGTATTCTCTCAAGTAAGTGTTTTCATTTAGGATAGGAGCTAACAATGTCTAACAAGGATATTTGGGATCTAATCAGTCTCTTGAATATAAATGGTGGGTTGTTTGCTTTTAGTTCTGAAAGTACATGAAGTCTTGGTATTAGAGAAGTAGATCCAGTAACTTTAAAAGTTGTATTGGTACTCTTCATAAAAGTAATTCAGTTAAGAGAAGTTTGAAAACTATCACATGTCTTATGATATAAAAATACTTATTTGAATTATTCACATTTTACAAATCTTGTCAGCTTTAGGTTTAGAATTAAAATGCACACATATAAATTATATTCTTTTAAAATGAGATATTTTTAGAGGAAAAATCTGTAAAAATATTTGCTGTTGTTTTCTCCCTAAGCTTAGCACACAAATTTGATTTTGGTAACTTGGCTCTCTTAGGAAAAAGAAGAGTAGGATAGCTTCCAATCACAAAAAGGTGATTGAATTGTGCCGATTATTGTTGCCAAGGAGATCTTTCTAGCTAATTCATCCTAGTTCTAGTTCATCCTCTTCCCTTTCCTTGTGGAAGGCAAATCTTAGTTCTAATTTATGCCCTGTGCAAAAATAATCAAAAGAGTTGGTAAGGAAGTGCATACACAAATTTTGTTATTTCTGATCTTATTTTTGTAAATGTTATATTCATCCATAGTCTGGTAAACTGTTGGAATTATCACAATCCCTCATCTATAAAAAATAATATGAACATTTTGATTGCTTGCTTGAATGTCTCACAAATTTAAAGAAGCTTTGCTGGTTGTCACTTTGTTCTGGGAAACCAATTCAAAATGTTGAAAGCTTATTTTTCAAAGTCATGGCATTATAATAAAGTAAGAAAGCAAATGGATAGCTCTGCTGCCATTATGAAGAAAAATCCATACTTGGGGGTGTGAACATCATAAGCTGCTTGCATCCTCCTCCAGGCAGCATTTCATTGATATCACTTTAGGATTGCCTTAGTGAGAGAAAATATTAATTCTACAGTGGTATTATTGTATGCTTATGTGATTTTCAATGACACCGTACATGTCTGATTGAGAAACAATATAGCTTTTGCAAAGATACAAAAACAAATTATGTGACTCAAACTTTTTTTAAAAGGCTATGCAAGACCGCCATAATAACTGAGTTAATTGCAATCTATGTATGCACAAAAGGATATAAATCAAGATTTAACATCTCCCTTTTGCTTTAAAAAAAATCAGCTTTGTCTATCATTCCAGAGATTTTATCTCTGACCAAACATTTTCAGTTATCTGAAATGGTAGCTGCAGTTCAGTTTGTAAATAAAAAAGGGAGAAAATGAGGGACTTTGGAAATATTTCATATTTTTTCTGTTCTCCCCATCCCCATATAATAGCAATAGCACTGGATCAACACTATACTGTAGTAAGAGTACAACATTTTTTGGCTCCTGTCTATTTCTGACTGGGAACAAAAGAGAAGGCTAATTTGCTACTAGTCTCGGATGAATGTGTATATGTATATGATGTTAACTTCTCCCTCATGCTTCTCTACAACATGTAGCAAGATCCCACTGAAAAACATTTTACTAGATGATGTGTCATTAATTCTAATATATAATATACCTCCTTTTCTGTTTAGAGCTGCCTCTTCTAAATTGCAAGTTTATGGATAGTGATACCTAGAGGATACTTTTTGTGTTGAACACCTGCTCGTGCTCTGAATAATGTTTAGGAAATTTCAAACTATGCATTATTTCCCATCCAAAGGAATGTTGGAATGAAAGGGAAAAAGGCTCTGTTATCAGGATAACTGTCTAGCAGTTGAATAAGAACAGAACCAGATTTGGTGCAAGAGAGAACCTGGCAAAAACAGGTCAACTTTGAAAAGAAGATAGATCTGGTCAGAGTTGCAAAGAAAGCCCAAATTTCACCCAAGTCACCCTATGGGAGAAGCAAGTGGGGAGCAGCTCCTATGTTGACACCTGCTCTGTCCTTCCTGGTCACATGACCAGAGGTGGAATGACACACCCCATTCTTCCTGATGCTACTTTCAATAATCAGAGATGCACATGAAAGAAGAACACCCATACCTGCTCATGCAACACATTACCTTGTTATACATAAGAAAATATAAATGGCTTCTGTGACTGCCACTTCCACTGCTAAAACATCCCACCCAATTTATGTCTGATGCTGGTTTTCTAGTACATCGTACATAGCTTTACTAAGAAAAAGATACCTAGATTGACTTGTGTCTCTTTTCCTTCAGCTAGAGAATCTCCCACAGGATGGACACTTTTGACTTGAACAGATATATCTTATGTTTCACAAAAATAAAAAAAGCCTGGTCTCCCTAAAAAGCTTTGGAAGAGCTTCTGTCATGGCTGATATCACCATGCATCTAATAAGATCAGTATCTAGGAGCCCCCCCCCACCCAGTACGCCAGCTGAGAAAGTAACCTGGAATAGACACAGCTGGAACGGCACATCTCTCTCTCTCTCCTCCACTCCTTTTTTTCTCCCTAACCTTCCTTGAAGAATATTTAGGCGATTATGACCACTTTGTACAGTTGCAGCTGATTTAATAAGGGCATTACTTACAGACATGTTTCTTATCGCCAACGTCATCACTACTGCTTTTTTAAAAAAAACATTTTAGGGAAACTTCAAGAATAGTGTATTTATTGTGCACTCGTTTTTGTGAATTGAAATCCTGCTAGTTATGGGTGAGAATCCGCTGGCACACCGACAATTCGCACTCTTGAGATAGGATGGAGAAAAAAGCACGGTCGCCTTGTGTTGTTCTGGATATTTATATGCATGTTCGCCAGCAAATGCTACTTTTCAGCAGCATCTGCTACTACCTCTCAGACCTGCCACAATTTCAAAGCAGGTTCCCCGAAAGGAAAGAAAGGGGGAAGGGACTGAGCCAGCTGCTTTTATCGGAGCGATACGGGTACCGCGCACCGATTGCGGCGATGTTTCTGTGCAGTGCAGGGCTCTAACGCGCTCTTCCAGGCCAGGCGCTTGCGTGAGTGTGCCATTGCCGTGCGTCCTGCTCTTGGAAACCACTCACCCGCTCGCTCAGGGGGCCAGACGCCAGAGCGATTTCGGTGTCGCCAAGGACGCGGAAACGGCTCCCGGAGCAATGCGAGGAAACCTCTCGGAGGGGAGACTCCTTTGAGCCGGCAGTCCTTGAACCGCGCATTGCAAAAAGAAGCGCGACGTCATTTCAGCAGGCGCGCGCGGCGAGGCTGGCGGGGCTTGCGGCGCCGACCCGCTCCCTCCTATTCTTCAGGCCCAAACGCAGGAGGGAGACGGCGGAGGAGGTCGAACCGCTCCCTCCCGCCGACGATGACTTCACCTTTCACCAGCCGCAGCCCCGATTGCAACTGCCTTCTGCCTCTGGTGCAGACGGACGCGCGAGGCGCGTGGCCCCGGCTGCCTCCACGGAGCCCGCGCTTGGTAAGGATAGGCCGGTCCGCCGATGGACTGAGGGCTTCGTTCCAGCGGGTCGGTCGGTGGGTGGATAGAGAGCGGAGCGCCTGGGTCGCCCTAGCGTGGACGGTGAAGAAGGCCGCGTCCTTTGTTACCCCGATACGCACCTGAGCCTACTCGGCTAAGCTAGAGCTCGACAGGTCCAGCCGTATTCGAAAATCGCCCGCCCTTCTGATTAGGCCCCGCGCTTTTCTTATGAGTCTTACGGAAGAGGGAAAGGAAGTGTAATGATGCTAAAAAGCATGGCAGTTTGCTGCGCGTGCATTTTTCCCCACAAGGAAGGACATAAGGAAGGAAGGACAAGAAAGAAGGTTATTGCCTTCTTTCTCAAACTCTCAAAAGGCTGGAAAGGTACTTCTGAAAATTTTGACCCGACTGAATCCCATTTAAATCAGGGCAGCTGTATAGTGTACTTATAAAGCATGGGGTAGATTTAAAAAAAGCAATATAGGAGAATTATATTATCTAGTAGGGTAATTAAACGTTGGCAAACAAACAATCAAGCTCAGGAAGCACCAAGGACTCCTCAGAAAAAGAAAACAAAACTAGTAGGGAATAAAGAAATGAATGTGCTGAGCTGCTTTATGTGATCTTTTTTGCCATGTTATTTCTTAAAATTAAATGACCACTCCTTTTGGTCAGGCTGAGGATGGGAATGACTGAGATAAAATGCCAGGTATGGGACTGAAATGATGGCCTTCAGTAAGCCAAGAGTTGAGATGATGGGCATGATTTTCGGTCAAAGACATTCATTTCTCTGCCCAGAGACAATTTTTACGGTTCCCATGTTCATGCTTTGGTTCCTTACATCCTAGTCCAGGAGACATCCTGGCCCCATATGTATGCTTCAGCCCTTTCAGTCCCAGCCCTGTCATTCCAGTCTCATACCTTCCTTCTGTTTCTACCACCAACATGTTAGTATCAGTTTGGAAGCTGTTGTTCCAGTCCTTGGTCTGCGATTTCAGTTACAGTCTTGGTCTGGACTTGTATCCAATGGTCTGTCTTTAGAGTAGTATGGAGAAAGAAGCACCCTCACCAATCTCATTTCATTGCAATTCTAAAATGGACATTCTTGTACTTCATTTTAGAACAATGTATATTTATATATAAAGTCCAGGAAGATCTTAGCACAACTCTATTTGGTGTGCCAATTATACCTTTTACAAGATTGGGAGGGACCTTCAGAGAATTACTCATGACCTAGTCACCTTGTGCAACAGGTTCTACATGGGACTGCCCTTGAAGACCACCCAGAAGCTTCAACTGGTCCAGAATGTTGCACATGAACAGTAATAGGCATGGCCCAGTATATGCCCATGTAACACCTTTATTCTGCAAGCTCCACTGATTGTTGATTTGCTTCCGGATACAATTCAGGGTGCTGGTTGTTACCTATATAGCCCTACATGACATAGGGCCTGTTACTTCAACATCTGTCTCCTATACCGGTAATATCTTCCTTGCCAATTGTATACTGCAGGGTTGGCACATTTATGGTTCCTTCAATTTGGCAGAGTGTGAAACCTCTCACTTAACATCTTTTATTGATTTTATTGCAATTGCTTTAACTGTTATGAACCACAGAGTCAGTGAGAGTCATTATTACTATTATTATATTGTTAGAATGAGTGCTGGTTGTAAATAAATCACAGTAAATTATTTCCTGTTGAATTCATTTCTGAATTTTTTGCTGATAGGAGAAGCTCACGTGGGATTCTCTGCATCAAGTGCCAAAATGCCATGCATATGGATTTTGAGTGCGGTTTGTTCCCTGCCTCTCTTTGTATCCAGGTCATTGGTCTTCCAGTATGGCCAGAGTTCATTATATTTCCAAACTAATACATGAGAGATATGTTTGACTTTTTCATTTTTTCTGATACTGTACTCTTAAATTTAAATGAGTTGTCGCAAAGTCTCCATGTGGTTTGGGGGAGGCAACACTCTTTTAACCATAAATTATCTAAAGTTGTCAGAAATTGAACCCAGATCTTCTATATCCTTTAATGCAACAATACAAATAATTTTTTGTCCCTGAAGAAAGAATTGGGAGGCACTGTTTCTGTGATGGTATAAATGGGCAATAAGGGATTCTTTTTACCACATGACTCTAGCTTCAAGTGATATTATCTGAGTGGGAAAACAGCATATAGCAATTTTAAAAATATATGTAAAATTGTTTCTTACATTTTGATACTAAATCCAGTGTCATTAATGTGTGCGTGGGTGTGCTTGCAGTAGGATATGAGACCCAATCCATTTTCTGTAAAGTTACCAAATGTCAAACTCTTCTATATATTTAAGGGCTAACTTGAACTAGTAGAATTGACAGACTTATTTCAGCCCAGCTATTGATATACACTCTTTAAGACAAACTAACAACTCTTTTAATGTTTATTAACTAATTTTTGGTATTGGGGGGTTGTATTTGTACACATAGGTCTCACCAAGTATGCACCTCAAACGACCAATGCCAAATTCACAATTTTGAAGTGCCAGGACAGCAGCAGGTTACTTTCTGTGATGATGAACCTGACGGAGTGGGCTGAAACCAAGTGGACAGATCGCTCAAATTCCTCAGCACAACTGCCTCCACCATCTTGGGGAAGCAATGACTCCTTTTCTTTCCAAGGGGATCTCCAGGAGATAATCCACACAGCCACTTTAGTTACATGTACCTTCTTACTGGCTGTCATTTTCTGCTTAGGTTCTTATGGCAACCTTATTGTTTTTTTGTCCTTCTTTGACCCAGCTTTCCGGAAGCTCAGGACCAACTTTGATTTTATGATCCTCAATCTATCCTTCTGTGATCTTTTCATCTGTGGAGTGACTGCCCCCATGTTCACCTTTGTTCTCTTTTTGGATTCTGCAGCTGGTATCCCTGATGCTTTTTGCTTTACCTTCCACCTTACCGGCTCTGGGTTTATCATCATGTCCCTCAAGACAGTGGCTGTTATTGCCCTTCACCGATTAAGCATGGTGTTAGGGAAGCAACCCAATCGAACTGCCTCCTTCCCTTGCACTCTATTGCTTACCCTGCTCCTCTGGGCCACAAGCTTTACCCTGGCCACTCTAGCCACCATAAGGACCCATAAATCTCGTCTTTGCCTTCCTATTTCCAGCCTGATCAGTGGTGAGGAAAAGATCATCCCTTATTTGTATGTTATTGATTTCATCTGCTGTGTGACATTAGTTTCTGTCTCTTATATCATGATAGCCCAAGCCTTGAGGAAGAATGCCCAAGTGAGAAAATGTCCCCCCATCATCACAGTTGATGCCTCCAGGCCTCATCCTTTTGCTGGAACACTTGCTACTGGTTGTGCTGATGGGGTACGGTGCACTGTGCCAGCTCTGTATAGAAACCAAAACTATAACAAGCTGCAACACATCCAAACCCATGCATACATGAAGAACTTTGGCCAGCTGTCTGTATCTGCAGCCAGCAGATTTCAGTTGGTGTCCATGATTAACTTGTCCACGGCCAAGGACTCTAAAGCTGTGGTGACTTGCATTATTATTGTTCTTTCTGTTTTAATTTGCTGCCTTCCATTGGGCATATCTTTGATACAGGATGTTTTGTCCAGGAACAATGGCATTGTGCTTTATCAATTTGAACTATGTGGATTTACGCTCTTTTTTTTAAAGTCTGGATTGAATCCTTTTATATATTCCCGTAACAGTGCTGGCTTAAGAAGGAGGGTCCTTTGGTTTATACAATACTTGGCCTTTGTTTTTTTCTGTTGTAAACAGAAAACACGGCTTCAAGCTGTGGGCAAAGGGGGTCTGGAGGCCAACAGAAATAAATCATCTCATCATGAGACCAACTCAGCTTATATGCTATCTCCAAAGCCTCAGAAAAAGTTTGTGGACCAAGCATGTGGCCCTAGTCGCTCTAAAGAAAGTATGCTGAGTCCTAAGGCTTCTGTTGGCCATCATCATTATGGAGGAGGGCAGAGTAGTTCCACCCCCATGAATACCCGCATTGAACCTTATTATAGTATTTATAACAGCTGCCCTTCTCAGGAAGTGAGCACTCCCAACAGCTTACAACCAACAAATTCTCCATTCAGATATGCCAACTCCTATATTGCCATGCATTATCACCCAACAAATGACTTAGTGCGGGATTATGACAGTACTTCTGCTAAGCAGATACCAGTGCCCTCGTTGTAGCTGGTGAGAGCCAGCAGTGTCCAATGTTCTACCACAATGGTGGCTATCATATCTTGGCAAGTTGTGCCATGAGTCATCCATATGATGTACCATTATTGCATGTGCATGAATGTTCAATCCCTCCACACATTAAGTTGATTTTACTTTAGTCAGGCAGCAGGTGGGCTAGGAAAGATAGGACTGCAAGCTTCATGCCTTAGCCAGGCTTCTAAGTTCTCCTATATATGTCTTTCTGTGTGTGTACAGTATTATAACCCCAGATTATTTCTTCTGGACTCCAGCAAAGATCAATCTTTTTAAAAAATGTCTGCTGCCACAAATCACCACTGTTTTGTGCTTTATAACTGAATTGCTTTCTTGTTTATATGGTGAGTGCTCAAAAATGTGTTTTACAAAGTTGCTTTTTAAAACATTTCTATCAGAGTTATGTCTATTATTGATTTACCATGGAACATTTTTTGCAGATGACAGTTATGTAAAAAAGAGAAAAATAAGTTATAAAATCTAGTGTCCAGTTCAGAAGTGTGGGATTTCTTTTGTGGTTCCCTCTCATTCTATTGACATTTGCTCAGCTGATCACTTTTGACTTTTTCAAAAGCACAAACTGAATCTGCAGCCCTTCAGTCTTAGGTCTTTTCCTACTACAATAAGACATTTAAGACTCTAAGGTAACTAAGGCACTTCTTGTAATATCTTTTTTCCCTTGTTCTGTCCTCATGATGCCTTCATCTCATCTTATCTCCAACTACCTTAAAAGCCTTCTTAGCAGTTGTTCCAGTATTAGTTTACTATTTTTCCTGTAAGCAGGTAAACCATGGCAGTTTTGCTATGAGTGCAATTTGATGTGCTTCAGTTGATTGGTGTCAAAGTCAGGTGAATGCTACTGGGTTGGGATTAACCCCAGACTGAGTGGCCAGTTCTTGGGCATTCACTTACAGAGACAATCAGCTTTATTTATCAGCTTAAAATCTCTGGAACAGCTACAAAGCAACTAGACTGAAGCAGTTGTAAAGGGCTGAACTGGCAAGTGAGCGAGAAAAATGTCTCTACAGTTTCATTTCAATCAAAGTTCCTGTGACTTTCAGCTTTTCAGTATGGATTTAGCCCTTTTGTAACAGCATCAAACCCATGCCCAAAAGAACCTGAAAACTTCATCTAGTAGCCAGGTTGGTGTTGGTCATGAGTTAAATATTATTGCAGAAGATCACACTAGTGTAAAACATTTGTGCAAAAACAAAGTAAGGCTTTAGAGATGCCTAAACTAGTGGGTTTCATCTGTTAAAACTTGTCTTCTCCCCATCCCATGTTAGAAGTGTGTGATCGATGTTTTGGCTGGTGATATATCATCAAAACTGTCTGGAGTGTGCTTTTTACAATATAAATAAAGATGATTTGTCAGTGTCATGCCTATGTCAGGATAAAGATAACTAGTAAGAGCAGCAAATTTTATGACAGTATAGTTTTCTAGCACCCCAAAGACTGATGGGAAGCATGGACTCAGCCATGAGGAAGAACACTTAGGCGGCAGTAGTTATCTTGGCTAATTCTGTGATTCAGATTCAGGGATTGTATCTAGAACAGTGATGGTGAACCTTTTAGAGACCGAGTGCCCAAAAACTAGCCACGCCCCCACTCCACCCCCTGCCCCGTCACCACTCTGCTCCCGCATCCCCCACCCTGCCTGCCCACAGGACCACTCACCGCCTCCAGGGCCCGCTGCAGATCACCCAGGCAGCCCAGCAGCACTATGGAGGCCACAGCCTCTGCCCGTGCCCTGCAGCATCAACTGCATGATGGGGTGTGAGGGCAGAGTCTTGTCTAAGCTGCCTGGCTGCAATGTCCTTGGCTGTGCTGCTCCGTGTGGGCCATGCTCGGGGGCGAGTCTCCTTCAGGGGGGCTGCTGGAGAGGAGGTCACGGGGGAGGCAAGGCTGGGGCAACGGCACGTGTGCCCACAGAGAGGACTCCGAGTGCTGCCTCTGGCACCCGTGCCATAGGTTCGCCACCACTGCTAGAACCTTTCCTGTATAAAGCATATTCACTGAGCTAGAACTCTTTTTTCTTGGAAGTTTGAGATCTATCACATAAAATAGTTTTAGTAATTTTTGCAACCTTTTTTTGCCCCATTTTGCTAAATCAAAATTGTAGGTTTGAAGCATGTTCTTTCCCATAATGTATGCCCTATGCATTTAAAACGTGTGTGCATGTATGATTTACAGGGCAAGAAAGATGATAGCCTTGAGCCATTTCACTAATATTTAGTTGCATATATAGTGAGACCATGTTCAAACTCATCCTTAGGGTTATATGCAAATTTTTCAAAATCTGCATTTACAATACATCTAAAATAATTAAATATCCAAATTGTTCCAGAGTTACAAAGGTCTCTAAGACCTATGCGATAGTATTAGATGATTTTGGATCTTCCAGTTCAGAACAAGTATATTGTATAGGGAAGTTTTTACCTTAGCCTCATGTCTGACATCCTATATTTTTATATAGAATTTTTTATGGGGAAAATATATCAATCCTATTTCCAATAATAAGACTACACTGAGAAACAGGAATAATAGTCTGAGCTGTTATCCCAAAATCCTGTGTCTGCCCCTGAATTGATCATTTTCCCCGTTGAATTTGTCTTCTAGGAATAGGCTCAAGAGAAATAGTTCTTTTCCAAAAATTAATGGAATTTGAAGAATATTTGATTTGAATGATATGAATGGATTTGAATTTAAATAAATCACACAAAATGTGGGAAGCTTCTGTAAGAGGTATTTAAATATAGGAGGAATTGGTACTCATTTGGGGATTATAAATTCAACAATGAGAGGCTACACTATTTTTTTTCCTAGGACATTAATCATACTTTAAAAAAAATGTTCTGGGCCTCAACACTGTCAGTCAAAGAAATAGAAATTCTCCCGATATTATATGGAGATCACAACTCAATTTTAATGACGCGAGTTTCAGTCATTTTTTCATTTTAGATAGAAAAATGAATAAAAAGACTCCATGGCACAGTTTTACAAAAATGTAAACAAGAATTGAAATTCTTTTAATACAAATAGGACACCAGGAATCTCCCACATTACTATGTGGGATACAAGTAAAGCATATACAAGGGGCTTTCTAATTAAATTAGCTGCAAAATAAAAAAACACAACAAATGAAAAATACAGTTAAAAGTCAAAATAAGAAAATTTGAAGCATGAAACTAAAGATACAATTGATTAAAGAATTGCAAGACACTAAACTGCAATTAAGTCTGTTAGAAACAAGAGTTACAGAAGAAAATAAAATTTGCCAAACAAAAACTCTGAGTAAACAAACCACGAAAAGTATTAGCTTATCAACTTGTAAAAAAGGAACACAATATCAGCAATAAAGAGTCCAAATTGCCATATTCAAGATAGAATAGAATAGAATAGAAAGGTTTCTATAAATATTTATATTCAAAGACAAAATTGATAAAGCTCTTTTGAATAAATATAATGTAAAGTTGGTTATCAAAGAATGTAATAGAAGAGAATATATTTAGCTAAAGTTGAACAGTGGAGTTCTTGGTACTCTTGAGTTTAATTGTTTGCTTGTTGTCATTTCATTATCTGACTAGATAATATTCTTTAAGATAGTCATTTTTTTAATATCCTCTGCTGATTAATGTTTATGGTTCCATTCTGCTAGTTTTCTGCCTGTCTGTCCTATATAGTGGCTTGTACTGTATGTTGTAGTTTGCTCCTGTCTCTTGAGCTATTGGGTCTTTTGGTTTACTGAAAAAGATTTGGAGGGTGTTTTTAGTTGGTTCATGTGCTGCGCTGATGCCGTGTAACTGTAATAGCCTGTTGATTGTTTCTGAGATGTTTTTGATGTATGGAAGTGTTATTCTTAAAGGAGATTGTGCTGTGGTAGGCTGAGTGTTCAGGTACTTATCCATAAAGTTTTGTGGATATCGATTATGTTGGAAGATATTTATAGGTGGTTTGTTTTCTTTTTATGAAGTTCTGGGTTGCTGCAGTGTGTTTGTACTTATATAAACAAACAATTTCCTAGGAAATACCCTGGTTTTAAGAGGCCACTTTTCTAGAATGGTAACTTAAAACATTACTTTGGTTCCTTATCAGTATTCTAATAATTGTATCTTTCAGATGATAGCAATTCAAGAAGTATTTGATTTTTTTAATACTCCAAATATTCCAATACTTCATCAGCATTGCTTCTCATTCAGTTGAATCTGTCTGCTTCCTAATGCAGCTTTTCCTCTGTGTTCTTAGCACTGGCTCATTCATAGTTTTCAACACAGTAGTCAACTGGTGCCAGAAAAGCTTTTGTTTGTGTTCCTCAGGACTCCATTTCAAGTAGGTTTTCCTTTTTAATAGTTTTCTAAGCTTGCTGAATTTCTTTGGAATGCTGTTGGCTGGCAGATCTTCCAATATAACCATAATGAGGGAATCTTGGTTTTCAGTGAGAACCCGGTGTTCAGCAAAGTACAGCTCATACTGGCACCAACAGCTATGGACAAAGCTGGATGATAGCACAAAAAGAACTTTATGGCTATTCTCGATACAGTAAAAAATGTTTCCAAGAACTGGATGCCCTGGCATGAAATCCCTTTCATGATAACATACTTTAAATCCCTTGGCTTCCAGGTTTTTTAATAGAGTTTCTTTAGTCCAGGAAGCATCATTTTCACTGTATGAAATGAAAGCATCGTATATTTTGTGTTCTGGTCTCTTCTCATATTGTTTCCTTTTAGTCTTGCACCAATACCAACCCATCTTTAAATACCATGGAACATCAAAATGCCAGCATAATACAGATATGAGGGACATAATCAAAATGACCATAACAACTGTAATTCCAATTTGAAGACCAAGACAACAATACAACATTGTTAGATGACTGTTTTGCAACAAAAGACCTCGCTTTTTCTTTGGAAAACCACAGAAAAGACTTTCTCGGCCATTTATTTGCATTTGTGGATTAGCAAGGTATGTGTTTGCAAACCAGTATAATTCACAGTTACAGAAAAAGTGTTCCCCTTGAATGGTTAAAATTTTCAGGTTGGTCAAATGGAGGAACATGTCTTTCATAAGAATGGCAATGGCATTATTGCTAATATCCAACTCAACCAAAGATTTAGGGAAAGACCCAGGTTGCAGAAAAAATATTTTATTTTCTGACAGATTCAGATATTTCAGTTCAGGCAGAAATGTCCCCATGTGACTCAGCAGATTTGTAATTAAATTATGGCTTACATCCAGATTATTTAGGGAAAGATACGAAGTATTCACATTCAGTTGCTTTACAAGATTTCTAGAAAGATTGAGTAATTTTAAATTTTGCTCTGCCCCGTGGAAAGTGAAATCATGTATGTTATTTTTACTAACATCACATTCCTCTAATGAGTCTGGGAGATATGGTGAAAAATGTTTTATTTTATTGTTTTGAATTTTAAACACAGTTAAATTTGGGAAAAGATTAAGGCTAGCTTTTCCTCGTAGATTACAGTTGCTTAAATCAAAATGACGTAAAGATTTTGATAAGTAGTGGAAATTGTGTATGGGTTTATTGTTAAGGTCAAGAAAAATATGTGGGTTTTTTGTGTTTTGAAACCCTTCTGGAAGTTCTTCAGTGAAACAATGTAACATTATTTGATGAATTGTGGATTGTGGAAAATTTATATATGAAATGCCTCCATTAAATAAATGCTTTTGATTTCTTATTGTAAGTACAGGATTAAAATTAGACATAAGTGCTTCAGCGTTGTATATAAATGGATTCCCCTGAAGAAATACCTCTTCTATTTGAGAAAGTATTACAATGAATTCTTTTGGTATTTGGTTAATTTGTGTGAAAGATAAATCAATGCTCTTGAGACCTCTCGGTAGAATGAGGTTTTTCAGAGTTTTAAGGGGATTGTGACTGAGATTTAAAAACAGAAGATTGTTGTGCTGCAGATTATAGCTGTCTTTTGCAGATTTGGTATTTATAAATATTTTGTTATAACTCACATCAATTAAATACACACTCTTCATTTCAAGGAATAACGGAATCAGGGTTGCGAAATCTGTCTCAAGATTGTTGAGACTTGCGTTAAACTTTTTAATTTGGTCCAGTGTAGTTTTGCAGAAAATGGGATCCATTTTTCCCCTCAATTCATTCTCAGTTAGTTTCCTGTTTGATAGATCAAATGTGCCATTTGCTGGGATTCCACAGCTTGCACTAATTTGTAATGTTGAGTATGAAAATCTTGTTCCCTTTTTGTTGTATTGTTCATCACCAAGAACATTCCACTTTAATACTGAATTGAGATTTAAAAGGCTTTCAGCTTCTTGTTGTTTCTCTGCTGGCTTAGGAGACAATGTCATGCTCCTTAAAGATGGGTTAGTCAATGAATCATTTATTATTCCATCAGTTTGTGAGAATTTATGAGATGACCTATGCTGTGGTTGGCTATTAGGTAAAACAATTGTTGGATCAACTTGGAAACTATAATTGTGTCGCATATTTAAAATGTTAAGTATATTGAGGCCTGCTTTCTTTTTTGTAGTCTTTGTTCTT
Organism: Bothrops alternatus; assembly: GCA_034064705.1. Taxonomy (NCBI): domain Eukaryota; kingdom Metazoa; phylum Chordata; class Lepidosauria; order Squamata; family Viperidae; genus Bothrops; species Bothrops alternatus. Next base: position 13,003,140 of record JARGCV010000104.1, read on the forward strand.
ACATTATGTAAAAAGCTGAGGCCTCTCCTTGGAATTTGAGATTCAGGGAATGAAGAAGGACTTGACTTGGACAGAAGACTTTTATTGTCTGAATGCTGAAATTGTTCATCTCCACTACAAAAGAGAATGATGAGATAAAAATGCAAGGTTTTGATGAAGAATCCCATCCTAAAGACAAAATAAAAACAGCAAATGTAACATAAATTCAGTTTTACAACTTCACAAATCAGAAACTTTTTAGTTGACAAAATTATATTCATATTTATCTTATGTTTTCAATATGTTCAGCCTTAGCTTTTTTAACAGAGATAACATTTTAACTATTCTTTAACTTTCATTTGAAAGAGCCATGGTGGCACAATGGTTAGAATGCAGTATTGCAGGCTAATTCTGCTGGTGAGTTCAATTGTCACCGGCTCAAGGTTTGACTCAGCCTTCCATCCTTCTGAAGTCGGTAAAATGTAAAAAGTAAAAAGACTCGGTAAACCCCTTAGAGAGGGCTGTAAAGCATCATGAAGCAATATATAAGTTTAAGTGCTATTACTAAGTGCTATTTATCACCTTTTCTATTCCTTGTGTTCCTATTCTACATAGTTCTTTCAGGAGTCAAATATATTGGTGGGCTGTGAGTCTCAATTCAGTTTTTTGTTTATAACTTCATATGTAGAAAATGAATTATGCTTTGGCACCATCAAAGCACCCCTTTGCTTTCTATGAATGGTAAAATCAGGTTTTATATATGATCAATATAAGCTATGAACACAATTCATATTTACAGATGAAAATGTTTTAAAATAACAGTTTTCTAAATATTGTAGGAAGGGTTAGTGCTTCTAAGAATTTATTGGGTGATTATAGATTATCAGTTTGAGTTAAAAAAAAACTTCTTGAATGACAGTTTGTTATCACCATTGACCTTCTCATATTGATTAGAATTGCAGTAAAAATGTTTGGTGTGTTGCAAGTTACACTTCTCTTCAGCAATTTGGAGAGATGTGAGGTCTCTGTACAAATAGTTTGTGTGACATGTTTTTCCATTCAAGAAAATGCCCAAGAACTTTTATAAATTGTGCAGTAAATAAGTCAACATGAGAACTCAGAAAGTGGATGAATTTGAGGATAAGAAAGGGGACTTTGGCCCAGTCACTATCAGCTCAAGCTACCTCATATTAATGTTGAGGGAGAAAAAAATCAGAAAAGAGAGTGCTATGTAGGAGCACTTTGTATGCTGCCTTGACTTCCTAAAGGAAAGATGTGATATAACTCTAATAAATAAATACATATGAATAATTGCAGACTCTCCAGTCTTCAGTCACGTCCCATGAAAATGGTACATCCTATATTCCAGTGAATAGGGATATAACTAATGAGAAAGAGGCATGTTTATGGTTCCCATTAGTGGTTGTAGACCAGGGCTTTTCCACCTTTTTACCGATTGTACCACTTTTAGGATATGGCAATATTTGAGTACCACCTAGCAAGGTGTCAAAAACTTGATGACCAAAAAAAAAAACCTGTTCAAAGTTGCAATTGCACTGAAATGACTTATGATCATTTTTCACACTTATGACCATTGCAGCATGCCCAGGGTCATGTGATTTATATTTGGATGCTTGGCAACTGATTCATATTTATAATGGTCACAGTGTTCCAGGGTCATGTGATCCCCTTCTGCAACCTTTTGACAAGCAAAGTCAATGGCAGAGCTGCTGGTGGCCAAGTGGTAAGGTGGGACTTCCCTGCCTCCCTTTTTCTCATTCCCATCTCCTTCTGAAGGAAGACTTTGAACCCCCCCCTATATTTTTCCTCTTCCATATATTGATCAAACAAGGAAAGGCCTCCAGAGACAGAAAAGATAAGCTGCTGAGTGAACTAATTTAAAAAGGCACATTCCCCTTTAAGAATTAGCTACTGGCTAGAAAGGAAAGTAAGGAGCGCAGCCCGCACTTAAGGAAGAAAAAAAAAATGTAAGTACTGGCTGCCGGCTAAGGCAGCCTCCCCAAATGGCTCCATTCATAAGTAAAGGAATGCTACAGGCAAAATCCATTCAGGAGAAAAATACTTCAAAATCCCTTGCAGCAAACTTACAGCTAACAACAGCAGAGCAATAGAAGCTAACAAGAGACATCAACCAAATAGAAATTGCCAAACACTCCTTAAGAACACAAAGCCCACATTGCACAAATCCCAGAACTTCAAAGTCACAAAAGCACATAAGAATCCTTCCACTCTCTCCATCTCCCTCCCTCATGCCTCACCTCCAGCCATTGCTGCCTTTTTTCATTCCTCTTGGAGGGTGACTTCTCCCCCGCTGCATTTCTTGCCTGTTTGCTGTTGCCAGCACAGGTGGCTGCCACAGCAGTTATAGATCGGCTCATGGCCAGCCTCCTCCTCCTCCTCCTCCTCCTCCTCCTCCTCCTCCTCCTCCTCCTTCTCCTCCTCCTCCTCCTCCAGCATGATGACTGAAGAATCCACCAATGGGTTATTTCAGTCCTCCTGCCCAATCAGACTAAGTTGTCACGCCTCCTCATTATCTGGTACCTCCCAGTTTCATCTTAGTCTTTCGCCCATGAGGACGTGATAACTTGACTCTCTTCATTGGATTGCAGGTCAGACTAGATGATTATAATCCATTGGTGGATTCTTTTTGGAAGCTAGGAGATTTAGTTTCTGCTTGTTTCTCTCTGGGAGGTTTGGTTCCCTTCTTTCCTTTCCTCTCCTTTAGGGGTAGAGTAGGATCCTTTAAGGAGGTTGAAGCCTTTTTCTTCCCTTAGAGACAGAACAGTATTCCCCTTTTTGGCAGGGAGGGGTAGATACCTTCTCCCAGTCTCAGCAGGCTGCTGTGTTTAGATTAATCGGCTGAATTAGTAGTGGGGGGGGTGCTCTTCATTCCCATTGCAGATCGCGGCCACCATTTTGAAGCTGCGTGGCTTCTTCTCCAACCGGGCCCGGTCGGTACTTGTGAATAGCGGATGCCATCTTGGGTCCGCAGGCCTCAAATTTATCTTCGAGGAATTTTTCGGGCCAGTTAAGGACTTGCCAGCGCTTAGAGGATCGTTTAGCCCTAAAAAAACGCTTATTGTTGCCTGCCGCTAAACGGAACGGAGCCTCATTAGGAAAGGCGAAAATCGCGCCTAACAGCTATTAGGCGCGACTTTCTTGGTGAAATTGTTTTTGAACATCGAATATTCCAGCTTTCATTGCTTTTGGCTGCGAATTTTCAATTGTCACAGATCTTTATTCTCTATCCACCCTAGCACCACACCCTCCCCCCACCCTTGGCTCCTTGACGTCCACCATTTTGCTGGCCATAATTCCCCTTGGGAAATGCCCAGGCCTAACAGATTGCCATTTTAAGCTACATTAAAGGTAATTATTTTCAATTTCTTTGAGATTATTATATATTATACCCTCAGAAAACACACACACACACACATATTTTCTGAGGTTTTCGCAGGTATTTGTATGTAGGTCTTTGGTTATTCGGGTTTTCTCCCGCATAGAATTGGAAGCACGAAGCCGAAAGCATCAGCCTGAAGATGACGAATGGGACTTCGTCAAAACATCGCCAAGACGCTTCCAATTCTACATGGGAGAAAACCCAAATAACCAAAGACCAACATACAAATACCCGCGAAAACCTCAGAAAACATATGTGTGTGTGTGTGTGTGTGTGTGTGATTGGAGGGGTTTAAGGTGGCTAATGATGCAGCTATGGTCTCCATTTGACCACAAACCAGAAGCCAGACCACAGCTGCATCATTAGCCACCTTAAACCCCTCCAATCCATACATGAAGCAAACTGACACCCACCATGAAGATGAGGCACGACCACGAACGCGAAGCTAAACAGCTATGCAGCTCACCATCTCTAATCCCCCTGTAACTCAGACTAACCTGAGCACAACAAAGCCCCCAACCAAACAGAACACTCACCCATCCAATGAGAGCACAGCAGAGCCCCTAACCAATCAGAACACACCTCCACCCAATCAGAACCCAGCCGAGCTCCCAGCCAATCAGTTCAAACCCCCACTGGCAGTTAAAAGGAAGAAACAGCTACAATCACACATTGCTCCTAGAAGCACGAAGCCGAAAGCACCAGCCTGAAGATGACGAATGTGACTTCGTCGAAACGTCGCCAAAACACTTCAAATTCTATGTGGGGATAATCAGAGAAGACAAGGAGATTGCTGAGAGGCTAAATGACTTCTTTGCCTCTGTTTTCACCGAGGAGGATAGAGAACATTTGCCTGCCACTGAATTAGTTTTCCCAGGGAGGGAAATAGAAGAATTAAACCTGATAGAGATAAACAAGGAAGATGTTCTTGCATGCCTTTCTAAACTAAACGTCAACAAATCGCCGGGTCCAGATGGCATCCACCCTAGAATTCTCAAGGAACTCAAGTGTGAAATTGCTGAACTTCTAGCTAAAATATATAATCTTTCTCTAAGATCAGGCACTGTACCGGAGGATTGGAGGGAAGCAAATATAACCCCGATCTTCAAGAAATGATCCAGAGGTGATCCAGGAAACTATAGACCAGTCAGTCTAACCTCAGTTCCAGGCAAACTGATGGAAACCATTATTAAAGATAAAATTACAGGGCACATAGAAAAACAGGCATTGCTGAAAGAAAATCAACATGGTTTCTGCAAAGGCAAATCATGTCTTACTAACTTGTTAGAATTCTTTGAGGGTGTAAATAAATACATAGATAAAGGGGCCCCAGTTGATATTGTATATCTTGACTTTCAAAAGGCTTTTGACAAAGTTCCTCACCAAAGGCTCCTAAAAAAGCTCTCCAGCCACGGAATTAGAGGACAGGTCTTGTCCTGGATTGGTAACTGGCTAAATTGTAGGAAGCAAAGGGTGGCAATAAATGGACAATTCTCCGGATGGAAAGAAATGAGAAGTGGTGTACCCCAAGGTTCAGTTTTGGGACCTTTACTTTTTAATTTATTCATCAATGATCTGGATGTAGAAGTTAATAGTGAGGTAGCCAAGTTTGCTGATGACACTAAATTGTTCCGGGTTGTGAAAAGTGAAACTGATTGTCGGGAGCTCCAGAAGGATCTCTCGAAATTGTGTGAGTGGGCAACAAAGTGGCAAATGCATTTTAACCTAAACAAGTGCAAAGTTATGCACATCGGGGCAAAGAACCCCAATTATACTTACCAACTGATGGGGACCAACCTTTCTGAGACAACCCAAGAAAGGGATCTTGGGGTTTTGATGGACAGCTCGATGAAGATGTCAACCCAATGCGCAGCAGCAGTAAAAAAAGCAAATTCCATGCTTGGCATGATTAGGAAGGGAATCGAAAATAAGTCAGCAGGTGTTGTATTGCCTCTGTACAAATCGATGGTGAGACCACACTTGGAGTACTGTGTACAGTTCTGGTCACCGCACCTCAAGAAGGATATAATGGAACTGGAAAAGGTGCAAAAAAGGGCAACAATAATGATCAAGGAAATGGAGCGCCTCCCTTATGAAACCAGATTGCAACGCCTTGGTCTCTTCAGCCTTGAAAGACGGCGTTTAAGGGGTGACTTGATCGAAGTGTACAAAATCATGCATGGGATAGAAAAGGTGGATATAGAAAAATTATTTTCTCTATCACACAATACCAGGACAAGGGGGCAGTCCCTAAAGCTCATAGCTAAGAAAGTGAGGACAAATAAAGGGAAATATTTCTTCACCCAGAGGGTCGTTGATTTATGGAATTCACTTACAGAAGGGGTCGTGACAGCTGTCAGCCTTGACAGCTTCAAGCAGGGCTAGATAGATTCATGGATGCCAAGTGTATTGGTGGTTATTAAAACGGATGTCCATGTGCCGCCTCTATGTTGGTTGAGGCAGGCAGGATTCCCTTGAGTACCATTTGTTGGGGGTCAAGGGAAAGGGAGGGTTTTGCCTTCTCTTTCTGCTCAAGATCCCCATGTACAATTGGTGGGCCACTGTGTGACACAGAATGCTGGACTCGATGGGCTTTGGCCTGATTCAGCATGGCTCTTCTTATGTTCTTATGTTAACTGTGGTGTGGGCAACTCAGGCGTCCATAGAGGACATCTACAGGGCAGCAACGTGGTCCTCGCCTTCACCCTTCATCAGGCACTACCGTTTGGACAAATTTGCATCGGCTGAGGCCGCTGTTGGTAGGCGCATTTTACAACAAGTAGTCACACCATCTGGGGGTCCGGCCCCAACTGACACCCACCCTTAGGGACTCTAGAAGCTTTGGTATGTCCCATTGGTGGATTCTTCAGTCATCATGCTGGAGAAGGAGCGTTGGCTTACTTGAACGCCTTTTCTCAGCATGATGATGAAAAATCCACGCCCTCCCTTTTTGGAAGTCAGTTAGGGCCGGGTTGGACTCTTATTATTGTCATTGTTTTCCTAACACCTGCTTGAGAGTCATCACGTCGAACTGTTGTCATTGGCTATGCCGTTGATGAAACTGGGAGGTACCAGATAATGAGGAGGCGTGACAACTTGACAACTTAGTCTGATTGGGCAGGAGGACTGAAATAACCCATTGGTGGATTCTTCATCATCATGCTGAGAAAAGGCGTTCAGGTAAGCCAACGCTCCTTCTCCTCCTTCTCCTGTGCAGCTGACTCCACCTCCTCCCAAGGCTGCTGCTTTTTCTCTCTCTCCCTCTCCTGCCCAAACTGTCTCCTTTTATAGCCTCTCCTGTCTCCGCCCCCCCTCCTTTCTTATGGGGGAGGGTGAGCCAGAAGTGAACCTGGGGCCTTTGGAGCTCCAGAGGACTCTCACAGTAAGTCCTTGCCTGTGCTGGCTCTTTCCCTCCCACACTACACTTGGCTAGGCAGTGCTGCGTACCACCTGCCACTCATTAATGTACCACAAGTGGTACATGTACCACAGGTTGAAAAGCCCTGTTGTAGACTCTTTATCATGTATATATATATATTGTTATATTTTCATGTTATAAACTGCCCAGTCACCTCGCAGTGAGATGGATGGCAAACAAATTTAATAAATGTGCGAGGCGATTGGGCAGTTTACAACATGAAAATATAGCAATATATATACATGATAAAGAGGGGATTGACAAAAATATTTTCATAATACTTTAGTATTAATTTTCTTGTTTGATTTCATCTCCTTCAGGCTAAAGAAGCAGATAGAAGCTCATATTTAGAATTTTCTCACAATATACTGTATGTTGGCCAAATAAATAAATAAAAATCTACTTATAGTAGAAATCTATCTTAAAAAAGAATTTATAGGCATGAAACTGTCTAAACCTCATTCTGATAAAATGGATAATTATACATTTAGGCATAGTAGTAGGTTCCCTCAAATATTAGAAACAAACTGATTTCTATATTTGCTTTTAAAAAAGTTCTAGTTAAGTCTTTTTACTGATATCAAGCAGATGTTATCTATTTCCTAGTATTATCAGCAAAATGATTTTTATACAGTGAATAAATTACAAGGAAATTAACAATTCCAATTCTAGGACACTGAAATAGTTTTGAATCAAGATGAAAATATGACATTTTAATATAATTTTTTTAGGCATTTTCCTTTTAAATTTGAGCACAATATGTTCTATGCAGAATAGTCATTAATCTAGCAGGTTAAGAGGAAAGTATAATAGTGCTATGTGAAGAAGTCTCTTCAAGATTTCATAGACAGATCTATAGTTTTCTTGGCAGCAAGATGGAAATTGCATGCCATTGTTGCCTTCTAGGATGGCTTTTCGTTTTCCAGTCTATCTTACTACATACTCCTGGAAACCCCCTCCCCATCCAAACAGATTTAAGGCTAGCCCTCCTTAACTTCTGAGCACAGAGAAGGTCAGACAGGTGCTACTAGATGCAAAGCAAACTGAAGTTTTCTTTTAAATACCATATATTGAAAATGTCTGAATAAAAAAAACGTTTCTTGTCATCATCATAACAGACCATAACAAAAGATTGCCACTGACTCCAGTGCCTAAGCAAAAACGCCTTTTTAAAGGCTAGTAAGTTTTGAGCCAGCTATGTATTGGGGTCTATGTGTGTGAGATTGTTCCAGAGGCAGACACCACTGTGGAAGAGATATCTTCCTGGGTGCTGTCAGGTTTCAGGGAAAAGTTTTACAATTTGTAAAAATCAATGCCTAGTATTAGAGCAGATATGCAATATTATATTTAGTTAGGTTTTAGTGCACTTAAAAACATCTGTGTATATGCTAGAATGAGAATTGAGGAGAACATCTATGCTGCCATAAATGGTAATGACACTGATGGAACACAAATTTAATAAATACACACTACACATTTCACTTGTAGAAGACTAATGGTTAAGAAAATACTGTATTTGATGTCATTTTGTTATACAAAACTTTAGAATTTTAACAAAGTATTTAATACTGAGTGCCATACCAAGTGCACTAATCAAACTAGTGGTAAGGAACTCAGGTATCACACAGGTTATGTTGAAAGTAAACACAGGGTCAGTCATAAAGGATTCAAGTGTCTATACACAAATGCACAGAGTATGAGCAATAAACAGGGTGAATTAGTAATTCATGTAAATGAGGGCAGATATGATATTGTGGCCATTACAGAAATTTGGGGGGATGAAACCCACAAACAGAACATACAGCTACATGGATTTAAATTATTTAAAAAAAAACAGGCCAAATAAAAGAAAAGGTGGAGTTGCATTATATATAAAAAATGACTACATCTCTACAGAAACAGAGCACAACGATGAAAACTGTCTTGAATGCATTTGGGTCAATATAAAAGGGGAAAAAAATGCCATTACCATAGGTGTATACTACAGGCCACCCAACCAAACAGAGGAAATAGATGAACTTTTTGCTAGTCAGCTAACTAAGGTATGTAGGAAGCACATCACAATAGTAATGGGGGACTTTAATTACCGACATCAACTGGGAGAAAAACTCTGCATCAAATGGAAGATCAAACAGATTCCTGACAAATATAGCAGACAACTTTGTCTCCCAAAAAGTAGAGAGGGGAACAAGGGATTAGCCATATTGGACTTACTTCTCACTAACAGAGATGAAATGATAAAAAATGTTGAAGCTACAGGAACCTTGTGGGGGGAGTGATCATGCAATATTGGAATTCAACATTATGCAAGCACAAGCAATAGAACATAGTGAAACTGGAGTCTTGGACTTTAAGAGAGCTAATTTCAATAAACTTAGAGCTTAGGAACGATTCCATGGATGAGAATTCTCAAAGGGCAAACAACTCAAAAAGCTTGGGAGATTTTGAAAAGTGAGATTATAAAAGCCCAGTCTAGCACAATACCAACAAAGAACAAAAACAACCGCTCTCAAAAGAAACCAGCATGGCTGCATAAAAAACTCTGATGAATTGAAAGACAAAAAGGGCAAGTATAAAAAGTGGAAAGAGGAGCAGATAAGTAAGGCAGAATATCAGCAACTACCCTGAGCCTACAAAGGGAGGAAAGCTAAGGCTCAAAATGAACTAAGGCTTGCAACAAAAATAACAAAAAAAGTTTCTTTCAACATGTAAAAGACAAGAAAAAAGTTAAAGAAATGTTTGGTCCATTAGTGGGAGAAAGTGGCAAGAAGGTGACAAGCAACAGGGAGAAAGAACTATTTGGCTTGTTTTTTACATCCATCTTTACACTAAGGGAAAAACAGTCTAACCTATTAAAAACAGTACCGTAAAAAACAGATTAGAAACACAAGTTAAGATAGGCAAGAAAATGGTAAATGAGCACCTGTCCACCCTAGACAAATTCAAATCACAGATGGATTACACCCCGAGGTTCTGAAGGAACTGGCAGATGTGATATATGTAGGCAATCCAATATTTACATGCTTTAAGTTTTCAATTTCAACCCTCAGCAGCCTAGCTAGCATGCATGATAATGGAAGATGCTAAAGGAGTTGTGGTTTGGCAGTATCTGAAGAGCTGCAGCTGGCCTACCCCCAGAACAAATGTGAACATTACAAGGTGGTTTCTGCTGATTGTCTTGAAAAAGCCAGGAGCTATCCATTATCCTGCCTTGGCTAAGTAGAATTTTATAGCAACAATTAGCACTTAGAACTGAGAAAGGATAGTTAGTGCAGTTGTCTCCACAGTAAGGTGATATATTACCTAAAACAAATAAATAATCTAGATGCCACATTTTAACAGGCCGAATATTCTGGACAGTTTTCAAAGACAACCTCCATGGAGAAGTAAGCCTGAGCTTGGAAAAATAACTTATGGTCACAGCTTTCACATAGGTATCCATTTCTAGAATAATACTGGGTTCAGAAGAATCTCCACATATGGATTCAATGTTTTCAGAGAGAAAAATATCTCATGTAGCTGAGAATCATGTTCTATGTTTTTATTAAACAGTGGCCCCCGCGGAAAGTGTTCGCAATTTGGGAGTCCTCCAGGACTCACGGCTGTCTTTAGAGGACCATCTGACGGCCATGGCCGGGAGGATGTTCTATCAGGTTCGCCTGGTGCGCCAGTTGCGTCCCTTCCTAGACCGGGACTCGCTATGCACAGTTATGCATGCCTTCGTCACTTCCAGGCTGGACTACTGTAATGCTCTCTACATGGGGCTCCCCTTGAGGTGCACTTGGAGGCTTCAGCTGGCCCAGAATGCGGCCGCGCGGGTAGTGACCGGAGCATCATGGCGCTCCCATGTAACACCGCTCCTGCGCGAGCTGCACTGGTTGCCGGTGACCTCCCGGGTGCGTTTCAAGGTGTTAGTGACCATCTTTAAAGCGCTCCATGGCATCGGACCCGGATATTTACAGGACCGCCTTCTGCCAGCAAATACCTCCCGCCGTCCAGTACGCTCCGACAGAGTGGGTCTCCTCAGGGTGCCGTCGGCCAGACAATGTCGGCTGGCGACCCCCAGGGGGAGGGCCTTCTCTGTGGGAGCTCCAACGTTTTGGAACGAGCTCCCCGCTGAACTCCGTACGATGACGGAATTGCACTTCTTCCGTCGAGAATTAAAAACATATCTTTTTCAACAAGCCGGCCTGGGATAGTAGCTCCGGTACTAACAAGGCCATAATTGTTTTAGGGGATTTTTGCTTTTAAGATAATGTATTGGGTTTTAAATGATTCTGGGCCAAATTGTTTAATCTATTTTTAATCATTTTACTTTTTGTATGTTGATGTTTTTAATTGGGCTGTACACCGCCCCGAGTCCTTCGGGAGGGGGGTGGTATAGAAATTGCAAAATAAATAAATAAAAAAAATTAACACTTTGCATTTCTGTATTCTCTAAATTTTATGACTTCCAAGTTTTGTAACTGTCTTAGCATGGCTCCAATATCCAGAGCTCTATACAAATGGTTCTATCCATTTCATACATAAATCAAAAAGCATGGGGGGGAAAAAGAGTCCATAAGTTAAAGGATCAAATCAGACTCGCCCTAAAGCAGCACTTTAAAACCATTAGGTTTTAACTGAAAGCTACATTATGCAGTTTGATATAAAGAAGAGACCATTGTCATCTACTGCTATCTACCCCACCTCAGATACACTAACAGTAGCCAATCTTCCTTTACCTATCTCCAGTGCTTTAAAAAAAAAAAAAAAGATGTCAGAACTCACACACATCATACAACCTGCCTTGCCTACCCTACAAGGTTCCATCCAAAAAAGTGCCGGAACTCCGTTCTGGGCGTTCTATGAGAAAAAAAGCCCTGCCTATCTCTACTATCCTCCTCTGGGTCCCACCACCTCTGGTGATCTTAGTAAAAGATGTGCGAGGTCTGTTTCATAGACAAAAGATTGGAAAAGGCCCAGGCCCAGGTGGAATAACTCCTCCTTGCAAGATCCAATCTGGGTTGGCCACCAGGACCAGAGGTTTTCTTCCAAGCTTTTGCACTAATGCTGGAGCCCATCTTCAGGGAACCTTTCTCTAGCAGAGTGTGCTGTTCTCTGTGTGGTATTTAGGGTGCCTGCTGTAAGAGGCTTTTTAGATGCTGATTGGGATGAATTTATGGCTGGCTTTTAAGCCATTAGCTGTTGTTTGCTTGTGCTGCCCAGCCCTCGCCTTCTAAGTATTTGATATGCTGGTGGTAAGACTGTACCACCCTGGAGACGAACTTAATTTTGAATTTGATCACAGCAGCAATACTGTTGGTGGGTCAATACTGGAAGAAACCAGAATTACCAACTATTGAAGAATGGACCTTGAAAGTCATAAATCTGGCAGAAATGGCCAAAATATCTGCATACTTGAAGGATCATTCAAATGAAAAATATATGTTGGACTGGAAAAAATGGATAGACTACATACAAGAGAAATATCACTCAAAGAAAATGTATCTAGCTTATGGTTAAATACTGATATGCTGAGTGAAGAATGTTTACAAGTAGAAAATGATTGTATTAAGTTGAGTTATACTCAACCTGATTTTTTCCTTTGTTTCGTCTGTTTACATTTACAAATATATAATTAATAATAATAAAAAAATCAGGACTCTAGTTGACTGGCAAGGAGCCTGTTTCCCAGACTTCAATCACTTCTCTGGCTGTTTTTGTGCCTGCTCGTTCAACAATTTTAGTAGCTGCAAAATTGAATGTGTCCTTGTTCATTGCAGTGTGAGGCTACCATTGACTACATCTTGCAAGACTACAGTACATCTTGCAACATCTTGAATCCCCTATGCATGGATACCTTTTGCAGACTTCAGCTCGGTATTCAGTGCTATCATTCCCGAAATTCTTCACTGTGAACTGATTCAGCTCACTGTGTCTGTTCATACTTGTAGGTGGATCATAACCTTTTTCACAGATAGGAACCAACAGGTGACGCTAGAGAAAGTTTCATCTAGTACTCGGGCAATTAGCACAGGAGCCCCTCAAGACTGTCTGCTCTTAGTTGCTCTATTTGTCTATACCAGGCATCTCAAACTGCCAGCCCACCGGCCATATGCATAACACAGAAACCGCGCCCACCCAATTGCCAGCAATGGGGAAAAAGTTGCGATATGTCGCGCGACATCATGTGACATTACGAGTTTTGACATGCCTAGTCTATACTAATGCCTACATCTCAAGGGAAGCTTCAGTTAAAGTAGTCTGCAGATGATAAAATGGTCATTACCTCATTCGAGACAGTGATGAACCTGCATATAGAAGAGAGGTTGAACAACTGGCTTTGGGGTGCAGCCAGAACACTCTGAGCTAAATATGCTTAAAACTGTAGAAGTAAGAGTGGATTTTAAGAGGAGCCCTTCTATTCTACACCTCTTTCTATATTCAACAGGACAGTATCAGCAGTAAAGTCCTTCAAGTTTTGGGGTTCTTTAATTTCCTAGCACTTGAAATGGACACTTAATATTAGAACCATCATTAAAAAGGCACAATAAAGAATGTTTTTCCTGCGTCAACTCTGGAAGTTCAGACTGACCCAAGAGCTGTGGATATAGTTCTAGAGAGGAATTATTGAGTCTGTCCTTTGTATTTCTAGAACTGTATGTCCTGTCCTGTTTGTTGTTTGGTACAACAACCAAACAAGACAGGTAGACTCCAATGGATAGTTAAGACTGCAGAAAGAACAATTGCAACTAGCCTGCCTTTCATAGAAGACCTGTATATTGCGCAGGCCAGAAGGAGGTCTGAGATGACCCTCCTTCAGACCCCCTCACATCCTGTGCATAAACTCTTTCAGCTTCTTCCTCCTTGGAATGGCACTACTGGGCACTACGTGCTAAAACAATAAGACAGAGGGACAATTTTTTCCTTCATGCCAGCAATCTGCTGAAACCTAATTCTCAAGAGTGCTGTCTAATGTCCTATGTATATTCACCCTTGTAGTATGGCTGTAGTATTATAATTTATCCTTATATTTTTTAGTTTCCACCTCTTATTGGCATTATTCTCTTATTGACATTATAATGATGATGATTCTATTGGTTTGTATATACACTGAGAGCTACTGCATTGAAGGCAAATTCCTTTAGTGTCTAATCACACTTGGCCAATAAAGTATTCGGTTTCTGTTTATTTCTGTTCTGTTCTATTCTAAACTGAAATCTCAAGACAGTACAAAAAGGCATGGCATGTATGGCACACAAAAGATTTGTTCCAGCTGCTGTGCTTTCCTCAGCTATTCCCCAAGTATGAACCCTCCCTCAACCATTCTATACCTTTCCTTAGCATGGAGTTTTACTTACCTTTTGATTCATTCTCTTCCCATGATAGAGCTTAGGTCTGGAACATTTTGCTGTTATGGATACAACAGCTGAACAAGAATGGTTTTGAATACCTCTGTCCTATCAAATTGAACTTACTATTTGCATCACATCCTTTGGAAATTCCCTGCTAATAAGGATGCGAATCATTAAATCTCAATGTGGGAAAGCCTATAGGTACACAAAAGGGAAGCTTATTTTGAGTTGTAATATGTTATAACTTGTAGATTGGCTGTTTCCCATAAGTGAATGATTAAACATGATGCAACAAGGAACCAAGGAGCTTGCTTACCTTCCCTTAAGCAAATGAGTTGATTGCTTATTTACACCAATGCAATACACAGAAGTTGCTTTAATCTGTTCCATCTTCTTTGTCATCCTGCAATGCTTTTGGTCTCACAGTCCTTGCTCACTTAACGAATAGATTTGGAAATGCCCTCCACCCTAGGTCCTGTCTCTCTTAGCTTTGTTTCTCATAATGAATCATTGAGGAAAGGTTTCTGAATCAAATAAGCTGTGACAAATATTATTTTACAGACATCTTAATTAATTTTCCCCACCCCCTTTTGCTGTTTTATTCAAACGAAACAAGAATTGCTACAGACAGGAAACAAACTGCAATAATCTGAGGTAACTTTTACTGTTACTTCCGCATTACTAAATTTTGTAGCATAGCAATTTCAGAATTAATGCTAAACCAGAGCAGCAGCACATGAAGACTACCTTTATAGTGATTGAGGTGTACTTCAACCCAAAACAAGATGCTTCGTATATTCTGTGTGCTTAATTTAAGCCTGTCAGTTTTGGGTGAGGACTTAATACACAGTGAAAATTCCGCTGGTTTGTATCAAGTGGCTTATAGATCAGGAAAAAAACCTAAGAAAACTTCCTTTTTCTTAAATTGGTATCTATTATATGTTTTAGATTTCTATTCCCAGAATTCTCAGCCAGATGCTAGATATTCTGGAAGTTGGTCCAGCACATCTGAAAAAACATCATGTTGGGAAAATCTGTTCAGAATGTATTTTCTCGATTTAAGAAATCCTCATTGATAATGGAGGGGTTTTTACACAATAGGATTAGTTGAGTAAAAACCTATCTGCAGAAGGAAACTAAAGTTTTATAAAGGTAAAATGACGCTTACCAAATAAATATAAGATTTCCTGCTATACAAAAGAAACGATATAACAGAATAATAGAGTTAGAAGGGACCTGGGAGATCTTCTAGTCCAGCCCCCTGCTCAAGCAGGAGACCCTATACCATTCCAGACAAGTGGCTGTCCAGTCTATTCTTAAAAGCCTCCAATGCCCACAACTTCTGAAGACAAGCCGTTCCACTGGTTAATTGTTCATATTGTTAGGAAATTTCTAGGTTGCTTTTCTCCTTGTACTAAGGAGAAATTTCTTAACAGTATTTTGATATATTATCAAAACAGAATCTTATTTTCATCTTCCATAAAGTGAAAAAGAAAATATTATGAAAGAAAGACTCCATTCTGTATTAGAGAGTAAATGAAACTGTCCAAGATTATATATTTTTTACTTTTTAAAAGTTTATCTCAATAGTCTCTTATATACATATAATATTCACAAAATAATTCACAATAGCTTTTTTCTTTCTTTCTGGCTGCTGGTGAATTCTTGTGACTCTGTACTTTTTTCACAATTGGTTCACAAGAAAAACTGCAGGTGTACTTTTCCTTCAGCTTTGTGGCTCTGAATGTCTAATAATTTACCATGTCATTAACTTGGCACAGAAAGCAGTCCATAATCATCTGCTGTATCCAGAATTTTACAGATAACTGGTGACTCTACCTGGAAAGAAAAAAAAGTTTACACACACACATAAATGAAAAATTACAGGTTTAGTACCAGAACTTTCGTGTTTTTCTAGGTGAAATACATTTTCCATGGGAGATTTTTCTCCCAGAAATCAACATAGTTTAGATCAAGATTTCAAAAACATACCCCAAGAATATACTGGCAGGAATGAGGCTCCACCATATATATAGTAACTGCATGAGGAGAGTCAGATTCTTTGCACCTTAAAACAGGGAAGTTTGTTAGTAGACAAAATAGATTAAGAAAATGATTCCTCAAGCTCCAAGATTTCCAGTTGGTATATTTGGCCTATAAATCATCTCTAAAGATGATGCAAGTCTTGCTGCAATAGAGCAAGGAATTACGCTTTTAGGTAATATTTCCCAGTGAACCTAGTGTTTGGAAAAGAATAACTGTAGCTCAGGATTGGATGGTTTTCTTTGAGCTTGGTTGTTTTCTTGCAAACATTTTATTATCCAACTAAGTAAGATCCTCAATGCTAGCACTTGCCTTGCAGGTAATTCTCAAATTATTTGTAAGAGATAAACATGGATTGTGCCTAATAACTAGTAAAGGAAAACAAGGTCACTTTAAGGTTCCAGGCATCTTTTCCTTAGGAAACAAATATAGCTCAATTAGTCAGTACAAACTGTTTATTTTAAGTGTAACTCACTTCAATCTCACCGTCACTTGTCGAGGTTTGTCAGTTAAGTCACAAACATCTCCATTGCCATAGTAGTGAGACACCATTCTGTCAGGAAAGTTACAACTTAGACTCTGATTGCAATAATCACATTTAAAACTCACTGCATAAGGCCCAAAGCTGAGACCCTTCATATTTGCCTTCTATACAATTACCATAAAATATACAAAAACTGTCAACTAGAGTTGAATATCAGAAAACTATACAATATTTGGCACTTATAGATACCTTGCATTTAAAATTTAATTATTTTTGTTTATTCCAAATATGTCTTCAGTACAAAAGACTATAATCCATCTTTATAACCAGCATTTCTTAGAAAGGCAGTCATAAGCAATTACTCATCCATCCATCCATCTATAGATGGGCTGATAAATATTTTTCTGGCTTAGTATCAAAGATACTAAGGGGCATCTAAAAATTTAAAAGCATGAGATACAATATTATAAAACATTGAAGATTCCAGCCTGGGTTGGATACTAAAACTGGGACTTAAAAATCAGCTGCACTCTACACTTATTATTATAAGTGCTACAACAAAGCAGCAACCCTCTTTCTAAGCCATCATTTTAGAATCAAATTGTGCATACTTGACTGTTTGCAGGTCATCGTCTTTCTGGTGATATGTTCTAGCCACATTCTTTTGTGCCCATTCAAGATGTTCCTCTTTGTTCCATGTGCCCACAACTATGGTAGTTTTGCCATTTTCTTTATCCTAAAATAAGTAACATATTTTCTTGGTAATTTAAAAATTTAGGCATAATTCTGTATTTTATACACCCTAAGCAGAAATTCTAAAGTAGACAATAATCCATATTATGACTGTTTCCATATGGTAAAAATACCCATATGAACCCAATTGCTTCAGCTAGCCTTTCCCCATTATATTTAAATGGAAATGGTTTTAATGAACTATAACAGTCTGTTTTTCCTTTGTTTATCCTTAGTTATGTCTTGATGAACATGTT
The DNA here is from genome assembly GCA_034064705.1 of Bothrops alternatus. Taxonomy (NCBI): domain Eukaryota; kingdom Metazoa; phylum Chordata; class Lepidosauria; order Squamata; family Viperidae; genus Bothrops; species Bothrops alternatus. The sequence goes on from JARGCV010000104.1 coordinate 13,020,811, forward strand.
CTGCTATTCTTAGTAGTGAGCTGAATGAAGACAGGAAGGAGGATCCAGGAATGGGTAGTGTAATAGACTTTAAGTCATACTATCCATTTCCTCTTGAGCAATAAGAACTATTAAGTATGCTTGGACACCCCCATCATAACAAACTGAAAAACTCCTTCATGGCAAGTATCCAACAGTCCATTCTTAGCATTTATGACATTATGAGGCAGAATTAAAGTAGCATCTCTAACCACCTAAATGTTACATTGCTTTAATGCCTAGCTACTGGCATGTCCATCCTGGATTGACAATATCAGAGAGAGACCAAGGCACATAACTGAATATTGGTTTATTTTTATTATAGCATGAACCTCATACAGTTATAGCTTGATGCAGCTGCATGTGTTTTGCATGTAATAGGTCCCAGGGTAGGCAGGTTGTAAAGATTTCTCTCTGAAACCCAAAATAACTGCCCTCAGTTTACGTAGGTTGGGGATGAGCAAGATCTTGCTCTTGGCTTGATTTCATTCTGAGGAGAATGCCCAGAGAAAGGATAAATGCAGGAGGGGATAAAAAGAGAAAATCTGAAATGGACAGAAATGAAAGGGAAAATATTCTCAAAAACGTTTCGTATTTCTGGCCAAAACAGTCCTGAAAAGGTTTTGAGATGAGAGAAGAAAAGATACTATGTACAATAAAAATAGATTAAAAATAGGAATAATATATCACCTTCCCCTTCTCTGACTTCTTGGGGGGAAATTAAAAAAAGACAAAAAAAGGAGGGGAAAAAGGAGGGGTGACAAATGAATGTTCCTGTCCATTTTGGGTTCCAAGCCAGACAGTTACCTGCATGCAGTACTGAACAGATTACCTCCAGGGCAGAATGCTGCGTTAGATGGGCCAAAGATCTAATATAGTGCTAGGTGACTTCCTGTGTTTCATCTTTATACAGCCCAATAGTGAATTCATAAATTTTAAATTTGTACTTTCAAATTCTTCTTTATAGACAAAAACAGGAACATGTAGCCATCTAGTCTAGTGGAACAGTCTACCAGTGATTTATATACCTTGTGATACTGATGCACGTACTTGCCATAACAGAATTCATACCTCCACCAGCCAACACCCTGAAAGAGAAGCATGTTTATAATATTTAGACAGAATAAAATTCAGTAGCACAACAAATAATATTATTTTATGTATTTTTATTTTACCCTTATTATTTTTATAAATAACTCAAGGTGGTGTTCATGCTTAAAGCAAAACTAGAACTTACACTTTCCTGGTTTCTAGCCAGGTGCCTAGCCCAAATTGAAATTAAATAAGCCACAATTTCCACTTTGCTATGTTATGGAAGCTTAGACAATTTTATTCTATGAAATGTGCTTTGCAAAGGTTTTTGAGATAAAAGGGTGAAAAGGTGATTTCTGGGCTTATTATGAGATTTTCTTTACAACATTATTACAAATAATTTTTACAATTATTTATACAAAATATGCAAATTAACAAGATTGAAATTACACAGCCTTCTGTACTTATAGTTCAGGCCCAAATTGTAAGGTCCAGAAATAGATTGGTCACCATAAGAACTAGACTGATTAGTATTTATTCTAGTCAGACAGACAGTATTGCTTAAATAATTCCCTCTACTCCATCTGATAATTCAATTTCTGTATTGCAAAATTCTAATTTTATTTTGAAACATGCATTAAAATTGAATTTTAGATTATAAGCTTTTGGGATAGTAAAAATGTATGCAATGCATTCACTTCCAACTCATACATTGTTTTCCTTAAGATTTAAGTTAACTATTCCCTCTCCCTTTCCCTATTCATATGCAGAAAAGCATTCTGAACTCAGAGTAGCTACATTTGGAACTCAGAATGGATGTTCTAATGCTTGACACTTATATATGCCCAATACTCTGTATTATGAATGAGAATAATTTAAGGGTGCAAATTATTTCCCACAAAATATATGTGACAAAATGGAAAAGATAGGCATAAACTGCCTCTGGACATTCTCTTCCTGATAATTAACTTTTGGAGGAAATTAGCAGCAACTACCTTTTAGGGTAGGGACACATTTATATTAGTAAAAGTGACTTGTTATTGGCAGAGAGAAAGTTAATCTCAGAACAGTAAAGCAATTAGGAAATAAAACAATACATTGCTTTGAAAGCAGAAAAATTGGGAGGGGATTTAAGTTATTTTTAGACATATTAAATGAATAGGGATGCCTAATTATCTGATTAAGTCCATTTGGTAGAGAGTTCAATAGCCTTTTATCCTTGATTATGATATGAATAAAAACCCTATGAGTTGTCTTTTCTCTGGGTGATCCCAAGAATTCCTTAAATTTGGAAAAATTACAGCAAGGAGGAGCTTTTTGAGAGCTACATTCTGAAATTTCAGGGAAAATATGATCCATACACAAACTGAGTACATATTTATAAAATTCGGATATTTTTTAATGAAACTGTACACTAAAGGTAATAAAAATATGAGTGGAACCTGTTTGAGACTCTCATCGGGGCTATTTTTAAAGTATTATAATTCTTTCAGAAACAGATATGTATAAGCCTCATAAAATCTGTTCTGAGATATAGAAAATTGCTTCCATATCCAACTGAATTTTATATAAATCCTGCAAATGATATAAAAATATATGTAAAAAACCATTCATCAATTGTGTTTCTCACCCCATGGAAACAATAAGACCCACTAAGAAATTCTTTAATCAGCTGTTCATCTGTCAGTTTGGAGATGTGTGTTGTTCCAACTGTTAAGAGCTGGGAGGTTCCAACAGCAACTGGCTTGTGGAAGGAGGAAAATTTTTCTTCTTTTGCTGAATTAATTTCTTCCTGCAAATTAAAATTATTAAAATTTAAAGACAACTGATGTTTCCTTACCATGTACATTAAGATTAATGCCAGTTGAGCCTTAGTCAGCATCCTCAGCCTTTACCAGAAAATATCCACAACATGCTACACCCAGACTGGAGTCTTAAATACATAAAATATTAATTTCAGTGACCAAATTACAATATATAAATGCAAGAAAAAAATCAAGGTATGCAGTGCTCTAAACCTGAATGCTTTTTTAAATTTAATGCTGTCCAGCTATGTTTGTTTAAAAATTCTGTTATATCCAGGCAACAAAGCCATGTAATAATATTAATGTGTCAATTTCACAATCTTCTTTGCTTCTATATACTAACTTAATGCATACAAATAGAAAAAAATAACTTTTATTTTGTCTGAGAGGTATATAAGAGCAAGCATAACATAAATTATATAGCAATAGAGAAGCCTTCTCCCTCTTTGACAATATTAGGTCATCCACTGATGTCAAAGACAAGAAGATTCAGAACTGATTTAAAAGGGGTTTATGAGGCTCAATGGCTGCTAATGAATAGTATGTGTGCAAGGATATGGATTATTCCCCCCAGGTTAATTACTGTACTTTTCTTGATTAATTATTTTCATATTTTTTGTTATTTGCCATCCAAAGTCATCTGGAGTAGAACAGCTTTCTAAGTGTTTTCTTTTTTAAAAAAAATAGTATTTACACATATAGTAACAAAAAAGCCAGACATGATAGAGACTGGTTGCAATTTATGCCCCATTTGTGACACACTTCCAGTTGCCAACCTCTTTGGCTCTTCTAAATGGCATCTTCATCATTTCTTGCTGCTGTTCTAGATGTTCCAATTTATGGGGTTTAAGTGGTGATCCTGGTAGTGACTGGCAAAATATGTCATTCACGGGGGAAGCTCTGAATCTGTTCAAAGAATAAGAAAAGTTTATACTAAGCTTTTCAATACTCACATTATGCGATGGTTCACAATGTAATGCATAGTCAGATAAAGTAGAAAGAAAATGCACCTAAGTCTATCCAGAGTATTTTGTGTTGAGGTGATATTTTAGTATAATGCTATAGGTACCTAAGATTTCTATTGGTATGTATGAATTTGGCATACATTGGTGATCATAGGAAAATACCACATAGGAATCACGTTTTAAATCATAGCTTGGGAGTGCAATATTTAAAAAAGCTAAAATGTATTATCTGTCCACTGCCTTCTTTCTAGCTATGCCTGGTAAAAGTGAGGCAAGCATTCTTGGATATAAGAAATACAAATACCAAGCAGGAAAAAGTAGCACAGAAATAATATACCATGGATAAGTGATCCCATATTTTATAGGGGGGAAAGGACAGAACTTGTCTTCAGTATTTCATTTTGTAAGAGTAAAGTAAACCTCAGCTAAAGCAATAATCTGGAAGTGTCTATGGAGATTCTCAGTCATCTAGGTCATGGATATCTCAAAAGTGCTTTTTCAAGAGGCAACTGGACTTACTTGTTTTTCTTTGAAGATGTTTAGCTTCTCATCCAAGAAGCTTCATCAGCAATGACTGGATGTGGGGAATGGAAGGATTAATATTCCTGGTAGACAGCTGGTCATTCCCCACCATCCAGTCAGAGCTGAAGAAGGTTCTTGGATGAGAAGTGAAATGTCTTCAAAGAAAAACAAGAAAGTCCAGTTGCCCCTTAAAAAAAGCACCTTTGAGACAATAATATGGAAATGCTACTAAGAACTAGTGATAAGAATAAAAAAAAGTTATAGAATATTTTACTTTAACTCTAGCCTACAATGATACCGTAGTTGTTATCTCAATTCCTTACCTATATTTAGGATGGCTGCATAACAAAGGAGTCAAAATAACCACTTCATATTCACATGTAGTGACTTCAGCCACAGAAAGTATCTCATGCTTTGCTTCTGGGTGGCAGACATACATCACTGAGCTTGATCTGGGAAGGTTTTGTCTCAGGCTACAAGGTGTGCCATTTCCCATTCCTACAGGAAAATATGGGGTCATTTGTCCTTCTATATTTTTTGTCGGAATCTAGATTTGTAAAATATAGAGAGAAACATAAGCATTATCTTGGAAAGTGATACAAATAGTCCTTCACCATATAGAAAACCAAATGGTCTGAATATAGTCAAAAATACTAAGAGATTTATTTACTTATTAATAACTTTTTTGACATTATTTTCTGTAATAAGGCTCCCATCTTGTTGGTGCCTGGAGGACTACAAAGACCTCACTATTCTTCCAGGTCTTGGGCTAGGCCAGCTGGAACCCCCTTTGCTGCATGTTGGTGGTGGTCAGATGGGTTTACCATCTTGTTCTTTTTCTTCTGGTCTAGTTTGGTTTTGTTGTTTGTTTCTTCTTATTACATTGGTTTAGTAATGTCTAGTATATTGTAAGCTGCCCAGAGATATTTGGAGTTGGGTGGAACCAAATTGAATAAATAAACAAAACCACATTTGTCAGTATTATCTTGTATCTTACGCTACAAGAAAAGCAAGCATGCATTAACCACTATGAAAAGTGGAACTATAGAAATTTAAGAGCAGATATGAATTACTAAAAAAAAGCTGGCAATGGCATAAGTGAAATTCCAGATTTCTCACTTGCCTCTTTTGCAGTATCTTTTTCAGTTTCATTTTCTTCCTGATCTGGAAAATATTGAGAAAAAAAGACTCTACTTACCATCAGTAACCAATACCTGTGTTTTCATTTCTCTATACCAGAAAACTAAATCTTCTGAAATGTTTTATTTTAGCACAATTCCAATATTTGACTGAGTCAGTATGGAATAAGATGGTAAAGCTATTCAAAGATAACTTATTAGTTATAGATTTGAGGATCTTGATTTGATTCAATAAGTATGAAAAAGTGCAAATGCATGAACGGGCATTTTCAGAAAATGTTAAACAAAAAGAAGTACCTTGGGCTTATTTTTCATCTGTGAGCTTCGCTGAGGAGAATATAGAATTCATTTATTATCTTATTTATTCATTTATTGCTATCTCACCTTTATTATTTTCACAAAAAACTCAAGGTGGCGAACCCATCAAACACACCTTTCTCCTTTTTCCCCACAACAATAACCCTGTGAAGTGAGTTGGGCAGAAAAGAGAGGGACTGAGCCAAGGTCACCCAGCTGGCTTTCAGGCTAAGATGGGACTTGAACTCATGGTCGCTTGCTTTCTAGTCTGGTGCCTTAGCCACTAGACCAACTGGCTCTCATATATATTATATATATTATAATATAGTAGCGTGCAGAAAATGCTACACATCTCACAGTTTTGGTTTCTGTATAATTTAATTTTTTTATTTTGTATGGTTTTAATACTTCAATATATTATTCTTCTATTTGTTTTTATAATCTGTAAGTTGCCTTGAGCTGCCGTATAGAGGAGATACTGTGCCCGTTTGGCTTAACAGCTGCTATACTAGAAAGTTAGACTCAATGATACCATGAGGATTATAAGTGGATGTATTAAAACCACTTCAATTTTCTGAGCCACACAGCACCACCAGCTTTAAAACTTCTGCCCAACAACTTTAACATCAATTCCCAATGGAAAGCCAAATGGGTCACTGAATGCAATGGACAATGCTGAATCGGATTCACATCCCACATGGTGTCTGCTGGGACTCTATAAATGGGGCATAGTGTCCTCCCCTCAGTGTGATTGTGGGGTCCCATGTCAAACTGTAGATCATATCGTGACTGATTGTAAGCTGAGGGCATATACTGGTCCAGTATCTGATTTTTTAAAATATAAACAATGCTACCCTTCAATGTTTAGATGGCCTAGACCAGGGGTGTCAAACTGCTGGCCTGTGGGCCGGAGGCGTCATGGCGAAACCGCGCCCACTCTATTGCCGGCAATGGAAAACAAGTTGTGATACACTGCGATACATCATGTGACATTGCGAGTTTGACACCCCTGGCCTAGACATTCATATTTGAACATAGATCTTTTTGACATTTATATTTTATTGGGTTCTACTAATCTAGTTGAAATGTTAATTTATATTGCTAGTCCATGTATGATATGCCATATGCTAAATAAATAATTCCTCATGCTATCATGTAACTGACTAATTCTTTCTAAGCAAGGAATCAAACAGCAATATAACATCAGTATATCAGTATATTAGCAATCATTCAAAGTTACAATGGACCTTCCCAGAACTACTTGAGATACATTTTCAAAATGCCAATTCCAACCGCCCGTGGAGTCATGTGATCACATTTTGGGTACTTGGCAACTGGCTTGCATTTATGACCTTTTTGCAGCATTCTGTAGTCACGTGACAGTGTTTTTTGGGGGTTTCCAGTGTTTACTTTCAGTTCCTGGCAAAAAACACCCACTGGAAAAATGGGTTCAGTTAACAACTGCAATGTTTATTTAAAAACCATGGTGTTTACTTAATGACTATCAAAAAACAGTTATAAAATCAGATTCAGTCATGTAGTGACTACTTAACAACCACGATAAATTGAGAACTGCCTGTATGAGAAAATGAAAAAAAAAGAGGTAATCAACAAAGTTTAACTTCTACTGGAATCACATTTTCACTGAGAATTAGAGAAGGTGTATTCTTTAAGGTTTGCTCTTACTACTTTCTTTCATGATTAAGTCATAATGGCTATTTATTTATTTCATTTGTTTGCTGCCCATCTTTCGAGGCAACTCTGGGTGGCTTACAACAATAAAAGCCAGTAAAACCATTAAGAATAAATAATTCTAATGCCAATGAAGATTACAATTAAAAAGATAGGGAGGAAGGAAGCAGGGTATATGGGGGGGGGAGGTGTGGTCTTCACTTAATCTGTCCGCCATCTCCAACATGATACACCCTTGTTGGGACTCCAGTCAGCTTGCAGAACCAGGTCTTCGAGCCCTAACGTAAGGTCAGAAGGATGGAAGCAGATCTCACCTTGGGGGACAAGATGTACCAAGGGACCTGCCAGCTGAAATTCCTTGACCGAAGCATGCTCCTTCTGCTAGCATACGTGGGGCAGCCCAATCCCATTGAGGTCAGACAGTTCCTCAGTTAGACTGCATGGCTTTAAAGGTGATAACCAACACCTTGAATTGCATGCAAAAGCAAGCCAGCAGCTCGTGGAATAACAGCGTAACATGGGCCACTCTGCCTATTTTATTCATTAGCACTTAAAAACAAAGTAACCCACCTGGATCTAGTGGTGGGCTCTTTCTCAGCATATTTCCAAGGTAATATTCTTGAATATTTATTTTCTATAAACAAGAAAGACATTTTCATTTGTTTTCATAACCATCACTTCTCCTCCAATGATTTAATCTTTGTTAAAGTAGTAAGTTAGAAGGATCCAAACTTTAGAACAAAAATGCTAGTTTAATGTTTTTTAATATATTTGAGGATGAAATTATACATACCTGCCCAGTTTCTTTCTCTTCGTGATATTGACGAATGTGTTTACCATGACAAACTTCATAAGTCCAGTATGATTCAATCTAAAAATATATTCCATGAATTGACACATATATTCTGATTTTAGACAGTCAAATTAACAATTTAAAAGGGTTGACTATTTACATTAAAGAGAATTGTTATAAAACGAGGTATTATTGGCAAATAATGCCAGAGAAATGATCTAGAACAGGCACGTCAAACTGCCGGACCATGGGCCGGATGCGTCATGCTGAAACCGCACCCATCCCATTACCGGCAATGGGGAAAAAGTTGTGATACATCACGCGATGTCATGTGACATCGCGAGTTTGACATGCCTGATCTAGAATGTAAAGTCATTCCAAATGTATGCTGTAAATGGGAACAACATGAAGGGATATTGTATCATGCTTGATGGAACATGTAAAAGCTAAATAATTTTAGATTCAAAGACACACAGGAATAAAGAGGATTTTAAAGATTAATATTCAATTGCAGCTAGAAATTTTCATTTCAGGACTCATGAATGAATACAGCTAGAAAAGAGTCATGGAAGATTATTTTAATATATAATTCCTGTGGCGAGACTATTATATGCACAAAGATGGAAAGATTCTGCATTATCCATCATGGAGAAATGGTTAATGGTGAAATTGTCAGAACTTGCCAAGATGGCCAAACTGACTTCTTTGTTAGAGAAAGGCCATTACTGATATTCATAAATGCCTGAAAACCTTATATGGACTTCTCCATAAAAAAGAAAATGTCCTAGGATATTGATGATTACAAATAATAGGTTACAGAAAGAAAGGAAAGATGATGTAAACTTAGATTTGATTATGATTATATGTATAATTGCCAAGACTGGAAGATCTTTTTATATTTCTTTTCATGTTTCCTGATCTTCTATTTTCTCTTTCTTTTTTCTATGCCCTTTTTGTCTCTTATTTCTTTCTTTTTTCTTCTCTTTCACATTTACTATATCTCTTTCTCTGAATGTTTTTCTTTATATGTACATTTTTAAAATAAAAGCTAATAAACTTCACAGGAAAGTAATACAAATTTCTATGTAGCATATTAAATTTATAAGTGTTTAGCTCAATTTTGGGGGGATTTAGAACTACTTATCTCAAACCAAAGTAAACATACTCTATAAGAGCAACTACTTTGCTTGAACAGAGGTTCCAACAGTTCAGCTGGGCTTAGTCCTTTATAATCTTTTTCTTCCTCCTAAAATAAGAATAATTAGATTGCATTATTATTTCAAATGAATTCAGATTAGCAAATTTATTAATTGTATATGTACTATATGTATTTATTTTATTACATTTCTAAAAATTTACAGAAAAAAACAAATTACTAGAAAATAAATCAAAAATTTATAAACCCAAGGCCCAAACCAGCTTTCATATTTATCAGATAGTTAATACTTATACTCATATTATTCATGCAACAGAATACCATAGACTTTCTCAAAAGCTGAACAGGATTCAATTTGAATTTCTTCAGTTCAAATTAAAGAAATTGAACAGGATTTAAAGAACCATTAAACTATCTGAAGAAGAATTTATGAATATCTGTTCCATATAAACACCAGCCATATCTTCCCTGAATTAAACTGCTTTTGAATTTTGCAGGATAGTTTTTACAGCATAAATCTTTACTAAGTTAATATATGTCGTTGTGACCATATTGTGACCTATTCCAGGCATGTCAAACTGCAGGCCTGCGGGCCACATGCGTCACACTGAAATCGCGTCCATCCCATTGCTAGCAATGGGGAAATAATCGCGAGTTTGACATGCCTGACCTATACTGTAAAGGCTCACCCTTTATAGAACCATTTATAAAAATATTATTTCCTAATATCAAAAAAATAACAGCTAGATTAAATTATCAGCATAATATTGCTTATTTGTCCAAGGATTTTGATATCTCAGTAGCCTAATGTAAATAAAAACATGCTAGTAACAGATATGACAAATTCTGTTTAATGTATTGAGCCAATTTTATAATAAGATTTTATATCACAAATTAAATCATTCTCCAAAAGAATTTGGAGTATAGATGGCTCTTAAAACATACACTCTTTCAAGACTATACTCAAATTCAACAAGTGCATTTTATGTTGCGTATTTAATTTTAACATAAGATATCTTTTGCCAATTATCAATTTAAACATCCCTATGTCTAGTTACATACCTAGCTAACATGCTAATAATTCACAGCAATTAAAGAACCATACTATTGTATTGGATTTAATTCCTTTTGTGCATCTGAAATATTTTATGCAACACTTATTGTTAGTTTTCTATAATTGGTATAGAATAACTTGCCTCATCTCCATTAGCTAATACTGGAAGAATGCACTTGTATTTTTCTTTATCTGCTGTTGTCATAATGATGTAATAATCTTCTTTGTATAGAACCCCAGCAGTAGGCTTAAGGGGAAGAAACACAGAAACAAACATTACTAAGAAGCAAGTGAGCCTTTGGTAGATAAAAATGAGTTTGCTGACTTGCTATTGCAAAGAATATATAGTATTTGGGTCTACACTTAGAGCTACAGAAAACACCATTGTTAAATAAACCATTTGATTAAGATGCAAGCAGTGTCATGTTTATGGATGAAATTTTAAAGCAAGCTCCCTTTCAAAGCACCAACAGCTTGTCAGAACCAAAATGTAAGCTACCCTATGACACATTCTTAAATACCTGCTAACATTTATATTCTGTGGTTATCGAAAAGGTCAGTGTTTCAGTTTTGATTCAGAAGAGATATTTTGGAACAGGAAAGAACAGGGATGCAAAGCTTGGACACATTAGCAAAACATGTTTCCAGAATTCAGTGGCTGCAGTGAATTACCAATAGGTGGTAGATTCATACCCCTTGACATTTGGAAGCATCTGTTGTGAGTCAGATCTGAAAAAATGCATAGCCTTAGTTAGAAACTTAGATGTTTTTTAGAGTTAGAAACATGCAACTCACTTTTAATGAAAGTAAGTGAATAAGAGCTCTAAGGATGAATAAATATGATTCTTCAAATGTAAGACACAATCATAGTTAAGTTCCATTGATATCAAAGGAAACTGATACTTATAATTCGCTGATCAGAATTAATTGGAAAAAGATTCAAAGATCATACAAGTAACTAGTACGCAACAATTGCTTTTATTGTAAACTCTAATATTGGAAACAAACATTTGTAGTAAATTATGCAAAATCTATATTTCTGAAATTTAATGTATATTATATTTTGCCCAATTTCTTCTTCAAATCTTTGACATATGGCTTTTTGACAAATTGATGATAACAAACAGTATAACCATTCTAACATTAAAAACCATACCATTGCCATGATACAAACTGAAACACAGTGATCTGGGTTCAGATAAATGAATAGAGAAAAGAGATGGAATATGAACACCTGCTTCCTATGTCATCATCAGCCTTCCATTCCCTGATCACAGTAACTTCCCATTCTGCTGCTATTTCCAGAGCTGTGAAAATTCAAGCATACTTAAGCATACTTAAGGTCTAATGGTTTTCTTCAAGCCCTTCAAGACAACTAGGATGGACTTTAAAAAAAACGGTAGAATTTTTGCCAGGGTAATAGCAACTTCAAGCGTAAAGCGCAACCCTGCTGGATCATACCAGCCATCCAATTTCATTCAGTGTTCCACAGACATAGAGGCTATCCGGTACTGAGTGGTCTACAGCAGGGGTTCTCAACCTTGGCAACTTTTAAGACTTGTGGACTTCAACTCCCAGAATTCCTCAGCCAGCAAAGCTGGCTGAGGAATTCTGGGAGTTGAAGTCCACAAGTCTTAAAGTTGCCAAGGTTGAGAACCCCTGGTCTACAGTATCCATGAGTAAACAGTGAGATGACTCGCAGTAGAAGAAGACAAGCTCGCCTTTGGTGTGAGAAAGTGTCTTGGCACACAAAGGCTCCATTACGTACAGGAATTGACAAACACGGACAGATCAATCACCGTCTCTTAAAAAAAAAAAAAAAAGGAAAGACAGCCCAGCCACGTTGGCTCATTAGCAAAAGGAAGAAAGACTACTGCCGAGCAATATTCTAGAACCAACCAGTGTTACCAAGTAGCTAGCAACGTTTCGAGTTTTCGGATTAAAAACGCAAAAGCCTACAACTACCAAATCTGAAGTAGCAAAGCATGAATGACTACGCAGGGGTTCTCAACCTTGGCAACTTTAAGACTTGTGGACTTCAACTCCCAGAATTCCTCAGCCAGCTTTGCTGGCTGAGGAATTCTGGGAGTTGAAGTCCACAAGTCTTAAAGTTGCCAAGGTTGAGAACCCCTGGACTACAGTATAAGGGAACAGCAAAGAGTTAAAAACCGCGGTCTCTCTTTGCAACAACCTGGCGGTCGTCCGCAATTCTTCACTTCAGATCGAGCAATCTTACGAAAACCTGCTAACTGGCCAGTCCCGGCCCGGCTCTCTCCGCTTCCCCATATATTGGTCGCTCTTCCTGCTTCTTACCCCTTTCCTCCCCGGGTCCGTCTAGTTCTCCCCGTCTAAATGCCCTTCTCCAACCAGCCACCCACCAGGATGAATTCTCTGCCCGGCCAGTTGACTCGGAAAGACACGTCGTCGTTAAACTGCGGGAGGGACCTGCTGCCTTCGCCCGCGGCCGCCTTGGCTTCCAGGAGCCCCCACAGCAACAGGCGCACCAGCACAGCCCCTCTCCGGGGCTCCGGCTTTCGCCGCTTCATTCTTTACGGGAACCCGTCCGAGACGGCCGGCAACTACCAATCATCACACGCCCAAAGAAGCCGGCCACGTCTACTTCCGGAGGAAAAAGGCACGTGATTTCCCGTCCATTTGAAAATTCTAGAGTTACCGGCAGTTGAGGTTACCTTCCGCTGCTCTCGGGTTTATTTATTTTGATTTGTTTCGGTTGCCCCATGGAGATTACCGTAAAAATAAGAGTGGACTTCGCAAACCTGATATTGTCGAAATCTATGGATCCCTAATAGCTAACATCTCAGTCTAATCCTTTTGTTCTCAGCCCATTCCGTGTCACAGGCATTAATGGCCTTCTGAACTTCAAAGAGTTTTTCATTGAAATTCCCCGCTTTCCATATAGTTCAGCTCTTTCTGGCTAAGATTCTCACTATATCAAGTCTGTTCCTATAATCACTAGCTAACAATACTGGAACAACGTTTGTATAGGCTGCAACATCAGTCGTGGAGTCGACTAATCATCTTTGCGGCTCAAAGGAGGCGCAGGTGATGGGCGACTCTACCCTCCGCGGAGTTCTATGAATTTTCCTCCAGCGGCGGAGGAGGGGCGGGGCGCTTTGTGTGTATGTATGTGCGTGCGTGCGTGCGTGCGTGCGCGCGCGCGCGCGTGTGTGTCCCAGCCTCTGGTCAACATCCGGGGCAGTCGGAGCGCGTTGCCTGAGGAGATGAGAGGAGGTAAGATGCTTCAGAGACCAAGAGGGGACGGGAGCAGCGCGTTCCTGCTTCTCCGTGACCGTTTTGTTCCGGAAGGACTGGTGGAAACTGGCTCTCCTTTTCTGTCTTTTGAAAACTGAAGACCGAGAGATTCGTGTTTGCGAGGGAGGTTTGCCGAGCTCCCCGTGGTGGGAAGTGGAATAAAGATACTCTGGTGGGATTCAAAGGGCAGGAATTGGAGGGGTGGGGTGGGGGTCTCGAAGCCCCCGTTCTTGCAGCAGAGCAGTAAGAGATCAGGGGTTAAGCGATATATTGTCGGCAATTGGCCAAATCTGGCTCAGAGGTTAAGCTGATTCTCTGTGGAATATGGTTCAAACATGGCAGATCACGACCAGAAATCTCAAAAAAGAGTTGTAGACCGTCATTTTCTTACGTTAACAGTTAACAGGCTGCTTCAATCGTGGTTTCTGTTCAGTGGTTTAGATTCCTGATTTCTAGTAATGGGATTAAAATAATAACAAAAAATGCACATACTTTGAACTGCCAGTGGCAAATAAATAAAATCTACAACAAAACCTAACCCTACCTTTAAAAAAGGACTTGATTCACTTCCAGATAAATCCAGGTAGTATGTTTTTTTTGGTTTTTTTTTAGTTCATTACCATGAAATTTTAATGATTTAAAAAAGAACATACATAAAAATACTTCTGGAATAAAATGCTGCTAACAATGATCTCCATCCTTATGTGGTTAAAAATTATCTGCAGACATAGGAGACCCTGAATAGTTGCATAACTACATAATATTTCAGACCTGTTCTCCTTAAGCAAAGAAAATCCCCTAATAAAAGACTGATCATGATAGGAGGCATAGAATATTGTAAGTATCTGGAAGAAAGGGGAGAGCAGATTAAAATATTCTGAAGAAAAATGTGATTGACAGACTACAATTAAATGTTAAAATTATTCAAAAGGGTAATTAGAGGAACTATTTCATAATCTTGTACCCATACAACACATTCTTATTACCAGTTATTAAATTATAAGGAAAAAATGGAGGATGGACTGTTACATACCATCTTGAATTCTTGGAGAAGAGACAAAATATAAATCTAATGAAAAAGTAAATGTAAGAAACAAAAATAGTCTTGTATCAAGTTTTCTTGCTATTTTAAAGAAAGGAGTTGAATAATATATAGCATTTAGCATCTGAGTATATAATCCAGTGCAATCCATTCAGTAAAGCTAAGCTTTTTTTATATATATAACATTTTTTATTATTTGATAACCATTTGTACATATAAACAAAGAAGAAAGAAAAAAAATAATTTCAAGTTAAAGCCATTCAGCTCTATACAATCATTTTAAATTTGTAGACCTTCTTCACTCCATATATCCAAGTTTAACTATGAACCAACTACATTTTAAACATTTTAACTTTCACTTCTTTTCAGATCAATCCATTGGACATCAAACAAACAAGTCATCTTATTAATGTTAATTTCCATGTCGATATACCCATCCCTTCAACAAGTACATTCTTAGTCTATTTGATATATATCTTCCAATAATCAGTAGATATATATTTGTATATGTAAACCAGGGGAAAATTCAAGCTAACTGCTATCCAACTTAATACAATCGATTTAAATTTGTAAACATTCTTCACTCCTTATGTCAAGATTTAACTATAAGCCAGATACATTTTCTTTGATTGGTGTTTCTCTTGTATGTAGTCTATCCACTGTTTCCAGTCTATCATATATTGTTTATTTGAGCGATCCTTCAAATATGCCGATATTTTAGCCATTTCTGCCAAATTTATTACTTTCAAAGTCCATTCTTCTTTTGACGGGTGAAGTTGCAGTAGATTTCAGGGAGGCTTAGTATGGTATGTAATACGGTATGTAAGCAAAGAAGTACGTAGTGTAGTGTAAGATCGGAAGATGTGGAAAGACCTGGTCCATAGGATCGCCCAGAGTCAGACACGACTGAATGAGCACCATCATTTTATATACAGGGCTTAAAGTTTTGTTTCACAACAAACAATACCACTGAAAGCCAGCCATTTAATAAAATGGATTATTAGAGTTGCAAAAAAAGGGGGAAGGGGAGGAATTTTAGCTCAGTAATTTGCCCTCCCCGATAAATTCCAAAAAAGGCAACTGGACTTTTTTTTTCTTGAAGACATTTCACTTCTTCAGCTTCTTGGATGAGAAGAGAAATGTCTTCAAGAAAAAAAAACCAAATTCCAGTTGCCTTTTGAAAAAGCACTTTGGGGATAACCGTGACCTAGATGACTGAGAATCTCCATAGTCACCTGTCTGATTAAGAAAATATAATAACACGAGAAAACGCTGACTCTGTGAGTTGAAACTATTACCTGGGCTTTGTCCCTGGCATTAGAAATTACTGTTAATTAAGGCTTCCGGGTGGCACCGCTGGCGTCGCTATAGCCTCTTTGGAGGCTCCGTTCTTCTGGGTTTGTTAAGCCGCATAAACAGCGACCACCAGCTGTTTTATTGCGGTGATAAACCCCCCCTTCGGGCAAAGAAGGGGTGAAGAGCATCAGGCTAAGGTTGAGTTCCTCTGAAACCCCCCTGGTAAAGTTATCGGGGGAAGAGTGAGAACTCCCTAGGAAGAAGCTTGAAGAAGCTCCTACCCAGAGACATTCCTGTTTGTAAACAGGCACAGACGCCGCGACCAGCTCCTGCTCGAGGAAAACTTTTTTAAAGAGACCTACATGCAGGCGGAGTGAATACAGGAGTCTAGTACTGCAAGTATTTCTTTATATTTTACTTCTGACCACGTATTTCTACAATCAACATAATGTATCCAAGATGGCGATCGCTTTTACTGTAAAGAGAAAGTTACCGGAAAGTGAAAGTGTTTTTTTTTCCTCTCAAGCGTTTAGAGCGATCGCTATGAGATGGCTCAGATTTACATTTTAAAATCTTATAAATTGTAAGTCAAGAAGATAAGAGGAGGATATATTTTGGTAAAAATTTTGGTTTGAACAAAATGACTTCTAGACAAACTACCGTAAGTTAGTTTCCTCAAAGGTGGTATCTTCTCCAGCTCAGCCCTCTAAAGCAGTGACCAGCTCTTTTGCCCCCCCTCCTTCAGCAACTACAGAATCTCACCCTTTGCCTATACAAGCTCCTTCAGAAATGCTTACTGTGAAAGATCTACAGGCTGCATTGTCAACAATGACTCTTAATTTGACTGAGGAGTTGGGGAGAAGATTTGAAAAAAGGTTTGATAAAATGGAGAAAAAGTTGGAGAGTAAGATTGAGGATTTGGAGAATAAGATTGAGAACCAAGGCAAAGGTGTATCTGATGAACTGGAAAAAATTAAGGTAACAATCCAGACCCATAATATGGAAATAAGAGAGGATATTGTGGAAGCTGTTAAGGGGGTCTGGGAGGGTATTGAAGAAAAGGTTGACGAGGTCAAGCAACAAATGAAAAGTGAATTATATGATCATGCTTTGATGGTGCAATACAATCAGATGATGTCTGCTATTAGAATTAGGGGCCTGAGGGAGGTACTAAATGAGACTCAGGATGATTTGAGAAGAATCTTTGAGGAAGCTTTTGAAAAAAATTTAAACGATGCTGTCAAGAATTTTTCCTGGCAAATTGATAGAATATACAGAATTAACTCACGGATTGCAAGACAAAGAAATTTACCTAGAGACGTTGTTATTTATTTTGTAACAAGGAGATTCAGAAATCATGTTCTTACAATATCTTATAATAAGATATTAAATGTTGCTGGTCAGGAAGTTGTGGTTCTGAAGGAGATTCCTCCAAAGATGTTGAGAGCTAGAAAGGACTATGCATTTTTGGTTGCTGAGCTTAAAATACGTGCTTTACAATATAGATGGGAGGTTCCAGCTGGACTCTCATTATCATATCAGGGTAAAAGATATTATTTGAATTCTGTCGCAAAAGCGAAAGATTTTGCTGAGAACGTGCTGAAGGCTGGTAGACCCCCCATCCCCGATACCAAAAAATGCAGACTTGTCAAAAGAAGAAGGGATGGAACTATTACAAATACAATCTTCAGACTCACAGCCCCCCCCAGCAGCTGGAGGAGCTTCGATGGAGTTGCCCGTACAGAGTATTGACATTTTCCAACCCCTGGAAATAGAGAAACCTAAGGATCAAAGGCAAACTAGATCAGCTACCAAGCGTATGGAAGAACAAGAAAAAGAACAACAACAATTACGCACATCTGCAAGTTTGGAAGCCATGGGAGCTAGACCAAAGAAGAAAACGGCGAAAATTGATTTGGTCTTGCAAAAGCTTTCTCAATCTGGCCATGTCAAATAAATATTTGACATGGAATGTCAACGGTCTAAATTCTCCTCAGAAGAGGAAAAAGATATTTCACTATCTGACTCAATGTAAAAATGATGTAATCTGCCTACAAGAAACACACATTAGATCTAGTGATCAGAAATACTTGATAAATAATAAATTAGGTTCACATTTTGTGGCAGCAGCTAAAGAGAAGAAGAATGGAATTGTTATTTATGTTAAAAATCACATAAATGCTAAGTTAATAGAAGCAGATGTTGAAGGCAGATTTTTAGTAATTGAAATTTTAATAGATGGGAAGAAAGTTCTTCTGATGGGTATTTACGCACCAAATCAACACCAAGGAAAGTTTTATAAATTAATATATAAAAAATTAACACAATTTGATTATAGGTCTTGTATTCTAATGGGAGATTGGAATGGAGTTATGGATATTAGTTTAGACGAGGAAAACATCACCAATCCCTCAAACACGTTCTTTGCTGCCTAAATCTTTTTTTGATATTAAGAATGATTTTGACTTGATAGATATATGGAGAGAAAGAAATGGTAAAGAGCAAGAATTTACTTTTTTTCCTGATAGACACCAATCATTTTCTAGAATTGATTTTATACTAACTACAAGTGACTTTATTTCTGGGGTAAGGAAGGTAAAAATTTTGCCTAAAGTTTTATCAGATCATAATCCGGTTTTGATGGAGTTAATGGTGGGCCAGACTCCTAGAAGATCTTGGAGACTCAATGAAAACTTGTTTCAATATGACTCAAACGTGCTTGAATGTAAAAGTGCTGCACAATATGTTTTTATGTTCAATGTTGATTGTTTTAATAAAAGAATTTTATATATATAAAAAAGAATTTCTATCAATTTGGAATAAAAGGACAGATGAACAGGCTGATAACCATAAAAAAAAGTGCCATGAAGGAATTTTTTATGTTAAATCTTCATAAGGGTACAACAATAGAAATGGTTTGGGATGCTAGTAAAGCTTTTATGCGTGGGGTTTTAATTGATATGAATAAAAGGTACAGACGTAAACGGGAGGAAAAAAAGGAAGGAATTAGAGGAGGAAATAAGAAAGAAAGAGCAACTTTTAGTAAAGAGACCAGATGATAAAAATATTAAAGAGGGGATTAAGATTTTACAGAAACAATTTGATTTGTTGATGGCCGACCAAGTTGCTAGGAATATGCAATACGCTAAACATAACACATTTTTTAATTCTAATAAACCTGGCAGATGGCTGGCCTATATACTAAGGAAAAAACAAAAATCCCGCATTATTGATAAAATAGAATATAGAGGGAAGGTCGTATTTCAACAAGAAACT
The DNA here is from genome assembly GCA_034064705.1 of Bothrops alternatus. Classification (NCBI taxonomy): domain Eukaryota; kingdom Metazoa; phylum Chordata; class Lepidosauria; order Squamata; family Viperidae; genus Bothrops; species Bothrops alternatus. The sequence goes on from JARGCV010000104.1 coordinate 13,040,171, forward strand.
ATTAAAAAAACCTTTTTAGAATTTTACTCCAAGTTATATGCTGAAGATAAGATACAAGGGAACGAGATAGATGCATTTTTGCAAAATGAGAATGTATTGACAATTACTAGTGAACAAAGAGATAGACTAAATAGATTAATTACATCAGATGAAATAATTTCGGTGATTAAACAATTGAAAATGGGAAAATCTCCTTGGACGGATGGTTTAACGGCAGTTTATTATAAGCATCTTCAAATGGAAATGGTGGAACCTCTTAGAGAGTTGTTTGTCAATATACAGAAGGGTGGTCAGGTTCCACCTTCGTGGAAAACGGCTTATGTTTCTTTAATTCCCAAAGAGGGAAGAGATAATGCCAAACCAGAAAACTTTAGACCTATTTCATTGTTGAATACGGATTATAAGATTTTTGCTAAAATTTTGGCTAACAGACTAATGAAAGTTTTACAAACAATAATTCATTCAGATCAAACTGGCTTTTTGCAAGGGAGACAGATGAAAACTAATGTTAGACAACTTATTAATATATTAGAATATTTGGACAAGCATATCCAGGTACCTGCAGTTCTTATGTTTTTGGACGCGGAAAAAGCTTTTGATAGACTGAACTGGCTGTTTTTGAAAAAGTTAATAGTTAGGATGGGAATGGGGGATCAGTTTATTAATTCTATATTGGCTGTTTATCAGAAACAAACAGGTCAGATTATTGTGAATGGGCATTTAACAGATTCATTTAAGATAGAGAAAGGTACTAGACAGGGATGTCCTTTATCTCCATTGTTGTTTATTTTAATGCTAGAGGTTTTATTGAATAAGATAAGAACAGTAGATGATTTAAAAGGTATACAGATTAGACAACATGATTATAAATTATGTGCTTTTGCTGATGACCTGCTTGTGACATTGTCTCAACCAAAGCAGTCAGTACAGATTTTGATGGAGTTAATTAAAAATTATGGTAGGGTATCGGGTTTTAAACTAAACATATCTAAGACAAAGATGTTAGCAAAAAATTTGGATGGTAACTTAAAACAAGATTTGGAAAGAATAACGGGTTGTGAAATAGTTAAGAAAGTTAAATATTTAGGGATTGATATTGAAGCTTCTAATGGGAAGTTATATAAAAACAATTACCAAGTTTTGTGGAATAAGATACAAATAGAATTGGATAAATGGGCTAAATTACAATTATCTTTGTTGGGTAGGATAGCAGCAGTTAAAGTGAATGTATTGCCAAAATTTTTATTTCTTTTTCAAATGCTACCTATACTTAAAAAAGATGTAAATTTGGAGGAGTGGCAGAAGGGTATTAATAGATTTGTCTGGAATGGCAAGAAACCGAGGATTAAATTAAAAATTATTCAGGATATAAGGGAAAGAGGTGGTTTGAAAACGCCCAATTTTAAGTTGTACTATCATGCTGCTGCTTTAGTAGCGATAAGTGATTGGATTAATTTAACCAATGACAGAATATTGAATATTGAAGGGTATGGTTTATTATATGGTTGGCATGCATATTTGGTTTATGATAAAAAGGTGGATAGGAGCTTCAAAGAGCACATATTGAGAAGCGCTCTGCTGCATGTCTGGAAAAAGTATCAGTATAAATTAAATGCAAAGATTCCTTTTTGGACAGTTCCCAGACACGCAGTAGAGAATATAAATAGATCACAAGTTTTAGATGTGGTGCCTTATGAGAAACTCCTAATTAAAGAAGGGAATTTGTTACCAGTACTGAAGTCTTTGAATATGTTAAGGGACGAAGGAATTGTTTATACTTGGTTTCCATATGCACAATTGGAGTCTAGATGGAAAAAAGACTTTAAGACGGGCCTATCTTCTACAGATGAAAATTTAATTAAACAAGTTATAGATCAAAGGCCCATGCATATTAAAAGATTGTATAATGTATTGATAGAAATTGATTCTGAAACTGAGTTGGTTAAGGATTGTATGATAAAATGGGGACAAAATTTTGGACAACCAATCATGATGGATACTTGGGAAAGGATCTGGGTGAAAAATGTAAAATTTACACGAGCGACTCATTTAAGAGAAAATTTTTATAAAATGTTCTACAGGTGGCATCTGGATCCAAAAAAATTATCATGTATGTATCCTAATTTACAAGCTAAGTGCTGGAGGTGTGATAGTACGGACGCTACTTATTTTCATGTATGGTGGACTTGTAAAAAAACTAAGGCTTTTTGGATAAAAATATGGTGGATTCTTCAAAATATCTTGAAAAAATGTATTGAATTTTTACCACAGATGTTTTTGCTTGGTATTATAAAGGACTGTACCACCAGAGAGACAAACTTAATCTTGAATTTGATTACAGCAGCAAGATTGTTGGTGGGACAATATTGGAAGAAGCCAGAATTACCATCTATTGAAGAATGGATTTTGAAAGTAATAAATATGGCAGAAATGGCCAAAATCTCTGCATATTTGAAGGACCATTCAAATGAAAAATATATGATGGATTGGAAAAGATGGATAGACTATATACAAGGGAAATATCATTTTAAGAAATTGTATTTAGCATATAATTAAATATTTATCTGTTAGGTTGTAAAATATAGTATTTTCAATAGGTTTTAAATAATATTTTGGGGTAATTTAGCAGGTTTTCTTGTGTTCTTACCCTGTATTCACTCTGGGAAGTCGGGGGGTGGTGGTTGGGGGGGATTCATAATTTTATTATTTGTATTATCTAATATTTAATTGTGTTATATAAGTTTAGATATGGATTGTTTTAGCGGAACCTCAGAACCACATTTGAGGAGGAGGAGGAGTTTGAGGAGTGAAGGAGAAGGGAAGTAGGGAGTTGTAGGAGGAATGAGGAGAGTGAGGGAGGTAGAGAAAGTGGGGGGAGAGAAGTTGAAAGGGAGGAGGTAGAGGGGGGATGTGGTTGGTGAGGTGCCTTATGATATATGTATACTATACACAATTATATTGTAGTAACTATTTTTTTTGTTATATTATAACTATAAAACTAATAAAATATTATTTTTTAAAAAAAGAAATTACTGTTAATTTAGAGTATGTATGTATCAAAGCAGGTAATTATGCAGAGAAAAGGAGAAATGCATATTGATTTGGTACTCTCTGGATTTATAATTATTAATCAGTACAGCTATGGAGGAGTCACATTCCCCAGACATTTTGGAACTAATTAGGCCAAAGGGGGCAATGAAGGCTGTTAGACACATTACTCTAATGACAGACCACACTAACAAGGCATTTTATTAATATTTTTATGCAGTAAAATTAAAGAAGGCAATACATTTCTTCCTAATCTGTATAATTTCATCTACATATTATCTGTATTTATAAGAAAAAATAGTACCATAGTAACAACTTCTGTGATTCATAAAAATATGGAATTTCTGATATTAATGTTTATCCATATTTAATTCAACAGATATTACTCAACTAACTTGGAAGTGTGTCCAATATTGTTGCCTTCAGCTGCTTTTGAGTTGATAGTTTATAATTATAGGAAATATGTGAACAATGCATGCACTTTTTAAATAATTCATAAGGATTTAATTGGTACATAATTTCATTTAAAATATTGCTCTTAAAAAGATATTTAATTTGCTTTTACAGTTCTTTATCTGGTATCAATTTTTTGATGGCATCTTCATATAAGAATGAAAACTATCTTATAACAATCAAGTTTGAGCTACCATAATCCTAACATAATTTCATTAATGGACTATTTTGACAGAATGCTAGTTATTAATGTTTCAATATGTATTTAATGAACTAGTCCTTATTGCGAACATTGTTTTCATTAAATTGTGGTAACATGGCAGATATATTTATGTCATTTTTGTAATTGTATTTTTGCAGTGATATCAGATTTGGTTTAATGAAACATTTTTTACTTTTCTGGTGTTGATAACACTATCTAATTACCTCATCCTCTGCTGTCCCCTTCTCCGGTTGCCTCCAATCTTTCCCAACATCAGGGTCCAATGAATCTTCTCTTCTCATTAGGTGGCAAAAGTATTTGAACTTCAGCATCTGTCCTTCCAAAGACTGATTTGATCTCCCTGCAGTCCAAAAGACACTTGAGTCTTCTCCAGCTCCACAATTCAAAAGTATCAATCGTTCAGCCTTCCTTTTCCTTATGGTCCAACTCTCACAGCCATACATTACTATTGAGAAAAGCATATATAGACCTTTGTTGGCAAGGTGATGTCTCTGCTTTTTAATATGCTGCCTAACTTTGCCACAGCTTTCCTCCCAAGGAGCAAGAGTCTTTTAATTTCTTTTAATTAATTTAATTACAGTCATTGTCTGCAGTGATATTAGAGTCCAAGAAAATAAAATCTGTCACTGCTTCCATTTTTTCTTCTATTTGCCAGGAAGTGATGAGACCGGATGCCATGATTCAGGTTTTTTTAATGTTGAGTTTCCAACCAACATTACATTCTCATCTTTAATCCTCATCAAGAAGCTCTTGGCTCCTGTTCACTTTCTGCCATTAGAACAGAAGTTATACCCTGTAAATATATACAAGTAGTCCTCAAATTTGGAATTATATTTTTAAGTCCTTGCAGTAATTAGCGAAGTGCCTATGTGATTACCTTGCTTATGACCACAATACTGGCTCCCTGTGGTAATCTTAAAGCAGAACACTGTTAGTGGGGGACATCTAATGCAGGATTGCAATGCAGTACCTCCCCAACTCACACGTTGCCTGCATAAGGCCTCCCAGGGCCTCCACCTTCTGAGACACTCCTTTCACAGCTTCCTGTTCACCTGGGTCCCACAAACTTGCATCTCCTCTCCTGCCTCACTCCACTTATCTCTTCCAAAGTTCACCTTTCCAAAAGAGTGTCCAACCAATGCAACATGCAGTCGTCCTGCAGAGGCTGCTTTGTGTCGTTCTGAAGGCAGGCACCAATCTTGTTGATTGTTGTGTGTCACATCAGCTGATTCTCTTTCCAAATGAAAATCTTCAGGAATTGTCTTTCAGAAAGAGCAGCAACAATTATTAGGCAAATGAGTTTTTGACCATATTTTCCACCTCCCAAGAGGTATAAACTTGAATGCTTAGTGGATGTAAGCATATCAGGTTATGTGTATTTGTGTGGGAGGGTGTGGCCTAAAGAGATCAATACCCTATATCAAGGTGTGCATAATTATTAGACAGCTTCTTTTCCTCAGGCAAAATGGGCAAAACAGATTTAACTGACTGAAAAGTCAAAAATTGTAAAAAGTCAGGGGGATACAGCACTGTTGAAGTTGCTAAGATATTCCAATGCTGTCATATTTCAGAACTGCAACCTGCCTGGAGTACCCAGAAGGCATGGCCAGAGGCATGGTCAAGGTAGGGAAGGCTGAAACACGACCACCACTGAACAAGACACATACGTTGAAACAGTAAGACTGGGCCAAGGAATATCGGAAGACAAGATTTTTCAAAAGTTTGTGAATGAGAGTGATTCTTGACGGACCAGATGGATGGGCCTGTGGCTGGATCAGTAATGGGCACAGAGCTCACTTCGACTCAGACACCAGCAAGGTAGAGGTGGGGTACTGGTATGGGCTGGTATTATTAATGATGAGGTGGACCTTTTCGGGTTGAAGATGGACTCAGAATCAACTCCCAAACCTACAGTACTGCCAGCCTTCCTTACCTTGGCCATGTCGCTAAGCACTGAACACCTTGTACTCCCTGGGCACTCCAGGTAGGGTGCAGTTCTGGAATATGACAGCACTGGAAGATAATGGATTCCTGGTAGCTTCATGTTTGATTCTTCTCAAATCTTTGGCAGTTAATATGCATCTTTTTTTCTCAACACGTTTCTTGCGACCCTGTTCACTATTTGCAACAAAACGTTTGATGGTTCTGTGATCATGCCCCAATATCTTAGCAATTTCAAGAGTGCTGCATCCCTCTGAAAAACTTACAATGTTGACTTGAAAGCCAGCTAAATCTCTTTTTTGGCCCATTTTGCCTGAGGAAAAGAAGCTGTCTAATAAATTATGCACATCTTGATATAGGTTGTCGGTCTCCTTAGGCCACACCGTCCCATATTACACAAATACACATAACCTGATATGCTTATATCCACTAAGCATTTAAGTTTATACATTGGAGGTGGAAATTATGCATGAAAATGACATGGTCAAAATACTCACTTGCCTAATAATTGTGCACATAACGTACAGAACATGCCTGGTGCCATACTGGAAACTGGTGCCATTTTAGAAGTGACTACAATTCTGGACATCTGTGAATTGTGGCCACTCCCAAAATTGCATCAGTTTCCAAGATGGCACCAAGCCACTTTTACATAGGAAGGCTGCATGATGCATCAGCTACTTTTCTTTGGGAAAGGCAATCTTTGGTAAAGGTAAGTGGAGCAAGGCATGGTGGGGTGTGGGACGGAGCAAGATGGGAATCAGTTGGGTGGATGGGAGGAAGATAGGCAAATAGGGGCAGCTGCAGCATCCCTGATGTTGGTTGTAAGGGTTCCTGAATTGTGATCACCCGTGAACACAGGGCACTGCAGTGGCCATAAGTTTGGGTGTAAGTCATAAGACCCTTTATTCAGCACCATTATAATTCTGAATCGTCACTGCATTGTCATAAGTTGAGAGATGCCTATAACTCATTTAAAACAGGTAAGTGAAGGGAATAATGAACCATTTATCTTCTGGTAAAAGAAGCCATGCTGTGATGCTGAAACAGATTCCTAAGAATGGTGCTGGCTATTTAGTGTACTTCTCATTTTAAGCTTAAAAGTTACCTCATTTCACCTATAACCTTTTGCACATTTGTACTACAGTATTGCATCTCTAGTGTTGATGGTGGGATCCAAAGATTTTCAGAATGCCCAATGGAATTGTATATATTTTTTTCAGAGCAGCAATCAATGGATTACAAACTGTTATTAAAATTCCACTTATTTTTTTAAAAAAGGACATACAGCATGATTGGGAAATGAAAATCGAACATTTCTTTGGTTATGTAGTACAATTCTCATTTACTAATTGCTGAGCTCTGCTTAATGTAACAATTACAATAAAATAATTCAGATTAAAAATCAGTGATAAAATGTTTATGGTAACAGCCCTATTTCTATGTAGATGTTTTATAATGATGTAATAAGAATTAATCATATTTAACCTATACATAATTTATTTTACTGTGATCTGGAAATGCCATTTATGGTTTGTGTCAGAATTCCTTTTCATTGTTTAAAATCTTGATTAACTCCTTATTAAAACTATAACCTTCTGATTCAGACTTAGTTTTCACACTTTGTTGGATACAGATGCCTCCAAATACACAAACAACAGCATAACATTTGCAAGTATTTGTTAAACAGGGAGAGAAACACTATGGGCTTAAACCATAATTGTTGTATTACTAATGCAAAATCATACAAGTTTCATTATGAAAATTACAGAAACATACAACCAGTTTATGATTTTGTTGAAAGTTTAAAGAAAAGAACTGAAATTGTGAGATGTACATGCATAGTTGGGACGGAAACGTTAACGTCATCAAGTTAACGTAGCAGATAACCATTTCAGTGGAAGCTGAGAAAGTTTAGAAGTCCTGGCAATTTACTGTGCAACTTACCCTTGAACTCTTAAGTACAGAATTCTGAAAAAAGAGGTACATTTAGCTAAATCAATCAATTTTATTTATGGCCAGGAGGCCTAAAAGCAACTTACAAACATAATCTAAATTGATAATGGATAAAACAGTTTAGTAAGTAAAATATTTAAATTTAGATTATGTTTGTAAGTTACTTATGGGCCTTCTGGATGCAAATACAATTGACTGATTTGATTTAAACTAAATCAACAACTTATGCTTAACTGGTGTAAATTTTAATTTGGACTCTCAAATACTTTGATGTGGTTTCAAAAATATTGTGACAGATGGCCTAGGTATATGTAATACAATCTTCAATAAACAACGTTCAAAGCATTATGGGAGAGAGATGCACAATTATTAGAATTTTTAAAGATTGTTTACTGGCTAGCTATAGCCATCAAAGAGGCATTCCATAGTGTTCTCTTGAAATCCTTGGCTATAGAAGGAAACATAATAACATTTTTATTGGAGATTGGAAATAGACTGGAGCTCATGTATTTTCTTTTGTTTAGTGACAAGTTTATCATTGCAAGGGTTATTTCAGTGAAAAATTCTAGCAAGCATTTCCAAATTCTTGTTAGTAGAAAATATAATTAAGTTAATTATAATAAGTTATCCAGGTACAACTAGAACTATGCTAATTAATGATAATATCTAGGCTTGCAAATTGGTAGCATAAATTTTTGTTCAAAACCTTTCCTATGCAAGTTATGTGCCAATATTTCCTGGAGAAGTTTGACTTACAAAGGAGTTTATTCCTTATTTAGATGCCTGCCAGATCTTTGCCAGTCCTTAAAGAAACAACAATCCTTCTGTTTGATTCTGTTTGAAAGCAAAAAGGAATTACTATCCAAAATTTGCTCTTGTATTACAAATGGTGATTCTGTGCTTTTCAAATGGACTGAGCTGCATAATCCATATACTTCCAAATTTTTCCAATTACAGCCTATAAAAACTCAGGATGTCACTAAAAAAAAAGATTGAAGAAGAAATGTTCTTGTACCTCAATGTGTTATTGTGTGTTCTTAACTACTAGAAGCAAGAAATTGTGAAACTATAACTTTAGGTATTAGTATTGGTGACCACATCATTTTGGCAAAGTAAAGGTTGAACAAAGGGTTATTGTGAATTTTAATTTATGGAGTTCTAGTTATTGGGATAAGGGTAAATTTGACTATCTCTGAAAATTGCCTAATGATTATGGATAGGAGTTTTGTTACATACTTATTACTCTAGATTCAAGTTGTTTCCCTGATTAGTTATTTTCCAAAAAATGAGAGAAAGCCTTGTATCAGTGTACATCATCTCTGAAGATATTGAAACCATGAATGCAAAGTGTAGTTTCCTTTCATTTGTAACTATTGATCCTCTTATCACTAAGCAAATTGTTATATATAAATTATTGAATGTGGGCAAGTTAAACTAAATGATAAATAATATATAATAAGCAATACGTTTCAAACAGGTGTACATATAATCCAGGCCCTTAATAGATATAGAATTAGAATTTAGAATGTAATCCTACACATATTTACTTTGTACCATGTCGAACTTAATCCTAAACAAGTGCACAAAGGATTTCTTTCTCAGTGCTGTAATCTACAAATCCTATTGGGAACATTTTTAAAGGAATATACTGACATGTCAGTACACATCACTCAATCCTATGCATTTCTTTCTTTGTTGAAAGGGACTTCTTTTTGTGCATAGGACTGCATCCATACTTAAGTGAAGAATCTAGTTCAAAACGTTTTTTTAGAGGAAAACAAAATCTAATACTGTAACTTAAAGTTAAGAAAGCTTCCCTTCAACTTAAATCAGGCCTACATTATTCAAATTTGAGAAATGAACAGAAAAGCATTATTAAAACTTTATGGAAATTCAAAGTTCCTTAAATTTTTTAAAATATCATTTTAAAAATCTCTTACTGCTCAAGGACAGTGATGCCTCAATGAAATATGGAAACTAATTTTTAAAAATTTCGACGGATAATTTCCAAATTATATAAACAATATAAACAGAATAAACTTATTCTGATAGTGAAGAAACTCTTTGCAAAGCAACTGTTATACAGGTTTGTTTTGCTCTTGTTCCAATAGTTTCTTTACCAGTTTCTCTAAAGCAAAAACATGTTCATCCACGTCTTCTGGTACAAGATCCCTGAGGGAATTGCAAAGTTCGAATAGGTATTCTGTATTCATTCCACTAGGACCAACTGCATTAAAAATCTGTTCGGCAATTTCTTCTAGGGGTGCGGGTCCGAGGTAGTTAGGGTTTTCACAGGTTCCAATATATAATAGCACATTAAAAGGTTCCACTGCAGGATCTTTGGGATAGAAGTCAACAGTTGTAGTCCTATATCCACCCTTCTCTCGAAAATCAAGATAGGCTTTTACTTCAACTTCTTGTCCTATTGGCAGTTTGTATGCAACACCCCATACACAGCCCTGTAGAAGAATACAACCAGAAAGATAAAACGTACAAAGATCAGACTCTATCAAAGAGTTACAGAGGTCACTCTTCCAAACCTTTATTGTCAGTAATGCATGCACATCAATGAAAGACTGGAAAACAGGATTTAATGATAGAATTGCAAATTCTCAAACCCATGTTTCCACTTCTCTGGCTCTCTTCCCTTCTCACATTTTCTTCCAGGGTTTTATTATGGCTAAGAACTCTTTTTCTACTCTCTGACACCTCTGGGCAGGTACTTCATCTAACAAGTACTGTTAATTTAGCAAGATATGTTGATAGAGATAAGCTAAAAATATTGATACTTTCTAGATGTTAACTCTGCACTATTAGTTGTACATTAGTAACTCAGGATGACTAGAGGGTATTGATTTGAAATAACTAGTTTGCAATGATTGGAGTTTGTTTTGCAATACAAATGCTGGGGAAAGAGAAAAAAAACCAAGCTAAACTATTCTTTGCTTATAGAGGAAGCTGTCTGCTAACATAATAGGATCTAACTGCACAGCAGTATGAAAAAACTTACCAGAAAAGTACAGAAGAATTCACAGTGACAGACACTGTGTTGCATTTTGCTGATCTTGTCAAGTACAAAAGGTTGAAATCTGTAGCTGCCATTACTCTGATCTAAATTCGGCAGCATTACAGGACAATTGGTGGTGTTTAAACCTTGTTTTCATCACTTTTGTATTTATTCTCAAGAAATATAAATACTGAGGGATTATCACTGATGCTACTTAGAAATGTTATGCACAGTTGAGGCTTCAGGGCTAAATGCAGTCATCATATCCCTCCAAAATTTGCCTCCAATTGCAATTTTTAAGGTATTGGGTTAACACCTTAAAAATTACAATTGGAGGCAAATTTTGGAGGGATATGACGACTGCATTTAACCCTGAAGCCTCAACTGTGCATAAATTTTCTAAGTAGCATCAGTGATAATAGAATAATAGAAACTGTTCAGTGCATCATATATAAATTGTACATATTATATTATAATTTACATCAGAGGTCCCCAACCTTTTCGGCACCAGGGACCGGTTCTGTGGAGAGAGGTTTTTCCGTGGACCAGAGAGTGCATGTTTTTGTGTGCCACCTACATCCCACGAATGGGACTTTGCTTGTTTCTGCAGACGAGTTGCTGGCATGCTGTGGCCTGGTACTGGTCCAGGGACCGGGGGTTGGGTCCCCTGATTTACATTATATCACAATTAAACTATGGCCCAATGATTTTTTTTGTCTTAGCCACTACTTAATCTTGGCTTCACTTAATTTATTTTACAGGATCCCATCTAGCACACCATGTAGAAGTCAAGAGTGGGCCTTGATGTAAACACTTCTAATGTAAGAGAAATTAAGATGATATAGAATAAGTAATATGAACTGAGTTATTTTATTTTATTTTTTACTTTTTAGAACATTTCAAATGTATTTTCAGTAATATCACAATAATTCTGTAACACCCTATAAATTTTTACCTTTGCTCTTCAGATATGAGAACACAAAGTTGAAAATTTAATTCACGTGTGAATTTGCAGCTGATTTGAAGATGGAAACGAGATTTTCATGGTTCATATTTTTAATTTCTGATCCTAGGCAAATTTACTTTAAATAAGTAGGTTTAGTGGTACCTGTGTAAAACTGGTTTAAGCCTCAGTGTTGGAGTATTTTAATGCAGGTCATAGAAAGGGAGTAGTTATTTATTTTCATTGTACTATAAACAAAACATTACCTTCCAAAAAGGTTTAAAATATAAACCCTGTAATCAGAATTAGGAGTTTTCAGCAACATGTTAAAATACAATGCTAATCATAGATTATGTGAAGGTAAAAAAAAATATCAAGGAAATCGTTCCAAGTACAAGATAAATTTACACTGCAAAAAGTATATTGAGGAGCACATCAGAACTGTGAGTTTGAATTTTTTTTTGGTAGAAATATAATGGATTGTGCTCTATAGAACCAACATTTCAGAGTGTAGAAAATCTTATTTTTTATTTTTTGCTATATTTTATTGACATTTTATTTTATAATATATTTAAAATAAAGTTGTATTTATATGGGCAGGACAATAATTAAATAGCTGCTTTACCATTCAATTGGATATTACTATTTGCTCCCTATGGTAGGGTCCAAAACAAATATTAAACATATGTACAGCAGCAAGAAAATGTCACTGAGAAGAAGACTTTGGTATAGGATGTGTCTATGAGCATTATCTGACAGCATATTTTGCAGGCTGCCATGTGTCTCATCAATGCTTTTTTCAATCATGGAGGCATATGATCCAGAAGTGGAACTAGACATCATGGGGACCATATACTGTATATTTTCTTTTGATTTTTTCATATTTTATACAGCATCTCACTACATGTAGTGCTTGCTTAACAACTATTTGTTCAGCAACCGTTTGAACTTAGAACTTAGCACTGAATGAATGGTACTTATAGCTCTTCCTTGAAGTTACAGCTATTACAACATCCCTGGGTTAAAATTTGGATGCTTGGCAGCTTGGCGGCATTTATGACCACATTGTGCATTTCAGTTCCCCCACCTATCTTTCTATTTTTTGGCTACTCTGTATTCCATTGCCTAACTATATAATTTACTACAGTGACTAGATTTATCCATGTACTAAACCATTATGTAGATTTTGATGTTGTATGAACTTATTCAAAGCATTCAATATTTTGGTGAAAATATTATAGTAGGTTGTACAGTCAGTTAGATATTTAAAATGGATTTTGCATTTTTATCCACTTTTCAAGTCATTATTTATGTGTGTCATCTACAGTTAGAATTCACAGTCTAAGACCACTTAATAATTCAAGTCCTAACCAAGTATTATTAAGGTAGCATCTAGGACAGTGGTGGGGAATCTATGGCACAGGTGCCAGAGGTGGCACTCAGAGCCTTCTCTGTGGGCACACGTACCATTGCCCCAGTCTAAGGCCTTCAGCTGGGTTTTATAAAACCTTTTTGCTTTAGGCCTCCGCCACCATGTGCAAAAAAAAAAAAGGTTCAATCAGTCAATTTCAACTTCTTGCGGGAAAAAAAAGATCTTGCAAAGTTGGAACTGATTGATTGAACTTTTTAACCCCACCCAGTCTGCCATTACCACCGCAGCCACACCCACCCAATTGGGCACACCCACCAAATTGACAACACTCAGCCAATAGGCCACACCTACCCGGCACTCGACGATGCATAAGTGGGTTTTAGGTTGCAGTTTGGGCACTCAGTCTCTAAAAGGTTCACCATCACTGATCTAGGAATATAGGCAGTTCTAAGCAGGATGGGCTTTTGTAAAATTAAGGTGCTCAGATCTGATAATTTCAATATTTCCAGCCATTAAGGGAGTCTTTTAGGTATTGCTCTGAGGGCTTTAATCACAACTGGTTTAATAATGGACTTCTTTTTCAATAAGCATTCAACTTGGATTTCCATAAATGTTCAATTTTGAATTATTATTATGGTTCATTTCACAGTCAGCTAGATGTTTATATTGGATTTGGTACTGTTTTCCACCCATTGAGTCCTTCCCAAGAATCTGGGATAGGTGATTGTTTGTTTATATTTCATATTTCTTAACTGCCCATCTTCCTTGAGCAGAGAGGGAGATGTTATTTGAAAGTGTTAAAGATATCATTGCGGGATGTAAGCTATTCCAAATAAAGCTGCCTTTTGCAATTGACTAATGGAGATTTTGTCAGTGCCAATGTTATTCAAGTAGTGCTCCAGATGTTTTGGGATTGCACCCAAGCGTTCAATTTGAACTATCTTTGTTTTCTTTTGTCACAGTTACTCTTTTGCAGGTTTTTGCATTTTGTAATTTTCTCCAGTTCTTTCACAGTAGTTATAAAGCTAATGCTGCAGTAATTAAGTGAATCAATGAGTTTGCTGAAAATTGGAAATAAATGCTAATTTTTTGCAAAACTGTCATAAAATGTGGTCATATGACTGCATTGCGCCTGCAAATAGCCATAAATGTGTCCTGGTTGTCAAGAGCCAAAGGTTCAGTCTTGTGACTGGAGGATGGGGAGCGATTGTTGAAACTCTGAATTTGAGTCATAAATAGCTCCCTGCTAGGTCCCTCATAACTCAAAAGATCATTGACCAGTCATAAGTTGAGGACTGTAAGTGTAGAAATGATAGCCTCCTAAACTTATAAAAAATTTCCCAGAGAGTCAATTGCCTTTTAATTTCATGAGTTTAGGTTACAGCCAAATCTTCTTTGCTTCAAAGATTATTTCTTAATTTCTAAAAGGAGAAATCAGGATGTATTTGGGAAGAGATGGAGAAAAATAAATGGATAGGGCTAGTTGAAATCAGAAATTCTGGTCTCAGTTAGGGCCATTAAGTAAGGTCTATCTGTACCTTGGCAAGCATGAATAGAGAATAAGGAGATGCTGAAATGAGGTACTGAATCCTTGTGTTTAAATATTAAAAATAACTATTATGGGATCACTAATTGCAATCAACCAACCAATAAATAAATAAAGTTGGAAGGGACTTTGGAGGTAATCTAGTCCAACCCCCCTGCTCAGGCAGGAGACCCTATACCATTTCAGACAAATGGCTGTCCAGTCTCTTCTTAAAAACTTCCAGTGTTGGAGCATTTCCCGCTTCTGGAGGCAGGTTGTTCCACTAATTAATTGTTCTAACTGTCAGGAAGTTTCTCCTTAGTTCTAGGTTGCTTCTCTCTTTGGTTAGTTTCCATCCATTGCTTCTTGTCCTGCCCTCATGCGTTTTGGAGAATAGCCTGACTCCCTTGTAATTCTTGTAACTGCCACACAGTTTTAAGGGTATATGGAGGTGGTGGAAATGAAGAGAGAGTTCATTCTTGTTTGGCAGATAGTATTAAATTGTTAGATTTATTTTCTTATATATAAATTAATTCTCAGCTATTTTCCAGGAGTCCTAATGCACACTTCAGTACACCTAGTCCTCGACTTAGGACCACAATTGAGTCCAAAATTTATGTTGCTAAGTGAGACATTTGTTAAATGAGTTCTGCCCCATTTTACAACCTTTCTTGCCACAGTTGTTAAGTAAATCACTGCAATTATTAAATTAGTAACATGGTTGTTCCCCACTGTTTCTGCTTGTCAGAATGTTGCAAAAAGCGATCTCATGACCCTGGGACTTTGCAACCATCATAAATATGAGTCAGTTGCAAAGCATATGAATTTTGATCATGTGACCATGGGGATGCTGTAATACTCATAAGTGTGAAAAATGGTCATAAGTCTCTCTTTTTCAGTGCCATTGTAACTTTGAACGGTCACTAAATGAACTGTTGTAAGCTGAGGATTACCTTTACAGGTTTTTGCAACTGTTCAAGTGTACAATGGATCCCCAAAAAAAGGTACTTGTATCTTGGATTCAAAGTTCAATGGCCAACTTCCTCCATGGTCACATGACTGCATTTTTGGCACTTGGTAACCAGCCTGCATTTACAGCCGTTTGCAGCGTCCTGCAGTCACATGACTGCGATTTATGATGATTTTTTTACTGGAAACTAGATTTGCTTCTGGTTTCCTGCAAAAAAAATCCCTTGAAGAAAATGGATTTGCTTAATGGCTGTAGTGGCAACTTTACAATTGCTATGTTTAAGAACCACTACAAAAAGGTCATAAAATCAGGTGTAGTCATGTTATTATTGATTAATACTGGCACAACTTACAACAGTAACTCTAGGATTAATTATAGTCATAAGCTGAGGACTACCTATAAAAGCTGAATAGAGAAGGGCAGGAAAGAAAAAAAGAGATCTCAAAGGTGAACAGGAATCAATTTATTTGAGACCAGTATTATGCATCTTAAGAGACTTTTTCACGAAAATGAAACTAGTTTCTTCAACTGAATGGTTTATAAACAGTGGTATACTATTTTGGCTGCTTTTCTATGGGAATAGGGTTTTTGTCCATGAAAAATGTCAATTTGATATATATATATATTAGGCTCAAGATGGTTTCTGAACCATCATTTCAAACTTCCTTCTTCGTATCTTTGGAGAGAAATGGTAACAAATGAAATTCTATGCATATTTATTTTGTATATTTACATTGTGTCTATGAATTTATATCCCAATTGATCTCTGTAAGATTGCAGTTTAAAACTCTAGTTTTCTCCAGCACTAGGAGATGGAGAATCCACCAATGGGTTATGACTGTATTCCTGCCCAATCAGATCAAGTCAGCCAAAGCTGCCACGCCCCTTCCTGGACCTTATCCCAGTTTTGACTTGATCTGGCCCAAGAAGGACATGTAACGTGGCTCCTAGGCAGATATAGTCATTTATTGGTGGATTCTTCATCAGATTAGAGCAGGTTTTTTAGAAAATTGCTTCAGATTAGGCAGGGATTGAGAACTTGTCTCCTAGATTCCCCTAGAAGATGTCTGTAAGATTGCAGTTTAAAACTCTAGCTTTCTCTCTATATCAGAGTTAAGAAGGCAGCTTCATACTACTACTCAGGACAAAACATATTTATAGACTATGTAAAAATGCAACTACTGTACCTCAGGATCTTCAATAAGTGTCACAACTCTTCCAGGCTAAAATTTAAAAACAAAACATACCAAAATTCAGTAAAAACTTTATCAGAGCTGATAAAACAAAAAGCCAAATCACAGAATCATTAAATAAATGAAATATAATTTTAAAGTATTTGTCTTCTGTCATAGTGATGGTATTATTTGTTGGCTGAGGAGCTTATATTTGTTAAGAATGCAGATTGTAACATTAATCCAGTTTTAATCATTTTATTTATGTACAAGTGTTTCATGTGCTTTTAGGCTGGTTTAATCAAACAAAATAATTCAACTCAGTGGTAATAACAATAAATAGTGGCTGTATGCATCTCAAGCATATTTATCATTGGTTCCTCAACCCTTGAATGCCTATTAAATATTTTCACAGATTTTAAAATAAAAAGATGCTCATCTTATTTTAGATGACAGCTGCTTCTGTAGAAGGGGAGCTCTAGGAGAGAATGCTTGCTTTGGAGTCCCTTCTATAGTTTTTGGGATGTGTGAATATTTTAAGTGTGTTACATCTATTTGCCTTGCAGAGACAGATTTTACTTGCAGCTCCCAAACAGAAACGATTTCATAGATACTAAGGTCTCTTTATCATTAACTCTTATTGTAACTGTAATAATTAATTATTAATAACTATTACAGAACCATGAATTGCATCCAGAAATAAACTGGCAACCATTGTAGCTTCTATAATATAGATGTTGTATGATAATGAGCCAGTTGTCCTAGTGCAGGGGTAGGCAACCCAAAACACTCAAAGAGCCACTTGGACCCGTTTCCCACCGAAAACAAAACACCAGGAGCTGCAAAACCCTTTTGATATCTAAAATGAAGATAGCACTGCATATATCCTTTTTTACCTTTATTATAGGTGTGTGTGTGTGTGTGTGTCTGTGTCTGTGTGTATGTATGTGTGTGTGTGTGTGTGTGTGTATGTATATATATATATATACATACACACACAGGTAAAGGATATATGCAGTGTTATCTTCATTTTAGATGTCAAAAGGGTCTCTCTCCCTCCCTCTCTATCTGCCCTTGGTTTGCCAGTCCTCTTCCCCCACTCTCTTTCTTTCTCTCTCTCTTTCCTCTCTCTCTTTCTCTCTCTCTCTTTCTCTCCCCCCTCCCTCTCTCCTATCTGGTGCTCACCTGGCAAGCTGGCTTCAAGCTGTTCTCCAACAAGCTCAGGGGTAGGCAACCTCGGCTCTTTTATGACTCATGGACTTCAACTCCCAGAATTCCCGAGTCAGCTAAATCTAAATCCTGGCAAGACAGAGTGGCTCTGGGTTAGGGACTCTGGCTCTTGAAGAATTGCCATCTTTGGTTGTGGATGTGGTTGTACTGCCCCATACTGATCCAGTGCTTAAACTGGGGTTTCTTCTGGACTCGTGATTTTTGCTTAAGGAGCCAGTGGCAGTCTTTGCACAACTATGACCAACATGCCCTTCTAATAGTCACCCGTGCCTTGGTTATCATCCATCTGGATTGATGTAATGAGCTTTACATAGTACAGTATCCAGGAGCTTCAGCTGGTTTAGAATGCATGGCCTGAACAGTTTTATGCAAGCCTAAGTTCTGCATGTGTCATCTCTCTTGTGAGAGTTGCACTGGCTGTCAATATGCTTCCAGATACAATTCAAGGTGCTGGTTATCACCTTTAAAGCCCTACAAGGCTTGGTCTTTTTGAAGGACCACCTCTCCCCTATTACATCCACCTAGCCTACCAGGCAGAAGGCAGGATATGTTATGGGTCCCATCAGTTAGGGATGTACATCTCTGAGATCATGAAAAAGAGTCTTCTCAATGGTGGCCACCTCTCTAAGGAATATCATTCCTGCTGAGGTATGGTTGGCCCTCTATCTTGTTGCTTTTCCAAAAGGCAACAGGCCTGGGAACCCCAAATGAAGCTGAAGCTGTCAGGTACAAGAAATTGGGAACCAGGATAGAGTTCAAAAGTGCTACAAGTTTAGTTCATACTACCTATACACAAAAATCTGATCTATTAACGGTCAAGGTCACATAAGAGTTAACAGACCTCAAGGTCTCTTATGGGCGTATAAACGTTCCAAAATTATGTGTTTGACCCCACTTTCAACCTCAGCTGATCATCATCTACAGGAGCCAATCAAGTGGTTAATTTGATTGTGTTGCTAATGCCATGGGGGGAGGGGCTTATGTTGTATTTTTATGTTTGTGGTTTTTAATGTTGAGGGCCTCTTGGAGTCACCTAGATGTGAGTTTGGTGGCCATGTAAATTTGTTTAATAAATCTGAAAAATGAGATTTGGCCTTAGAAATGTATTTATGTGTGCACTCAAAAGAATGACCACATTTGTATAGGTATAAGAATGAAATGTCCTCTCCACCACAAACAGGATCTTTGTGCCCAGTTGTCTAACTCTGTTAAGCTAAGGCAATCTGGTATCTAATAGCTAGGAAATTGGTATTGAGAGACAGAAACTTTAAATTGGTCATTGATTAAAAAAAACATTCTATAAAACAAAGCAAAATTATCCCTTAACATCAATAACTGTGGGCAACCATTTATAGATAAAGTTCAAACATACTGTAGGAAAAATTTGCTATGTTTAAAAATAAATTTAATTATTTAATATAATAATATAATATATAATAATATAATATAAATAAAAATCTTATGGAGTGCATTGGAAATTTACATACAAATGGGTAATCAATTGGTCATGAATTTTTGTGTAGAACTGACAATACAAAAGAACATGGGCTGTGGTTTCTATAGCACCCAAGTCACAGGGGCAATGTCTGGTTTTCCTATAGTTCCCTTAAAAACAACTATGGGAAAATTGGCATTGTGTTATCTTAGTTAAAAACTTATTAAAAGGCCTAAATTAAGGTGCTACCTCTCAGTCTGAGTTTATCTCAACAATATTGGAATCTATTCAAGTTGATTTGTGATTATTATTTCTCTGAACTTTTCTAAAAAGACAGAATCATTTACATTGTAGACATTAACTGATAACTAAATTAAATCACTTTTACATTAAATGTTCAGAAGTACATAGGTACTATTTTATCCTATCATGAAAATGTTTAGATGATTAATCTGAATGTTGTACGTAGATTTTCTGATTTCTGTAATATATTCCATTATCTACCTTGGTACTATTTTTTTTTTCAGAAAAACCTTAATTTTTATAGCTTTCTTTGGCATACAGATGAAAAGAAAAATGCAAAAATATATTCCTTAAAAGACTTTTTTGTTGATTTACTGTGGATGTTCTAATCTTATGCTGAAATATTATAAGAAGCATTTACTTTTAAATAAATTTTCAAAATTTATTGTAAGGATTTCAGACATGAGATGTGAACTTGCATAAAAAGCAAACAACATTATTTGAAAGGTGTAAGCTCTAATGAATATTAATGTTGCATATTGTCTAATCCCAAAAGAATGCCAATTATTTTTAAGTATTGGCTCATTTATGTTGAAGTCAGTCAGTATTTCTGATGACTGACAAATCTGCTGCATATACAGCAGTAAATAACATAGCCTTGCCTTGTCAATGCCATTCTTCTCCTAGATTGCTGGATGTTTCTGAACTCCATTGTTTCCTCTGCTCCACAAATACTATTTAGAATTTTATAAGCTCTATAATCCTTGTATAGCGAGAGGCACGCTGGGTTCTAAAGTACTGTAAAATTTAATATTTTTGTCCAAATATTTTTATTCTTTATGAAATAGAAAATAGGAAAGGCTTTACTTGTTTTAATCTTAATTCACAGGTATTGTTATTAATCTATGGCAGACAATGCTTTCTGAAAAGCATTTCTGAATAATAACTAGACCATAGCTTATTCTCAGTCCTTTATTTAGGCTACGAATTCAAAATATGGCTTTCT
Organism: Bothrops alternatus; assembly: GCA_034064705.1. Classification (NCBI taxonomy): domain Eukaryota; kingdom Metazoa; phylum Chordata; class Lepidosauria; order Squamata; family Viperidae; genus Bothrops; species Bothrops alternatus. The sequence continues at coordinate 13,060,695 of JARGCV010000104.1, forward strand.
GAGAAATCCCTGAAAGTTGGAGAAGTATACATCAGTGGGCTTTAGTAGGCAATGAACAGCATATTGTTATAATTACCGTAAACAGGCACCTTCACTAATAACTAAAATCCTTCATTCTGAGAAAATTAGTGATTGTAGTTCCAAAAAAAATCTTTTTTATGCTTAAACAGAAATGATTAAGTACTTGCATAAAAACATTTAAAAATTTGACCAAATATATTTAAAAATCCCCCAAATATTAACAAAAGATCTAGATCAACACAGCCAATTTTCTTATGATACCAATTTAGAAGAGTGAAATCCAGTGCATCCTGGCGGTGCTTGAAATCAGCTATTTAAAATTCTGTTTAACCGCAAGAAGCAGGTTAGTCCATGCTTTCTTACTTTGGTTTAACTCCACAGAATTTTGGTTCAAACTAAAAGGCCATTGAACAATCTAATTCCTATGGGTGGCATATAAAATTGAATAGTAACATCCTTCTGTTGATATAACACAGTAGTTTGATTGAGATACATACTTCCATGTTTCTGGATTGTTATAGGACAGATAGGGATGAAAATTACTGGTTTGCACACAATTCCATGCAAATCATATGCAGACCCTTCAGAATTATTTATCCCTGGTGGTTTGTGGAAAGTACCTATACCACATATTACTCATATGCTATACAGACCTATTTATTTTAAACATTTATACAATCTCTTATTTTATTCACCATAATGGTGGGCAGTTTACAAATACACATATACACACACAAAAAGCACCTCAAAACCAGCATAAAATCTTGCAGTGGCACTAAAATAATACATTACTTATATCTACCAACAATTTTATTAGGTTCCAGCCAGATGCTATCCCAACTTATTGGAAAACCCAAATCTTCAAGGCTTTTCAGAAAACCAGGCAGGTAGGAGTATGCTGGATCTCTGAGAGAAGATTGTTCCAAAGGGCAGGGCTACTAACAAGAAGGCAGATTACCTAGATCCTGCTAGATGGCAACATTTAAGGGAAGGAACTTGGAGCAAGTCACTCTATCTGATCTGGTGAAGAATGCAAATAAGCTCAAGTCCCACAAATAATTTGGCCTCATGCCATTCAGGGCTTTAAAGGAGGCAAGAATCTTGAATTGCAGCCAAAAAGAAAATTGAACATAATGTAGCTTGCATAGCATCAGTGTACCATGGGCAAACTATGGGATGCCCAAAACTTCACATGCCACTGCATTCTGGATCAATTTGTCTTAAGGGTTCTATTTCAATGTAATGGTCAGATGCAGCCACTATGAAATGCTATCTCTATTAAAAATTAAAGGAATAAAATAGCAACTAAAACCAATAAAAAAACAGAGTGAAAGAATGCATACTGGACAACACGTCCTAGTCTTGGTTATATTACAACAGTAAGTTTGTAAACATTTCAGAACTATCCATAATCCTGCTATACTATGAGCTGCAGTTTAAACTTCTCTAAGATCTATTAGATTTGATTCAACAAAATATTTTCTGTGCTTTTTAACCAATCCTGCACCTTGATTTGCAAGTAGTTTGGCCCTTTTCCCTTTACATAACAGCTTCATTTCATTGATAGTTTGAAGTTACCTTAGATGAACCCCTTGTTTTAGGTGACACAATTTTCAATTAGGCTAACTGTTGTAAATACCCAGCAATTTTCTATTTCTAGAATCTATTCTTCCTAATTATGAATTGCCCAGGATCATAAGGCTGCAAAATACCCCAATCCATGAAAAATCTTATCACTATTCCTATGATAGTTACTTTTACTGGAATTCCATATTTCATTTTCTTCAAAAATAACATTTCTTATTAATATCCAAAGTTCTATTTTTATCTCAGTCTGTCCACTGAGCCATGTTCTAGTAGCCTGCTGGATTATCTTTGGCAAATTTGAAACTTGTGGCATTGTGTTTTTTGGAAACCAGTGGTTTCCTCCTTGATAACCTTTCATTCAGATCATTCTTCTTTGGTGTCTTTCTTATGGTAGAGCCATGAACACTGACATCAGTGCATTGTTCAATGCAAGAACGGCCTGTAGATGCTTTGCTGTTCTGTGGACTCTTTGTGATCTCCCAGAAAATTGTAAGCTTTGCTGTTGGGAAATTTTGTGTTGGATAACCAGACCTGGGAGTAACACTCGTGTTGCATTTTCTCCATTTGTACACTATCTGCCTGACTGTGAATTGATGGAAGCCATTCTAGTCTCATGAATACCAACAACACTTTTTCTTAGGGCTACAAAATTGAGCATGTTTACATAAACTTGGAATATGAGCAGCATTCTGATGACGACAGTCAATGTTTGTGTTTTATTAATAGGCTTACATGAGCTCTGAGGACACTGTAAGTCAAAGTGTTACAGGATTATGGATAGCTCCAAAAGATTCACATACTTTCTCTTCTCTTTTTTTCCTTCCCGACATCCTCTTAAAAGTGCAGGGTCCTGGCCCAAGGACATCTAATCAGTTTTCATGTTTTAAGGTGGAACTAGAACTCACAGTCTCCTGATTTCTAGCCTGGAGCCTTATCTACTAGACCAAACTGCTTCTTACACTTTTCTTCATTTTATTCTGTCCAAAAAAGATATTAAAGGATGTTCATTTAATCAGAATTCTTTTATTAAATCTGGTATAAGGGTAAAGAAGTAAAGAAATGGAAAATTAACAACTATAGCATTTTTTTACAATTCTTTCATATGATCAGAAGTTAACATCGTTTCAAACAGCAATCATAAATCAGAATGGGTGCAGAAATTGTGATCTTTCTAATGTACCACTGAATTCATTGAAGCTTATTTCTAGATAAGGATGCAATGGTTACAAACTAGGATGTTCATACCGGTAGTAAACAAACTTAGGACTCATCATATTATTGATACATTTATATAGAAAGATATGGGGACTGAAGTAGTATAAATGTTGTAGAGACAAAATTATTATCTTGTCAATTGATCATGCAATAACATTATTTAAATTAATTGGGTACCCAACTCCAACTAATTTTTCATTAGTTTTAATATTGGTCACATATTCATTTTAAATGAAATGTAGTCTAAATTTATCAGTTGATTAGTAAACTCTATAGATAAATGCAGTAAAAAAAACCTGAACAGCATCAGCTTCATAGCAACCAATATTTGATGTCCAAAACTTAAGTAGTTTAAGATCTCTCAACTGAAATTTGGAAAAAAGTAATACTTATTCAGACAAAAGGACATTCACTGAGAGAATAAAGTGCAAACCCACATGCTACCCTGGACATTTTGGAACACTGCTTGTCTGCTAATTTTAGAAGAATTGTGCTCTGCCAGTTCTGTGATAGTATCATTTCAGAAGATTGTAAATTGTTTCCTGAAATATACAGAATCCCTCTACATACAGGAATAATTTACACAGCACAGTATGCTAGAAATCCAAGATTTCAGAAGGTTTTAAAATACTGGATGCACAGCTCTTGTTATGTTATGTTCTTGTTTTGCAATCAAAATCCACATGTAGTAAGTAGAAATTGGTCTTTTTAAATATTTGAAACAACTTTTTTCATCTTATATTCTTTTATTTACTAGGAAATCGCTTTTGGTTTAATGTAACCTATTCAGAGAAAACATGGAGGAATTAGCTGTGAATCTGTAAAGTTATTTGTAATATGTGACATAAGTTTATTTATTTTACAAAATAGTCTGATTTTCCCCCAAATTATATTGAAGAATAAAATGGACGCAGTCATTAAAAGATTTGTTGATGGCAAATGCCTTAAGACAGGTTTAAAGGGGGACAATACTTTTCTTGACCTTTAACAATATGCGTTGCTCAGGAAATGATCACACCTGTTCACATTGAACAATATGCTAAATAATAACTATGATTAAACTATACATGCTAAGCCAAAACTAAACAAATCCTGTTACGTCTTAGTATGTCGTGTGAATCAACCCATGATTTAAAGCCATAATGTGATTTTTTTGTTTTGGTATAACATGTTGGAATACAGCCAGTATTAGCCATGGGTTTGGATTTAAACATGATAGGTTTAAAGGTCAGTAATTTTATTTTTAGCCGAAAATCAAATCTTGCCATTGAAGTTCCCTTCATAGTGTGCTCTTAAGGAATCTGAGCAAATATAAATAAATTTATAGAAGATGACCCAAACACTGAAGTGCAATGAAATAAAAGAAAAACTAGCTTGGGAACTTTGTCTTCTTCTTTGTTGCCTGCAAGATACACTGTCCCCCAAAGGGACAGTTTTTTCCAAACAGGAAAGAAACAAAACAATTGTACCCAAGTTGCATTGCTAACTATATTAGTATTCGAGGTTTGTCTGTGTATAGATAAAATAGACAAGTAAAAAGCATAGAGAGTGGGAGACAAAGACACCTTCTTTCTATTATTCTAACAACAATAGCGCTGGGCTGTGCGTGTGAAAAGTGCACCTGGGTTCTGGAATCGCTCCACCCGTAGTAAACTGGCACTCGGCTTATTTTGCTCCAAACGTGGGAGATCCGTCTCGGCGGTTATGCACACAAACATCAATCCGACCAGTGGGCACGCAGGCAGTTGCCAAGCTCCTCTGCAACAGGATGGCTGGCGGGTCAGCTCTTGTCAGTCGCACAGGTTCACCTCCCCAAACCTTTTCCTTTTCTGGCCCAGTTCGATTCCAACCCAGCTCCCACCTGGGAGATAACAAAATTCCCCCACTAACTAAAAGAGTCCTGGCATCTCTCAGTGCTCTACTGGCACCGACCAGGTTACAAGATAGCCCCGCTTCTCCGCTCTGTCTGCCTACCGCAGCTCACCTTGCCCGGCACGCCACGGTGATCCGTGCTGCCTTGCCAGAACCGCCTGCTGTAGCCCGTGATGTATCCTACCATCTTGTCCTCGTAAGGAAAATCCACCTTCCAGATGAGAGAGCCATATCCGAACACCCACATGTTTCTAGCCCCGTCACTCTTTGCTTCGCTGACTGGGGAAGAGGGAGGGGACGGGCAACAGCGGCCCTGGGGGCTGCTAAGGCTTTGCATATTCTCTCCAGCCTTTGTTGAGCAGGCAGAGAACACAGCAGAGCGCAGGGCCCACGCTCAAAAGAGCCCCAACCTCCGAGCGGGCTTCGCTTCCACTTAACCACGTGTCCCTCCACTGACTGTCTCGCCGGCAGAACTGGGGAGTCAGAGGCACTGCTGCTTTTTGCCGTAGTAGACCGAGCTCAAACTACAGCTCCCGGCATCCCTTTCTGAGCCAGGAAAAGAAAGGCTGGGTGTCAACGGCTGATCCTCCTCGGCAAAGCATCTGGTGTTCTTTGGGAGAGTCGCTCCGAGCCCCAAGCGCTGAGCGGTTGCCCCTCCTTTCCTAGAAAGAGAGCCTCGCTCGGCCACGGTAGCCCTGGGTGGCCCGGCGAAGATCTCGGGTGAGAAGAGCGGACAAGGAAGGGAGCGGGGCTGTGACCGATTCCATTGATCTGCTGGCTCCGACCCTTTCTTTCGCAAGGGCAGGAAGGAGAAGAGGCCGCCCTCTCCTGGAAGGCGCGTTGGCTGCTTAGTCCTGCTCGGCGAGGGGCAGGCCGGATTGGCGACGGCTGTTTGGCGCGGCCTTATTTACAGACGCCTCCGCCATCTTACGGAATATCCCGCGCCGGCGGCCGAGTAGGTGAGCCCGCCGAGGGAACCTTCTTCACCGCTTTCCTTTCAGGCTGCCCCGGCAGCCGAGAGGGAAGAGGAACCATCGTGGTGATGCGGCGTTGCGCCAGCTTCCCCCTTTGAGGTTCTTCAGCCAGGCAGCGGGTTTTCAAACTCGGGAAGTGAGGATCCGGGTACTGCAGCCCGTTGAGTCGCAAAGGAGGCGTCCTCCCTCTTGCTTACTTTGCTACACGAATTTAACCTGTAACTTTATGCGATACTTGAGTATATGCTGTGCTGTGAAGCCAATTAGGGCAATATCCTAATTCGTATTTAGTTAATTTATTGCATTTCTATCCCCTCTTCCTTCTGGGAATTTAGAATGTCCGTTGTGGGGATCGCCGTTCATGTATCCATAACAACCTCTGAGGAAGGTCAATTTGAGTGTGATCAGCCCCAAGTGAGCCGCCTTCTGGTCTCCTCAGCCCAAGACATAATCAGTATTCTTACCTTAGCCATGCATTCATACATTGCACTAGTCATGAATCAAACTACAGTTGTGTTCATAATACACTGAATTATAAACTATATAATTGATTATGTAGTCATGTACTATATTGGATAGTATATTGCACCCATGTACTGAGCCATAATGATTTTGATATTGGATGAACTCATTCAAAGCATTAAACTTACGGTTTAATTATTATTATATGGAAGAGATTTTGCATTTCTTTGTGATAAATTTAAAAAGGGTAGCCTCCTAAGTTTATACAAAAATTTCCAGAAAGACTTCTATCTTTCTTCTAGTTGCATAGGTTTATTTATACAGTGTGTGAGTGACCTGTGAAAAGGGCCAGTTACCTCTGTTGATGCTGCGCTGATGAAGTTCGACTCCTCTTGAATCTAAGTGGTTTTATGGTAGCTAGAGGTCATGAAAATTCTTCACAGTAGGCCTTTTCATGAAAATTGTCTTTTTTGCAATGAAGTGGCAAAATATCTCCTTTTTGCTGATTGGATTTTCACTGTAGATGCAAATGTGAGCATTTACTAGTGGTTGGACTCAAAATGTGTCTTCCTCCATGAGCTCTTTGGTAAACCAAGGAGTAGTATTGGATCTGTGAGAAGAGATAGGTCACTGTAGTGTAATTTGGTCAAGCTCCTTAGCTTCTCCTTTATTTTAGTGCAGGAGTGTCAAACTCGCAACGTGTCGCGATGTATCGCTACTTTTTTTCCATTGCCGGCAATGGAATGGGTGCGGTTTTCTAGTGGATGATCAGTCTTAATTGCCCATCAGATTCTTGGAAAACTGCCCAGGTGCTTTCTGAAAAACTTTATTGGATTCATTAGGCATAAGGGGTTGACTGATCTGATAGATCACCCCTGTGAAGGGAGGTTGCACAGCAAAACTCCTAAATGATCGAAGAGTGATCTGCCCATGACCAGGCTTCTACTTTGAGATCACATTTTGTCTGCCTTGAGATGAAAAACTGTCCTAGTGTGAGATCTCTTAATGCTGGGTACCTAAGGTCAATGATTGTCATAAACTACTGGGTTGCTCTAGGCCTTTCACTAGATTGAAGTTCTTTAGTGCTACCAACTTGGGAAAATCTACTGCCCCCCCAATGAATATCTATGACAGAGGTGCCACTGTGAAGGGAGAGACTCCATAGTTTGACATGATTGACACAAAGGCCTTTCTCTGATCAATGAAGCACTGCCTTTTTCTTTGGCTGTCTTAATTTTGCTGTATACGTTAGGAATAATGTCTCTTGTTCCTCAGCATTTTCTAAAGACAGCTTCAACATCCAGCATCTCACTTGCCATACAGTGCTCTTATCTTCCTTGGATGATTGTAAGAGTATTTTGCTAATAGGTGAAATTAAGGATATTGTACAATAGTTTGTACATTTTGTTAATTTTCCCTTTTTATATTAGAATGTAGACTGACCTCTTCCAATCTTTTGACCACTGTGTTCTCTAGTTTATGGTTTGGTTGGAACCTTTATTGATTTCTCTTCTATTGCTTGCCATATTTCTCCGGATATTCTGTAAATTCTTACAGCCTTCTAACTTGGTAAAGACTAGAGTTCTGATATGACTTCATCTTCTGGTACTAGAGATTCCTGAAAGTTAGAAATATTTTCTCAGGTACCTTAGCTGTTGACATCCCTACTGTGTAGAATTTCAATATACTCCCTCCATCTCTGTTTACTCTTCCGGTTTGTCCATTGGTGTACAAATATGAGATTGGAACCTTTGGTGCTCAGAGATTGTTTGGAAGATTGTTCTTGTTTTTCCATGTTTGTTTCCATCTTTTATCTCTTTACAGATGGCATACTGTTTCTTGTCTTTTCTAAGAGCTTTCTAATTTTTTCAGTATCTTCCTTATTGTTTGTTTTTCTTGGTTTTAGCTTTTCTCTTCTTGGCAGTTTTCACCATTTGTTCTGGCATCAAATTTGCTTTCTCTTTTCTCTTGATCTTTGGCAGTCTCTTTTTGCATTCATCCTTAACAACTACTTTGATTTCATTCCACTATTCCCATCATTCAGGTTCAAGACTTCAACATGATTCCTGATGTTCTTGAACATGGTGGGAGTATGCTCACAATTAAATTGTGAAACTAGTTAGCATTTGTTCTGCGATGGCTTGACTTGGAATTTGCATATGGACAGTTTATGATCTGTTCCACGGTCATCCCCTGGCTATCTCTTTGGTGTTATCTTTAAGCACTTCCATCTTTTTGTACCAACAAAATAGTCAATTTGATTGCTGTGTAATCAACTGATGTCTGTGGTGAATTGTTGGACAGACAAAAAGGAATTTTGATTGGTTAGAGACTGTTAGTAATGAAGAAATAATTGTATTGGGAGAAACTGATGCCATTCTTCTGCTTCATTTCTGTTTTTTAAGCCTCTCTACCTCTCAGAACCAAGAAAAACAGGTAGAATTACTTCTAAGCTGTTTTCTTTACTGTTCTTCACCTATAGATAGAAATCTTGCCAAACTAAAGCAACTACTAGCATCATTAAAGATTTACTCTGGCAATTTCTAAGGAGAATGCATCTTAACCCTCTTTCTCCTCTTGGTCTTCTGGAATGCAGTCCTGTACTCCTGAGAATCCAGACTACATCCCACCACATTGTGATACACTGCAGTTATAGGTAACCCTTGATTTACGACCATTCTTTTAATGTCAGTTTAAAGTTTTGACTGCTCTAAAAAAGGAATTTAGAATCTAGCTGCAATATTACAAACGATCACCCCCTATGGTCAAAGAAAAGTAAAGGTTTCCCTTGTCCAGTTGTGTTCAACTCAAGGGGGTGGTGCTCATCTCTGTTAATTAGCTGAGGGAGCCAGCATTGTCCGAATACACTTATGTGGCCAGGTGGCCAGCATGACTATATGCCGAGGTACACAGAACGCTGTTATCTTTCCATGATTGCAGTTCAGAGGTTTGTATTTAGGAGGGTTTCAGTGTCCTGTAGTCACATGATCATAATATGTGACTTTCCCAGCTGGCTTCCAACAAGCAGAATTAATGGGGAAGCCAGCAGGCAAAATTGTAAATCATGATCATGTGATATCTCATTTAATGATTGAATTATTCACTTAATGACCATAGCAAAAAAAATTTGTAAAATTAGGTGCGGTTATATAATGCCATTAAGTTAGTCCCTTAATGACCATGCCACTTAATGACAAATTTTCCAGTGCCAGTTGTGGTCCTAAGGATTACCTGTATATTTTCCTTCTTACAGTTTTCAACTTTTTCATTCCAATCTCCAATCACTAGCAGTACATCTTGCTTACTTTATCAGTTTCTGATTGAACTTGACCATCATACTTGGTGAAACCTCTTATTAGAGCATTAATTTCAAAAATGATAATTTTAAAGGCTAGACTGTGAACTCTAATTCATATTATGCAGTTACTGATTGCATTGTGCCCAGGTACTATTTTTTCTTTATCCTTCCTGACTAGGAAAGCAGTGTTCCTTTTTTATTTTTCATGTTCAGAATACTGCAGTAGCAAACAGTGTGATCTTACTGAATGTTCCCCACAACAGTCCATTTCAGTTAACTTAAAATGTCAGCATGTAGTTGTTTCACTTAATCTTTCACTGTGTTGAACATGCTCATGCTTCATATGTTGCATTTCCCACTATAATTCTGTTTTTGCATCTTTGCATTTTCTTTTTCTATTTGGCACCATTAATGACTAGATGTCCTGAAGAATTTAATCAATCTGACACGAACCCTATGGAAAATCCTTAGCTCTTTCTCAATAGCATGTGGAGTGCCATCTGACCTGAGAGGCCCAGCACCAGGCTCTATATTGTCTGTCACCATAACTATCACCCAAACTACCCAAGTAGTTTTCTAGTACAATACAGGAGTGGTTTACCATTGTCTTCTCTCATACAATATGAAATGATGCCTTTACTCTTGTTACTAAAGTGATTGTTCTCTTCCAGTGTTTTCCTATATTGCTGCTGTCTGATACATGTGTCTGCTTGTTTTAGCTGGGATGCACTTCATGCCTTAGTGATCCTGTTCTATATATATACTCTAGGCATGGCCTTCTGTTCTTAATACTTTCTGAAAATGAATTTATTGTAGAGGTTCCTATTAGACATATTTGTGTAGATTTATATTCTAATGAGGATAACTTTTGTTGAAATTATACACTTTTGTATTTTTCCCATTAATTTCATGGGCTATTTCTCTTCATTTTCTCCTACCTCAATTTATTAGGATGGATTTTACAGAAGCCTATTCTGATAGATGTTCGGCTGTTGGGCTTGCAGCCAGAGAAGGCAATATTAAACTTTTGAAGAAACTAATCAACAAGGGATACAGCATTGATGTTTCTGATAACAGAGGTTGGATGGCTATTCATGAAGCTGCATTTCAAAACACAAATGAATGTCTAAAGCTTTTAATTCAAGCAGGTAAGAAGAAATATATTAGCAGTAGTGATACTTATATGCTTTGTGTTTTAGAGTAATGGGAATTTTCAGAGGCTCCAATTTTTTCAGGAGTTTAGTTTCTTTAAACGGGGTAGATATTTCAGAAGTTACAGAAAGCATAAAATCTGACTGTTATACCCATACTCTCAGTAGCTTGAGCTACTGATACTTAAGGAGTAAAAGGTCAAAATTTGGCCTTATGGTTTTTTACTATCCCAAGTAGCAAGCAAAACAGGTGCATTAGGATTCCAGCATTGCTTTAAGACATTTAATCTAAATTCCTTCAAAATATGGCCAAATATTTTCCTGTCTCCCTCTAGTGTCATCATTGCTATTATAACTTTTGAAGGCTGAAATAATGTGTGATTTCTGTGATTGCCTTCCCCTGATTTCAAAGGAGATTACTGCCACCTATTTACAAATATATATAATATGAGGATAAAATTAAGACTCACAGTATTAATTCTTCAATTGACTCCAATTTCCTGTCAGATATCTAACTGATGAAAAGTAGACTAATCATACCTGCCATTTGTCTATGTATAGCATTGGAAGGCATCACCATATCTTTTTTAATTGAAGTTTTATTAATAATATAAAATTAAAAACACATTGGACATAGATATGACGTCACTGGTTCCATACATCTTCCGTCACTTTACAGTAACATTAGTACTCATATAGACGTATAGTTCTTCTTTTAAATATACATTTGTCTATAATCTATATTTTATTCTAACACTATACATTTGTCTTGGCTGCCCTCTTTTTATTCTGTGATTCTATGATATCTCCCCTGCTGTTATCTCATTATTTAATAAATTTTTACCTTCCTCTGAGATTCTGGGCAGATCTGTTTTTTGAAGGTATTGCACCATCTTGCCTTCTACTTTCTCCTTATCCTCATAAAGGTTTTTTTTTAAAAAACTCATACGCTACCTTCCTCTTTCCCTCATTTTGGTAGATTAACTCTCCTTCATTATATCATTTGCTAATCTGGTTCTTTTCTTTCCGTTTCCTTAATCTATAAGCCAGCCATCTTCCCGGCTTATTTGCATTTTCAAAAAAAAAATTGTTTAATGCTTTTAATTTGTGGCATCACCATATCTTACCATCTCCTGACTCATTTTTGCTAAGTGTTAAGCTGCTGTTTATAGCATTCCAGGTGAGAGCTATACTTAACTGAAACTTTCAGGTCAAAAATCACTGAGTTGGAGGGCTTCCTGTGAGGTCATCTTGACAGCATCCCAAACTTATAACAATGAACAAATCAAGGAAGGACAGTTTCTCTGTTCTTCAGTCAACTATATTTTTCAGGATAACGTTTTTAAAATCTGTTAAAAAAATCTGTCCAGCATTTTTTTTAAAAGATTATACCTATGTGTACAGTATGTGTACACACACACACACACACACACACACACACACATTTCCTTCCTTCCTTCCTTCCTTCCTTCCTTCCTTCCTTCCTTCCTTCCTTCCTTCCTTCCTTCCTTCCTTCCTTCCTTCCTTCCTTCCTTCCTTCCTTCCTTCCTTCCTGTTACTTTTTAACTCCTGGCAACTGCCCGGACTACTAGTCCCTGCAGTTTTCTTGGTTTGGATTTTCAGAAGTGGTTTATCACTGTCTTTGTGCCTAAGAGACTAAAACTCACCATCTTTGGTTTTTCTTGCCTGATGCCTTAATTGCTATAGCAAATTGGCCCTATCTTTGATAACAGAACTGAATCAGGGATGTCATTTCCCTAAGAGAAATGACTAGCAATGATCCTTTGAATCCTCAGAATGGAGAAAAAGAGAGAGTGAGAGAGAGAGAGTGCGAGAGAGAGAGAGAAAGAGACTGACTGCTTTCTCCTGCTTCCTGCTGAGATGTAGCAAAGGCAGGAGCCCCGCCCAATAAGCTTGTCAGCTTGTCCAAGAACAGTGTGCGGCCACTCTTGTTTTTTACACACACACACACACACAGAGAAAGAGAGAGGGGGGAGGGAGGGAGGGAGGTTGGTTGGTTGGTAAAATGAGGACCCAGATTTTTGGGGGCAATATGCTGACTCTGTAAACTGCTCAGAGAGTGCTGTGAAACATTACAAAGTGATATAGAAGTCTAAGTGCTATTGCTAAGTGCTATTGGTACATGCAAATCAAGCCTTTATCCTATTAGTAAAATGATTTCTTCTCAGGCTCTTTTAAAAAACCAAAGTATATTACCTGAATTATTTTCTTCATTAGAGAATTTTTAGCATAACGACTTTTGCTAAATTTAAATTTAATAAATATTGAATAGGGGTAGACAAACTTGTGTATTCTGGAAGCCACACTTTATTCCTTCTTTGGGGATGCAAAATTGTGGTTGATGATTATTATGGCACTACAGTGGAGGAGCAAATTAGTAAAAGGATCACCTTTTATTTATTTATTTGAGGAACTATTTAGAACATATTTAAATGCCCCACAAGTGATAAAAAAAAGAATTAACTTTGGGGGCCATAATGGAATCTTAGAGACATTTATTGATATTGGATATCAAAGGCCAATATTTCATTATATTTCAGTACTATTTCCAGCTATAAAATAATAATTGTAACAAGCGGACAAGTACTCTCAAATGTTTTGGATCTTAGTAGAAAAGATATTACAGAAAGGAAACAGCTAAAATGCAATACTGCGTCCTAAATTGGCATTGTGGTGGTGTAGTGGTTAGAATGCAATAGTGCAGGCTACTTCTGCTGTCTGCTGGCTGCCAGCAGTTAGGCAGTTCTATACTCACCAGCTCAAGGTTGACTCAGCCTTCCATCCTTCTGAGGTGGGTGAAATGACCCAGATTTTGGGGGGCAACATGCTGACTCTGTAAACTGCTTAGAGAGGACTGTAAAGCACTGTGAAGCGGTATAAATCTAAGTGCTATTGCTATTGTAAGGGATTGCCTTCTAGTAAAGGGCTGTCTTTACTTTCTCAAGAAAAAGCAGGCAGGAGGTAGATCGGCAAAAAAAATTTCTCCTTTTTTGCATATTTAGATTAGCAATAGAAAGCTGCCTTGTGGTAGTTCAGAGTGATTGACCAAGAGGCTCAGAATTTCTTCCTAGGAACAACAGCAAATTATGATTGTTTTAGATGAAGATGTGAACTGGAACCTTTTATGTGAGAAATACATGCTTTGCCACCATATTGTGATTCTGTTTATTTATGTAGATAACTGCAGCTAGGGAGGGGTGGAAAATGGCACTTTTAAATGCTTCTCTTTTAAAAAGAAATTTCTCCAACTTTTGTGTATTATTTTTTTACTCATTTTATTATGTTATACTTTGCAGCACCATCTGCTAACTACATAAGATCCAAAACATTTGAGGGTACTTGTCCACTACATCTTTCCACAAGTAGAGGAAACCTGGAATGTACTGCTATTCTTCTGGAATCTGGTGCTGATCCTAATGAGCTCACTCATGATGCCACCACACCCTTATTTCTCGGTGAGTATACTGTTACCAAACATTTAAGAGGTTACACAGGGAAAAAAATCCTCAAATGTAGACATTACAAATTTCTTCTTTTCATAACTGATCATCATCACTTTAATTCTTCTAGTTGTGTGGTTTGGTATAAACCAAAAGAAATATAAAAATAACAAAAATGCCATCATTACTTTATATTAATACAAAGTTTCAGCTAGTCATAGTTCTTGAATATACTGCATATATAACTGTTACTGGATTGTTTCCTTTATCAGTGTGCAGGATATACAAATCCAACAATGGCAAATGCAGGAAACAGAAAGGCACCCAAAAAGAGAAGCCACCTTCTGGTTGGTGATTCAATTATAAGGGATGTAAATTTAGGAAAGGACACAGAGGTTTTGAAAAAGGTCAAGTGTCTTCCAGGTGCTACTGCCAGTAGGGACAAGAAGCGTATTTGTAAAATAATCAAGAATGCCAGCAAGGACTGTGATGTGGAGGCTATTGTACATCTTGGCACTAACGATCTGTCCCAAAAAGGACCAAAATGGAAAAGGCCAGTGTATAGCACAATTCAATATGTGGCTAAAGGAGTGGAGTAAAGGGGAAGGTTTTGGATATATTAGTCACGATGTCAGCAGCTGGTCCAATGAAAAAATGTACAAAAGAGATGGTTTGCATCCATCAAAGAAAGGGACTGAGTTACTTGGCTATAAATTCACAGGTTTTCTGGAGGAATATTTAAACTAAACAGCGGGGACAGTGAGCTAACTGATACAGAACATCCCTGTCCCCGGAAATCTAAAAATTATAGGGCTAACAGTGCATGTAACATAGATGTGTGTGTGGACAAGAACATCAACCTTGCTGTCAAGCAAAATCAAGCTCTTAATAGTGAGTGCCACACAAAGTGCACTAACCAAATAGGTGGTAAGACATTAGGGGAACTCAGGAACCACACAGGTTATGTAGGAAGTAAACACAGGGTCGGTCATAAAGGACTCAGATGTCTATACACCAATGCACAGAGTATGAACAGCAAACAGGGTGAACTGGAAATTCAGGTTAATGAGAGCAGATATGATATTGTTGCCATTACTGAAACGTGGGATGAAACCCACAAATGGAACACACAGCTAGAGGGATTTAAATTATTTAAAAGAAACAGACCAAATAAAAGAGTAGCCGGAATTGCTCTCTATATAAGAGATAACTACATCTCTACGGAAATAGAGCACAACAATGATGAAAACTGTCCTGAATGCATATAGGTCAATATAAAATGGGGGGGGGGGGAAACGACATTGCCATAGGTGTATACTATAGGCCACCCAACCAAATAGATGAACTCTTTGCTAGTCAGCTAACTAAAATATGTAAGAAGCACATCACAATAGTAGTGGGGGACTTTAACTATCCTGACATCAACTGGGAGACAAACTCTGCACCAAGTAAAAGATCAAACAGATTCCTGACCAACTTAGCAGACAACTTTGTCTCCCCAAAAGTAGAGAAGGGAACTAGGGGATTAGCCATTTTGAATCTAATTCTCACTAACAGAGATGAAATGATAGAAGGTGTTGAAGCCATAGGAATCTTGGGAGGAAGTGATCATGCAATATCAGAATTCAACATTATGGAAGCACAAGCAATAGAACACAGTCAAACTAGAGTCTTGGACTTCAAGAGAGCTAATTTCAATAAACTTAGAGAGGGTTTGGGAAGGATTCCATGGATGAGAATCCTCAAGGGGAAAACAACTCAAGAGGCTTGGGAAATTTTGAAAAGTGAGATAATAAAGGCCCAGTCTAGCACAATACCACAAAGAGGAAAAATAACAGCTCTCAAAAGAAACCAGCATGGCTGCATAAAGAACTTTCTGATCAATTGAAAGATAAAATGGACAAGTATAGAAAGTGGAAAGAGGGACACATAACTAAGTCAGAATATCAGCAAATAGCCTGAGCCTGCAAAGATGAAGTGAGGAAAGTAAGGCTCAAAATGAACTAAGGCTTGCGACCAAAGTAAAAAATAACAAAAAAAGCTTTTTTCAACATGTAAAAAACAAGAAATAAGTGAAGGAAACAATTGATCCATTAGTGGGTGAAAGTGGCAAGAAGGTGACAAGCAACAGGGAGAAAGCAGAACTATTTTACTTATTTTTCATATCTGTCTTTACACAAAGGGAAAAAACAGACCAACCTATCAAAAATAGTGCCATAAAAAACAAAATAGAAATACAAGTTAAGATAGGCAAGAAAATTGTAAGTGAGCACCTGTCCAGCCTAGACAAGTTCAAATCACCAGGACCAGATGGATTACACCCCAAGGTTCTCAAGGAACTGGCAGATGTAATCTCAGAACCACTGAACTATATTTTTCAAAGATCCTGGAGCACTGGGAAACTGCCAGAGGATTGAAAAAGAGCTGATGTAGTTTCCATCTTCAAAAAAGGAAAAAAAAGGACCCAGGAAATTACAGACCTATCAGCCTGACCTCAATACCTGGGAAGATTCTGGAAAAGATAATCAAACAACGAATCAGCGAACACCTACAGGCAAACAAAGTCATTACTAAAAGCCAACACGGGTTTGTCAAAAACAGATCATGCCAGACAAATCTTATTGCATTCTTTGACCAAGTGACAAAATTAGTGGACCAGAGGAATGCTGTGGATATAATTTACTTGGACTTCAGTAAGGCATTTGACAAAGTAGATCACTATCTACTACTTGATAAGATAAAAAAATGCGGGTTAGACAGCATCACCACCAGATGGATCCGTAGCTGGCTGACTGGCCGTACTCAGTGTGTGGTCCTCAGTGGACCATATCTACATGGAGGGAAGTGTGTAGTGGGGTGTCCCAGGGCTCTGTTCTGGGCCCAGTGCCCTTCAACATCTTCATCAACGATTTGGACGAGGGGATAGAGGGGGAACTCATCAAATTTGCAGACGACACCAAGCTGGCAGGAATAGCCAACACTCCAGAAGACAGGCTTAGGATACAGGAGGATCTGGACAGATTTGAACACTGGACGCTATCTAACAAAATGAAATTCAATGGTGAAAAAAGTAAGGTTCTACATTTAGGAAAGAAAAACCAAATGCACAGGTATAGTATAGGGGGTACCTTGCTCAATAGTAGTAACTGTGAGAGAGATCTCGGAGTCCTAGTGGACAGTCATTTAAATATGAGCCAGCAGTGTGCTGCAGCTGCCAAAAAAGCCAACACAGTGCTAGTCTGCATTAACAGAGGCATAGAATCAAGATCACGTGAAGTGTTAATACCACTTTACAATGCCTTGGTAAGGTCACACTTAGAATACTGCATCCAATTTTGGTCACCACTATGTAAAAAAGATGTTGAGACTCTCGAAAGAGTACAGAGAAGAGCAACAAAGATGATTAGGGGACTGGAGGTCAAAGCATATAAGGAAAGATTGCTGGAATTGGGTATGTCTAGTTGAATAAAGAGAAGGACGAGGGGGGACATGATAGCTGTGTTCCAATATCTCAGGGGCTACCACAAAGAAGAGGGAGTCAAGCTATTTTCCAAAGCGCCTGAAGGCAGGACAAGGAGCAGCGGGTGGAAACTAACCAAAGAGAGAAGCAACCTAGAACTAAGGAGAAACTTCCTGACAGTTAGAACAATTAACCAGTGGAACAACCTGCCTCCAGAAGCGGTGAATGCTCCAACACTGGAAGTTTTTAAGAAGAAACTGGACAGCCATTTGTCCGAAATGGCATAGGGTTTCCTGCCTGAGCAGGGGGTTGGACTAGATGACCTCCAACGTCCCTTCCAACTTTATTTTTATTATTATTATTATTATTATTATTATTATTATGATTATTATTATTATTATTATTATTATTATTATGATTATTATTATTATTATTATTATGATTACTACTACTATTACTATTATTATTACTATTATTATTATTATATCTGTGCAGTTTTGTATTGTGTAGTTTTCCATTTTTCTCACTGGTATTGCCCAGTGCTCTTCAGTTTGAAGTGTTGGGCAAGTGGTTCACAGTTGCTTCTATTTTAAAAAGGTTTTGCTATATGTGGGGAAGATGGATAGGTCATTTGACTTCATATTTTCAATATAGCTGGTCATTCTTGAGAGTAAACTATATTTGGGTCTTGAACAGTTTTCGAAAGCAAGATTTGTGATTCAGTGCATATGTGTTTGTTTTACATTATAATTCACCTTTTAAAAAAAGCAAAAAGCTTACCAAGGGTGGTATCATCTGTAGCACTAGGACTGTGATGGCTTGTGTAAAGTAAATGGCACTGTATATATGGCCCAAGGTTTTTTTGTTCTTTTTCTTGTGTTTTGAAGGTTCCTTTCCCCCTCCCTCACCTCTTGTTTGAATGATGATGAGCCTATTTTAGCATTTTGATAATAATTTTTGGATATTCCTGTATCAGAGTGCCCAACCAGTGTCATTGATTGTTGGCAATTATGTTCAGAAGATTTCTGGGTGCCATATAACAGGGTCTGTGTTAGGGATTGACTTCATCCTTGTCACTTGAATTAGTACTATCTTTAATACATAAGCAAGGTGTTTATTTTGCTTTGAACCAAAACCAGGATAGATTATTTTCATCATCTTTCAAATATGTTTCTTATTTCCCACATGTTGTTTAATACATCTGTTGCCATTTTTCAGGTGGGAAACTGCCTCCTTACAACATCAATTACCAGTTCCTTGTACAAACGGGCAAAATTCTATTGGTCATTTAGTTTTTTAGCTGCTTTGAAAGGGAAGAAAAAGTGTCTCATTTAAGCTCTTAGGCCCATACACCAAGGTTTACTCCCAAAGACTGTATTGGAAAGGTAAGGTTGTGAAACATTTGGAGGATTATTCAGTAATTGAACAATGGTCACAGGACTAATGGAAATGACAATCTTTTAAATAGGGAGGAACCAACTGCTATGAATGAGCCGGTAGGTGTCAGTGTTATCCAAGGAGCAGCAAAATGTTGAATTGATTTTAAACATCTTAGACTTCAGTGTACTCTTATAAATTACAGCACTTGTTTCAAAAATTCAGTGATGCTTTGACTAAGGAAGAAATCCTTTACTGGAAACTCAGAATTGTGTAATTGGTCTCTGGATAGGTTGCAAAAATATCAGGACATCAGTAATGAATAGAGGTGTAGTGGTGTTGAGAGTGATTATGTGCTCTCAAAGGAATAGAATTTGTCTCAGTGCAGCTTGGACTGGTGTCTGTCTTTGGATATGTTTGCATTATGTCTTAATGTTTTATTGTTATCACTCTGATCTTTGGCTAAACAATTAGATTTATTGCAGAGGAAATAAAACAATCAGTTTGGAGGCCGCCAGGAATGAGAAAAGCTTCATTAGCCACACTAGCTTCAGAATTAATAATTCTTTACTTGCAATGCTTGTCAAGCTGAATTCTAGCCCACAGGCTAGAATTAACCTGCTAGAACTATATTTCTGTATTGTGAACAATTGTTTCTTAAGTAATTAGAGATTTTCTGCTGGTTGCAATGATCTGCTATAGATTAGAATATTCTTTATACAGGATTTTTCAATTTATCCCCAATATCAACATTGCTAGCTGATTAGTATATTGCTGTACATCAGTAGGCATAAAGAATTCTTTTTCTTTCTTTACCTCAAAGTTACAGTAAAGCAAACACATATTCATTCCCCAATTTAGAAATCAGAGCGCTGATCAATGTAATGTCTTGAATTATGTAAAACATGCCTGGGTTTCAAATTATTTATTAAAAGGAAATTTGATGTTTTGATGTCTTTTTTTTGTTTCAAATGATAAAAAAGAGCATTGTGTTTGTTTGAAAAGAGAAACCTCTTTTTCAAAATTCCATTCAGAGCAAAGCAATTCAAGAGTTCTCTGAAATCAGCCTGAAAGCCATAGGCTCTCATTTGAACTTGGCTACTTCCAGAAATACTGTCCAACATCTCTTTACTGTTGTAGCTTTAGTTGTTACTTAGTCTCAGCCACAATAAAATCTATTTTCAAAGAATTTCTGACTTTGCATTTTTTTCATGTGTGAGGATTTTGGATTTTGGAGTTAATACATCTGTGGGAGAGTTAAATCTACATGGAGAATTAAAAGTGATCAAGGCAAATTCTTGGCTTAATGTGAAATAGAAACTGCCTTAGCAGTGCAATAATCAGACAGGCAAAAACTTGGAAAGAAATAATATATTCTCAGTTCTTCCTTTGTTCAACTTTTTAAGATCATACAAGTTTCTTGTATGGGAACTACATCAGCTCTTTTTCAATCCTCTGGCAGTTCCCCAGTGCTCCAGGATCTTTGAAAAATATAGTTCAGTGGTTCTGAGATTACATCTGCCAGTTCCTTGAGAACCTTGGGGTGTAATCCATCTGGTCCTGGTGATTTGAACTTGTCTAGGCTGGACAGGTGCTCACTTACCATTTTCTTGCCTATCTTAACTTGTATTTCTATTTTGTTTTTTATGGCACTATTTTTGATAGGTTGGTCTGTTTTTTCCCTTTGTGTAAAGACAGATATGAAAAACAAGTAAAATAGTTCTGCTTTCTCCCTGTTGCTTGTCACCTTCTTGCCACTTTCACCCCCTATACTATGCCTGTACATTTGGTTTTTCTTGCCTAAATGTAGAACCTTTCTTTTTTCACCATTGAATTTCATTTTGTTAGATAGCACCCAGTGTTCAAGTCTGTCCAGGTCCTCCTGTATCTTAAGCCTGTCTTCTGGAGTGTTGGCTATTCCTGCCAGCTTGGTGTCGTCTGCAAATTTGATGAGTTCCCCATCTATCCCCTCGTCCAAATCGTTGATAAAAATATTGAAGAGCACTGGGCCCAGAACAGAGCCCTGGGGCACCCCACTTCACACTTCCCTCCATGCAGATGGGGTTCCATTGAGGACCACACGCTGAGTACGGCTGGTCAGCCAGCTACGGATCCATCTGGTGGTGATGCTGTCTACCCCACATTTTTCTATCTTGTCAAGTAGTAGGTTGTGATCTACTTTATCAAATGCCTTACTGAAGTCCAAGTAAATTATATCCACAGCATTCCTCTGATCCACTAAGATCCATCCTTCTTTTCCTAGAGTTATGAATTTATATTGCAGTAGACATATATACATTAGACATATAATGTAAACCACTCAGAGTCACCTCGCAGTGAGATGGATGGCTAGCTAAATAAATAAATAAATAAATATCCTACATGTGCTACTTGTGTATATCATTTTCTCTCTTTTTTCCCATTCTGTATCTCCCATCTCAAGTCTGATCTGGAGGATCATCCATCTTGGTAAAATTTCCTGTATTGGAGAGAATAGATTAAAAATAACCTTTCCAGTTATAAAATTTCTACTAGTGAATTGAATATTGGGTGCAATCCACAGAACCTACTTGGCTTTTAAGTGCATATAGTATTTTCATAATTTTTTTTAAAAAAGGTTTCATTTCCATTTTGTAGGAGAGAATAGCACAGATAATATAAACATTCAAGATTTTTTCATTTTAGAAAAGTATTCTCTGAATATGTTTTTGATCTGTTTACACATTTCATATATATACAGTATATGCAAGATATTTAAATCTTCTTGTTATCTGATTTTGAATTGCTGATGAAGCTACAGAATAATAACTGCAGTGATGCTGATGTTTCCAAAACTGCCTTCGCATGAATGAAAAACTACTGAATAATAATTGTATTTGTTGCCAGAGATGAGATCTATGACATGCTGTCAGGAAGATAAGTTAATATCTCTTTTTAGTTTTTTTTTAGTTAACTGAAAGCCTAACGAAAGATGAATCTTAAACAAGACTTTTAAAATAATAGAAGATGGTCAAAATCAGCTGCCAAAGGGATGCTTTACATAGCATGGGAGCAATACAGAAAAAAGAAAAAAGCCCTTTCTTATGAACCATAAAATGAATCTCCTTTAACAGGCATATCTTCAGAAGGACATCTGCCACATTTCTGAATAGTCGGACAAATTCATAACAGACATGAATTTTTAAATAGTAAGGCCCTAAGCGTAAGTAAGTAAGTAAGTAAGTAAGTAAGTAAGTAAGGAAGGAAGGAAGGAAGGAAGGAAGGAAGGAAGGAAGGAAGATTTCCAATACTCCCTGCCAGATTCTTACAAGGAAATTCAATGGGGAAGCTGGCAGGAAGTTGGAAATTGCTCCTGCTCCCACTGTTTTTTTTGCCTGCCCTTGGTCATTCTTTTTCTCTGTTTAGGTAAGAAAATATCTCTGAAATGATGACCCAGAGGGGCATGAGTTGTCTAGTGTATAATAATAATAGCTTTTAACCCACTCTTTGAAGCTGTTGAAAAGGGACATACTAACGTGATTAAGCTTCTCCTTCAACATGGAGCCAATCTTAATGGATCCCACTGCTGGTCTGAATGGAATTCTTTGCACCAGGCAGCTTTTCAGGTAAGCTATACAATTTCATTTCCATGTGAATAAAATTTTTTCTCTTTAAAGAACAGGTTTGTATAGTTTTTCCAAACCATTTACTTTTTGATCTGTGACAGTGTAGTACAGGAAACTCAGTTTAGATGCAAATGATCATCCTCAATATGGCAAAAGCTGAAGAGAGTATATACTTTTTAAATAATAAAAGTATTACACATATTCAAGAAATTATCAGATGTAATATGGGTCATAAATCTCTTATTGAACAATAATTCACTTGAACTAATTATTTTATCCCATTACACCGAGACCATCAAAAAAATGACATAGGTTTTGGTATTTAAAAAGTGAGCACCAGCCTGTGGTTCCTCAGATAGACTCTCCATCTCTTTCATTTTTTGGTGTAGTAGACTGCATTTTGACATTTAGATTTATATTCCACAGTTCTAAGTATGGTAATCGTTTTTATAATGACTTCTTTGTGTTGTGGCGGACAGATCTTGTTGAAATCAACTGTAATATCTATATATTCACGCACAAGTAGGAAAGGGCTTCTGCTTTCAAAAATCACCGTGCTTCCTTAATTTGATTCAGCCCTTTGTTTCTGATCCTGTGTTATTTTGAATGAAGAAGCTGTTAAGGCAGGGGTTCTCAACCTTGGCAACTTTAAGACTTGTTGACTTCAACTCCCAGAATTTCTCAGCCAGCAAAATCTTAAAGTTGCCAAGGTTGAGAACCCCTGTGTTAAGGGAAGGTGAAGGACGAATTAGAAAAGCCCCCACTGCGTGAGCAAAATGGTGCAGAAATACCTCTGGATTTAAACCAGTGAGAATTCTAAGTAATGGGGACTTTTTGACTGGAAGTTACAATTTTGATGAAATCCCTTTCATTTAATGCCTTTATTTATTTACCATGTATGTCTTTAAGATCTTCCTGAGAGATTGTTAGACTTTTAGTCATCCCACATCTGTAAAACTCAAATCCTGTTTTGATTTATTCTATTGCTTTGATTTTTTAAGGTTTTATAGCAAAGCTAGCTCATTTCTCATTTATATCCATCTAGCCTTTAAGACTAAAAAAGCCAAACAAACCTTATAGAGTCATTTTGTTGTTGTTTTTTCTCCCTTGAGAACTGCTTTAAAAACTCTTTTGTAAATCAATCTTTCACTTGAGCAGAATTAAATGTTACAAGAAACAAAAGGCTGCATTATAAAATGGCAGTCCTCTAAATCTGTTTTGGCTTATATTTTGCCTGTATCCCATTGTGTGTTTTCTGTTCTCACTGGCAATATTGTAATGGGCTAGCATCAGCTGAATTTATCTTTAAGAGACCAAGGAACTGGCTACAAATAATAACCAAAGTGGAAAGATTTCAGTTCTATAGCTGTATTTAACAACCTATCTTTCCCCCCATTTTAGAATTATTCTGAAATATTGAAATTACTCCTAGATGAAGGAGCCAACAAAGAGTCTGTAGATGATTTTGGGATCACACCTTTATTTATTGCTGCACAATATGGAAAACTGGAATGTTTAAGGATACTTATATCATATGGTAATTTCTGCAAAACTACAGTTATTGTGACTTTCATTAGTAGAAGTTGTGGGCAAATTGTAGCAGATAGATTATATTATTAGCTTCTTATTTTCTGTTAAGACTCTGATCTAGGGACTGACTGGCAGAATAGAATGCCATGTGAAAAACAGAGTTTCAGCGATTATACACGTCTCTTGTTGTATGATGAGATCAAATGATATATTTATGGTCAAGTTTATATGACCTCCTCCCCCTCCCCCCAGAAGCAGTCTCACATGGAATGGCTGGCAACTTCTCATAGAATTTTACGGTTCCACTGAACCTAGTTGAGAAACTCTGGACTAGACAATAAAGAATATAAGCTGGGAATAGACAATAGTAATAGCCAAAAAACAATGAGTGGTTACATCAAACATGAAGTAATTAGAATTATAGGATCTTGCTATTACTTGAGTCTTTTATCAGAAGTTATGTGCATTTTTTGCTGTAATGTTCATAGTCTGAATGTTAGTCTTGATAAATTTTACTGTGTTAAAATAAATGCCTAACTGAACCTGAAAATAAGGATGATTCTGTCCCTATGACTGTTCTGGTGAGCAGTAAAGATCCAGTTCTTCTGTAGAGCTTTTGAAGACAGATTAGAATGATGAACATTGTTCCTAAGCTAAGGGACGTGAGGCGATAATGTTTGAATTGCATTTAATACCTTGTGTTCTGATAGAAATGGGTACAGTTTCAGATTTGTAGAAATCCTGAAAAGATTCAGTAACCTTATTGTAATCCAAGTAGTTATACTAGTTCCTGTCTAAGCATAGATTATAAAAATAAGGTTTAGTGGGCCATTGAAAGGGAGGAGCATTTGCATTGGTCAGTCTTTATCAATTTATTGAAATTCCCTTGTCAATTTATTAAAATTTCCTCATCAGGAGCAAACATCAATTGCCAAGCTAAAGATCAAGCCACACCCCTCTTCATTGCAGCCCAGGAAGGCAATGACAAATGTGTGGAGCTGTTACTAGCTGAAGGAGCCAATCCAAACCTATACTGCAATGAAGAAGAATGGCAGCTAGCTATCCATGCAGCAGCACAAATGGGACACATCAAGTAGGTGATATGAAAAAAATGCTCCTAGTTTTTGTTAAGCCTTGAGCTCCATAAAGGAAGAAAGAGCATAAATTATGAAATAAAATTAATATAAGACATTTTGAATAATGGAAATAAGACATTCCTATTTATGACTATATTTTTTAAGCAATATTAGAAATTATTTAATCTTTCAGATTTTTAACACTTGATGAATCAGTTTTGTATCTGCTCAGATTTTGACTATTTTTCTAAGATCTTTCACTTTCTTCATTGTTTTTTATATATTTATGTGGGATAAAAGTAAAAAAAAGGTTGATATTTCTTTGGAATGAATTGGCATTATGATTGTCTTGAATTTGTCCTTGAAAATTCCAGAAAATAGCAATGTTTGGATTGAAAAATTTAAGCCCTAAATCTCCTGCTTTTAATCAGAACCAAAAGAACAATCCAGCAATTCATTGTGAGGCATTGACACAGAATAGGAAGAAAAGAAACTGTTATATGAATGGAACTTCCCTTCTTCCTTTAGGGCAGAGGCCCCCAACTTATGGGCTGTGGCCCAATAGTGGGCCATAGCCTCTTGGCTGCCGAGCATGAGTAGCTGGGCAGTGCATGCGCATGTGCTCACTCCCCCTCGTACCACCGTTGCCGTGAGTGTTGTGCAGGTGGCGGCAGCGCTGCTAGTATCCGCCGGTGGCAGCATTGCCACGAACCTTGCACGAGGGGGCGGCAGCACCGGTAGCGGCAGGTAGGCTGCAATGTGATCCTCGCACGGGAGCGGTGGCATGAATTTTGCACCAGGGCGGCATCTTTGCCGGCCACGGTGTGATCCTTGCGCAGGGCAGTGGTGCGAGCCTTGCTCCGGGGTGGCATCGCTGTGGGCTGTGGCACGATCCTCACGCAGGAGCAGAGGTGCGATCCTCGTGCCAGGGGTGGCATCACTGCAGGCTGCGGTGTGATCCTTGCGCCGGTGATAGCATTGCTGCGAACCTGGCGGCAGCGGTGCCACAACCCTCACACAGGCACCGCCGTCACTGAGAGCCTTGTGCGCATGCTCACAGCCCGTTTGCGTGGTGTGCATGCTCGCAGCCTGTTTGTACATGCACGCTCACATGTAGCCACATTCATGTTTGCGCATGAGCGTGTAAGGTGCCTGCCCCTCTTTCTTCCTCTGGGCCAACAGCCCAAAAAGGTTGGAGAACCCTGCTTTAGGGCATGGATGTCCAACCTTTTAGCTTGCCTGGGCCACATTGTCCTGGGACACATATAAAATATATAATATACCGGTAGTTAATATATACAAATAACGGGGGTGCGATAGCTCAGTGGTTGACTTGTCAGCTGGAAAGCTGACAGTCAGGATTTGAGACCTGAGTGCTGCATGACAGGGTGAGCTCCTATTGCTTGCCCCTGCTCCTGCCCACCTAGCATGCAAATACTAGTAGATAAATAGGTACCACTTTGGTGGGAAAGTAACAGCTTTCTATGCAGTTCAACTTATAGTCATGCTGGCCACATGACCAGAAATGTTTTTGGACAATGCTTACTCCCTCGGCTAAGAAACAGAGATAAGCTCCGCCCCATGGAGTCGGACACAACTGGATGGGGAAACCTTCATGTTTGTACAAATAACAAACTTCCGTTTTTATTTTCTTGTGGGACCGCTTTACT
Organism: Bothrops alternatus; assembly: GCA_034064705.1. Lineage (NCBI taxonomy): Eukaryota > Metazoa > Chordata > Lepidosauria > Squamata > Viperidae > Bothrops > Bothrops alternatus. Next base: position 13,087,454 of record JARGCV010000104.1, read on the forward strand.
AGCTGTCTAGAGTCTCATGCAGCACATGGGCTGTGGGTTGGATATGCCTGCTTTAAGGTATTTGATGTACCTTCATGATTTGTGAACCAAGTGGAAAAGCTACATGCGGTAAATTATGAAAAAATCCGTAGATAATCATCTAGCAATAGAGAAAAGTATAAATCTTTAGGAATATAGAAAGCAGCTTTTCATCAGATTAGGTTATTTGTCCATTTCTAACCCTGAGAAGCAGAAGCTTTCTACCAAAACACTTTCTTTCCCATTTCTTGACATTTCATTTTTTAAATCAGAGCTGCCAGAATTTTGACCATCTGCACGCAGGGCTGGTTCTGTGTTTCTCAAATGTGGTTACAGGAATCACAGAGGTAGTCTAATAGTTCAAAATATTAATGCATCATTTATACAAAACCTTGGGAAGAAATAACAGGTTATTATTGTTATTGTTATTTTTAACCTGGCTTTTTCTCAGACTTTGGGACAGATTGAGGTTTAAGCCCATTAGATGGATTTTTCATTTATTTGTTTGGGCTATTCTTAGTTCAATTTTTGTATTTTCCTTATTGTTTGGTAGTAAGATGCCCTAAGTAACCCGGACTTGGGCAGCTTTTAAATCTGTCTAAATAATCATGGTGGTAATGGAGACTATCAATTACAGTCAGAGTTTGTGACAGTCATTAAGTGTAAATAGTTCTGGCTTCATATCAAACTTTTGATTGCATGTGTCTGGAATGCTGTTTGAATGAACACACCAAGCTACAGAAATTGGGTAGATTAAAAGAGGGCTATCAGGAAAGAGAAAATAGATTTACAAATAAAATAAATCTCTGTTAGAATGTATTAAATGTTAGATTTATCTTTACAGTAGCTTTTAAAAAATCAGATTTCTTTACTATAAAAGCTTGTTCCAAAAACCTAGGTGCTGTTTAAATTTTAAAACGGTAAAGAAGCATCATTTATAGAGTATGACTATCTCAGCTTCTCCCTCTGCTGGAAAAAGAAAAGTTTTGCGCCTTTTTGAATCTAGGGGCAAAATTCCAAAATTTGAACTGAGACTGGGAAACCAGGAATTAATATTCCAATCTAGGTAACTGAAGAACTGGGAACATCTGTTTAAACAGGTGATTTGTTTAACATTTTAATGGCTTTTGATTTATATTCCTTCATGGTGCTAAAGTCTAATGTTATTTCTCTGACGAATTGAGCATGTAACCTCAGTCTTCAATCTATCAGGTTGCATATGGAGATTCCAAATCTTCTCTGGAGTGTTTATGTGATCTTTAATATTAATTTGAAATACCTAACCAGTTTTCTTTTCTTCACTCAGAATGAGAAATAGCAGCTTCCCTATCTAGAATATTGCATTATCCTTTGTATTTTTCCTTTTAGTCAGCTATTTTATTGCAATCTGAACAGGTCTGTCATTTATCTTTTCTATTAACCATTTGGAGTTTTAAAAAATTAAATAGGAATACATTTTATCTTTTCTTTTTTTAAAATAAAATTTGGTTAAGTTTTTTTCTGGTGAGATTGGGCTATCATCCAAGGAGGAGAGGAAGGGTGGATAATCTAGCTACATGACTACACGTTAAATGGCCATGAGGTTACATTACTGCAGTTATTTTGTTTTTTTTAATCTGTTAATTGTTAAAAAGGTTACACTGGTTTGAGAGTCCTATTTCCCTCACATATTAGAATTACACAGAGGACCCAGAGGATTTCTGAAAGAGAAGGTTTGAGGACCTTCAACTTTTTACCACATTGGCTCAGTTATCCACTATGGAAGCCCTTAAATCAAGCTCAACAGCTAATAACAGCATGAATGAAATTATGGATTTTTTTGGCAGCAAAATTGAGATTATTTGCCACTGACTTTTCTAGGATTTTTTTTAACCAATATATCTTTTCTGCAGCCCTGGTATTTTTTTAAAGGTCTCACCTCTATTAGGCTGAACCCAACTTAGTTTTAGAATCCAGATGAGATCAGCTGGTTCTCTTACTATTTGCTGAGAATTCAATTAGATACAGAACACATTAAAAGACAGCAAATAATGGTTTTGTTTTAAGATGTTTTCATCTGTAAGATACATAATAAAAGATTTTTGTGCTTGCACAGTAACATCCATTTTACATTTTTGCAGTATATTACGCATGCTGATACCGGTTACTGACCAGGCTTGTGGTAGTGCTGAAGGCAAAGTGAGTCCTGTCTACTCTGCAATCTACAGTGGTCAGGAGAATTGCTTGGAACTCTTGCTTAAGGAAGGTTACAGTCCAGATGCTCAGTCTTGTCCCGTTTTTGGCTGCAGATCACCAATGTCTCTTGCTTTTCAAAAAGGGTATGTATGTTGTTTGCAGTTATTAAGGGACAAGGATGTTATGGGAACTGTAAACTTGCAGTAAGATAGTGGCCAAGAAATTTTAAAAATAAACAACCTAGCAAATAAGGTGAAAATATTATGGGAGCAGTAACTGGTTTGTATTAAAGGTTTTTAAAACTTTCTACTTTCAGATAATATTTCAACTTTAGTATGCCTGTTAAAGTAGTTGCTTGGAAAGGGCTTAGAACAGTTCTACACAAACATATTGGCCTCAGGACCTCTTTATATTCTTAAAAATGAGTGAGGATTCCAAAGAGCTTTTTTATGTGGATTATATCTTGCAATATTTATTGTATTAGAAATCAAAACTGAGAAATGTTAAAATATTTATTTGACTTTCTGACATCCGTAAAGGTCTCAGGGACCCCTGGAGGTTCCCAGACCTCACTTTAAGAATCTGTGCCTTAGGAACATGCAGCTTCACATTTCAGGATAAATCAGTCAATACAGGAAATAGTTTTGGGGAACATTCTCTACTGTTAATTGATCCTTTTTATGGAACTGTTATTAAGCTAAGGAATCTTATTCTCCATATCATATTACAATATTATTGTAATCTTGTGGAAGACTCACATAATATGGAAAACTTGTTGACAAACTCTGAAATGCTTTTTACCTAAATGAAAAAGTAGTGAATTAGGGCCACAGAGTTGAGAGATTTGTTATTTTATAAAAAACAATGCATTGCTTATTATACTTCACAAGCTGTTGAGGAGAATCAGAGTAAAAAACTCTGGCATCCACTGCCAGTTAGATGAATTCATACACAAGAGAGCTGTTATGGTTTTGTCTAGTGGTTAAGGCATCAGGCTAGAAACTGGGAGACCATGAGTTCTAGTACCGCCTTAACCATGAAAGCCAGCTGGGTGATCTTGGGGTAGCCCAACTCCCTCACTAGGTGAGAGACATATATGTTCACTTCCTTAAGTTTATATATATATATAAAAAAGGTGGGATAAAGAAATAAAAACAAACAAATAAACAGTATATTATTGACTTGTATTTTAAAATATTTACATGTTTATGAAATACTTCGGTAAAGATAAATTTCAAAGCCACATCTTGAATTTATTTTATTAACATACCTATAACACACCTTATATTTGATATTCTAAATTAAATATTTATGTTCAATTATTCTTTGGAAAGATTTTAAAAGTTAGTTATATGTTAGGCATATTTTGTTCATTAAATGTTAAGTGGATTTAAGTGGATTTAGAATAGTGAAAAAAATCCAGAAAAATAAATTGAGTACATCTCTTTGGAAACTTAATATCACTGCTTTACTCTCTACTACTCATTATTGACCCTTCAACCTCTTATCATAAAGCAAAGATTATGTAAAATTAACTTTATTTTATTCTATTTTCTTTTCTTTTAGCAGAGTATTTGCTCTAAACCACTAAATCACACTTGCAGAGTTATCTAGGAATAAGCCTAGCTAGACTTAGTTGGACTTATTTCTAAGCATCCAGAAATCCCAGTACTAGGTCATCTCTAGGCACAGAGCATCCTTGTAAAAAGTGTTTAAAGGATATTCTTCCCTTTCAGAAGAATTTGTTTCTATTATAATTTTGTTGAAAGCTGTGTCTCATGAGCACTTGATATAATTTATGAACTTGAATGAAATGGTTCTTTTTCATTTTTTGCTCAAAATGGCTGTTCTTGTGATCTCTTATTCTTAATCTTGTCTTTTTTACATTTTTAAAATGCACTTTATTAAGATGCTAGTATGCATTCTTCAGGGATGTCTATTGCATTTAATTTACAGAGGGTTAGTTGGAACATTTATTGAACATTAATTTGCCCATATTCTACTTTGAAATAAGAGAGCCATTTTGGAATATGTTCAAATAGATATTGCTAATCCAATATTTTCTGGCTATGTACTATCTTCAGCCCTCAGAGCATGTTTGGTGACCTCTATGGATCGTTCGTTGAAATATTTTGCTGGATTGGCATTTGTATTCAAAGAGATCAACTAATTTCATGGATGGTGTAGAGCACCCTTGGCCTAGTGCTGTTTAAAAAGTAGGAATTAATCAGTTATCTAGCAAATTAACTAACTGATAGGTTGCAGGTTAATTTCTGGAAAATTTGTTTGAATAAATACTGTGTTAACATTTTTTATTATGAAGATTTGTTGCACAGTCATCCAGATGTTCAGACTGGATTTGGCATTTTTATTTCCCTGTTGAGTCCAAGGGATAGGCAGATGTGGATGTTTATGGTGTTACACATATTGTCACAGGATGAAAGGTGTTCTGAGTAAAGCGTTTTGCAATTGGCTTGTTGGTGAATTTGTCAATGTTGATGGTGTTCAAGTGGTGTTGCAGTTGTAATGGGATTGCATCTAAGGCACCTATTACTATTGGTACTACCTTTGCTTGTTTTACCACGCTAGCCTCTGTTCTGTTGTTTCTTATCTGGATGTTGTTCTTTCCAGAACTGGTCCATTTGTTTCAAATATCCTCTTCTTGTTGGACTTCATCTGTAATAATCTGTAAGAATATCTGCCTTCTTTGTTTTCAATCATTGTATATTTGTGATGGGTAAACACCTTTTCTTCAAGTAGTTCTGAAGCTGTTGGCCCTAGTTGTTCAGCCAACAGTTCTGAGTCCTGTAGCCCATTTTTCACTAGATGTTCACTCCCAACATCTAGTGTGGTCCTTGTTAACCCGGATTATGACTGAGCCAATAGGGATTTCTGAAATTTACATCTCACTATATTTTTAAAGGGGGAAACACTGTTTGTCTGATTCCTCTGATGAGACCTGTTGAGTATGGTTGAACCTCTGGCATAGTTCTCATCTTTCTCAGAGTACACAGAAGCCCCATAACCATGTCAAGGTAGTGTCTCACTGGGGTTATTATTAAATTTATTTGCCACCCATCTGTCCACAAAGCAACGTGGGGCTGCTTGCAAGGTGTAACTTGTATATGTCTTGTATATTTCTTGCAGAAGTGAAATAATCCTCATCCTTCTGAAATATGGAATCAAAATTCTTGAAATAGATTTAGGCCTCTGTCTGCTACATAGAAGATATAGTCTATTTCGGCATTTCTTGAGGAAGGATTGCAAGCTCCCAAGTCAACAGCACCTGGCAGAATTTTTAAAATATGCAGTCACTGCAGGACATGAGTACAGAGAATGGCTGCCATCACTCTTGCTAGCTGGGTTTAATCCTGTGAATCTTCTCTCACATGATTGGTAAGCAAGGTAATATAGACATATAAGTATACTGTATGATTGTGTATGCATACTGGTGTGTTGCTAAATGTTTTAAGAAACAGCTTTGCTGGCTCCATTGCTACTGATATTAGTTGTAGAACAGCTGATATATGTTCTAGGTGTTGAGGCTCACTCTGCTGTGAACCAGATCACAAAATTAAGAAAACGTATCAATTGGCTCAGCAAGCTGGCTCCAGTTCATCACTATGTAAATATATTTACATACATCTCTTTGTAGGCAGAAATGCAAAAATCTGTTCATGCATGCATCCATACCTTTTATATCATAGGAATTGCTTTTGTTACTCAGTATGATTGCATGGAAATGCTAACTTGAATAAGTGGGTAGTCCAGGTAGGATTTCACATTTATGAGATTTCTACCCCTCCCGATTTGATTCACCAATCAAACAAATTACAGAAACAAATTTATTTAGGATTATGAAGGCCTTAATTTGGAGTTGATACCAGAACTGTACTGACTGCCAAGTCCTTCCTAAAGTTAGAATCCATTCCTGACAACCGCCAGACTTCTTTTATCCATTCATATAGCAAAAAATAAGAGATGTGTAATTTTGTTATTACTGTGATTAAAAGTTGTTCGTCAGAAATCCATAATCTCTTGCAGATCAGTAAGTTCTAATAGTAGCTTTTGCCCACTTCTATCTCATGTACCATAGTATCCTCAGTCTTGCTATGTATGGAATGTTGCATATGTTTGGACATACATGCATGAAGCTTCTGCAACAGATCTCATCAGCCTGAGTTTGTCCATGAAGGATGTTTTACAAGTGTATGTTCACATGCGTTTAGGAGTAATTTCAGGTGGATATCTATTATTATGCGATATTCTGAATACATTATTCAGAGCCTTGATCAATATCTTGGAGAGTAAGATTGGGCTACTTAAGCATGAAATGTTTTTATATGTTTGTCTGAAGCAGACTCTATAACTGAATTTTAATATATGGTTATGGTATCCAATATTGCTTTATATGCCATTGTGAGTGTCTTGAATTGGGCTTGGAAAACAATTGGACAGTTGGTTATCATATCAAGACATTAATGCAGGAAGATGTACAGCTCAAGATGAAATCAACAGAATATTTAACTACAGAGGGTTTTAGTTTGGTATTTCTATGCACAATTAAGAGAAATGTAATGTAGCTAAAAAGCTAACTGGAATGGAACAATATAAAAGAAGTTGAAAATTGAATTATGTACATGTGATTGTTTAAATGTACAAACTTTTGTTGAAATTTGAAATTGAAAGAACTTGTTAACAGGTGCATAATAAAATGGACTAAGATTTTGGGTTCTAATATACAGATGGACCAAAGGAAGAGAATGTGATTAAAAGTACTGAAATTCACATTGTGTTATAATTTAAGAGAAAAATTCTATAAAATGATGTACTACTAGTATGTGTCACCAGAGAAATTATCTAAGATATATAAAGGCATTTCTAATCAATGTTGGAAATGTAAAAAGCACAAAGGGACATTTTTTCATACAGGGTGAATTTGCAAAAAAAAATATGGATACAAATATAAATGATGATACAATGAATTTTAATAATATTCAGATTAAATCAGAATTTTTTATTGGGACTTTTAGACGTCTAGTTAGAAAACACTTATAGAAGATTGTTTTTGTGTATGATAACTACAGTGAGGCTATTATATGCATAAAGATTATTAAGTACATAAGATGATGCAAAGAATTTTAAAGATTAATATTGAAATGAAATCAGAATTCTTTTTATATGGACTTGGGATTATCAATTAGAGACGACTTACAGAAGATTGATTTTATACATGGTAATGCAGCAAGATTATTATATGCACAAAAAAGGAGAAATACTGATATACCCACAATGGAGGAAAGGATTGTGAAGATGCAGAACTAGCAGAGATGGCAAAACTGACCTACTGTATTTAGTCAGGGACAAGATATAAGTATTATTTTGACTGATGTAAGCATTTCGCTAGGTGGACTGGTGGTTTATAGATACGGTTATTGTGTACCTCAGCCTTCCACCTGCCATTTACCAGAATATCAGGAATCACAAAAAAACCCACTTGCAAGCCTGGGATGACGGCTTGGATTCCATTCTATGCGTATGGAAAGCAATATTATAATAGCAATAGCACTCAGACTTATATAAACCGCATATTGCTTTACAGCACTCTCTGGACAGTTTACAGTGTCAGCATATTGCCCCCAACATCTGGGTGCTTGGAATGATGGACGTCAATCTTGAACCCATCAGGATTGAACTCCAGACTGTGGGCAGAGTCAGCCTGCAATCCTTCATTCTAACCATTGCACCACCAGTGTTTATAACCCAGAATTCTGTCATTCTGGGTATCCAGGCGGTAGTCTCATGCTGTTATCTGGGCTTGTTGCATAATAATATTACTGTTGTTACTACAGCAACTTAACAGAATGCTCCTTTGCATTTATTGGCTTGTCTGTCATCTGTCATGTATATGAGACAGGGGGCTATATACATTTATCAAATACGTAGTTTGGCATATCTTGGCATATCCTTCAAATGCCATGAAAATAATACTGGCTTTTCTTTTATCTTGGTTTAAACCCTATACCAGTCTATCCCTTCTTTCAGGGATTCTGCAGCCTGACCCTGTTAATACTTAAGCTGAGCTAAGATTTGGAATTACAGAATGGAAACTCTATGACCTAAGTAAATAATTATGGTTAAAGCTATTGGAAGTGAACTTGCAAATTGCACATTTTCCCCAGTGGAATATGCCAGGTTGATAGAGAAGTTAATTCTGTGAACCAGTTTCAGCTTTCAGTGTCAAGCTCTGATAATCACCTTTTGCATTAATATGAGTGCTGATGTAACACAACACTACAGTTAATGCTGAAAAAGGAGAGAATTTGTACTGCAGAGAAAATATGTGAGTTAGGGCAAATAGCATTTGTTGAATTTTAATGATAATTATGACATTAAGGAAAATTATTTCTGACTTAGGCCTCATGAACAGGAAACTCGAGTTAGCATTTAGCCATGATTATTATCTTAAGCTGCATCATGATTAAATGTTTTAATGGGAGTAATGAAAAGTTGTCAGGGGCTTTAGGGAAGAAGCCTATGATGTTGCTCCTCAACTCCCTAATATTACATCTATAGCCCAGATCTTAGAATAGGAGGAAGTTTGGAACAAAAGTAAATTATTGGAAGACAGTGAGGTTGGAGGTGAATTATCAGTGGAAAATGTTCACAGAAAGACCATTGTGCTGGTCCTTCACAGTTCTGTGTTCTTTGTGGAATTCAAACTGGGTTGATTCCCCAGTGAAAGCAGGTGATCTGATTTTTTCAAGTGACAGGGAAAATTGTGTTATGCTGCTTTTCTAAAGCTTTGAACAAATACAAAAAAATGAAACTTATGCACACTCCTTCCCATGTAGAAAGGACCAAATATCTTTGCTTTCAAAGGGCAGATGTCATCTTGTTGCAGAATACATTAGATTTACAGCCATTTTAAACTAATAAAAAGAGCCTTGTGTTCTGAAGCCAAATATCATCAAAGGTCACAAGAAACAGCCTGGGTATGATTCTCTTAACTGCTTTGATCCTTTGTGGATACTGTTCACTGCATATGTGAGAGAATGAAACTGATTGATTACAGTAGTTGAACAAAGCTAGGATTTCCAGTTGGCAGTATGATTTTTGAATAATTTACTACATCTGTAAGTGGAATGTGTAAGCATTCTGTAGTGAAGATCTTGTTACCGAGATATTTGGATTATAGGAGAACAGCATTAGAATCATTTTATTCTACTGAACAAAGTACTAGTACTGGCTCATATGAATTCTATTAAGATATATTTGATATAGCGTATTTCCCAATTAAATAAAGTGCATTTTAGGAGTACATCACTTAGTATCCTCTAAAAATTACTACTATTCAGCTTTATATTTCTTTTGTAAACTTTAAATATTATATGTTTATCTAAAAGACAATAATTGACCTCAATCTCTCAGTTGATTTCATGGCTTATTAGGAATTTGAACTCTTGAAGCCTTTTATCAGAAGTTGACACCATTCAGTATGATATACTGGCTCCTATAGTAATTTATTTTTGTTCACTTCTAGGATTTTCTCTGTAAGCAGTGATGCTCTGAACTTCCTTCTGGAGTTTACTAATTGGAAGCGGCTTCAGTGGAATGTAGAGCAGATTCTTTCCAGCCGCAAGGCCACTTCCATGTGGATGCCCTGTAGTCACTTTGGTAAGCAAAGAATGAGCCAGCTTATTTTTGTATGGTCTGTTTATTAGTGTCTCAATAACAGATAGTTTGTTGGTCAATAATGCAAGGGACTGTAGCCTTGATATACATGCTCAGAGAGCATAATACAAATAAAGTATTAATCATTGCATAATGTGTTCAAAATAGGATAATTTGAACCTGATAATTTTGTGGTCCAAGTGAAAAATCTGGATTGATTTGTTCTGTGATCTATTTGTTATCCTAACTATCCATGACATTCTCAGGAGTCTTTTCCAACACAAACATTCAAAACTGTCAATACTCTTTGTTCTGCTTCTTTGAAGTCCAACTTTTACATCCAGAGAGGGTCACAGGAAAAACTATTGCCTGTACAATTCTGGTCTTTGTCATGACCTCTTAAAATCTTTTTCAAGCCTTCCTTTATTGCTATTCACCAAGTGCTAGTCTATGGTGTATTTCTTATTGCTGTTCCTTAACTATTGATAATCAGCTCTATAAAACAGAGACTATTTGCCTCCATAATGTCTTTGCTGTCAATTTTAAGGTTCGTTGCTGTGCTTATTGTATTAGTTTGGTCTTTTTTAAATTTAAAGTCCCTTTTTTTCAGTGCCCCATAATTTTTAAAATTTCATTTCATTTCAGATCCTTTGTATTTATTAGAGTAGTATCATCAGCATAGTATAGGCTACTGAGATTTCTTCCTCCAATTTCAAAATCACACTCATGTTCTTATAATCCAGGCTCTTTCAACAAATATTAAGCATATACCTGAATAAACAAGGAAAGAGTATATAACTTCATTATTTCCTGATCTGGAGACTGCTTTGCCATGGGCTATGGCTTTGTTTCATTTAGGTTTTGTATGAAGATTTTGAGTAGTTGTGAGTTTTCCATTTTTATTCTACAGCTTGATGTAATAGATGTCAATCAATAAAGTACATTATGACTTCTTTTCGATAGTTTTTTACTTTCTCATTTATCCTGAAATAGTTTACTTTGTTTATTGGCTTTTTCTGTGTATGCTTCCATCTTCAATATTGAGAAATGTGGTTGTAACAATCCTTCTTAAGAGTTGTTTGACGTTCTTCTTCCCCAGATCTTGTCTTTCTTGGCAAGACAGACTTCTCTTTTTTCAGTTTCTATCATTCTGTTTTTGAGGCCTAGAAACATTTGTACTTCTTGCATTTCAAGTTCTCACTTAATTCTGTTTATGAAGCTTTGCATTTCCCCCCTTCATGACAGCACCAGCAACTAGACATTCCAAAAGCTTTAATGTAGCCACTTCATAAACACTATTAACATTCTGAAAAATCCTTAGTTCTCCCTCAGTAGTATATTGACTGCAATCTGACCTAAGGGGCCCCATCATCTGATATTAAATATTGTCAATAACTTTATATTGTCTGCCTTTGTGGTTTTGTTGATAGCATATAGGAGTGGTTTATCATTGCTTTTCTTAGCATGGTATAAAATGACGCCTTGTTATAATACTTAAATGATCCTCCTCCTCCACAGTTTTCCAATATTGCTGCTGCCTAATGTAGGTGTCGGCTTGCTTTAGCTGAGCAACTGGGGTGACCTTCAGGCTTTGAGTGACACTGCTGGGAATAGGTACTCTTGAGTTTTAGTCTTAGCATTATTTGCACGTTTCTCCCACAAACACACTCCTTGTCACAGTGAGGCATCGTAGGAGCACCTTGATGTTTTTTTTTGTGTTAAAAAGATATACAAAAGAGAAAGCAGATGTATAGATAGTATCTCAGGTTCAGCTTAATGTGCCATGAACATCAATTTATTATTATTAATAAAGCAAATGTTTTGAACATTGAAGGACCTGGATTCAGATCCTGGATTTTCTAGTTTTAAGTAGGCCTTGGGAATATCTACATTATTCTGGGGCATATGCTGAGTGGCTAGAAGATTTCCTAAACAGTGAAAGCTAGTGTTGAAGTAGAGGTATCTGTACAACTTGGCTTTTTTTTTTTTCAAATTAGACTTCTGAAATCACTGTGCTGTTGTGTTTTTAATAAATGATCCTGTGGCTCTGCTTAATCCTGCTCTGGAAATAAAGGTCATCCAATTATTGCAGGCAACAGTGAAGCTGCAGACTGCCTACCAGGTGGGGGGAAGAGTGCAGATATAGTCTGCAATCATCAGTTGCTAACTAGATACCCTGGAGACCGAAATGCCATTTTTTAATAATGGAAAGGTTAGGAAAGCCTCTGATCAGAAAATGTCTCTTTTCTTTTGTGTTCAAATCTGGGAAACTCATGGAGAGAGGTGCCTTAATTAATCTCACTTTATGGTCTCTATCAGCTTGCCAACTAGATCTTTTTTCTTATTTTTTCTGCTTAAAAATCTCTTTAAAAAATTCAAACGCATGGTTGTTAGTATAGTCTGAATTGACTTCTAATATTTTCTTTTTAAATATTAGGATGCACCAGTTTCTCAGTGAACACTTACATGGTTGCATTCCAAAATACATTGACTTCAAGAATTAAATGAAAGTACGATAAATATATATTATGCTATTAGAATTAAATATAATATTAGTCTCTAGTCCTTCATTTATTAATTGCCTTTCTGTCACATTAAATACTGGGATTTGTTAATAACTTTTGAAGGTTTCTGGGGGCCACAGAAAACCTAGTGCCTTGAAAACCTAAAATATACTGCTGTAGTGTAGAACAGGAACTGGCTTGATATATCTGATAACTCAGTGTCCTTTACCTATTGCCTGGGGCATTCTTGGCAATAGTTATTTTAGTATATCTAGAAAGCAGTGAGTCAGAAAAAGCTTGTATTGATTGGTAGATTCTGCGCAAAATAGAATTAATCTGCATTTGCTGTTGCAAAATATGATTGCCTCTAACTAATACAGATTTAGAGAGCAGTAATAGTTATTATTATTAAATATTATGCTACCCATCTTGCCACAAGACGTTAATTATTTATAAATGGTTGTTAGCTACATGAAATGAAAATTTTCCATGTCCAAATATACCTCTGAATATTATTGTAGAACGATAAAAGTGACCCAGGATATTTTACTTATGCACTTCTTAGAGTCCTCTAGTTAGCCCCTGTGGGAAATAAGATGCTGAACTAGATAGGCTTATGGTTTGATCCTGCAGAATGCTTATTAAATTATGTTCTAAGGGATTCAAAGGTAAGCCTTTATAAAAGAGTAGATCAATAAGAACAAATATTTGAGCATATGTGAACCCATAAACTAGCAAAATCGCAATAAATAGGCACGCCTGCTATTGAGTATTGCTATCATTTATTTTTATTTTTTCAGACCCACGCTGAATTTCTCCCATATTTAATCCAGTGGGATTAAATCTTTTGCCATATCTTTTGTCAAACCATCACCCTTATTTTCTACCATTCTTACTTTTTCTGCTCACTTTTATTATCACTTTCCTTATTCTAAATACCTCTAATAATTTACTAATTTGCAAAGTGAAAACTCACAATTAACCATTCCCAGCCAGTTAACTCTGGAGCTAAAAAGTAATAATCCCCCTGAGCACCATTTTAGAGCATATGGCCTTCAGATATAATGCACAGGAATCTCAATAAAAGAAACCAAATATATGATCTTGACTAATTTGTGTCTCTTTCATGGGTAATGTTCTGAAATTGGTCTCAGTTAACTGCCATCAATATCACCTACTGCATGTACACATATGGAACTTGTTTTTAAGATGATCTCCCAAAGGAAAAATATGTGCCATATTTTATTTTTTTATTTTATTCGGATTTGTATGCCGCTCCTCTCCGAAGACTCGGATGATCACCATTCAAAACTCCTGCGCAGTGTGTTCTTCCCCGTGTTTTCAGTAAAGTGAACTCCAGCTACAACCAATCCTGGAGATTTCCTTTTTCCTCTGAAAGTGTGCATGTATTGTGTGTATGTATGTGTATGTGTACACATGTATATATATACACAGAGACAGACACAAACACAAAATATGTTTCTGTATATATCTGTGTAGCAGATCCAGCTGATGGTAAACTATGCGTATCAAAACCAGAGGCTAGGAATTTTATCCCAGCCCTCACCTCCAACTTTGGGATAACAGTGTGGTTGTTCCTACTGCCACCATTTTCTGACAGTTAGAACAATTAATCTGAACAGCTTGCCTTCAGAAGTTGTGGGTGCTCCATCAATGGTTTTTCAGAAGGTTTTTAAATCATTTTTTTCTCTGAACGAACATTATGTGAGGCATCTATTCTTCTGCTTCAGTTTTGTTTTTCCCACTAACTGGGATTCCAGTACGTTAAATCTTGAAGAGGAAAGATCGCCAACCATGGTCTCCTGCCTAGAAGACGCCCTCTGCTTCCTGGGGGCTGAGTGAAAAAGATCAATTCCAAATATGCTGCATGCTGGAGAGTTTCTGCAAGGAGGCTGAGTGAAATCGTTCTTCTCAAAATCCAAGCAGGATGTTGCAAAGGGCATTTAAAGCATGAGGCATTTGCAGCCAGCTTCCAGAAGTGAAAGGATTCCCTCATTTCTGGGGGCTGGCTCCAAATGCACCATATTGCAAACACTTCATGCCAAAATCCTGCTTCGATTTCAGGATGAAGTTCTCTAGCCCAGTGCTACAGTTTCCTTCTGCTCACAGAGGGGAACTGCCTGCCCCTCCCCCCTTTACCTGCAAAAGCAGGTAACTCTTTTGCTGTGATTAATGACCCACATGATCACTTAATCACCATGATAGGGAGAGTCAGGATTGTAGTTGTTGAGTAAGTGATCATGTGGGCATTTCACTTTGGGATTGCAAAGTGAATTTATAGTTTAAATTCTGGACTCAATTTGGTAATAAGTCAAGGACTATGTGTAAAGTTGTGTATTTAGGATGTGTAACTTCCAGCTCTGCGAAGTAGCTTCCCAATCAGCATTCTTACAGTTTCTGGATAAACAGAAAAAAAGTCTTAACAAATATACTTGTTTGAAGGCCAAAATATTTTTGATTAGTCCATAAAGATTTCTGCCTTCCTTATTGTTTGCATTGTAACCAAAATGTTATTGGAAATAATTTGTTCTTCAACATGAGCCTGTTTATTTGAGAATGTTAGCCAAAGCACGCTTTTCCTTTCCTTTCCTTTTTTTTCTTTTCCTTCCAACCAGTGTAAATATTTTCCATAACATCTTTCAGCACAAATATTTTTCCATCCCCATGATAAAATTGGAAGAAGTTTTTGGGGCTATCCAGTCCTTTGGTCAGTGCAGGAATCTAGATTAAAGCATTCATATTTTATATCTATTCAGCTCCTACTTGAACATATCCAGTGAACCAGAGCTTACCACCTCTTTCAGTAATTGGTCCCAGTTGTCAAAATGTTGTTAGCTTTATAATTTTCTTAACATTTAAAAGGAATCTTCCTTTTAGTTAAATCCATTATTGCATCTTGCGCTCTGGGACAATAGTAATAGCCTTCTCCGATGTGAATCTCTTTAGGTATTTGAAGTGAGTCTTCAAACCCCTCCCAGTTGGCTTCCTTCAACTTATATTTCAGCCTGGTATCTGAAATTTTAGTTCTGTTTTCTTTCATATTTAAAAACATAGGAAATGTAAGTTTTAGACATCTAAATCTATCTTTTCTTTTCCTTCCTTCCTTCCTTCCTTCCTTCCTTCCTTCCTTCCTTCCTTCCTTCCTTCCTTCCTTCCTTCCTTCCTTCCATCCATCCATCCATCCATCCATCCATCCATCCATCCATCCATCCATCTGCACACAGGCAGAACCACACACACATATACCACATACATGAAATAGAGAAAGAATAAATTAGAAAGCCTAAATGAAAAAAAGGAAAGTAAAAAAGAAAAGTTGCTGTCTCAACACTTAGGCCTGCTGTTTACCCTTATTTCAGGTCCTGATTTAAATCTCCTCTGCTTTGTCAGTGGCTGTCCTTTGATCTTATTTTATTTAATTTTAAAACACTGTTTATTCTTATTGTTTTAGGCCAGAATGTAGCTTTCTTTGAAGATTAGGCATGAGAAAGTTAAGGATTTCCCATTCAGTAAATAATTAACAAACCCCTTTTTCCTATTATTATCAAAGAGGAAATATAAATATACAAATTTTATTGTAAAACAGTAGGAAGTCTAGATACCAGTCCAGAAGACTGTCTGTACCCCTGAGAGAGACAAAGTCAAAGAATGATTGAGACTGAGAGTCAGTCCCTCAATTCACAACGGAATACATCGGTTCAAGACTGTAGAAGTTTTGTATGGGGCCCCTTTATCTTCTTGTTCTCTTTGTAAACTACAGAAGTGACCCCTGGTTATGTCCCCCAGAACACCAAAAATTGTTACCAAATGGTAATACTGATAATTTTTAATGTGACAGAAAAATAGAATTATTACATTACATAACTTGTCAATAATAGTTATTTGCTATTTTTAAGTTGGAATTAGATGAAATAAAATCCAATTTTGCTCTGGACTCTATTGCTCTCTGGTGTATAGCCTGGGACATATTTACTCCTCAGAAGCCAAGTGTAATTCTTGAGTCAGGAAAGATATTGACCTCCCACTGCAGGCCTTTGGCGATGACCACTGAAGCAGAAGATTCATGAAACACTCACATTATTTTGTTCCTGATAAATGCATGTTTCTCTCTTGTGACAGAACATATCCCATCCTTGTCTCATCTGTGCCGCCTGAAGATTCGGTCACTTTTAACAAGTGTTTGTTTGCAGTCAGACCAGCGCATCCACCAGTTGCCGATACCTACTTGCCTACAAGACTTTTTACTTTATTTGGATGTATTAAGAACATACTCCATTTCAGAATCTTGGCTTAAGGTGGGAGAAATCTATGAAGAAAGTACCCTGCCATCTTGTTCTAATTCGGAACATAAAGAAGAGAAAAAATAGAACGGATTCAAGGTCGTCAGAACATTTATAGAGTTTTCATTTTTATAAAGAATGAACTGTGCTCTGTTTGATTATTGTTGCAAAGGTATTCATTTTTCTTCTGTCACTCACTGTAGGATAATCTCATTCAACAGTCTAGAAGGAATTCCCTCATATATGTCTCTCAGATGTGTTAAACCTAAATTATTTCCGGTCAGCAATGTTTTGAATGCAGCGTGGAAGCTTTCAGATAACTTAAACCTTTTGTGAGTTCCCACTCGAAAATTTAGAATTTAAATAAATAAAAATAGCATGTAAACATAGATCATGTCAATGATCAGTTGCATCTAAAACAAGCTATGATGACATCAAAATGACAACCTGTGTGACTTCAGCTTATGGCACAGACTTTTCATGCTGCCATGACATCTGATACAAATACTTCCTTTGTGTAACAGAGTCATTTGTTATTGAACATGTGTTATTCATTTGCCCTCCAGTGGACACTAATGGCAGTGGTCACTCCAAAATTAAAATAAGTTTCTTGGGAGTATTCTTGGTAAAATATATTGTTGCGTTTGCTCATAATAATATAAATTTATTAATGATAATAAATGAAATTTATGAAAGAATTAATGAATTCATGTGTTGCCAGAGATCTCATTATAACAAATTCTGTCCTAAATATCATGTTTTCCCGATCTGGTACTCTCCAGAATTGTTAGACTATTACTCTCTTACTGATGGCTGGTATGGCCATTGGTTTGAAGTCAGGGAGGATGGGAATTGTGATCCAGCAAGTCTGAGACTTTGGGAAGGTTGCCATTCTCTCAATGAAGGGAGCATCTTAATTTAAATAACTTAAGTTAAAGACAAGGATGGATCCTGACTGGGATCCTAGAGACAGGCTGCCACTTAGAGGAGACAGTATTGGCCTAAACCAGGGGTAGGCAACCTTGGCTCTTTTATGACTCGTGGACTTCAACTCCCAGAATTCCTGAGCCAGCATGGCTCAGCTTGGAAACTTCTCCCTTTCCCCTCAGTGTGGTTGGCTCAGGAATTCTGGGAGTTGAAGTCCACGAGTCATAAAAGAGCCAAGATTGCCTACCCCTGGAAACGGATGAATGATCTGTTTCATTGTGAAACAGTTTTTCCCCTCCCATACAGAACAATTACAATTCATCTTCAGAAATTCCAGCCCTTGAGTGGTAGTCAAAAACCATAAATACACAGTATTTTTAGGGATGTCTGCAGGTGGAATGAACAAATGCTGCATTGTGATCAAGACTTGCCTCTTTTCTCTGTGTGACATGCATTTTAAGAAAAGTGGCAGATTCTTGAAGATGCTGCTGTTTGGTGTGTTGCTGTGACTAAAAAGTGTGGATAAAGTGCAGTAATTTAAAGAAGATGGGAGGGTATCTTCCTTCCAAATTAGGTTATCAACAGCTATTCTCCAAATAACAAAATCAAGAGTGCATAGGTCTGCTGTGTGTATATCACCATCAAAGCAAAAAATAGCTTGAGATCAGCTCCCTACACTTGCATGTATGCATACAAAGGTTGTGTGTTTGTGCAAGATCTGTAAAGATTGAGGGCATTCAGATTTTACAATACTTTGTAGAGTTACTAGTGTACATATGGTAAAAATTAATACAGTATTCCTGGCTTGTTCTTTCAAGCCTCTTTATAAAAATTTTGGTTTTTAAAACATTCTGTCATATTTCCAGTATTCACTGCTAAAAGGTATGCACCCCCATTCCCTGGACAAATTATATTTCCAACCATTTTTTTCAGAGACCCTGCTCAAACTACTACCCCTGCATCTATCTTGCTTCTCATCTTACAACCCCTGGTTTTTTACTGCTGGATTTAGGTCACAAATGGTTTCCAAATTTCTAAATTTACAGATCAATTCTTTTTTACAGTATAATTCTACTCCAGGGAAAAATGTAGTGAGG
Organism: Bothrops alternatus; assembly: GCA_034064705.1. Lineage (NCBI taxonomy): Eukaryota > Metazoa > Chordata > Lepidosauria > Squamata > Viperidae > Bothrops > Bothrops alternatus. The sequence continues at coordinate 13,106,150 of JARGCV010000104.1, forward strand.
CCACTTTTGTGCTAACAGAAGAGAGCATAAATATTTGATGTCTCATTCAGATTGAGAGCATGGAAGGTGGAAGCAGAGGCAGGAACAATGTCTCTGTATTTGCCAGACTGCAGTGATATTGTGCTGTGAAACTACATTTTTGCCTTTTAAAAACCAAATACATTTCATTTTGATTCCTCCAAAGGGAGACACAGAGGAGGAGGATGACTGCTTTGTGTCCACATCTAAATGGTACTTACTTGATTTTTTTTATGTAAGTTATGCTGATTGTATGGCATGTTGCGGCATGCAGCAGAGTGTCGAGATTTATTTCAAATCGTCATGAATTTCAGGAGGTTCAGTGAGAGGAAAAAGGAAAAGAACTACTGTCTCACAGTAGCTGACTTCATAGGATTCTTAGATAAAATAGTTGGAAGAAGAAATGCCTAGTTTGAATTTCTTGAATGAAGACTGGGATAGTTATGCTTAAGGCACCAGGCTAGAAATTTAGAGTTTGACTGAGGCATAAAAGCCACCTTGGGCTGGTCATTGTCTCTCAGTCCGACCCACCTTATAGGGTGGTTGCTAGGAAAATAGGAGTAACATGTATGTTTGCTGCCTTGAATTATATATAAAAATAACATACACACATACACACACACACACACAAACACACAAGCACCAAGAGTCCCCCAGATTAAAAATATCTGACTTTAAGGACCACGCCTACATGTAAACAGACTGCCTATTACTAAAATGGCAGACAATATTCTCCCAACAGAAAGAAAACCAAATAAAATCTCTTTATTTAAAAGTTTACATCGTGTCTTAACCATTATTCTGTTAAATTCTGTTAAATCCATTTTTTCCTCCTTTTTCCGATTTCTAAATCATGATCTATATTAACAAAAATCATATGCTCTTTCAAACACTTAATCTAGTCAAGACTCTAAACATCTCTTTAAAAATTTCATCTATAACTAAAACCAATTCTAATGTATCTTTTAAAGCTTCCCTTTTAACATACATACCTTCAAATTCACTTTCAATTATATTTTGCAAACTTTAGGAATTGCTTAAATTGTGTATATATAAGAAGAAAGATCAAAAACTTCTTTCCCCTCCTTCTCCTCATTCCATTCTCAAGCCCCTTTACAAGCAGAAAACTGCATTTGAACTTTCAAGCTTTTTAAAAAGCAGTTATGTGCTTATAAAAATATGGTTGAGAAGGACTAACTAAATTCATATGAATTCTCTGGCAGTGTTGATAAACACTCAAATACAGGTAGTCCACAATTGAGCCCAAAATTTCTGCTGCCAAGTAAGATATTTGTTAACTGAGTTTTGCCCCATTTTACTTCCTTGCCACAGTTGTTAAGTGAATCATTGCAGTAGTTAGTAACATGGTTGTTAAATGAATCTGGCTTCTCCAATGACTTTGCTCATCAGAAGGTTGCCAAAGATGAACACTTGGCCCTGGGACCTTGCAACTCTCATAAATATGAGTCAGTTGCCAAGCATCTGAATTTTGATCAACTAACCATAGGGATGCTGCAACGTCATGTGAAAAATGGTCATAAGCCACTTTTTTCAGTGCCATAACTTCAAATGGTCACTAAACTTATTTATTTATTTATTTATTTTATTTGGGTTTGTATGCCGCTCCTCTCCAAGGGACTCGGAGCGGCTAACAACATATATATAACAGTGAAGTACCATAAGAAACCCAAACAAATATATCTTAAAAAAAAATCAATAAAAAAAAACAAAAAACACACACACATTCAATTCAACAATCAACCACAGTCATCCCCAGGCCTGCCGGCAAAGATGAGTTTTTAGATTTTTCCGGAAGGCCAGGAGAGTCGGAAAAACGTGGACTTCAGGAGGCAGTTGGTTCCAGAGGGCGGGCGCCACAACAGAGAAGGCCCTCCCCCTAGGGCCCGCCAAACGACGTTTCGCTGACGGGACCCGGAGGAGGCCAACCCTGTGCGCTCTCACCGGTCTTAGAGAACAATGAACTGTTCTAAGTCAATTACTTGTAGTGTCTCGGTTTTAATTCATGTTGCTGGCATGCCTTGTAACAGAGATATGCTAAGTGGACAATAAAAAAGGCAGGGAGGCTGGGCAATGGGTGCCTGGCAACATTCATTCCTCTCTAGTACTGGCTTAAAGTGATAATAGGCCCTTTGACTACTAGACACCCTACTCTCCCAGGATATGGCATGATTGGATTGATGCTGGAAAGATGAGAAGATGATATTGCTTTGTAGGTGTCCTGACCAGAAAGTTCAGACATAAGAAGCACTGAGGAAAGATGGGCAAAGTAATAAAAGAGTATACTGCTGCCTTGCTTACTGCGACTGGGTACCTTGTAGTATTAGAGGAATATATTATCAAATAAGGACCAAAAGAGAAGATAAAACCAATGAACCCCTACTGAACTTCAGTAGGGGGATAAGTTACTGTTTCCATACCATCTTATCTCTTCCTTTGTATCATAAATATTTGTGTGTTTAGAAACTATTTACTGGCACAGTGAATTTTTTTTTAATCTTTCTTCTAGAAGGTGAGCTGCTTATTGACTGACAATAAATCCTCTTCAGATGCCAGATACCAAGACAGTTAAAACTGTGTTCTTGCAGCTGAGGAATGTTCAACATTTGGCCAGGGAATAAATTTCACAAACTATTTATGTCAAGTCAATAAAGGTCTTCAGTTGTGTGGGCTTCTCCACATTAATACACTGCTTTGATGGAAGAAATACAACACAGGGGTGGCAGTGAGCTGTGGGGCAGTTATTGACCTGGTAATATAACTGAAAGTTTGTTGGAAAATGACTGGAAATTAATGGCATAATTAGTCTAGAAAATCACTATTGTTTGCACAGTGGTGCTGTAATCTTCAAAAACTATTGTTACTACATGTTTTGTATGGAGGGTTGGTTTAAATGGCGGAAGGCAATGTAAAGGAGCTCTATGTGTGTATATTTTTCAAATATACATCAAGAATGATTATTACTTTTCTTATTGATAGAAGTGGTTCGTTCACTGTTTACCATTTTTTTCCTTTGATTTCTATGTTCTTCCAAGAAACCTAGAGCCTTTTACAAGAAAACAATAAACATGTCTTAAATAAAAGCATTGAATTGAATTTGATAATGTTTAGGTATGGGATGTGTAAAAAAAAACTAAAACAGAAACAGCTCACCAAAATAATAAGCAGTCAAAAGTGTGATCCTACAATCGCTGCTGTCCTATGACTGGATGAATAGTTCCATAATTCCATAGTTGGAGGGGAAGTCCATGGATAAAAAATGCAGTAAAATGAATATATGCACAGGTGCATGTGTCTATGGTTACTGTCTGGTTAAATCTAATGGTGAAATGGGGTTGGTATGTCAGTTTTGAATTCTATAATGCCAGTTTCATCTCATTACTATTTATGTACAAGAATAAATATCCTCTATAAAAGTGGAGGGTTTTAAGCAGATAAATAGCAGAGAGAAAGAAAGCAGATGTAAAACCAACCATTTTGGATCTCCCATGCAGCACCTCATAGCTGAGTTCAGCTGTACGCTGGACTAGACTAAAATAGAGTCACGTGTGATTTAGAATATTGTGGGAACTCAGCCACAATCTCAGCACTGTATGAATCCAGCTACCCTATTATACCATGATAAGATTTATTGGGAGGGCATAGTATGTTCACATCACATACAAGACCACTTCTCTTTTGCTATCCCTTGCTTAAAATTTAGCATGTTGAGTTGATGGGATTGGTGTGTGTGTGTGTGTGTGTGTGTGTGTGTGTGTGTGTGTGTTTGTGTAGAGGCAATATCGGGTGGAATATCAACAGGGATTAAATTATGATACTATTCAACAGTGAGATGCAAAGAGTGAATGGGAAGTCATAGACTATATCTAAGGATAGTTAAAGTACAACCTATGAGTCAGGGCCAAAAGAAAAATCTAGAAGACAGAGGCACACTAGAATTCAAAATGATTTAAGAAAAAAGGTGTTGCAGTGGCAGAATTGGATTTACTTAGTCAGAAGTGACATAATTTCTATGGTTATTTTGTGGATAAATACACTTTAATAAAATGCCCAATTTATAGAGGACCAATTTACAAGCAATTAAAACATTTATCAAAAGCATCTCATGATAAAATAATTATAAATGTTTTCTGATTTGAAATATATACTTATTTATTGAATAATACTTTACTTTTTCACAAGTAAACTCTTCAACTATCAATGTTTCTTCATTTCTTTTATATACATTTCTTTTATATAAACGTGATTATTTTCTTTTTATTTCTCTTTCTTATTCAGTCAGTTGACAGCTGACATTTCTCTCACATTTAAGCTCTCTTAATTTTTATCTACAGACTCCCTATTAAGTATTCAATAAAGATGGGCGTAGTTAATTGTTTGCTTCTATTACACTAAAGAAACAATCAACCATTTGATTATGATTACCCCAAGCAGCCTGATTGAGAAATAATGAAGAGTCATCAAATTATTTGTGATTTAATTTATTTCAGCATTTTTATTGCCAAAGAAGGGGAAAAATGCTTGAGGGGAGTCTGTTGGCTAATTTCACATGTTATGCATGCACGCATGCATGCTCAGACACACATACATAATTTTATTAAAGGTTTTTTAAAAAGAAGACAAGAACTAATTCAAACCAATATAAAAGAAAAAAGAAAACTTCTCACTAATGGCACGATGGCCAGGGAGGACGGGATTCAGCACAATTGGGAAGCACAAAGTTTAAGGAGTTAGCTATCATCTCAATGAAGGAACCATAATTAAAGTAGCTTGGGATAAAACAAGGCTTGGCCTAAATGGGTGAATGATTTGATTAATTGTAAAACAACTTTTCCCACGTTGGAGAATTTGAATTGTGATTCAACAAATCTGGAAGTCCCAAAGTTTGAAGAGACTACTATCCTAGGAATTATCTTTGGATAAAGAAACTTCATGAAATGACCAAATCAAATTCTGGCTGATCACATGGAATAAGCTAGGTCTTTCCGCCTGTCTGCCTACAAGTTCAGTGGTTTTTAATAACCCTGAAATCTTCACTTAACTTTGACTGGCTTTTAATTTACAGAGTATATAGCTATTAGATAAGAATGCAAATGGGACTTGGAGGGATAAAAGTGATAATTTTGAATTTACTTTTCAATTTAAGTGTTGAGTGTGAATATTATACCATTCCTTTGATTAATAATTATATACATAGGGTACTCATGAATGTATTAGCCAGGGCTTTTTTTTGTCATAGAACGCCCAGAAGGAAGTTCCGGCACCTTTTTTGGATGGAACCTTGTAGGGTAGGCAAGGCGGGTTGTATGACGTGTGTGAGTTCCGGCACCTTTTTTTTTTTTTTTTTTTTTAGAAAAAAAGCACTGGCATTAGCATTATACAGTTCAGTGAAATGAAAATGGATTTTCAATTCTTACCAACTATAAATGCAAAATCTGATTGTCCACCAGAGGATGCTGTTTAGACATTATTGCAAATGAACGTCTCTCAGCTTTGCCTGATTCACTCTTTGAGCCAATCTTAAAAAAGTAATTGTGACAAATAAATAATAAATAGGGTTTACCCTTTCATTTAACTCACTGCTTTTCAAACTTAACAACTTTTAAGATCTGTGGATTTCACCTTCCAAAATTGTCCAGCCAATATGCAACGTTGCCAAATTTGAAAAAAAAACCCACTACTGATTTAAATAATGAACAATTATATCTGTCAGGATTTCCAGTACTCAGTACTTATAGAAATGTGTCCATTTCTAGGGTCTACTGATACAACTGGTGAAATCAGACTGCAAATATACGATTTGACAGTAATTACTGAACATTTCTATTAGCTTAGGAAGATAGAATTAAAACACTCTGACTATTAACAGAGAAAACTTAGAAGCTTCTCTTTAAGAGAGAGGTGGGCAATAGTTTTGCTCCAAAAGACATACTTTCAAAACTGTTTGTTTCCTATTTCCAAATACCAGAGGAACTATAGCAGTAATGCCACAGGAAAGGAAGGTGCTGGAATTTCCAGCTTTCTGTTGTGTTCTGTTCTGTTGTGTAGAACAGGTATTTTACAGCTATTAAAGTCTTCACACATTCACACTAAGTTTTGCCACTTTTTTTAAAGACACAAGTAATTGCACCTAATTCAGTAGAACCCTTGTCAATTTCAACAGTATAATTTTGGGATGGAGATCTTAAGGGCTGGGAGGCTGTACATGACACATATGTTGCCCCCCCTTTCAAAATAACAGTAGACAAATATGTAAATATTTATAATAACCAGATTCTGTTGTCCAGAACAAAATGTAGGAAATAGATGGTCAATGCTGCTTGCAATAATCTGGAATAATCTTAGTCCTCTTCCCTTAATTCTTTGTTTTTATTTTTTGCAATATTAGCGAATTGCACTCTATAGAGTTGGGAGGTCTCCCTTCTGTTGCTTATATCAACATAACTTGAGGGTGATTTTCAGATTGAAAATCAATGATGTGAGATGACTGACCCATTGCATCTCCTGTCTTAAAAAATTATGTCTAACTAGGTTACCGAGTTAAAACACGTGTTGTGGATTTGTACAATAGTTTCAGTCATAATCTACCTAATTAAGCTGTGTTTGCAGATCATGCTAACCCCTCTGTCCTGCTGCCTCAAACTAATCAAGAAAGTCAAGAAGAAACCAGCATGGCTGCACAAAGATCTCTCAGACAAACTGAAAGACAAAAAGGACAAGTACAAAAAATGGAAAGAGGGACACATAACTAAGGCTGATTATCAGCAGAAAGCCAGAACATGCAAAGATGAAGTCAGGAAAGGAAAGGCTCAGAATGAACAAAGACTTGCAACAGAAATCAAGGATAATAAAAAAAGTTTTTTTTTCAACATATTAATAACAAGAAAAAAGTCAAGGAAACTGTAGGTCCACTAAAGAGAGAAGATGGCAAGGAAGTAACAAGCAATAGAGAGAAAGCAGAGCTGTTTAACTCATTCTTTGCATCAGTCTTCACACAAAAAGAAATTATAGCACAACATACAAAAAAAATACTGCAAAAGACAAACTAGAAACAAAAATTAAAATAAGCAAGAAAATGGTAACACCTATCTGACCTTGATGAATATAAATCACCTGGACCCAACAGATTACATCCCAGAGTCCTGAAGGAGCTGGCAGATGTTATCTCAGAACCATTGCACCATATTATTCAAAAATCCTGGAGCACCGGGGAAGTACCTGAGGATTGGAAAAGGGCTGATGTGGTTCCCATCTTCAAGAAAGGGAAAAAAACAAAACCAGACCCAGGAAACTACAGACCAGTCTAACATCAATACCTGGGAAGATCCTGGAAAAGATAATAAAAAAACATCTGTGAACTACTAGAAGCAAACAAAGTTATAACTGGTAGCCAGCATGGGTTTGTTAAAAACATCATGCCAAACCAATCTTATTTCATTCTTTGATAAAGTGACCAAATTAGTAGACCAGCGAAATGCTGTGAACATATTATACTTAGATTTCAGTAAGGCATTCAAAAAGTAGACCACAATCTACTGCTTGGTAAGCTAGAAAAAGGTGGAATAGACAATATCACCACCAGATGGATTTGTAGCTGGCTGACAAACTATACTCAACGAGTAGTCCTCAATGGTGCTACACCCACATGGAGAGAAGTAAGCAGTGTAGTACCACAAGGTTCTGTTTTAGGCCCAGTACTCTTCAATATCTTCATCAAAGATGAGGGAATTGAAGGGGAACTCATCAAATTTGCAGATGACACTAAACTGACAGGAATAGCCAACACCCCAGAAGACAAGCTTAGAATTCAAAAAGATCCTGACAAACCGGAACAATGGGCCCTATCCAACAAAATGAGTTTTAATGTGGAGAAAAGCAAAGTTTTACATTTAGGCAGGAAAAATCAAAGATATAAGTACAGATTAGGTGAGATCTGGTTCAAAAACAATAACTATGAGAGGGACCTTGGAGTCCTAGTGGACGATCTCTTGACTATGAGCCAGCAATGTACAGCAGCAGCCAAAAAAGGCTAATACAATCCTGGGTTGCATAAACAGAGGCATAGAATCAAGATCATGCGAAGTATTAGTACCGCTTTATAAAAACCTAGTGAGACCACACCTGGAATACTGCAACCAGTTTTGGTCAACACAAAAAAGATGTTGAGACCTTGGAAAAAGTTCAGAGAAGAGCAACTAAGATGATCCAAGGCCTGGAGACTAAAACATATGAAGAACGGCTGCAAGACTTTGGTTTGGCTAGTCTAAAGAAAATAAGAAATAGGGGTGACATGATAGCAGTATTCTAGTATTTGAGGGGCTGCCACAAAGAAGAGGGGGTCAAATAATTCTCCAAAGCAGCAGAGGGCAGGACAAGAAACATTGGTTGGAAACTGATCAAAGAGAGAAGCAACCTGGAATTAAGGAGAAAGTTCCTAACAATGAGGACAATTAACCAGTGGAACAGCTTGCCCTCAGAAATTGTGGGTGCTCCATCACTGGAGGTTTTTAAGAAGAGACTGACCAGTTACTTGTCTGAAATGGTATAGATTCTCCTGTTTGAATGGGGGTGGGGTGGGTTAGAAGACCTCCAAGGTATTCTATTCTATTCTATTCTATTCTATTCTATTCTATTCTATTCTATTCTATTCTATTCTATTCTATTCTATTCTATTCTATTCTATTCCATTCCATTCCATTCCATTCCATTCCATTCCATTCTGTGTTAGAGTTTGTCAAGCTTCATATTTCATGCAAATATGAAGACTAGACTCTCGACTTGGTTAAACATCCTGTGCAAATACAGCCATTATGTCCCAAGGCCAAGATGGGCTGCACCCACAGTGGTTTGAAACAATCATGGCCAGCCAACTAGATACATCCTTGTGTTTTGTTTCTTTGAAATTAGAAATATTAAGTACTTGCATTGACCAACAGGCAAATTTAAATATTAGCACGAAAGAAAACAACTTAATTCCTTTCAGACCACGTGTAGTTCACCCAGTTAGAATTAGGATTAACTCTAAAGTGAGGTTTGAACATCTTAGTAGTATTGGAAATGCACAAATAGCAAGAGCATTTATGACATTTTAACAGGATTTGATGAACTTTGCAAGATATTTATTTATTTGGCTTATCTGGACTTCCTCTTTTAATGATGTAGAGCAGAGTACAGTTCAAATTGCTACATATTCTGGCAGTCTATTTTATTTTTTTAAGAAATACTCTCTTTTCTTTTTAAAATGGAAAGAAAAGTGAACTGGGTTTATACAATAGTAATGTTTATGATTTGGGGACAGAAGGAAAAAAAGGTCCAGTGGTTGTTCCAATTGTAACAGTAACAATTTCTTTGAATTGTTGAAGCAATTCCTTTGAAGATGTAACAGTTGTAACAATTCCTTTGAAGATAGATGCATGGTGTATCCCAGTTCATATCTAGTTACCATAAAGGAAATTCTGCTTTATCTGGAGAAGCCAACAGACTAACAAAAGGCCCTCTTCGCAAAGTCTGTTGGCATTCGGGAACAATGCCAATAAATCTGAAAAACGACCCACCCCTTGTATCTCCTGTCTTTTCCCACTGAACTTCAAAGGACCCCTTGGTGAGTTCAGTGCTCCAGGCCCTTCCTTCCAATTCTTTTCAATCTTCTCCCTGCACCTTATTTGGCAGAACCTCTTGGTTCTCTCATAAGAGCTTTTGAACACTATATCCTGTTGATGTCTTTGGCTGTCTGTCTCAGAACTCACAGTATTCACTACAATATATTTTTCTATTTTTTAAAATATATTTCACTATTTTTCCTTCGAAAAACTTTGGTTGGCTTTGTCTGCTTTTGTCTAATGGCAGGACAAGAAGCCACACATGGAAGCTCCTTAAAGAGAGATCTTACCAGGAACTAGGAAGAAATTTCCTGAGAGTGAGAGCAAATTAAGCAATGGAAGAGCTTGCCTTCTGGAGCTGTGGATGCTCCATTGCTGGAGGTTTTCTGGGAAATATTGGGCATTCATTTGTCTGGGATAGTATAAGGACTCCTGCGCTGGGCAGGGGTTTGGATTCATAAACACCAAGGTCCCTTCCAATCCTATGATCCTCTGATTCTGATAATGATTCTTTGGCAAGTGCAGTTTTCATGGGCTGTCGAATACAATGAATATCAGCTTCACAGAAAACCTCTCTGGTTTCTAGCCTGAAGCCATAAGCATACATCAAACTGGCTCTACAGATAGATACTTATGGATTATAAGGAATTAATTAGTCAGTGCTAACTGATACTTGTGATCAATCTTTTCTAAGCATTTACATTTGGTTTTGAATTTGATATTTTAACGAAAGAAACATTAAAAAGGAAGGAAGAAAAGCATTATATAAAAATATTTAGATAGCCATTTCTCTTTCATTCTTTCTCACCATTTGTTCCTGCTTCTTTGGACATATTCTGAACTTATTTTAAACTTTATTATTGATTTTAAAATTGATTTTTTTTAAAAAGTAACAACGGCTATGGACCTGTGCAGCCTGAAACTCAATAGATATTAAACCTTTTCTGAGGAAAAGAGAGGGACTCTACTTCATGTACTGGTGTCTCTCACTTGACCTGATCCAGAGCAGGTTGGCTGCAACTGCCACTAATGGTCCACTGTTCTGAACAAAAGGCACTTCTTCCAGGGGTTCCTACCTAGTGACCCTCACTGCTGCAGTTAAGTCAAGGTACTGAGCTTCTGCAAGACTCTGTGGGTTGTGACTGGCACACCCAGAGGGTTATGGTTCCTGATTAACTTAGGGAGTAACTTAATCATATCTGTACTGAACATTTTAGGGTGTGCATGAGGTAAAAAGTGTGGCTCTGCACACACTTTAGAGAATACATAGTATATACACCCACTATTTCCTAGCCTATTTTGGAAGTCTGATTTCCACAAAACACTCTTAGCTCCCCTATCTTTTATTAATGCCGATTTGAAATACTTTCTAGGTCCTTTTTTTTTAATATAAAATTCTTTTATTAAAACAATCAACATTGAACATAAAAACATATTATGCAGCAATCATAATGGCACCTGATATACAATACTAAGTATTAGTCATTGAAAGTAAACGTTCTTCTTATCTTGCTTTTCAAGGAAAAGCTGTAGATCAGGGATGGAGCATATGCTTTCCAGGCAGAAGTTCTCATGTCCAGCCCTCAGTATCTCCAGTTATCGACTCATTCTGTTTTGTTTTTAAAACATCAGATAGCAGGAGATGTGAGAGCCTTTTCCTGGACTGCTGCATCCAGTAATGAAATTAAAAAGCAGATAGTCTGACATGACTGATGCAGCTTCCTCCGTTCACTGTGTGAATGGACTGTTGCTGATCTGATAGGGAGAATCATAGATCTAAGGAATCAATAAAGAGTGAGCAGGTTTAAACTCTGGTTGTTTCAATCTATGGAATAATATTACCTTGAAAGATGCTGCCCTTGAGAAGTATTTAGAAACTCTAGTGAGTGCAAAATTAAAGTATATTGCATTGGGGTTAATTTTATATAGATTGAGGTTGATTTTAGGTGGTTGTATTGCATTGTTTTGCATCCGTTAAGTGATCTATAAAGCCTAAAAGGCTTTAGATATAAAATATCTGAGAGAAAGAATAGTTTCTTTTAGATGAAGTTCCTTCCAATTTGAAATCTCCACCAAAAGGATAGGATGGGGAGCAGGAGAGTCCAGGGATGTCAAAAAGTCAACATGGCAGCAATTATGGCACAACCCTGCCCTTTGTGTACAATAAATACATATGTGATAAATTTGGAAAACGGGGTTGTGATCATGTGATTTCAACTACCATCTTGAACTTTTGACCACTGGCCTCTCTGTGGATACCCCTGGATGAGAAGAAGATGGCATACGACTTTTGGTGTCCTTTTGGAACTCTCTTCCCAGGGAGAATGTTAGTATTTTATTTTTCTATTATTTTCTATTGTTTATTATTTTATATTTTCTATTATTTTATATTTTCTATTTTAATGTATACAGTTTACTGTTATAGGCTGTCCAACTCCCATCGCCTCAGAGAAGTTAACAATTAAAAAAGTAAACAATTACAGGTAGTCCTCGACTTATGACCAGACAATTGAACCCAAAATTTCTGTTGCTAAGCAAGTCAGTTAAATAAATTTTGCCCCATTTTACGACCTTTCTTGCCACAGTTGTTAAGTAAATCACTGCACTTGTTAAGTTAATAACACAGTTGTTAAGTGAATCTGGCTTCCCCATTGAATTTGCTTGTCAGAAGATTGCAAAAGGGGATCACATGACCCTGGGACACTGCGACCGCCATAAATATGAATCTTGATCACATGACTATGGAGATGCTGCAACAGTCGTAAGTGTGAAAACCTGTCATGAATCACTTTGAACAGTCACTAAATGATCTGTTGTAAGTCAAGGACTTTCTCTACTGCAAGATTCAACAGTATGCAGTAATGATAGTGTAAGTGGCTGACTGGGTTTAGCATTTTATGACCTTTCTGGCCACAGTTGTTAAGTGACTCATTGCAATTGTTAAGTTAGTAACACAACTGTTAAGTCAATCTGGCTTCCCCATTGACTTTGGTTGTCAGATGGTCACAAAAGGGGATTACATGACCCCGGGGATCTGCAACTGTCATAAATATGAGTCAGCTGCCAAGCCATGGGGATGCTGCAACAGTCATAAGTGTGAACAACAGTCACTTTTTTGATTGCCATTGTAACTTCAAACAGTCACTAAAGGAACTATTGTAAGTCAAGAACTACCTGTATAAAAGACAAAAAGAATTTGTTAATGGTCCCCAAAACAGCATGTAACCAAAAAGCCATTCAGCACAAGATTAACCTTCATTCTGTTTTCAAGCTTCAGCTGACAACCAGGTCTTCAATAGCTTCCTGAACATCATCATGGTGGGAGCCATCTGGGTCTCTGGCTGGATATCAATCCAGAGAACAGGTGCCTCACAGAGAAAGCATGCTTCCTGAGCTGCACTAGATGACATTGCTTAATTGATGGGTCCTAGAGCCCATCTACTCTGCCTGAATGCACAAGATAGGCAGGAATAGCTAGAGACAAACAGCCCCCAAATAACTGGGCCGTGTGCCACAAAGGACTTTGTAGGTGAAACCAGCACTTTGAATTGCACTCAGAAGTAACAGTGCAGCTCATGGACCAAAGGAGCCCCATGGGCATAACAAAGTCATCACTGCCATCTCTGCTGCATTCTGGACCAGCTGTAGTTTCTGAAAAGTCTTCAGGCTTGCCTCCATGTAGAACACATTATACTAATCCATATCTTTGTCCCATTCTTTGTTTCTTTTGAAGGGGCCCAAAAGGTGCTTTATAAAAGGCAACTTCTCATCCAAGAAACTTCTTCAGTTCTTGGATTAGAAGCAAAACATTTTCAAGGAAAAAAACAAGAAAGTCCAGTTGCCTTTTGAAAAACACCTTTGGGACAACTATGGCCTGGATGATTGAGAATCTCCATATACTTTCGAACGGACCGTTAGAATACTTCAGTTTTGCTATGGTTTTCACATGGATTTTGAAATGTAATCAGTATGCTTGGTGTTTTATCTCTCTGTTGCTCTAAATTTTATGTATTGTCTTTAACCTTGTCAAGTGAATGGGAAAGAAATAAGTCATAAATACCTCTATAAATAAGCATAATTCTATGAACAGTATTTAATGAGTACAACTGTTGCAATATGCTGGTTCCCATTTTGGTCCTTTCTCCAGCAATTAATTCTTCCTCAATAGCAATAACAATAGCACTTAGACTTATATACCACTTCACACTGCTTTACAGCCCTCTCTAAGCAGTTTAAAGAGTCAGCATATTGCCCCCAACAATCTGGATCCTCATTTTACCAACCTCAGAAGGATGGAAAGCTGAGTCAACCTTGAGCTGGTGAGAATCAAACTCCTGTCAGTGGGCAGAATTATCTTGCAATACTGCATTCCAACCACTGCGCCACCATGATGCAATCCCACTGACTTTCTCAGTCCTTTCAATATTATTACTGGATGTCTTTCTTCATAGAACCCCCCTTTATTTTTGGTAAACTTTGGGGTTCCTCTGAGCCTGTAGTTACCTCGCTATTGATGGAAAGAAGAACTTTGAGAAGGATAGTTAGGTTTGCTCTGCCTAAAAACTTCCAATTAAAAAAAAATCTTTTTCCTCTGGGACAGGCAGAATCTGCCAGAATAGGTGTCCCAAAACCTTTTGTTAAGAAAAAGAAAATGAATTAACATTTGGGGAAAGAAACAAAATGGATCTTAATAAAATGCATAGTTTCTATGGTTTCTAAAATTATAGATTTGCCTCTCTCCTCTATTTTTTTTTTTTACTTAACTTTGGCTTTCTAAGGAGATGCTTGGAGGAACAAGGTGTCCTGTGTCCCACTAACACCATCCATTATGATCTGAGCACTGGACAGAGATCCTTTAACAAGTGTTTTTACCTAAGTGAAGGGTGAATTTGGAATTCAGTACTGGAATCAGGGCTTACCTTCTCTTTACATTAAGTGCAATTCCTTTTTAAAATGTTTCTTGAAATAATTTTAGGAAAAACATTTAACACTACAATTTTAGGTCTATCTACTAAAACAAGTATGAATAATTCAGTGATGATTAAACTATTCTAGAAGTCTCACTGAAATCAAAATTCTGTTTCAGCATACATATGGTTGCATTGCTGGTATTTATTATGTTACAGAAGTTAGAAAGCAAAGGAAATAAATGTTACCTAGTTTTCCATTCTTGGTAGTGGTAAATCTATTTTTATTAGATTCCTGCCCCTCCCAATGCTGAGCTCATATCTTTTTTTTCTGATTTTGCATCAAAGTATTCTCTAAGTAGAGGAGTGTACTGCCAAGACATTTACACAATTTTAATTACATCCCTTTGTTCAGTTTGTGAACTAATACTTTTTTTTCTCATTCTGATATGCATATGTATGAACATTTAAAGTTCCCTGTACCCTGATTCTTTAAACAACTATATCAGAGCCATGGAGGGTTTTTAAAAGCTGTTTTTAATTCTATAGGAGTTGCCCCTTGGAATGTAATTAAATTTGATCTCTTTCACTTGAAGCCAAATGAATAATTCATAGGTTTTAATCAGCTTTTGTGCTTTGTGAAATTCTCAGATGATGCATGGAAAGGTTTTTTTCACTCTTGAAAAAGAAGAGAAGAAATATTCTGTTTTTTTTTCAGCATACAGGTCTGTGTATGATTGCATGTATGCAGACCTATTATCTCAAATGTACAACAATGCAAGTTGTGTAGGATACCATATTATTGGGTAGCAAGCCATGTGTGTATCACTCACTGCTCACAAGCAATTATTATAATTCTAGATAAACAGAACCTCCATGTTTAGTGGCAGGCTGCTGCCTGGCAACAGCAGGGTAAAGTTGACACCATCAAGTGATATTTGTTGGGTTCTTGGTGGCATTTTGTTGCTATAATAACAGAAATGCTGAATTAAAATGAATACTGATGTATTTGTAATTTCGTATGTAATTACCTCTTAATAGAACTAAATTCAACATGGCGCACATTCACAACCTCTTTCTCTCTCTCCAGCTCTCTTTTACAGTAAAACACATAATATATGTTGAAGGTTTGGGGGAAATCACAGAACATTTAAACTCATGATTTAACTTCCAAGAAAAAAAATAATGCTGTACAAAAAACCACATCAACCTACCCCATATAGGTTTCAGCAAAAGGTTGCAGGCTGGAGTGTTTCTGTTGAGGTTCCAACTCACAACTTTTCCCTCCCATTCTCTTCCACGTCATTTGCCTTGTTTCCTTTCAATAGATAGTATTCTGGGGCCCAATCAAGCCCAAATTATACTTGCTTTTTAATGCAATCTTTCCTCTGTATTCTCTAGAATTGTTTCCAATTGTTGTGGTACTTTCCATGTCTCAGTCTTTTTAGATACACAAAAAACAACATCCAAAGGTTACTGTTAGTATAAGTAAGGGTTTTATTCCTGTGGGCTGCCTGAAATTGTGAGCTGTTAGTCCTGCAGAACAGCCAAAGGCTCTGGGAACTCACCAGAACTCACCAGCTAATTGGTATTTAAAGAACCATCCAAATTTTTATTTGCACACTTTGAAAGACAGATCAAAGCCAGAGTGCCACATTCTGTATATCTAGACTGTATCTTCTTCCCTTATGTTTTTTTTTTCCAGTTTTGAAGGACTCCTTGTTCCTCTTAGTGTTGTCTTCAAGATTTGATTGCTATCTCATACTGTCATCCTGGATTATTTTGTGTCATCCACATATTTGACTAACAGCCTATCAGTTTTGTTCTGAAAACATTAATAAAACATTGAGTAGGACCCCATTGGTTACCATATCTGTAGGACCCTATTGGTTACCATTCTCTAACATGAGGTAGAGACACTAATGTTGACTTTGTGAGAGGAGTTAGCCAGCTACTGTAGGTGCTCAGTTTATAGCAATGACTGAGTTGTCAATTTGTGAAAAGGCATTTCATTATTTTTCTCAGAATTAGCAGACAGCTTTGATCAGCCATCTATAACAATATAGCATCATCTCCTGCTCACTGCTTCAGATATCTGCAGCTGTGGTGCCTCTTTTTCCAACAGAGAGGAAACAGCAGGATGAAATAAGATGGAAAGGCTCATGTCATGCAACTTGAACATTAAATAAATTTCTTGAGTGGGTGCAACATGTAAATCTATTATTAATAATAATAATGATTGATTCCAAGATTCGTAAAAAAAGGAATACTCCATGTAGTGATACACTTGCATTCTTTCATGTTCTCCAGAACTAAAGTAGAGAAATTATGTATCTTGAGAAGTGATGTGTGGAAAGGAAATCTAACACTTTATTTTTTTCCCTTAGCCCCCAAACAACTAAATTTCCTATCCAATACCCTTTGTATTGCGTCTCCATTGAACCCAACTAAAGTTTGCTTGAGATGTAAAGGGAAAATTTACAAATTGGCTTGCATCATTGACAAGCTGTGGGAGGGAAGTGCCAAGATGAGTCTAACTGTTTCTCTGAGTTAGAGTCTAGTAAACCATTCACTGCCTTCTCCAATCTGCCTATGCCATACCCTCAATCCCTTTCATTTCCGCCTGTTGACATCAGAGCAGGAAAGGCACTGGAAATCTTAGCAGAACTCCAGGCTAAAGATGCCAATGGAACTTTAGTCCAACCAAAACTGGAGTCAAAATTAATTATCCAACTGCAGTGAAGAGTTAGACTATTTGTGACTGCATGCCCTGGATATAGGAAATGACATCTCTGCAACATCAGTAAGGATATGAGTAGGAATGGGTTGGATTTGGCAAGAAATGTAGAATGTATTTATTTATTTGTTTGTTTATTTAATCAAATTTATATAGCTACCTATCTTACCAAGGTGATTCTGAGCAGCACACAACAGATTTTCTTTTAGATAAATAGATAAAAAAAATTATATTTAACATAGAAGCATGATCAGGCATGCAAGATTGTTTAGAACTAAAATAAAGATGATTGTCTAAATGATGGAATGGATGAATGCTAAAGATGTCAGCTTTCTTCTTAGCTGTATCCCCAATGTTTGATAAATTTATGATCATTATGTGGCTTTGGGAACATAAGAAAGTTGGCTAAAAGAATTATCATGCAAGACTGAAAGGAGGCATCTACATCTGATTTGCAACAATGGATTGTTAACATGTACTGTTTGCTAATATTATAATTTTTTTGTCAAAAGGGCAAAGAAGGAAACTTTCAAGCCTCATACTATAATAAAATTTGGAATATGTATATTCTAGTTATAATACAATTTTCAGACTTTTTAAGAAATGTATTTTATTTCCCCTTTTTATTATCATTATTATTAATTTAGAAGATACTTTATGTTATTAATATCACTGTTGTATACTAATCTTTTTTCTTTGGTTGACTACTGTAATTATCAACAACAGCAACAACAGTAATATTTTTTGAAAAATATTTGCTGCTTTAGGATTATTATATGCACCCAATTGGAAAGACTTTGAAATATCCACAATGGAGGAGTGGTTAGTGTAGACCACAGAACAATCAGAGGTGGCAAAAGTAACATGTTTGATTGGAGAAAGATCAATAATTATATTTATCGGTGACTAAAAATCCCTTATGGACGTTTTGCTGAAATGAATGAATGGATGAATGAAGTTGTTGGTTGTTGGTTACAAATTCTAATGTAATTTTGCTTACATTGTAGCGTAACATTCTATATGGGTCTCCTTTATGGAGTTTAAAAAACATTTAGATAAAAATAAATAAGCTGCTAAATAGGCAAAGTGGTTTGGAAAGTCTGAGGAAACATTTCCTACCTCAGATTAATGGAATCCTACAATAATTCCTTTACCAACCCAGCACTATTTTGGCTGACATCATTTAAAGCTTATTTATTAGTCCATTTTGAGGTGATTTGAATTTTGACATACATGTTTTCAGCAGTGTCAGCAGGAGGAGCAAGATGGCCAGGCTGATATCTATAGTCATGTGGAGTTGCAGTACAAGGCCTGGTCCTTTGCTACACATATTTAAATATTGCATTGGGAGAGGGGAGATTGGGTGCAATGTTGGAATTCTGTTTTTGTTATTCTGAGGAAAGTAAAGAACTCTTCCAGATGCCACTGCATACATCTTTCCTCATGCAATATGTGTAATCTTAGAAAATTAATGCCTAACACAGACCATTCTGTACTATGAGATTTGGAAGCTCCCATGACCCTCAAAGTCTCGATCTTCATTTTATTTTTCATTCTCTGGAATTATCTGTAGAAAGGGAAATGGAGGAGATTAGGTAGGCTTCTCTTGCTCCTTCCTATTCAAGGGTTTTTTGAGACAGGATGGCATGCGGAAATCAGCTTTTCTGTTCTGAACCCCCCCCCTTTAACATCTTTGGAATAAGATTTTCATGCCCTAAAGTAGTGTACATGCAACTTGCCAGGAGTTCAATTTGGAAACCAACACTTTCCCCTTCTGATTCTATGTATGAGTGTGTGTCTAATTTTTTATTGAATGGCATACCACCTGGGTGGGAGGATGGAGATGGTGCCCAGGCAATCAAGCAAGATTGCAAGGTGGGACTCAGCTCACCTAATGGTTTTATATAGATTCTGAACCATCCTAATGAACAAATTGAAAACCACAGTCCCCTATATTCCAAAGGCCAATAGACTTCTTAGTAGGTCGTTGTTATTTTTAAGACACTGGGAAGGGAGAAACTACTTTTGAACAATGAATGAAACAATATGAAGGGCATCACTATGAGAAAATAAAAAGTGATTTCTTCCCATCTGTTTTTTTTCATAGGTTTTCCTAGATTTTAATGAGACTTATGACATTAATAGAGATAACGACTATATTTTCTTATCCTTGACATTTACTCTTTACCTTAGAAATGTACCTTGAATTTTAGCCAATTGATGTTTTTTAAATTATGTTTTTCAAAAAGTTCTGCTGTGGCTTCTTTTTAGTCTTGGGTGCACCTCTGAGATTGTTTCGTAGTAGTCTAGTCTAAAACATTACTAGTACTTCTACTACTACTATTACTACTACTACTAAAGTTGGAAGGGACCTTGGAGGTCATCTAGTCCAACCCCCTGCTCAGGCAGGAAACCCTGTACCATTTCAGAGAAATCGCTGCCCAGTCTCTTCTTAAAATCTTCCAGTGTTGGAACATTCACAACTTCTGGAGGCAGGTTGTTCCACTGATTAATTATTCTAACTTTCAGGAAATTTCTCCTTAGTTCTAGGTTGCTTCTCTCTTTGGTTGGTTTCCATCTGTTGCTTCTTTTCTTGCCTCATCCTTCTCTTCATTAAACTACACACACCCAATTCCAGCAACTGTTCCTTATATGTTTTAGCCTCCAGTCCCCGATCATCTTTGTTGCTCTTCTCTGTACTTTTTCTAGAATCTGTATCTGCATAATCCTTCTTTTTTAGAGGCATTTCCCCCTTCATGTCATTCTCTGTGTTTCTTTTTTAAACATAATATCCAGCCTGAAGAAGAGTTTTCATACATTTGAAGCCTTGTGACACCATAATTGGCCATTTTCATAAAAGCTGATTCCCTGTTGCTGGTACTGTAATGAATTAGACGAACTTCATAAATGTGGGACTGTTTAATTATGACCAAGTTGGTTGATTGAGAGACTACCTACACTTTTCCAATCTTCTTTTTAATTATTAAGCTGTACGAGAAATATCTGGATTGGTATTTATTTCCTAGCTTCTTTTATGTTACAATAAATGAATGCAATTTGTTATAAGTAAATAGGATTAAGAAGCTGTGAAAAACTAAACCATTTTCTGTTAGTACTAAGGAAATAATGCACTTATCTTAGGCTGACAATCTTGCTTTATTCATTGATTCGTAATGTGATAATCTTTACATGGAGCAAGCTGCATTGGTTTCCAGTGTGCATTTGGTTGCAATTCAAAGTGCTGGTGGTCACCTTTAAAACTCTTCATGGCTTGGGATTGGCCTGCCTGAGGGATTATTTTCTTTCAGTTGTTTCTATCTGATCTTCCATGAAGAACATGCTCCATGTACCATCAGCTAGGGAGTATTGATTGGCAGGGCCCAGAAAGAGCTTTGTCTACTGGGGCACCTACCCTTTGGTACATTATTCCTTCTGAGATTAGATTGGTCCTGTCCCTGTTAACTTTGGAAGGCTTTGAAAACCTGACTTTGTGCTCAGGTTTGGGGTCCTAGCCATGGGTTAGAATGCACTCCTGCTTATGTGGATGATGGATTAGAAGGCAAAACAAGAAACTAATCAAGGATAGAAGCAACCTGGAATGGAGAAATTTTCTAACAGCGAGAATAATTAATTAGTGGAACAGCTTGCCTTCAGAAATTATGGGTGCTTCATCACTGGAGGTCTTTAAGAAGAGATTGGACAGCCACTTGTCTGAAACAATATAGGGTCTCCTGCTTGAGAACAGGAAGTTGGACTAAAATACCTTCAAGGAACCTTCCAGCTCTATTCTGATTGATTGATTGATTATCTGGTGCCCAGGTGCTATGGGTTTTGATTTTTGCTTTATATTACGTATTTAGTGTTTTTATTTGTTTCATTGTAAGCTGCTTAGAGTCATGTAAAAGTGAAATAGGCAGCTATATAATTGAGTAAGTAAACAAATAACATTTTCTGTTTGAACTAGATTTATCCTTATTTAATAGATAAATGAAAATTAGAATATTAAGACTTTATGTTCAGAGAAACCCATACTTTGATACATATATAGAATATAAACCAAAAATGGTTTGCAAGTTGAATTACAATTTGAAATACAAAGTTATTCTAGATATCAAGGTGTACACCCAGAAGTTAATCAGCCATTCTTCTGCAGAAAGAAATGCATGTACTCTCTAATAAGAATGCATGAAGTATCCTGCAGCAATTGCCCTTACACAAAGCTAGTTCCGTATACTTTATATGGGGATATGAAGTTTAGTATTATTTAATTGAAATAGAGCAGGTTGCAATTTGTTTCATTCATTTCAATTTATTCAGTTCATTTATTCATAAATCATTTTCCAAAATGACTCATCTTTTCAATGTTGTTTCTAAATGTGAAAAAATTATTCAATCTGATTGTTAGATTTCCAACATTTTAAAAGTGAACTGTCCATTTTAACAATCAGAGCTGAAGTAATATACTGGTGGTAAAATATTTTACATCAGTTTTCTTTAATATTTGGTGTAAATGTAATGTTTTTCTTCCACTGACATTCCCACTGCTGCCTATCAATTATTGCATTTAAATTCTACATCCATTTAACCTGTTCACTTTCTGAGAGATATTTTGCCAACAGCTTATAGATAAGCCCCCCCCACATGCTGGTTTTTAAATTACATTTTCCCTTGAATTTTTAATTAAATTTCAATCAAGTTTTTAAGTATTCCTCTTTGTTTTTGAAGTCTTTTAAAACTATATTGCTGATTTGAAAATATTGAAATCAGACAGAGGGCTCCAGCCACTCCAAAGAAAACCGTTTCAAATGGTTGTCTTCCTGTTCTCATTCAAGTGAATAACTGGATAGGTGATAAAATAAGCAACCTGGAACACAGGCTCCAGCTCCTTTATGTGGGCACAAGGCAACCTTTGTCATTTTGATGAAACCTGCAGTAGAGACATCGTGATTTGATCAAATCTATAAAAATCAACCAAATAGTAAGATTAATTAAAACAGCTTCTGGGCTACTCAAGTTTATTTTCTGAGAAGGATTTGCAAAATATTAATGATATTTATATAAAACCAGAAACGAAGGATTGGAATTGCACTTATATTTCTCTCTCTTCGGCTATTATTATCCTTGAATGTAGTTTTACCAGATTTAGATGGAGATTCAAATACATACATTTGAGGCCCAAAAGTTATCTCTGGGACTTCACAATAGTATGTACTGTGCCTGAACTGCTCTAATTATTTCTCATTTAAGTACTGATATAAAAGTTCCAATTTAATACAAAAATAATAATTTGTATTTACAACTAGATAGCTAATTGTAAAGACTCTGGTTTCTTAGAAACATACACTCACAAGTGAAAATCAAATATACTTAATTGATTTTCCTCCATAGCATTGATGTTTGGCAATCCCTCTTTCTCCTTATTATCTCTGACTAAGCTACTGTCCAAATAAGATTACTAGATGCTAGAAAATGGAATTGAAAAAAAAGCTGTCATGTTGATTTGGTCTGTCTGGAGAGTATGTGATTTTGGAGTTCTCATGTGATGCTTGGTTCATTGTGTATGGTGATCAATTGCATAAAGTAGAAGTACAATGTATTAAAAACCAAGGTTTGGAGGAAATTGACAAAATGTTGCAAGAAAGTAGAGAATTGCTGTTTTCATTGAGACTTCTGGTAAGACTCCTAAAATGAGGAAACCAAAAAGAAGAATCCATTTGTTAGAGGTTCTCTCTCTATTACTGGATTCTGGGCATTCTACATCACCTGTGTTTGTATTTAGCTGTAGCTAAAGCAGATTTAAATCATTTTTAGGGAAAAGGGACATATTTGATCATTTCAAATTTTGCTTTGGTTAAGAAAAAGCTGTCTGTAACTTGCATTCCTGACAACTTAGACAAGGTGAAAAAAATTAGGGTCTCTTTTAATTTTATTTTGGGTAGGGACAGTTAATAAGTAAAATGAATGTTTTAAAACTAGCAAGCACTTAAGCCAGAAATAGCAATATTTAGAAACCTTGACCTTCAAATAGCATTTGTATTTCTTCTTTATAGATAATTTAAACATACATTCAAAATATATCATTGTAGTAGGGAAAATTGATTTGTAGGACTTAATAGATCTTAGCAAATCACTTGGAGGAGTGCTTTTCAGTCAAAGACAGTTGTGTCCTTCTGCAGTATAGGCAATAGCTATTTCAGGCACTTTCCCAGATGGTATGGGTATTCTGGATGTAAATCTGGCCTTGAGAATGAAAAAGGAAAAAGATGAAGAAGCAGTAAGGGAGGAAAAATTACTCAATCCTAGAAGAGAAGAAAATTTAAGAAAGAAACTCAAAACAATCCTGCCTTGATTTTGGTATAAGATGTAATAGAATATCTGGCAGTTTCCAAAGCTGTTATTATACCCCACAATAAAAAAGAACAGTCCTGCAACATCTCCTGCTCTTTATCTTGACGTTGTCTACATTAGAGGGCTGATAGTGTGAGTCACAGAAAGCAATTATACTGGGACTACTACAGAAGTAGAAGAGATGGACAATTTAAATGGAAATAATTTCCTGTAGGATCAGAGGCTTTGTATTTGCAGTGCAATTATCTATATTCACTTTTTGTAGTTTGTTTCATTCTTGTTGTGCCCCCTTTATTTATGGTCTCTTTAAATAAAGTTTTTAGGTGTATAAACCTCTGTAGTCTTGCTGTTGAGCCAGTTGCTATTATTAGTATACAATTTTCTGTGTAGGTCTTTGCATCTTAATTCTCCTTTAAGTTCCTGAACCCATTATGAGATTTTGAGGAACCATGATAGAGTGGGAATCACTCTCAACAAACTACACCTCAATTCTTGTCTTTGTTCTCCCAATCTTCTCTGTTTTCTCTCTCCACTGAAATTTACCTTCTCAGCAGTTTCAAATAGTATTACAGGGGAGCTTATGATGTGTTGGCACTCTGTTCACGTATCATTGTCCAGTACAGTTTATATTTGTCATATCTTGACACTTTGGGTCAAGACTTTGTTTTGTTCTGGAAAGAACAGCAAAGCTAAAGGCTCAGGAAAACATCAGGAACAAGAATCATATATGGCAGGAGAAATGATTCGGCAAAACAAAGGTGACAGTAGAACTATTTCATGGAATATTAACCCACATTTCTGGATAAATTTCACAAATATGGAATTGGATCTTTAATTTTCAGAAGCCTGGAAATTGGAAGCAGATAATCTATGTGTCAGCTCGAACCCCACATATTTTTGCAATGTGGGATTTTATTCCTCTGCAGAGTTTTAATGGCTTTAAGCTACTCATTGACATTCTTAAATATTATAATTTATTCCAGCATTTTCAATGTTGTTTTTGTTGGAATATGCTTGGTTTAGGGCTGACAAGAGTAGTTCAAAACACATTTATGAACATGAGCTACATTTGTGATAATCAAATTATCCTGTCTTTTAAAATGTATTTATACCTTTATCCTGTCTGCTTCTCAAGCTATTAAGTTACAGTGTCATCAACATTTCATGTCCTATGAATATTTATTGTTTCTTATGTTTAAAAAGTTAGTCTCTAAGTTGTTTCTGAAACAGATTAAAATTTCATGAGTTTTTCTTTATGGAACTTTTGTTACCAATGACTGAAATCCTGGTTTAAGCTTGCATAATGGAATAGATTCCTGAACATTTATCGCCTACTTCCTTTTTCATAAGTGCTTTAACTTGTGAGTTTTTAGGTAGGTGTTTTTTTTGTATGCAGATAATCCATATGAATAATGGCACTGATGCTTATGAATGATTGCAACATTGGAATAAACATAAGATTGTTGCAGCAAAATGTTAAATAAAGATCTTTGACTGCTACAAATATTGTGAATTATTACCATTATAAAATGTTTTTAGTATGCTCCCTGCTGGGTTTGTAAAATTAGAATGTAAGAAAAACTGTACTGACTCTGACAAAATGTCCATCTAGTCCCACATTTTGTATTAAGGATTATGAAGAGAAAGCTACACAAATATTGCATAATAGCAAAAATATGAATAGAAGGGGAAAAGCCATGCAGTGTGTAGCAAAGTACTGAATCTGGAACCAAAGTCTGCAATTATATGCTGACTTGGAAATCTCCTAGCCTGGAAAGTCAAAATTCTGCTTTCATATTGGTCAAGGAGATCTTTCCAGGAAGACAATTGCTTTTTTTGATTAAACAAAGGACCATAGAATCAGCAACAGGTTTTTCTGCTGAGTGCTTTACTAAAACTTCCAGAACAGGGTTTCTCAACCTTGGCTACTTTTAAGATGTATGGGACTTCAACTTCCACATTTCTCCAGCCAACTATGCTAGCTAGGTAATTCTTGGAATTGAAGGCCACATTTATTAAAGTTGCCAAGGTTGAGAACCCCTGTTCTAGAAGAACTAATTCTAAAAATGCAAGCTCACAGCCTTGCTTAATCAAACAACAACAACCCAATATACTGCAGACAATAACAGCTTTTGTTAGATCCAGGGCTTTTTTTCTCATAGAACGCCCAGAACGGAGTTCCGGCACCTTTTTTGGATGGAACCTTGTAGGGTAGACAAGGCGGGTTGTATGATATGTGTGAGTTCCAGCACGTTTTTATTTTTTTACAATCTATGATCTGTAAAATTAAGGAAGAATTTTCTTGACTGACTTGAGCAATAATTGGACTCCACAAGGAAGTAGAGAAAAATAAAATACTGGAAAACTAGTTAGAGCATTATCAGACACTAATGTTTGGGAAGAGGAGAATTTTAGTCTTCAGTCTATTAAAAGGCTGTCAAAGGCACAGATTCTAGATACTATAAAAATATTGTTGCTGATGGTTTAGGCCTGGTTTAGAGTTTGGAGAAGTAGCTATGCTTTCCATTCTGGCAGCATGGCTAGTGACTAGAAGCTAGCTGATCAGGGAGGATTAGTGACTGCCCTTTGCAGGAAAACTTAACAAATAGGAGAAGAGCTCTTTAAGTGCCTTCACTGATTCTAAGTCTATATGGATTAGCCTTCTTGAAGATTTACTTTGGCCTATTAGAGTCACAGTGTTCAGTGTACCTCAGTCCTCATGGGTAATTTGTTCCATACGGTGCTTTTTTTGTAAAAAAAAAAAAAAAAGGTGCCGGAACTCACACAACCTGCCTTGCTTACCCTACAAGGTTCCATCCAAAAAAGGTGCCGGAACTCCGTTCTGGGCATTCTACAACAAACAAAGCCCTGCCAAATACTAAAACCAACAGGTAGCGAGAAAACCATGTGACTTACCACGTGACCCACTATTTTGGCTGGAAGAAATAGCAAGTCACAAGGCAGCCAACATCAGCAAGTTCTTCCTTGCATGTTGACTACTAGAAGAAAGACGAGCACTAGGACAAGATTTCTGCTTCAAAATGTACTGAATAGTGAATTTGACAAGTTTTGAAGCAGTTGAGTGCTGAGGTATGACTGCAATTTGTATACTGTAGGTCACTTTATTGTTGATTATCCATTTGGCCATATCAAAATACAGACTATTTGTACATTGTAAGGTGACCGATAGAAAAAAAAATGATGATTTTTTGGGGAGGAGGGCAGGAGGTGAAGTGAAGTGAAGGCAGAAAAGCCCTATGTTGTCATGCAAATATTTCAATAAGTTCATCATTAAAAGATAACAGTTGGATGAAAATGGTTCAAATTGGAAACCCAGCCATTGTCTTAGCATATTGCATGAACTAAGTTGTTATTTAACTATAATATATTTTTTTAGAATATCATATTATGTGCTTTATTAAATTGATTTAGAGTTTATGTGAATCCAACCTCTTATTGCTATCATGCTGTCTTTTTGATCCAAGAACTGATGCTTTCCTTTCCTTAAATATATTTTTATTTTGTTTGAAACAAGATTAAAACTCATAATACAAAACTCTCCCCCCCAAAAAACCAATCCAAAAGAAAAAAAGAAAAACGCAAAACAATCAAAACATTAAAAAAGAAAGAGGTGCATTAAAAAAGACCAACACATACACATATAATATTCTAGCAGAATATTGATTAATAGGTTACTAAAACGTTAGTTCCCATCCCCTGTGAAATGGGTCCTCCCAATTTTTTTAAAATTATTGATTTGTCTTCTGTAGGTTATGTTAGTGACAAAGTAATTAGCAGGAAGAATAATAATACTAAAACAAAACAAAATTAAAGTTTCAAAACTCTATGTTAACAAACTCTTATTGTAATCCACTCAGAGAAGGTTTACCACAACATCTAATAATTTATCCCAAGTCTGTCAAAAGTTATAAATACTTCATCTTGGATCAAATATCCATGTTTTTTTCTTAGAGCCATCTCTTATCAATCGTCATTTAATTAAATATAATAGAGTAGAGGTCTCCAAACTTTCTTGGTTGGCGGGAAAGGGAGAGGGAAGCATTTTATGTGCGTGTGCACGCACAAATGGGGCCACAAGCATGCACAACGCAAACAAGGCGGTTCTAGCACCTGTGTGACACTCGCTAGCACTGTGCCGTTTTTGCTGCACGGGTGCTAACGCCGCCCTGTTTTTGCCACACAGTGCTCAATTTTTGCCATACAACACCCCATTTTCACCATGCGGTGCCCCGTTTGTGTAGCAGCAGCACTAGCATGAGTGTGTGTGTGTGTGTGTGTGTGTGTGCACATGTGTGCACACACTGGCCAGCCTGTCCTGCAGCCCGGTAGCCAGCAGGCCACAGCCCGGTAGTGGGCTGTGGCCCACATATTGGGGACCCCTGTAATAGAGTCAGTCTCCAGAATAAGCCTATTTTCCAATCAAAGTCCAAATAGAAGTAGTTATCAGTTAACTGTAATCAATCCATCCAGTATCCCTCAGTCTTTGTAGAAAAGAGGAATTTGTCACTTCCCTGTTTAATCTAAATGCCAGTAATGTAAGAATATACAGACTTAACCTTTGGAACAGCAGATCAAATCCCCTCTGTTAGTCCTCCAACTGTGGCAGTATCTTTTTGAGAACTAATGCTTTCCTAAGAGTAGTTTTCCCAATATGACATTTGTTGGTAACATTTTTTTCCTATGCCTTGAAAGCTTCTGAAATGTCAACCCTCTGAAAATATTTTTTAATTGCAAAAGGAAAAATCTATATGAAGTGGTTAGCCTAATTTTAGGGTGCAATTTTCTGATTTTTATTATGAAATCCATTGTACCACTCCATTGCTGGCACATGATTTGGCATGTCAATCTGTTTTATGAAGACTAATCTTTCTGTAGCTGCCAAGAAACCTTCAAAATTGCTGGCTTGAAAATGCCTTGCGAAGGTAATAATCTAAGTAATAGAGCAAAGCCTGGCATTCTTTTTATAAAACATTGTGTAATTTTCTCTGGCTCTTGGAAAAATGACTTGTATTCTTAAGTGCAGGATCAAGATATATTTTAAAATTCTGCCAAAATGACATGTCAAAAGTTTCCTCATTTATTGGTATAGTTGGACAGTTTTTCATATAATCCTTACCTTCAATATTTTTTAAAAGTTTGCAATTTATGGTTGTAGAGGGTTTTAAAGCTTGCATGTGCATTTGATAACATGTAATGCTGATATTTTTTATTTCCTGGAGGAGTGTATTTAATGCAGATGAAAGTAATAAAAAATGATCAAGGAGTAAAAACATTTTTCCTAAGAGGCATAGCTAAAACTTTTGACACTTTTACTGCAGGAGGGAAAAATGGGATTATGCTTCAGTTATTGATTTAATATTTTCCCCTTTTGTCACCTTAATAATTACAATTTGCTGACAATATTTGTAGATGTTGGTGGCCCACAACTAAGGCATGCAGAAATAGGAAAAGCCAGACTGAATTAAGATGCTATTTTCTTTAACGATCATAGGTGAATCATAATTAGCAGTACAGTTTTAACAATTTGATACACTTCGTGGATAGTATTGTACATTAAAATTGGTGAAAAAAGTATCTATATTGTTTCTAAAGAGTCTGAATGCTGTATTGTAATTTATGCAGCTGCATACTGTAATAATATATCCTGATGGATATTTTAGTGCACATATATTACAGTTACAGAGAAATATGCTACCAAGCCTATTAACAGAATTATTTATTTATATATCTGCCACTCCTCAAAGACTCTAGATATCTTTCACCCCTAAAACAGCACACCTATGCAATTATGTTATGGCAAAATTGAATCTGAAACACACACACACACACACACACACACACACACACACACACACACATTTTTAAAGGCAGTTCTTATTGCACCCTGCAAGATGTATCATCTCCTTCTCCAAATTCATTGGGGGAAAACTCCAATTCATTGGGGTCAACCGCTGAAAATGCAGTTAGCCACACTGTGACATCAAGTCTTTAACTGTCCAGTAACCTGCAGACACAATCTCGGCTTTTAGAATGTAATTGTCATGATAATGAGTCTGCTGAGGTTTGCACTGAAAATTCTTTGGTGGAATAAGTGCCTTTGGCTGGACTAGTTATTGATTTTCCCTCCCCTCCTCACCCCAATAGCAGCAATGCATCTATTGAGCTGCTCAAGATAATGAGCCTTGCCAGACTTTTAGCTTCAACAAATCCTATCTAGAGAAACACTTAAACTGCTTGAAATGAACCAGGATTTCCACAATGGATCTCTGGGTGTGCATTGCTTTTAGCTAAAAGACAAGGAAAGATAAGGAGGTAAGTAACTAGAATTCCAGCTGTTCAAAGGAGCCCCCAATACAATATTGTATTGTGGATATTCAGCAAACTATGCAGCTTTCTAAGACACTATAAGACCATCTTCCCTTGTTAGTGTCCACTGGTCCTCTGTTTTCCCTGAGAGAAGTTATTCTGAGTTATCCCGTGTGAAATGGGAGTGGCTGGCAGTTTACCCAAATGCCTTCTCAATGGCTGCCAATCCTCTCTGGAGCCTGCCTCCACCATACAAAATACAACCACCAGCCTGCCCTCTGAGACCTTTTTCTTTTTTTACAGAGCATTTGGGCACTGATGGAGGAAGGGCAACCACATTTCTTAGAAATGAGCTACCTACATTATTAACTGGAATGTTGATTTAGTTTGCTTTAAAACCTGTATGCCTTCAGAAACTGACAGGATAAAAACACAAGTAGTCCTCAACTTATCACCACAATTGAGCCCAAAATTTATATTGCTAAGTGAGAAATTTGTTACGTGAGTGTTGCCATATTTTTCTTGTCACATTTGTTAAGTGAATCTGCAGTTTTTAAATTAGTAACATGGTTGTTAAGTGAATCCGGTTTCCCCATTGACTTTGCTGGTCAGAAGGTCACAAAAGGGGATCACATGATTCCAGGACACTGCAACCGTCATAAATGTGAGTCGGTTGCCAAGCGTCTGAATTTTGGTCACGTAACTATGGGGATGCTGCAACAGTCATAACGTGAAAAATGGTCATGTCATTTTTTTTCAGTGCTGTTTTAACTTTGAATGGTCACTAAATGAACTGTTGTAAATCAAGGACAACTTATAGCCTAAACGTACACACATATATATATGGTACATAGACACATATTTTCCATTTTGGCTGTGGTTTATTCTCCAAGCTTATTTTAATATAATTCCTGAACATTTCGTTACTAAACTAGGTAACATCAGCAGCAGGATTTTCCTATTCTTTTTAGCTCACAAGCCTCTTGTGTGCCAGTTGTTTGGAGCTATATTTGCATTCCAAGCAGCTGATTGGTTCTCTTGTTGACTTGTATTTCGAATGGTCTGGTTTCTTATATATTGATGTGTTGGATCTAAATCAATATATTTGTTAACTGCTCCTTTGGTGGAAAATCAGGTTTACGCCCATATAACTTTGAAATAATAGGAAATATTTGTAGCTTAGGTTTTAGATTTTGGCTGTGGTTTGTTCTCCAAGCTTGTTTTAATATACAGTAATACATATTAATTTAATACATATTTCCCAACCAGGCTTTAAAGACATCCAATCTTTCAGTCACCATTCTATGCTTATTCAACAAATTCTGTCCTCATTTATCTGGCTCCTTTTTTTTTTTAACTTTCCATTTCCGCCATAAATACTTATTTATTCATCTTGTCCTTTCCTCATCAAGCTTACTAATGGCTCTCTCACTTTCAGGGAATGAGTGTTAATATATATGATGTATTATCCAACTAGCCAATTCTGTTGTTCAAATATGGATTGTACTAGGATTAGGGAGATATAGTCAGGGGAGGACAAGCTTCAACTATTGTACAGTTTCTCATTTCCCCCACTATTTTATTCATTTCCTCTCATTTGTGCAACAGTCTGCAAATTCTTAAATCCAGACAAATGCATCTTTGCCTATATCCTAATACATTTCTGTACTCCCTTTATCTAACAAACACATTTTTAAAGCAATCATTGAAATGTAATGTGATTGTGTTGTTTTCTCTAATCTAACTATATATAAGCACCCCATTTATGCATATGCATCTATGTGCATGCATCAAACTGGAGGTCTGAGTGTCAGCATTTGAAAGGATGTACATATTGGTATGTATCTGCAAAATTAAATGCACAACTACTTTTTGGTTCTCATTTGGTGATGGCGTAGTAGTTATAATGCAGTATTGCAGGCTAACTCTGCTGACTGCCAGGAGTTCGATCCTGACAACCTCAAATTTGACTCAACCTTCCATCATTCCAAAGTCGGTAAAATGAGAATCCAGATTGTTGGAGGCAATATGCTGATAGTGTAAACTGCTCAGAGAGTGCTGTAAAGCACTATGGAGGGTATATAAGTCTAACTGCTATTACTATTGCTATATGGATTTTGTACAAACAAATCACTTAAGTCAGTATTAAAATTAAAACTGTACAAATTTCTCTCCTCTTCCAAACTATTGTTCAACGTGACAACCTAGGCTGTTTTGTCATAACTACATGCTGTGAATCAAAGCAAACAAATAGGTTAGGGTGCATTGAAGTATTTTTTGGAAATAAATTAATTCATCATTCATCCACCAAATATATGAAAAAATTGGCTTAATTTTAAACTGTTACTTATTTTATATTTTTGCCAAGATAATGCATTACATTTTCTTTTGTATGATCAATTTTCTGCACCTGCAGTATTTTTGTCTTTTTGTAACAATCCTCCCATTTCAGCTTGTTCTTTTTTTGTGCTTCTGGATTGTGGAATATAAAATATGCTACAGCTAAAAAAAGTAGAAACAGAACCTCTGTTTTGAGTAATTTAAAGTTTTGTGTGCCATTGTCTGGCAAGCACTAGGGGGAGCCCCCAGTCTACTGTTTTTAAACAGTTGTCCTAGTCATGAAGGCAAATAGGTAAATTCTACCAGGGATAAATATCATTGGGCTTTATTGCTTCAGGTAACAGTAACATCAATTTAGGATTGGACAAAGATCTTGAAGAGCTGTTCAGTGCTCAGATTATCCTCCTTCCACCCATTAAATGAATACGTGTAGTGAAGTGAGGTCATACACGCTACGCATGTAGGCAGACATCTTTGCACCTGCTAATCATGTCCCCTAGTGGTACATTTAGGGAGTATTTATCATTATTTAGGTACCACCCATCTTCCTCTCAGACTGACTTGTGTTCGAACAACATGCTAAACCCAGTCAGCCACTTACACTGTTATTACTGCATACTGTTGAATCTTACAACAGTTCATTTAGTGATTGTTCAAAGTTATGATGGCACTGAACACAGTGATTTATGACAGGATTTCACACTTATGACTGTTGCAGCATCCCCATAGTCATGTGATCAAGATTCAAATGTTTGGCAACTGATTCATATGTATGACGGTTGCAGTGTCCCAGGATCATGTGATCACCTTTTGCAACCATCTGACAAGCAAAGTCAATGGGGAAGCCTGATTCACTTAACAACTGTTTTACTAACTTAACAACTACAATGATTCACTTAACAACTGTGGCTAAAAAGGTCATAAAATGGGGCAAAATTCACTTAACAACTGTTTTGCATAGCAACAGAAATTTTGGGCTCCAGTTTGGTTGTAAGAGGAGGACTACCTGTACTCAGTCATGCTAATTAGGTCAAAGATCACAATTTTAGAGAATACAAAGACTTTACCACATTCTTCTCTTCTGATGGGTGTCCTTGCATCAGAAGACTCCTGGGAGGGCTGGAGAAGGACCAGACAGGAAAGCTGGTGGGGGAAGAGGAGGGAGACTTTGGCACTGAAGACCATTGTGTTTCAGAGGGGCGTTCTGTGATGGCCAAGACATGGCCACCACATTTATTTCTTAAATTTTGGGGGGTTTAATTTGCTTGCAAGACTGATTGGGGAAAATACTTTCTATCTGACTTAAAATAATTACTGGGTTAGTACTGATCATGTCCTGATCCTGAACTAAGTAGCCTCAGTAAGTTAGGAATTGCATGTCTTTACACAAAGGGAAAAACAGACCAACCTATCAAAAATAGTGCCATAAAAAACAGAATAGAAACACAAGTTAAGATAGGCAAGAAAATGGTAAGTGAGCACCTGTCCAGCCTAGATGAGTTCAAATTGCCAGGACCAGATGGATTATACCCCAGGGTTCTCAAGGAACTGGCAGATGTGATCTCAGAACCACTGAACTATATTTTTCAAAGATCCTGGAGCACAGGGGAACTACCAGAGGACTGGAAAAGAGCTAATGTAGTTCCCATCTACAAAAAAGGAAAAAAAATGGACCCAGGAAATTACAGAGCTATCAGCCTGACCTCAATACCTGGGAAGATCCTGGAAAAGATAATCAAACAACGAATCAATGAACACCTAGAGGCAAACAAAGTTATTACTAAAAGCCAACATGGGTTTGTCAAAAACAGATCATGCCAGACAAATCTTATTGCATTCTTTGACCAAGTGACAAAATTAGTGAATCAGAGGAATGCTGTGGACATAATTTACTTGGACTTCAATAAGGCATTTGATAAACTAAATCAAAACCTACTAGATCACAACCTACTTGACAAGATAGAAAAATGTGGGGTAGAAAGCACCACCACCAGATTGATCCGTAGCTGGTTGACTGGCCGTACTCAGCTTGTGGTCCTCAATGGAACTGCATCTACATGGAGGGGAAGTGTGTAGTGTGGTACCCCAGGGCTCTGTTCTGGGCCCAGTGCTCTTCAAAATCTATATCAACGATTTGGACAAGGGGATAGATGGGGACCTCATCAAATTTGCAGACGACACCAAGCTGGCAGGAATAGCCAACACTCCAGAAGACAGGCTTAAGATACAGGAGGATCTAGACAGACTTGAACACTGGGTGCTATCTAACAAAATGAAATTCAATGGTGAAAAAAGCAAGGGGGTACCTTGCTCAATAGTAGTAACTGTGAGAGGGACCTCAGAGTCCTAGTGGACAATCACCTAAATATGAGCCAGCAGTGTGCTGCAGCTGCCAAAAAGGCCAGCACAGTGCTAGGCTGCATTAACAGAGGGATAGAATCAAGATCACGTGAAGTATTAATACCACTTTACAATGCCTTGGTAAGGCCACACTTGGAATACTGCATCCAGTTTTGGTCACCGCGATGTAAAAAAGATGTTGAGACTCTAGAAAGAGTACAGAGAAGAGCAACAAAGATGATTACGAGACTGGAGGCTAAAACATATAAGGAACGGTTGCTGGAATTGGGCTTGTCTAGTTTAATGAAGAGAAGGACGAGGGGGGGACATGATAGCAGTGTTCCAATATCTCAGGGGCTGCCACAAAGAAGAGGGTGTAAAGCTATTTTCCAAGGCGCCTGAAGGCAGGACAAGAAGCAACAGGTGGAAACTAATCAAGGAGAGAAGCAACCTAGAACTAAGGAGAAACTTCCTGACAGTTAGAACAATTAACCAGTGGAACAACCTGCCTCCAGAAGCAGTGAATGCTCCAACACCGGAGGTTTTTAAGAAGAGACTAGACAGCCATTTGTCTGAAATGGTATAGGGTTTCCTGCCTGAGCAGGGGGTTGGACTAGATGACCTCCAAGGTCCCTCCCAACTTTACTATTATTATTATTAGTATGAATGTGTAGATTATGTAGTGTTCTCTATGCATCTGAAATCTGTGATTGGCCAAGATTTCTCATGTACCTTAGGTGTACAAATATACATTTGTATAAGAATTGCTTTTATTTTTGTACTCATAATAACTGCATAAAAGATTGAAGCTGGAATCTTATGCTCTGGAACTATAGCCTTTTTTTCCCAGTCAGAAATGCTATGAGTTAAAGAAAGGGAAAGATTTCCTCCCTCTGATTGTGTCTGACTCTAGGGATAGGTGCTCATCTCTTTTTCCTAGCCAAGGGAACCAGCATTGTTCAAAAAGGACAGCAGCTCACCTTGTTGCGCGATGCTTGGGTCTGAAACTGCTGGTCAACAAGCCAGCTTCTTAACCGCTAGGCCACTGTGCCCTCTCGCTGTGGGCTATGGATATACTTTTTCTGCCCATATTCTGATTTGTTTCAGCTGCCCATTAGATTTTCACATATTGAAGGGTCCTGTAAAGGACCTTCAAGCAAGCACCTTTAATGTGGCACCATTTAGACAAATGTGTTTAAGAACACTTTACTGATCTTTGTGCATTAGCCAATAGTCATTCAAGAATTTGGGGTTATTGGGAAGTAGGACTCAGTTTAGCAACGTTTGTGTGCAGTTGCCCGGCTTTAATATTTTGCCACATGTTAAAAGTTGTCAAGGAATAAGCAATATTTATACTGAAAAGTAAGCTCTTTTCAGAAAAGTTTTTTTTGCCACTGCACTGGTTTTAAAAATACCTTCCCATTTTAAAGCAACTGATTGCTTTCTTTCTTTTAAGTTGCATTGGTCCCAATGTTCTAGGAACTGCTATTGTCAGTCACATCATAATAATGGCCATATCCCACTAGCCTACTTGTTAAGATCACAATTTCATTTCCTGTGGCTCAAAAGAAGAAGGAAACACAGAAAAAACAATAATTAAAGGAACTCAGCAAGAGGAGCAGGAGAAACAATTACTTAAAGACAATTCAGGAATTTGAATTAGGACAATAGAAGAAGAAACAACTAGCTTCCCCCTTAAAAATAAATGGGCAAATAGGAGATCACTAATTAAAGAGATGGTAGCCTTGAGAAAATATTATTTCAGATTGCAAGTATTATTATAATACTATTGTCGTGGAAAAAACCAAATGAAAAAGACAAGATACAGCAACACAAAATAATAATTCTTACTTTAAGAGTCAGAGGTTTATTTTGCTAATAATTTGGAACATAGCAAGCATAATAACACAACATCACTTACATTAATAACCCATTGCAATGAGGTCCACTGACATAGCAACTCCAAAGGACAGCTATAGGCCAATGGCCCCGAGCTAGTCCTAAGCTATCATTTTTATACCTTTACTCTAACGACCACTCTCATATAGTCATTATCTTGCAAAACCAATTCCTTGTTCTTTCTTGCTGACCAGCAGTTTCCACATACACCCGTGTACACCTGAAACCTTCATCCATCTTTTACTTTCAGTTCCTCATTTCCCACGGTTACAATGCTCATGTTCTAAATATACACATAAAACTATCTACTTTGCAATTTCATATTGCACACATTGCAACAGCTTAGCAAATTACAAATAATTTGTCTGGTTAGGCATATAGCAGTTAGTCTCATTGGGACTACAGTAATTGTTTTGGGGATTTCTTGTATATCCTTTTGTGGGAAGAATCCAGAGAAAGAAATATTTTGGGAAATATTAAAAAGGCAGAATATATTTCCCCAAAGGTTTTTAAAGGCAGAAATCAACCCCCCAGTCTCTCTGTCCCAGACAGAAACCAGGTCTGCAGAAATGCAGATGTGATAATCTTGTCAGAAAGATTGGAGTCAGGAAGCTGGGATTAGAAAGAAAGATCCCTAGAATCAACAATCCCTCACACCAAAAATCCAACAGTCATCAGCCACAGCCCCAGGGAAGCAGGATATGACATTTGGGATATACTAGGATTAACCCACCACCATCAGAATACCAAAAGGGCACACTCAGACTCAGGTCAAAGTACATGACACAGGAAATACAAAACCTCAAACAGGAACAGGAAACAACCTCAAGAGACCCAGAAGGTATAAAAGCCCACCTCTCTGCTCCATGTGGTCACTTTTTTTTTCAGAGCCATCTTTCTGTCTGGCTCCCCTCTTCAATAAATTACAACCTTCTTTCTAAAGCAGTCTCCATGTTGTTTATTCTTTGCTTGGACTGGACCCTGATGAAGATTTTTCCTTCAATGCTTTGCTTTTTGATAATATTGCACCAAATATCACTTCCATCCTTTTTCTTACCTGTAAAAGATTTCTGGCAGCCCTGTGGTCATGCTGCCCACAGAAACGTATCCACAGTCTCTTCTACTGGTGCCTATGGGTTGAGTTACCACAGACATAGCAGTCCTGTGACAAGGGAAGGGGAAAAGTAGCTTTCCAGCTACAGTTCCGAGGAACATTTTTTTTCCAGTGCTGGGAAAA
The DNA here is from genome assembly GCA_034064705.1 of Bothrops alternatus. NCBI lineage: Eukaryota > Metazoa > Chordata > Lepidosauria > Squamata > Viperidae > Bothrops > Bothrops alternatus. The sequence goes on from JARGCV010000104.1 coordinate 13,143,920, forward strand.
TTGGCATATAAAAAAATCAGTTTTCTCCTCTCAGCATAGATGTGAAAGAAACGGGAGAATGATTCCTTCACTGCCAGTTTTTTTTTTATCACAAAAGTGATCACTCTGTGGATTGAAGATCTGAATCTCTACTTTGCTCTAGGGTTGAGCTTTTTATTAGAGCTCAAAAAGTCTCTAATGCAATCTTAAAATATGGTAATAATCAAGGGAGACTATGCAATAAGATTTTAGAAAACAAAAGTTCTGGGTTTGTTGCTATATGGTGTATAAGTTTGTGTATATAAGGGTGCCCCTACTTTAGAGGCTATACAGTTTAAGCTTCTGAAAGCTATACTCCATGTTCATTACTCAAGTTTAGATGCCCTTGCTTGACTAGAGATTGGCACATTTCCCTTGGAGCTGGTTTTGGCTAAAGCAAATTCTTTGGGTTGAGTCTCTGGATAACCTCATGCTACTAGATAGGTTTTTCCTCATCCCTGAGGAGGCAAATTGATTCTGATATGGCACATTGTGGCCTTGCACTTCAGGCAATATTATCACTCAGACTAGATAAAGCATTAAATGAACAAACACGATTCAGGATTTAGATCTACAAAAAAGACAAGGCTAAAATCATCCATCCCTATTATGTTGCAATTGTCGGTTCTCCATGGACAATTTCTAGGTACCTCTATAATATCCTACATGTTTCACATATAAGATTTTTTTTACCTTGGCTTGAATTGATGCACTGTCTTTTATGATGATAAAAACAAAAATACAAGCCTCACATATTGCAATGGTATATGTGTCTGCTCAGATATAGAGTCAATAATTCACGTATTGTTGTATTGCATGGCAAAGAGGGGAAAAGAGAAATGTAGATGGGTGGAAATTTAATATTTGTTTTGAATAAAACTCTCTCGTTGATTTTGTGTCTCCTGTTCTTTTTCACCTAAATCTACATTGGAGGGCTGCTATGAAGGCAAAACAGATATTCTTTGCAAGCTAAAGACCAAGGAGAAACCCAAGTACTTTCCAGAGATTCCTTTGCATGAATTCAGTGAAGACTGTAAACTATGGCTTATGGGATAATTCAGTGTTCCCCAGCTCCCAGAATTCTCAGCAATGGTCATGATGGCTGGAGATATTTACAGGTTGGATTATATGAGATCAGCCAATTATGTTTATTCAACAATCTATAATTAAAATTGTGACTTGTGCAACATGGGAATCCAGCCATTATGCACTCACATTTTTGTCCTCATATACTCTTTCTTGTTGTCCCCAAGTGAGTGCATGAAAGACCCACATCATGCAGAGTTCAAAGGTATGTGGGATAGCAGGTCAAAAAGTTGCTATCTCTTAGCTGGTATGCTCTTATTCAGGCATTTTGCCAACCAGAGATTTATTTATTTATTTATTTATTTATTTTGACTTATATGCCGCCCTTCTCCCCAGACTCAGGGCGGCTCACAGCAAAAATACAAGTACAAAAATATAAATCAATTAAAATAGTAATATACAATATAAAAACTATATAACTATTACCACTCATACATCATACAGTCCCAATCAAAGGCCCAGGGGCAGAGCGCAGCTCACACGCCCCAAGCCTGTCTGCATAAATGTGTTTTTAAGAGTTTTCGGAAAGCTAGGAGGGAGGGAGCAGTACAAACCTCTGAGGGAAGTTGGTTCCAGAGGGCTGGGGCAGCAACAGAGAAGGCCCTAACCCTAGGTCCCGCCAGACGGCACTGTCTAACAGACAGGACCTGTAGGAGGCCAACCCTATGTGCCCTAACCGGTCGCTGGGATTCATGGGGCAGAAGACGGTCCCGCAAGTATCCTGGCACATTGCCATATAGGGCTTTATAGGTCATAACCAACACTTTGAATTGTGTTCGGAGACCAATTGGTAGCCAGTGCAGCTCACGGAGGGCTGGAGTGATATGAGCATGTCTTGGGAGACCATTTGCAGACCAGATGCATTTTTTATGATGCTCCATGGCTATATTCAATGAACAGGCTTAATCAGGTTAAGCCTGGTTAAGACTTAGTCCCTACATTTCCAAAATATGGCAAGTGTATTTAATTTTAAGGAAGATTTCTATAGCTTAGCTTATGATGTGAACCCAGAGCATGTTATATAGCCAGGATGCATGAATGACCATTTGCTCAACAGATTCTTTAATCCCACATACAATTTCCTTGCCTTGTCTTGCCTTCTTTCCTTTCCTACATTTTAATATTTTTTTGACCTATCAATTTTGAAATGTCTCCAAGCGTACTGATTTCTATGGAGGCTTATTTTGGCTCTCGGTCTCTTGACATGCACTTCCTCCATTCTCTTTTTATATAATTTTTGGTCTTTGGGGTCTGGACTTTTTGGAAAGAGAGAGAATTTTGCTGCTATCCACTGGGTTTCCACACAGGAAATATATATATGTCTGGTTTACAGGTGATGGCTCATTAAGAAGGGAAGCCTTCCAGGCAGTTTTAGCATGGAGCATTTTTTTTTGCACTTGAAATGGAAATATATCATCTTGATGGTAGCATCTGCCAGCTTCTGCATTTCTCAGCTCCAACCATGAATGATAAGGAAATGCTGCTGAGGAGAAGAAAAAAAAAAGCAGGCCTGTGTCACTGAAGGGAACCTAATATCATGGACCTGACAGCTCTCTTTGCTCCAGAGAAAACAAAACAGTTGCATAGCATGTAACTACCAAGTATGCACTAACGAGATATAAAAAGGATTTGGTAATATTCTGTGCTTCAGCAAAGGGGGGTGACATGTCATGGCAGATTGCAGGAACAATTAGGGGACACTGAACCATGAAGGGGATGCATGCCTTTTGTTCTTCTTCTTCTTCTTCTTCTTCTTCTTCTTCTTCTTCTTCTTCTTCTTCTTCTTCTTCTTCTTCTTCTTCTTCTTCTTCTTCTTCTTCTTCTTCTTCTTCTTCTTCTTCTTCTTCTTCTTCTTCTTCTTCTTCTTCTTCTTCTTCTTCTTCTTCTTCTTCTTCTTCTTCTTCTTCTTCTTCTTCTTCTTCTTCTTCTTCTTCTTCTTCTTCTTCTAATCTGGTCAACCCTCCAAACAAGTCAAAGGAAGCAAATGCTGGAGATGCTGCTATTAATAGATATGTTCCCTTCATTGTTTGTAAGGATCTACGTGCTTGTTTTGCTTCAGGTGCGCTTGTGGCAGAGTGGTGTTCTCAGCAGAAGGGATGTTTGTGTGAAAATTAGGTGTGAAAGACAGGTGGCTTGGGGGGAATTTCAAATTTAGTTTACCACTTGCTCGGCTGTCAAGATCTGTGTTGCCTAGAAATAATTAGAAATAAAAGGTGTGTGGGTACAGGAGTATGAGACAATCAGAAAAAGGAGGCGTTCCAATAATTCCAAACAGAAATGGATGTAACAGCCATCAGTCCGGCAGGTAGCCATACTTTATAAGTTTTGTCTGGCCTCAGAAGTTAAGCAGGGTTAGGCTTAATTGGTACTCAAAGAATTTTGGATTGTTAGATAGACTAAGAACTGATCAAACATCCTGCCCAGAAAACTGTATGGGTATGTCCATGTAGAGACAGCAGTTGAGCTCAATTCAAAGACATCTTTATTCTTTTTAAAAATCTTAGAATAAGTTCCTGTATTTCTGGGATTCAGTGAATTAGATGTTCGGGCCCAAGAATAAATAACTCTAAAGGACTGGAACTTGGTGGTCCGGGAAGGAATTAGTGACTTTTCTTTCAGAACAACTTATTTTTTACTTAATACAAATGCTACATGCTTCCTTTCAAGGAAAACCCAAATTTAAATGGGCCAAGTGTCATGTTTAATTAATTAATTAATTAATTAATTAATTAGATTTTTATGCCGCTCCTCTCCAAAGGACTCGGAGTGGCTAACAACATAAACAAAACAAACACCTCAGCATTTAAAAAGAAAAAAAAACCTAAAACCAAATCTACAAAATTTAAAAAGACCCCCCAAACACATTCATCATTCACACACAATCACAGTCATCCCCAGGCCTGCCGGCATAAATAAGTTTTTAAATTCTTCTGGAAGGCCGGGAGAGTGGGGGAAACGCGGACTTCAGGGGGCAGTTGGTTCCAGAGGGTGGGCGCCACAACAGAGAAGGCCCTCCTCCTAGGACCCGCCAGACGGCATTGTTTCGCTGACGGGACCCGGAGGAGGCCGACCCTGTGCGCTGTCACCGGTCGAAGGGAAGTATGTGGCAGAAGACGGTCCCGTAAGTTGCAGCTGCCTGCCTTTGGCTCTGCTTTGGTGCGACTCTTAAAGACCTGGAGATGCAAGAGTGTTTTGCCACCACTACCATAATTTACTTACCACTATGATCTCTTTCTTACTTCTTCTGTACATTGACCATCTCTTAGTAACTTTAACACTGAGCTCAGCTTTTGATGACTTCATGGACATATCCATTTAGCTCTCTTGACATACCACAAAAATGGTATGCTCTTGTCATCTTACATGGTCACTGAATATTCAGTCTGCCCCAGAGCTCTGGAATAATCTGTGATGTTCCATCCACATACTAATGAGGCTTGACTCTGTTCAGCTTTTTAAGATTAGCAAAGGTCATATTACATACGGCATGGTATAAGGGTACATGTAAATCTATGATGGATGTTGGCATTATAATGAAGTTTTCAGGATGCACTTATCTGTTGGTGGGATTTGAGGTCATCTGGTTGCTCAACTGTTATGAAGCCCAATAGAACAATGAATTGACAGCAAAAGGAACTACAACAAGATGAGGATGAGGAAATTAGAGAGAGTAGGGTACTGGGGAAAGCAAAATGTCTGCTGTTATTAGAATTTTATGGGTAGCAATGATATTGGATATGGGAGGAGGTGAGATGAGAATGCAAAATGGCAAGAAGTTTCATTTATTTGTTTATTAATAAATTTGATATCTTTATTGTGTTTATTGCAAAACTGTATGACTAGAGAAATTAAGGCTCTTTATTGATCATGTGCCATCTAGTTGTTTTTAACTTCTTATGACCACATAGATTTTCCTGATTATGATCTTTCTTTAATTTGACTTAATGAGTTTAAAATCAAGACCAATATTAAAAAAATAAATAATTAATTTTTAAAAGTTGGAAAGAGATGCCTTGTTAGTATCTTCCCAAATATTGGGTGAGTGGCAGCCAAACATATCTCTTTAGCCACATTCCCATCCTCAGTAGCTGCACTTCTGGCACTAGAGCAATCTTCAAAATGGCTTCACTTGCTGATTTAAGTAACTATGAATAATCTTCATAATAGAAGGAGTAGTGGATTTTTTTGAGCCCCACATGTCATAGATGCTACCAGATGATGCCAGCGTCTGATGTCAGTCCTACCAGTTTTCTGTATCAAATATTTTCAAAGAAAAAAAATATTTAAAATACATATATGAGATATGTAAGGTGTACAACTTTACAAACACACTTTACAAATATGAGAAACACAGCAATCACATAAATCTGGAGTCAGAATCAATGGCATCCATGAACCACATGAATGCCACAATTATGTATTTGCATCATGACATCAGATGCAAGTACATAAGTTACAGTTTTTGAATGACGATGTTATCCTGCATGGATCATCATTTGCTTCCCCCTGCTTCTGCCCTTGCCCAGCTATATGGATGTTCATGGAATGATATAAACAACATTGTAGTTGCTGCAACCCAAGCTGTTTATTTATTTGTTTAATACAAGTTTTATTAGTTTTTTCATTTTACAAACAAGTGCTTAAGAATCAACATGGTGGCAGGGTAATCAATTATCCAAAAGCAAAATCATACTTATATAATTCAAATTAAATCATTAAAAAGCCCCTCTCTATTCCCTCAGATAATATATTATATTCAGATCAAAATATTTCAATATAACTAAATCAATCAAAACAATCATCAATAACATTTCATCTAGATAAATCCTATGTTAAGCTTTACTATTTCAATTGCTATAATCCATTTTGCTAATATAAATACGTAATTAATACTTCAGGTATCTCTCCATTCCCCTTTCCTTAACATCATCTATAATCATTTATTAATATCATTTCATCTTTTTTTCTTTTCCCTTCCCTCCTTTCCCAATCTTCTTCCATTACAAAATAACTATCATTTCTAATAACAAAAATATTAGTTCAGAAAAAAACAAAAGACAAAGAAAAACAACAAAAAAGAAAATACCTTTCTACTCTATTATACTTTATAATCTATAAATCCTTCAATTTCTATATCAAACTCCTTTAACTCCCTCCCAAAATTACTATATCCACAACAAACAGGTTAAGAGACAAACAAACATCTTCTTATTAAATTCAAATCTTTAATTATTTTTATTCAATCTAACATCTTTAACTATCTTGAACCATAAGTCAATCCATATCTGGTAAGCCTTTTAAACCCGTTATGTAGAGCCATGAATTACACTCTTAAATCTTATTCTGGCTTTCTTTTTGTGCCAGGCAGGTTTCCATAGCAGCGTCTCTATATCAATGAACAAGTCTCTTTTTGTGCCTCATAGTATCATTTGGGTCGAACAAAAGCATCCCCTTTTCTGTTTTAAAGACCTGACTCCTTTGTAGATAGTCCCTTGTTGTTTTAAAGATTAAAGTCTCAATATTTGGATCTGTTGAATAGCAGACTCAGTTATGTCCAACTTTGTAATTAATAATTGCTTCTCCAAGCTGTCATAGTTCTCAATTAATTGAGTTTGTATAGATTGTGTATGAAGTAAAGTAAAATCTTCTTTATTATTAGTTGATTCCGCTTCTATTGTTTTTTGGTCTATAGAATGCCCAGATAAAATCTGGAGATCAGTTTGTAGATTCAAAGCAGAGTTTCTATTTTTTATTACTATGGTATATTCTTTTATTTGTGAACATATTTGCTCAGTAACTTCGTAATTTTTTCCCAGTATGAGTTTATAGTCAAGTTGTGGAAAAGATTTCTCCATTTCAACAATGATTAGAAACAGTCTGTTATCTTTTAGTGGAGGCTATGTTCCAAAAACATTTAGTCTGTATCCACCCCCACAAATACAGCTGTTAAGTTTCTTTGTCTTTTATCTTTTCCCTTTTATAGTAGTCTGAAGGTCAAAGTCAATCTCACTATCAGAGAAAAAACAGTTGCAATTTTAACTTTCTCCACCAGATGTCCTCAGTAGACTATAAAATCTCCTCCCAGACACCAGGAATGACTTAACAAGTCAGAAAAAACAAAAAAGAAAAGAAAATTCTTTGCATGTAAATTAAATCCAGTAGTAAGTTCAATGTTAAAAGTTTTTTCCAAGACCCCAAAGTAGATAAAAAAAATCAAAAAAAAAATCAATTTAAAATAGTTCAGTCCATTTAAGCTTCTCTTCCCCACTCACAAATGCTGCTTTCTTAGAATAGGGAATTAATTTCAAAATGCTCTTTACAGGGCAAAAAAAAAGGAGAACCAAGAGAGGGAAAACAAAAGATTCTCACCCGGCTCAGCCATGGTGGGTCCTGCATTTATATGTTCTTCTGACTTCTGGTTACAGCGGCAAGATGATCAGCCATTTTACTGGCCGATCTTTCTGCTGCCAGCCCAAAGGAGCAATCTCGGACTGTGGAAGAAGCTGCCACTCTCCCATGATCAACGAGGACCTCCTCAGCAGTAGCCACCCCTACAGGGTGGCTTTTCGACCCGATTAAGGGTCTACCGGCAGCGGAGAACCAGCCGGGGAAGAGAGCCATCTCTCCGCACAGAGGTAGATGCCGCGATTCAGAACCAGAAGTCCCAAGCTGTTTATTCACTGGCTTATTTTTCCCAGTACCAATTCTGTTTTTCAGTTCTCAACAGCTTTTGTTCTCCAGAATGATCAGCAAAGGGGCTTGAAGAAATATTTATATAGTTGAGCATCTACTTTGCATGCAACAGTTCATCAAGTTATTCCTTGGTATCTTCAGAAAATGGATGAGAGCTTGGGAATTACAACAAATCAGTACAACAAGATGGGCACAAAGTTTAGGCTGATATAAAGCTCTTTTCTGGATTTATCAAAGTTGGCAGATCAAATAACAGAAACGATCACTTGTAGGAAGAACTTGAATTGAATTGAATTAATTGAATTAATTAAATATAGTGAGTGCCCCCAACACATTTTGTTTGGCCCTGAGTGTCTGCCCATGATGATGAAGAATGGAGGAGACCAGTGGATAAAATGAAAACTGATCATATTCAGGCCACTAGTAACGCATTATTAATTCTGTTTTAGAATTAGAAGCAGAATGAGATCCTGCTGATGCAGTCAAAAAACCAAACTCAATTGCTTCTCTTGGTTGTAGCTACAGTTTCAGGCACATACATAAACACAAAAGAATTCTGACTTGAAAAGCTGACCCACAACTACCTGTATTAAATGGAAGCTCTATCCTATAGATATCATGCATTGGCTATGCATTTCTTGTTGTTTTTATCAAAGTGGGTAACTTATGGCCCTGATTTTCAGTGTATTGGAGAATAAAACATTTGTTAACCTATTTGCTTGCTTATAATATTTTGCAAAATTTGGAGGTAGCACTGATCATGACTAATATTTATCTTACCATCTAGCTCCAGAGTGGATCTAGAGGGATTTAGTTAATACAAGACTAGGTGGTATTTTCTTTCCCTAAGATTCAGTGTAGGTTGAACTTAAAGGAAGCATGTATGCACTCCCACTTGAGAACATCAAAATTGCATTGTCATATTAGAACAGGGCCAACGAAGACTAGCAATTGGTTTCCAAAATTGGTTGATCTGTTTATGCTAGAAGCTTAGGAGATGAAAGTTTGATAATGGTGATGAAAGTTGTTGATGAAAGTTTTCCAGTGGGGTTTCTAGATGAATCAATCCATGTTCCACTCCTCTGTGCTTTCTGTCACATAGGTCCTCCCTGTATGTGGACAAATAGATACTATACCTAACTTTTCTTGGTAAGCTACCATTGCTTAGAGGTGGGATACATGGTTTGCACGGGTGGCAACTTCACCCAGGTCAGACAAAAGTTCAGTGCACGTATTCCTCAGTGACTCTTGGCTTCTTTATTTAATGTTCATAAATGGTTGATTGCCCAAGGCAGAAAGAACTTTCTCTTTGGAGTATTTCTTGAGAAATTGTCAATGAATAGTTGCTGAAAACTCCTTACACTTTTTTCCAGTTCAGTACAAACACTTCTGGAATAACTTTATACCATTTGAAAGTGACATGAAAGATACACAAACGAAATTATGAAGAAGGAGGAAAAGAGGAAGGGTTTTATTCATGCCCATTAGGACTCAGGGCAGACTGATAATCTTCCTCCAAAGATACGAGGATGAAATTAATCAAACATCTGCATAAAGCAGGTGCAGCAACATATACATTCTATTTTTTTGTATTTTTGTAATCCATTCTTTTAATTTTTTTTAAACAAATTTTATTGGTTGTTTTTAATTCTTAAGACAAAGTGCTCGAGACATCACACCGTGGTGCTGGGGCAATCAAAAATCCAAAAACAAAACATATGTAAATAACTCAATCAGTACATCAAATATTCCCTCTCTATTTCCATCAAATAGCTTATATATTTAAAATAGTCTATTTCTAACTTAAATTTATATTAATCCTAAACCTGTTTTAGAGCTTTATGCAATTACAAGACCATAATCAAATTTAACTTTAAATAAGCACATTATCAGTTCAGGTATCCCTTCCAAATATATCCTAATTCTTTAATTTCATCATAAATCTTGTTTATTCCTTCTTCCACTAATATCTCCCAGTTAAAATAAAGTATTAATCTATCCTATACATATCTAATCCATCAATCAATAAATTTCTTTAAGGTGACACAATAATATCAACCTTAAATCATTTAGGTCCAATAGACAAGGTTCTGATTTCATCCAATTAATTATCAGACTTAATAACATCCATATTATCACATCATCTTATTAAAATAACATTCAATTAATTATTAATTCAATCCTGATCTAGAACACCTCTTCAGTTTTCTTCATTCCATTATATAATAATTTTCATACATATAAACCTATTATTCCAAAGCATACATTCTTACTTTATTTAATATATATATTCTAATAATCACCCATTTTTCTTCTAACTCAAGAACTTAATCCTTAAATCAATCCATAATTCTAAGATGCCTTAATTCCAGTATATATAATTTTAAATTTCTCTTTTCAGTCTTATTCTAGGTTTCTTTTTCTGCCAAGAAGGTTTCCACAACAACGCTTCCCTTTCAGCTGTTAGGTCTCTCTTTGTTGCTTGTGATGCCATTTGAGGCAGTAACAAGCCTCCTGTCCTCTGGATTGGACCTCTATTTCTCTTATTCTTGAAGCCTCGCTGCTTTAAAGGTTCAAATCTCAGTCTTTGCTTTTTCTGATCCTCAAAAATATAGATAAGATGCTTGTAAGGTGAAATAAGTTCCTCTGTATCCTCAATGAAGTCATCTTTTAGTGTATTTTAGTTTGTAGAATAGTCAGATGTAGTCTGCAAATCACTTTTAAGACTTAAAGAAAAATTTCTGGTTCTTAGTTCTGTGGTAATCTTTTTCATTGTAGCAAATTCCTCCTTAATCTCCCTTAATTCCTCTTCTGGTATGTTTTGGTTTGTAGAATAAACAGATGTGATCTGAAAGTCAGTTTCAGAGTTTGGGGTAGAGTTGACTCTTCATTCTGTAGTAATCCCTTTCCTTATGGCACATATTTCTTCAGTAACCTCGTAAATCTTTTCCAGTATAAGCTTGCAATTTAAGTGAGAGAAAACCTGGCTGGACTGGAGACAAGTCCCCAGACGCGATCGGCTTCACCGCATATCGGAACCGGAAGTCCATTCTTTTAATTTATTAAGTGTTCAGTGGCACACTAGAATTTTGGAGATATAAGCTTGCCTGATTCTGTAAAGATCTGTTGCTGGGAAAGAGAAATTATATGATTACAATGAAATTCTAAGCATTATTGAAGCATTGCCTTTTCTTCCCTTATTTATTATTAGGGAAGTAAGCTATTGACACTTTCTATGATACTTAAAAGTAGGAGTATACGTTCCAAGAATATATGAACAGTATTGGATCCTGAGGGAAATAGTGTGTCTATTTTTAGCTGGTAGATTCCTCTAAAATTTAGAAGTAGGTCAGCTACAATTATGGCTAATGGGTATTATCCTTCTCTCCAGACCCATGGAGTAATATGACTAGAGCTACTTACTAGCTGATTCTCCAGGAATTTCTCTAGTGTCCTGTTAAATTCAAGCAAATTGGTTGATATTTCATGGGAGTAAATTTCATAATGTTATTATGTACATATAAAAACCTATTTTCCTTAATATGTGCTGAATCTTTGATCTAATAAGATTCCTTGGATGCCAACATCATCTTTTTCCATTTTTCTATCAAGTTTCCCCTTAATAGCCTTTTTTCTCAGATGAAAAGTCCAAAAATGTGTGTGTGTGCATGTGTATATAAACATGCACGCACACACAAACACATTTCAATAGGAAAATTATAAAATAATCTTTTGATGTATACATTTTGGGAGCTGGGCTTTTGTCATCATCACAAGTTTTGGAGAGCCCTAGTAAAATGCCCTCTGATGGCATCTCTCCCTGTTCTGATGCTACTGTAGCTTGCATGCACATATCACAATAGGAAATTCTTTGAGATCTGTAAAACTCAGAACCTGGGGGGAATTGTAACAAATCAGTGTCATTTTGTGATCTTTAGAATTTTTACTTTCACCTCTTTGCTAGCTGTTTCATATTATAAATCAAGCAGCTCTACAAGTTAGCTCACTGAATACTGTATATTTATGATTTTTACACTGAAAAGTGAAAAGCTTTTCTTCTGTTTTTTTTCAAAAATGTTTCTGTATCTCTTGTGAGATTAGTCTAATCTCCTAAGAGGGGAAAGAAAGGCTGGTCCCTCTAGTTGCACATGTTCATGCTTTATAGTGGCAATATGACAGTTACTTACCGGTAATCATATCATTTGTTTAATTTTTTACTTGCCAGGAAGGTAGGAGAATTAGGGAGCCCTCTGTCTCCTACATCAGAGTTTAGGAGGGAGAAAGACAAGGGAGTTATCCCTTGGGAAGATTGTGTTGGTAACTGCTATCCAAGGCAGCATGTCTGTTAAGGAATAAAGACTCTGAGGGCTTTGGAGAAAGCAAGCTTCATACTTCCTTCTCACAGGGTCAATCCTGCTTGTTGTAGTCTCAATCAGACAACATGATAAGGGTCAGTTCTTTGAGGTAGGCTAAGTCAGGAAACAGACACTCCAAGAATGACTGGAACTCCATTGGTATCAGCTATAGTAGCAGAACCTTGAAAACCTAACAGCACTTTCCCTCTCTTCCTCTTATATCTTGAAGAGCTAAGGTGGAGTCAATTTAAGTTATGTTCTAGTCTTTTCTTTTTGTCCTGGGTTTAAGGTACTGTATGCTTTGTAACTGCCATGGCATAGTTGTTCCTAGGTCACCTCCATGGTTCCTTAGACCAGTGGTTCTCAACCTTTTTAATGCCGCGACCCCCAACCGGTCATAAGTCGAGGACTACCCAATCAGTCGTAAGTCAAGGACCCCAACCGGTCGTAAGTCGAGGACTTTCCCTGCCTGGGAGTGCCGCCCCCTGCGCCGGCCGAGGCGTAGCTGGCAAGGGGCAGTGACGGCGCAGGGCGACCACCGGCTGGGCCACCAGCTGGCCCAGCCCAAGGGAAGTAAGGCACCCGCCGGGCCCCACCCGCGCCAGCAATCCTCCCTGCACCCATCGGCCTCCCACCTCCCATCCCTGGCCCTCTTTTACTTACATTTTTAGTAGTTGCTCAGCAGGGAGGGGTGGAAACTTCCAGACAGCTCGCCTTCGCTGCAGACAACTTGCAGCACCGTTTGCAGACTGGGACTTTTGGTGGGCTCAGCAGGGCAGAGACAGCCTGGACAATTCCTATTGGCTTTTGAAAGCCAATAGAATTAGACTCTATTCAAGACAGTCTATTCTATTGGCTTTCAAAATCCAATAGAATAAGAGGGAGTAGCACAGCTAAGGAAAAGGGGAAAAAAATGGCGGACTGCGTTGTTTGGTGACCCCCGTGAAATGGTCGTTCGACCCCAAATGGGGTTGCGACCCACAGGTTGAGAACTGCTGCCTTAGACTAAGAAAATGGCTTAATTCTTATGTGATGCCAACTTACAATTCTCTAATTTTATTTTAGCCTTCTCTGGTGTATTATGTGGATCCAAACATAACTTTACAGAAGAGTTACAACTTAAGGACATTTGTAAAACGGGGAAAGGAATCAGATCTGGCTGGGTCAATAAAATAATTAAAACCAATAACATAGTTTAAAAAGATATGGGATAATATACAGTATACCTTACAGAGGAATTTAGGCCAAGAAAGCTAGATAATAATGCTAGTATTCCTTTCACTGATATTTTTTGGGGTGTGGGGGGGGGAAGAGTTAAGTACAGCCTTTTTTCAGTTGCAGAATTCATTTCCGAAGGTATAAGAATGTTTATTTTATTCTTAAATGAAAGCAGAAATAGCAAGAATGCAGATAGCCTTTTCTTCTCTCACTTTTATTCTCAGAGTCCTTCAAGCTGATGGAAAAGGGTATCAAGAATTCAGCCAACATAGCAGGATACGTTTCTTTTCTTTTTGTCCTGCCTTTTGCTGATCACTGCGATCTCAAGCAATGCCAAGGATCTCCTTCTGCTTAATGCACATTTATAAATGCTATTGAAAGAGCCTTTCATTCATGTATCAAGGGCCGCTACAGTGACAGCAGAAGTGATGCATCAACCCTGCTGAACAATGGGATATCACCTGCAAGTGCCTCCTGCATTCACCAGATCAGGATGGCGCCTTTTTACTGCAAATGTCTCCATCCTGCACTTTGTGATCATTAGTGCCCTGTGCTGCTTCTGCGTGTAGGTAGAAAAAGAGGATCAGGCAAGACATGTCAAAGTATAGAAACACTTTGTTTTAAATATATCTTTAATTTTAAACAAAATAATAAAGATAAAATGCTGAAAAGCACCAGTTCCCCCAAGTCATCTTTTATCCCCAATGCCCTTAGATTCCACGCTGGTTTCAAGACTATTTTTAGGTTGATAGTGAGTAATGTGGGTGGGTGGGTGGGAGACAGGACATCCACAAGGGCAGCCATTTTTTAAATTTCTAGATCATGCTTCTAATCTGTCACCCTGAATATTTGGGGGAGGAGGGACTCCATAAACAGTAGTGCAAATGAATTTCTATTATTATATGTACAAGTAGTCCTCAACTTACAACAGTTCATTTAGTGACCAAAGTTACAATGGCACCGAAAAAAGTGACTTATGACCATTTTTCACACTTACAACCATTGTAGCATCGCCCTGGTCATGTGATAAAATTCAGACGAAGGGCAACTGACTCATATTTATGACAATTGCAGTGTCCTGGGATCATGTGAATATCTTCTACCTTCTACAACCTTCTGATAAGCAAAGTCAATGGGGAAGCCAGATTCACTTAACAACCGTGTTACTAACTTGTGATTCACTTAACAACTGTGGCAAGAAAAATCATAAAATGAGGCAAAACTCAGTTAACAATGTTTCATTTAGCAACAAAAAATTTGGGCTCAATTGTGGTCTTAATTCGAGGACTATCTGTATCTTATTTAAAGGGAATGAGTCTGACAATTACTATTCAGAAGTGAAATAGGATTCCAAATATCTCATAATATAACAAAATTCTTTTTAAAAATTACTCAGAAAAATGGAAAAAAATGGATTCAAGCTAAACACTTACACTAATAAGATCAATACTAATCAGAACCATGTATTACCCCTCTGTAATTTTTGTATTCTAGTCACTGTAATGCTCTTGGCCCATCTAGCTGTTCCTCACACACTGTTAAGTGTTCTCAATAGTCATATGACCAATGCAATCTTAAAGGAGTTTTATGAATATTCCTTTTGATCGAAAGAATGACTGGGCAGCCCTTCAGTTGGTTTTTAATATAAAATGACATCCCAAAGTCAATTTTTAATTAAAAATGGAAAAACAACCAGATGGATAAACATATTTATGCATTAGACCTAAGCTACCCTTAGCCCCAGAGTTAATGTTGCATGTTGGCTCCTAAATGGCTGCAATCTTAGTAAAGACTCAGCATTTATTAAACACTAATTCAGTCTAATGAGTTGGGTAATTCAGACAAGAGGGAAGAGGTGATCCACCAGCCAAATGTAGAAGCATTTTTAATTGTCATTAAATGCATTTACAAGTCTTTGATGCATAACAAAGCTTTGACAGCAATCATCAGAAAAAGTATATTCAGTAAGACGGTAATAGTAGCAGAAGGAGGTCTTAAAAATAAAGCAAACATATGGATCAAATGCATGAACCAGAGATATTTTAATCACATTTCAACCCCCCTTTTTCTTTGTTTTATCAATAACATGGGGGAGGTTCTCAGTCTTATGGATCCACTTTCAGTTTGAAATTTGAATACATAAAGGACCTAGACCTTCCAAGTACATTATCCTATACGAATTAGAATGGTTCCAAAAGGATTGGAACAGTTTTTGTTGAGAATTTAGAAGTTAATCCATACAGTCTAATCAAGGAGTAATGCTTTTTTCAGTTCTTGATCCAGTAATAGATTACAATTGATTATGCTCAATTTTGTCTTCTTTCCCTCCCTATATTTATCAGTATCAAAGTCCACTGTTTTTACTTATGTTTCCATTTAGAATGGGATAGCATTTCAAGGGAGGATAAACATTACTTGAAAGAAGAGGACATATATAACTCAGGGATGAACTGTAGAGTCCTGGGTTCTCACTGAGCGTGGTTGTTTGCTTGCAGTCCTAACTGATTAAATAACCTCATTAGTGCTACTGACTTGTGGAGTTTGCTCCCTGTTGATATCTACTAGTTTGCCAGTGTTGGCATAGGGCTGTGGCTTTCTCCTTGGTAGTTTTCTGCTTGATTTTTTAAATCTGGTGTTGATCCATGCTTATCTGGTGCAAGCTGTTGGACAAACAGTTTTTTGGTCTCTTTGTTTTCTTCTTAGCTTTATTTATCGTCCCTTTTGAATGGTTTAAATGTGGTTTATCTCTATGAATCTACTGAAACTGATTTGTCTGAATGCCAAACTCTAAGAATTCCCTATATTTTTGTATTTGGCTTGGTCTAGCATGATCACAGTTTTCCAGCTTGAAACTATGATTGATTGTCCATGTTTTATGAGATTAAGGAGTTTTCATTGTGTCTTCTGACTGCAAGTTGGTGTTCATGGATGTGCCCTGCTAGACTTCTGCCTGTCTGTCCTACATACTGGCTGTTACACTGGATGCTGTAGATTATTCCCGAAACAGAGTCAAGTAATTACATTGTTACCACTAGTATGGTGATTTACCACTGCTGGTGATTTAATTAATGGTGCTGGACTTCCATGTTGATTTAATCAACATTCAAAATGTTTGCTTAGCAACTGAGAGGCTCATTAATTTGAGTAGTAATGAATTGATCTGTCTTGCATGTCCCCTCAATCTGTTTTGCCACTGAGTCTCTCAGTGCCCTTCAGTGTCCAAGGCAGGGCTATCTCCTGCTGCTTTCCCATCTATATCACCAGTCATGATTTATATTTCCTTTTTGGTGATTCACCTGTCTTATGTTTGAGTTTATCAAGCCATTAATTCTCTTAGGGCACCCTTTTCACATCAGTTTGCCTTCTGACAAACTGTTATGCATTAGCCACAAAACACATGCAGAGAGATATACAACAAGAAAGTGTATTTTAGGGCACCTTTTTAGATCATGAAGCAGGGCTGGTGGTGATATTTACTTCCTTTGCATTGTAATACAGACAAGCCTAATATTCTTAAAAATGTAAACAGGATTCTGATTATTAATTTTGAATGTTTGTACTTTTCCAAATGTGTACTGCAGTTCTTTGATAAAAAAATGCACACATATATGTATATCAAGGAAAATTCTGGAGGAAAAAAGGAATATTACAAGAAAACATTTCCTGTATTAGGAGAAATTCTATACAAGATTTACTCCAAAAATACAAACTAGTGTAGGAATGGGAGAGAGTGAATTTGCAAGTATCATAGAGAATAAAAAAGATAGTTTGTTTCTCCTTATATGTGAAGGACATGCCAAATCTGTTAAGCCCCAATTAACAAATTACAATAAATCAATAACTAATGAAATCATTTTTTTCAGGAGATGTATTAAAGCAGCATAATATTGTTTAGGGAACTTAAGTGCCCTGATGTGTGGACTTCAATAGTGTTGCACCAAGGTATAGCATCTTGATCAGACAACTTAATATTCCCCAAATATTCCATGATTACTTTCCAAGATGGCCAGCATTTCCTAAAACTTATGGGAATAACAAAACAGTTCCCAAACTGAAATATCCTCCTCTGGGTTTCAGAGGGGATGAGTTTGTTGGGGGAGAACTAAATGTAACTCTGGTGTTACAGCAGAATATGAGTTTGTTCTGATTACCTTAAAGCTCAAATGATTAGACAAAGATGAATTCTAGAAGAAAAGCAAATGTCAAATGCTTCTACATAATGTTAGACTAACAAAGAAAGCCAAAATGAAAAAAGTCTTTAGAAAAACAAACTCATTGTTTGGAAGAGAAGGTAGATCAGGGAAAAGAGATTTTCTGAGATTTTGATCTTCCTTTTCTAGACTTATCTTATTCTGATGCCAACACATTGTTTCCTTGAGTTATTCCTTCCCTTATTGAAGCTCAGGTAGAATAGATCAAGAGCAGTTAGAAGGTATTAGGCTTGGAATATGGGAAAAGATATTTAATAGCAAATTATGTTACCTGTGTAGTAGAAGAAAACTGCAAAACCCATATAAAGAGAAATCAAGTTACAATCTGATAATTTCTAGTAAGATAGAAAAAAAAGACCAGTTAAGCTTGTATCTTATTGGGTAATATTACTTCCTCCCTCAAACATGGGCTAAGCAGTAAAAAACAGTGCCTTGCTTACTTGAGTGACACTGTTATATCATCACCCCTCTATGTGGTTCTTGTTATCAAAAACAATAGAAAAAATGTGATATTTGGATTTCAAAATATTGCCTTCTCTTAACTAAATGACCCAGTAACTGGATAGCTTCAAATGTCTATTTGACCTGTTTAATTCTGTGTGAATTTACTCACAGGAAGGCTACAGTGTAAATCAGTTTTTTCCTAGTCTGGAAAAACTATAGTCTTTATAATCTGGTGTTCCTCAGAGGCCTTGGGACCATAGCTCCCAAAATACCCAGAATTTCCAGCCAACATGCCAATAGCTGTGTATTTTGGGCGCTGTAAACCCAACATATCTGGAAGACACAGTTTGCAGAAGGATTGTATAAATACTTTATCATATGAGTCAATGGAGTTTGAAATGGAAAACAGTTCCATCATTTCAAGGCTACATCCAGATTCATTGTTTAAGTAAACATAAGATGGGGAAGAATGGAAAGTTTCCCAGCATTTGCTTTCAGTGAGTGTTTTGTTGCTCAAGGTTAATGGTTCAGCAGGCAGCCTTGGAATGGATGTTTGACTATCAAAATGCTGATATGTCCTGGGAGGAGAGAAAAACAGATAACTGTGTGAAGAGCAGCAATCTTGACAAACGCAGATTAAAAAGTGATGGCTTTTATTCATACAAAGAGACAAATCTTTTTAAAAGCTAATAAATACTTGACAAGATAGCTCTCTTGGCACTGATGAATGGTGACAAGTCCGTCTGGCTACAAGAGAGCAGAATCCAACATATAGAATTAGTGCCATGATGTTCGTTGTGCATGACATTGACTGTGGAAAATGAAGAGGAAGATGGAATTAAAGGCGACCAAGGACTCTGGATGCCATTAAATCAAAGGCTGTGGCACCCCACAGTTATGTTTTCAAAAGACTTCCTAAAGAGTAAGAAAAAAATGAGTTAAATTGGGCACATACAGATACACATATTCAGTATGGACAGAATTGCAGAAATAAGAAGAAAATAATGCTCTTTTAGTATATATTCTCCAGTTGGAGGAAATTGTTGCAATCTCTTTTTTTTAATGATGTATGTTGAGGGATTTATAAACCATATTGATATTTAGTTTGGACAAATGAAATATGGGCAGCAAAGTGAAAAAGGTAGCGGATGAGTGGAAAAAGTTTATACTGCAAGATAAAAAGAGTAGCTCATGTTATTTAAAGGACAACAAATGAGAAGTATCATTTGTAAGAATAATAGTTAAGCAAATATGGCTTTATTGATTGAATGACTTCATGGAAAGGGAAAGGATGGATAGAAGAAACTGGGCCCTTCCATGGAGGACAGGGAAGAACTGACTCTTTTTTCTGAATAAGCATCTTTGTTCTGGTAAGCTTCTTTTTCTTACATAGTGCAAAATGCTTGCTTCGAAATATACATTTCTGCTCCAAGGAACCTAGGTGTAATTGGGAGCACAAAATAGAAGGGGGTTGATGATGATGGTGTCTCTCTCTCTCTCTCTCTCTCTCTCTCTCTCTCTCTCTCTCTCTCTCTCTCTCTCTCTGTGTGTGTGTGTGTGTGTGTGAGAGAGAGAGAGACAGACAGACAGACAGAAACACACACACACACACACACACAAATGATTTTAATTATATATTCCTTCTCAGAGGATAGCTTGCCCAATCACAGCCTTTTATACATGCTGGGACTACAACCCCCAGATTTCCTAGTCAACATCACTATTACAGTCGTTGCTTGTCTGGAGGACATCTTGCTGGAGAAGGTTAGAACAGACTATGGAAACTCTGTGGTTGAACTTTGTGAAAAAAGTGGTTTTGAAGAAGGATCTGAAGGAAATTAAAGAAGTACTATAATTCAGATATCTTATTCCAAGTGTAAGGGATAGCAAGGGAGAAAGGTTGAATTTGAGGACAAAACTTCCTCAGAGGGCTGTGGGTGACAAAGATAATGAAGCCTGAGAAAAGGGTTATTTCATGATTTTTTTTAATCTATTAATTTTTATCCTGTTTTTCCACCAAATGCTGCTCAAGGTTGCTTACAATAGTAAAAATCACAGTACAAATTCTGAAAAAAGAAAAATAGGGCAAATAGAGCAAGGAAATATGATCAAATAGAGCTACAACTTATGCTATAAAGGCCCTAGATAAACAAAAATGTTTTGCTAGCAAAACGTCAAGGAGGGAAATAGAGAAAACTTTGATAAGGAGTACCAGTCCTACCTTCTACCGCTTAAGATATTGGTGGAAGAAAAAGCAAAGCATTTCCTGAATATTTTAAAGAGTTTTAAACTTGTATATATTATGGTATGTGGGAAATACCTCAGGAGACAAGTGGAAGACCACAGATTAGACAAATGGCAGTTCAGTCAGCAGAAGATAGGTGGACATGGCAAACACCTCAGGAGATGCTCTCCCTCATTTCTTGGACTGTAAAGACGAGCCAGGTGGAGAAATGTATTTTGCTGAAAGATTCATATCAGCCTTGAAAGGTAGTTCAGACAAGTAACACAACCAGAAGTACTAGCTCTAACTTTATTGTAAGATTACCTTTATAAAGTTTTGCAAGTCTTGGAGAAGAAGACTGAAAGAATCCAACAAGACTCCTACTGGATTGATGGTTTAGCTAGACCAACCAATTTCTGGAACTACAAGCAATCCATGAAAACAATTAGTTATATGGCTATGGTTCTCTTACAAGAAGGGGAGTAGCTGAAAGGAAAGCACTTATTTGACTGCAGAAGCTCCCAAGATTATTCCTGCCATTTTCTGTTAAATAAAGATTAAGTAGTAATTGGTAGGGAATTTGTGATAGTGAGACCTTAAGAAAAGAGATAAAAGTGATGTTCAAAGAACAGATATTATACTAAGATTTTTCCTCCAATGCTACAATGTCTGATGCGCTAGTAGCATACACAATGTGGTCACCAGTCATGTGTCACGCACAATGTCTGTTTCTTTAATCATGTGTCATGCACAATGTCTGTTTCTTTATTATGCAGACTTCTTTAAATCATAGCTTTTTCCTTTATTCCACAAAACCTGAGAAAACAAGGATTTATCTTTTATTTGCCAACTGTTGTCAGTGAGAATGTATAGTTGGTTGTTTACTACTTCTTAACAAAACCTTTCAGTGTACAGTCACAAAGGTCCATAGCTGTAAGTAACTGTAATGTTTATATTTAATTATCTAGGCAGAATTTTATTATGAAGCAGCACAGATGGGCACAACAGGTTTCCTTTGCAATCCTATTAGAGAAAGAAAAAAGTTAGCAGCACTTTAAAGAGAAGACATCAAATGAGTACTTGCAGTTTGGGCCTGTTTTTCTGTGGGTGGAGGGCAGTTATCAGCTTTCCTAGAGAGCCTTCTCATCTTCTGGATCTCCGATCCCCTTTAAAATTGCAAAATGAAAATGAGTTAAATTAGTATTGCTTCTTCCCCTTTATTATTTCTTCCTTTTTTTAAAAAAAGGAAAGCAACCATCATTTTTTTCCAGGCTTTTACGATTGTCCTCTGCTTTCTTTCATTCTTATGCCTCAGTAAAAAATCATGACAAAATGTGGAATGGTGAACTTTGATGCAGGGCACCAATAAAAGCAAAAAAGGAAGATTAGAACTTGAACCAGGACAAGTGGGGTATTGTAGGAGAGGAAGCCATTAGATTTCAGATTGTTCTGTGTGTGTGACGTTGGAGAATGTTTTGTGGTAATGATAGATAAATAGCATTCTGTACTCTGATGGAAAGGGAAAAGGAAATACCTCTTAGCATTAATAGCCCCCACTGCTCCTAAGTAGCAGCAGAAGACAAAAAACCCCCCAAACAAAAAAAAAAACCCTGACTGAAAGATGAAAGTAATTCTGAAACTAACGGAGTGGGAGTGGTGTTCAAGAGATTGAAGAGAAAACTAGCAAAGAACAGCAAAGTGCATTAGCTTTCTAGACATGTTCATGGAGAAATATTGTGTCCTACTCAGTGCTTAAAATCTTTGCTGGAATTATGAAGATAGGAATAAGATCAGATCAGTTTTTATTCAATCCAAAATCAAATTCAAGAGCTTTTATGACCAGAATACGTGAATTCAGAAATTGATGACCACATCAAAAGGCAAAGTGGGGTCACCATTTTGGAACTCACTTGTCAATATATCCTTAACCTAAGAAACAGCCAGGAAAACACACTGTTAATCAACTATTATGTGATTTATGTTTTAAAAAACAATAAAGTTTATTAAAAAAAGAGAAAGAAACAGCAATTTTATATTATTACTAGAATAAATCCATCGAGCCAATCTTGTCAAGACTTCAGCAGGGACAATAGGCAAAATGCACTAGATAGGATAGTGTCAGAAGTCAAATGACAAGATGGACCAAATGCAGGAAGATTCCTGCAATTAGAAATTCTTCATCTTCTGACACTGTACCTGCAGACAATAGCATTCTCGAGGACTAGATGAAGAGGATCAGAGTCAGTTTGGTCCAGGACAGCAATGATTTCTGTAGCTATCCTGATGCTAGGACCTGGACATACAGAGTATTGTGAAGAATAACTCTTTCATAATGAAAGGAACTAAGTGAAACTGTTTATCTGTTTAACTCACTTAATACTGACTGGTTGTGATTCTTTGGGAATCTAGACAGGGCATAATATATGTAAAAGCACACAATGAATTTATTACATAACTAAGCAGACAACTCTTTGCTGCCATGTAGTAATCAACTTAGAGAGTGGAAAGCTCACTTGTAGTTTAAAGCATGCCATTAAAAGTATTGAAAGCATTCAGCACTTACACTTCTGGAACTTTCCTTTCCAGATCCTGAATTCACTTCCCAGTCAAGACTGTTCCCAGTGAAGCCCTTTCTGCTCTATCTAATCTTTACACTATGTGCTTCAGATAATTTTAGTTCCTGGACCAATCTCACTGAGAAACTGCTTTCCCAAACATCAATTGTTAAATTACATTTATCTAACTGCTGTCAGGTACACATTTGGATGACCATTAGATGGCAGCCAAGAGAGACAAAAACCTCTGTTTGCTTCCATCTAGTGGTCAAGGTGAAAAGGTCAACCCATGTTTAGAAAGAATTTTAAAAATTGAATTCATGTTACAATGGGAAACAACAAAGAAAAAAAAAGGGCATTGTCCATGCCATTGGAAGATGTTTTTGATATAGGACATGGGTAGAATTTCAGTTGAGGGAACCACCAAATCATGGCCTTATTGTTGCAAGTTAAAGCTATAGGGTAAGCAATATAGCATGAACCCAGCAATGGGGACCAGCAAAATGTAAAATATCATACATGACAAATAAGGGTGTGGCCTATGACTCTTTCTACTTAAACTTTTTATTAATACTGTTACTCCAGAGTAACAAATAGTTTAATCTGATCCTTTGATTAACATTAACCTCCTATGATTAACATGAAAATCCAGAAAACTGGTTCTTTGGATATGATTAGAGTAAGAGGCAAGGAAATGGTTGGTCTACTGGGTTGAGACAAAGGCAACATGGTGACAGTCAACAGGAACAAAGGCTAATAAAGATGAGGTGGTAAGGATGCTATTATTTTTGCTATACAACATTAATCATCATTGAAAGAACTTGTAAATTAAACATTACCTGTTATAAATATTATTTATTTTGGTACTCCAAACAACAAGAAATAATTCATATTCTCAGGTATGGGAGAGATGACAGTTTACTAATGAGTGTTATAAATAATTCATATCTCGGGGGAAACTGAGGCTTCTAACAGATAGGATAAAATGACACTTCCTGTTAGTTACTAGAGGGCAATGTTCTCTGCTTAGAACTCATCTTCTTATCCAATATGTAAGCAGGTCTGTATGGCCATTGGACATGTTCTTTGAAATGGTGATTATCTGTGCATCCCCTGATATATAAACTAATCTTATTGGGAATGCGAGTGGGACTCATGTTCTTCCTTCTTTAATCGAGCATGAAGGCTTAATATTTTTCTAGCTTTCTTTGCCAGAGTCGAAAATATGTAATTCAAGTGCATTTTTGAGAAAGGTGTCAAAATCTGCAAGATGGCAGATGCAGCACATTTTGCTCCTTAGACGAGTTACATATTTTAGGAGGATTCCGTTTACCCAACGAAAGGTCCAGTGAACTCAACGGGACTTATCTCTTAGTGGTCACATATACCAGGGCTTTTCAACCTTTTCACCCATTATACCACTTTTAGGATATGGCAATATCCAAGTACCACCAGTTGCCTAGCAAAAAAGGAAAAAAGTGATATTAAGTACAGGTAGTCCTTGACTTACAACAGTTCGCTTAGTGACTGTTCAAAGTTACAATAGCACTGAAAAAAGTACCCCCAAGGCACAGCTGAGCAAGACACCTGCCTGCCCACCTGGCGGTGCTCTTCCTCTTGTCTGAGATTTTATTTTTTGTGAGCATTTCTGTTGAGGATTGGCAGCAGGGGTGGGGTGGGGGTGTTTGGTTTTTATTCCCCCTGTCTGATGGGTGGTTGCAGCATGTTTTGGTCACTTCACATGACCCTGAGACACTGTGACCATCATAAATACGAATCAGTTGCCAAGCATCTGAATGTAAATCACAAGACCCTGGAGATGCTGCAACATTCCAGCTGCTCAGCGCTTCTTCTGGGCTCAGCGGAAGCGCCAGGATCAGCGCTGAGCTCCAGCTGGAGCCTGGCGCTGATCCTGGTGCTTCTGCTGAGCCCTAACAGCTCCAGCCGTCTCTCGCTCAGGCTTATGCAGTGCTGCCACTGGTTCAGCTCATTCCCCTCCCCACTACCACTTTTCTAGGATGGTCACATACCACCTGCCAGGTGCCAATGTACCACAGGTGGTTCCCGTACCACTGGTTGAAAAGCCCTGACATATACAACCAAGTATGTTTTCTGTGAGTCATGTATTGTAGATTTCTGTATCTTCCATAACATATTTTCAAAGGGTATTTTTTGGATTTGAAATAAGTTTTATTTGGAGACCCAGAGAGTGAAGAATTAGTTTAGTGTTCTAAAAATGAAGAAATCATGATGATGCTTCAATATTTTTCTGGGACTACCTGCAGTTTCCATTGTTTGTTTGTTTGTTTATTTATTTATTTATTTATCCCAATTTCGACTGTGCAATATATTTTTACATTCTTCTAGTGAGCTTCTCTCTATCAAATATTCAAGGGCATTTGGATTAAAAACAAATTTATTCCCCAGTCTGAGAACCCCATGAGAATGTATTTGAGGCTGAGCTTCAGACAGCCTTATCCTGAAATCCCTAAGGCTGTTTCTGAATGTATCCTATCTAAACCCTATAATTCCTTATTAATTTAAATCAGACTGGTAATTATACTTGTTCTGGAAATGCAAACCTTTGGTGATACAAATGTGGCAATCTATTGGAATGGCTAACACATTTAAGCAGAAAAAAAGAAGCCTGCAAATCCCTCCCCAATAAATGGCATTTTACAAGTCCAGTGGATAATGTAAGGCATGGGTGCCAAATTTGTAGTAAAATTGTCACATAAGGATGCTTTCCAAGTATTTTTAAATTTATTTTTAAATTAATAAATGTGTATATAGTTGTAGTACAAATATTGTTCTCGTTTGATTTTATATGATTTTTGCTAGGAAACTAAAGTTACATTTTTGGAATGAATTTCAAAAGTCTTGTGGGAAGAATCCAAGAATATATTTCCCCAAAGGATCTTAAAGGCAGAAACCAACCCCCCCCAGGTCTCTCTGCCCCAAACAGAAACCAGAAGATGTGATAATCTTGTCAGAGAGATTGGAGCCAGGAAGCTTGGATTAGAAAGATAAAGATTCCTAGAATCAACAATCCCTGACACCAAAAATCCAACAGTCATCAGCCACAGCCCCAGGGAAGCAGGATATGACCTTTGTGACATAATAGGATTAATCTACTATCATCAGACTCTTAGGGGGAGTCTGGAACCCACCCAGAGCACATCCCCAGGTGGCAGATTGGGGGGCCCTACTCATTATGGCTTTTATGTTGTAATGGTGGGTTGGAGGGAATCAAATACCTCCTGTGGACCAACAGGCCTGGTAAGTGGCAGCTGGCTCCCCAGTATTGACTGAAGACAGAGACCATATTGGTTGGAACAGCTTCAGAAGAACAGCACATAGTGTGGTGGCAGCAACTTGAACAGCGTGTGCACAGTAGTGTAGAAAGCAAAGAGAAGACTACTACACTATATATTTCCCAGGAAAATCATATTAATGGTGGCAAAACCAAACAATGACCCTGAGTACGTGCACCCCTTAAATGGGGCAGGGGTGCTAAGAATCTCCCAGTCCACTAGAAGCATGATAAACCCAAAACTTCGAATTGGTATGTGGAATCTGAGATACCTATACGAAGCTGGGAAAACACACAACACTATCCAAGAAAGGTCCAAATACAATATCTCTATATTGGGAGTGAGTGAAATGTGCTGGCCTGAAAATGGAATGTGTAGAATAGGAGATCATACTATCTAATAGTCTGGTGAAAATAGCAAACACCATCAAAATGGAGTAACTATAATCATAAACAGTCTTGTAAATAAATGCATCAAGTCCTTTATTCCTGTATCCAATAGAATGATGATGATCCAAATAAATAGTACTCCAGTAAATATGAATGTTACACAAATTTACGCTCCCACAGCTGACAGTAATGAGGAGGATTTAGAGAAGTTCTGCGAAGATATAAGCAGGGGGATTTCAATGCAAAAGTGGGAGAAGGAAGTGATGCTCCTGTAGTTAGAAACTTTGGCTTAGGAAACAGAAGTGGTAGAAATGACAGATTTGTAGACTTCTGCAATGAACATAGGCAATGTGTGATGAATACTTTTTTCAAGTTGCCAAAAAGACACCTCTACACTTGGAGATCATCAGCAAATACATGAAATAATATAGTAAGGAACCAAACTGACTATTTTAAAATAAACAAAAGATTTAGAAACTCAGTAAAATCAGTAAAAACATACCCAGGGGCAGATGTACCATCCGATCACAATCTACTACTTGCCGAAGTCCAGCTGAAACTAAAAAGAATGAAAAACCCGAATCCTGCTAAATCAAGGCTAGAGAAAGCTCGAACAGCATTCTTCAAAATGAAAAAGGTCTTCTGCAGTTATGACAGAAGCCTAAGATTGAAAATCAGGCTTGTCAGATGTTATATTTTTTCTATCCTGCTCTATGGAGTAGAGAGTTGGTCTCTGACAGAAGGCCACCTGAAGAGACTAGAAGCATTTGAAATGTGGGTTTACAGGTGGCTGTTACGTATAAGCTGGGTTGACAAGATCAGAAATGACGAGGTGATAAGCCGCCTGGGAAAACCAAGGGAAATCATTAAAACAATTAAAAAATGTAAGTTAGAATATTTCGGACATGTGATGCGAAACCCAGAAAAATACAGCATACTCCATTTAATCCTCCAGGGACTGATTGAAGGCAAACGAGGTCCAGGCAGAAGAAGAACATCATGGCTTCAAAATCTAAGGGACTGGTTTGGACAAAACTCAGCAGCACTTTTTCGTGCGGCTGCTGAGGAAAATAGGATTGCCAACATGATCACCAACGTCCAATAATGAATATGGCACAACAACAAGAAGAAGACCACCATCAGAATACCAGAAAGGCACACTCAGACTAAGGTCAAAGTTCATGCCACAGGAACAATTCCAAACAAAAGCCCAAGAAGGTATAAAAACCCACCACTCCCTACTACACGTGGTCAGTTTTCCCAGAGCCATCTTTCTCTCTGGCTCTCTTCTTCAATAAACTCCAACCTTCTTTCTAAAGCAGTCTCCATTTTGTTTATTCCCAGCTTGGACTGGACCCTGATGAAGAGTTTTCTTTCAACAGTCTCTAAGTTAACCCTCTTCTGATGAAGGAAATTACCATTACATCTTTCATAGATAAGTATGCAGTTTTCTGCTTAAAAGAGATCATTAAGGAAAGCCTCACTACCTTCTGAGGCCATCTGTTGCCCCATTAAGTTCTTCATGGTATTAGAAAGTTCTTTCTAATGTTTATACAAATTTCCTTTTCTTCTAACTAGAAAACTTATTAGTTGATTTCCAACCTTTCCAACCTTCCCCAAATAAGGAATCTTCCAGATATATAGTTGTCTACTCTCACAGTTCCATTGCCATTATCACCATTGTTGCGAATTCTGAGAATTCCATATATTTGGAGGACACCCAAACTAAAAAAGCCTGCTCTGGAATGAGCTTCATTACATTACAAGCCTCCCCATTTGCAAATTACTCCAAATGCATTTCAATCAATCTGTGATTCCTCTGCTTTTTCCTTACCATCAGCAAATCTAAACTGCTTTTCAGCACAAATATGTCTACTGTATGTGTTTCCTAGTTTGGACCTCACAGGTAGTCCCTTGACTTATTCTAAACAGGCTAAAAACTGATGGCAGTATTGAGTTCTCACTTGGCCTGTTTCAAACTTGTCAGTTGCTGATCATGTTGCTCCTGGAATTTCCTGTGCTTCACGAAACAGCCTTTTATCCGTCCTATAGAAAAAGGAGCTTCCTTATAACTGTTATATATTGGTATGGATGTGCATCTGTCTCCTGGTTTGCAAATCATCCATGCTGAGATGCTACTATAAGTTGCAAGGAAGGATTGATTTTGGAAAGCATTAGTAGAGGCACTCAGAAGCCTAAAAGGCTTTCATCTCTCCATGGTGCCAGATCAGCCTTACAGATGAAGTATGCTTTCCTAGTAAATCCTAAGAGTGTTGCATTACTGCCAACAAACATGCCAAGAAAACTTCAGTCAAAGGCTTTTCTATGAGCTGGGATTGCTAAAATGCAACTGGAGAAGTAGGGGCCATAACTGTCTCTCAACCAAGAAAACAATTGCTAAAATAACTTTGAACGATGCATTTCTCTTTTTGAAGTGAAAAAGGAGCCCCCCCTCCAATTTCTTAGAATGACATGGTCCCGACAATTGTGGGAATGGGCAATATAATACTGACCTGTTGCAGGCAATGTCATAAGATTGGCAGGAAGATGTGTCTGCAGAGGCAGAAGAAACGGTCATGTAGAAAGACACAGTAAAAGAACTGTTAATTAAAGAAAATGGCATCCCACCTTCCCTTATTTATTGAAGAATATATCTATCAGAGCTATAAGCTAAAATGGAAATAAAAAAGTCTCTCAGAAGAATACAATGACAAGCAATTGCTAATTTGGTTCCAGGAAAATTATATGAACATTTGTATAAAATCACTGGAATTGAACTCTTTGTGAAGGAGACCTTAACTTCTTTACCTCTCTGAGAAAACCTCATAAGAAATAACAGACTTCATAGAAACAGAAATTAAAATTTTGCTCACATCAATTAGATCCTCTCAATATAAAGAGATCATTATTCAAATACTGGAAAGCTCTAGGTTTAGCCTTGGCATTTCTTTGGCCTTCTTAGGCTAGTGCACCCACATGGAATGTTCAAACTGTGTTAGGAACATTCCTGAAAAATATTAGTAATACAGAAGTAGCAGCAATAATATTGGATTTGGTAATTTACAAAATGTTTGCTCTTATGATGTAACCAAGCACCAATATATCTGCATGTTACCCATCACCCTTTCAATCTTATTCTTTTGCAGGAAACTCTTGGTCCTTGTCCTTTTTTAAGGGAGTTGAGCATATTTCCAAAGAAAGCACAGGATTCTCAGAAAAAACATAGACTGGGACTTGAAATGTTAAAGCAACGAGACTTTATGGTTAAAAAAATCAGAGGGCCAATCCAGAGGCCAAGATGGTTCTCACTGATCCAAATGCTACTACAAGCAATAAAAAGAGACATATCAGTTGGAAAGGAAACTCTGCTATGGAAACCTACTTGGCATTTGAAAAAACCTAGAATAAGACTGAAAAAAAGAGTGAAAGTTAAAGTTTTATGTAATGGACTAAAGGCAATCTAGAATTATGGACTGATTTAAGGACCAAGATTATGAGTTAGATGTAAGAAAAATGGGCGATTAATGGAAGATATATAAAATTTACCTATATGAAAATTACTGATGATTTATTTGTTTGATGATTAATGAATTGAAATATCTTAAAGCTTGATGTTATCTTGTTAGTTTAAAGAGATTGATTGATGGATTAGATAGCTTTAGGATAGATTAATATTTTAGCTTAAAAAGGAGATATTTTTAGGTAATGGATTAAAGGCAATTTAGATTTATGGATTGATTTTAGGATTAAGATTATGAGTTACAAGTAAGAGAAAAAAGGAGTGATTAATGAAATATATATTAAATGGTTTAAGAATGTGTTCTTTTTTTAGGACAATAGGGTTACTTGCAAGAAAATTATTATGTAATCTTGAGTTAATATAATAAGATGATTTCTGTTTGATTATATTGATGTTATTAGTTATGACAATTAATTGGATATAATTTGAACTATGTTTAATGGATCAAAAGAACTTAAGGTCTGATTTTTTATGTGTTAGTTAAAAGAGATTGATTATTTGAAAGACTAGATTCATATAGGATAGACTAATACTTTATTTTAATTAAGGGATATTAGTGCAAGAAGAATCAAATAAAATTTATGAGAAAAACCAAGGAATTAGAATATATTTGGAAGGGATACCCGAATTGATAAAGTTTTGTATTTAAAGTTAATTTGATCATGGTTGTATAAATCTTTAAAAGTCTTAGAAACAGGTATAGGTTGATTAAATTTAAGCTAGATTGAACTCTTTTAAATAAATTATGTTATTTAAGGGAAAAAGAGAGAGAATACTAGAGGTATTGATTTAATTATGTATAAATGTTTTGTTTTTGGATGATTGTTTACCCCAACACCACGGTGTGCCTTGAGCACTTTGTTGTAAAAATAAAAAAAATCAATAAAATTTATTTTTAAAAAAAGAAAGCACAGGATTCTAATCATTCAGTTAAAAAAAAATCTAAAATAGTTTATGGGCCAAGAGTCATTCTTGCAGAGCAAAATTGTGCTGGGAAATGGCATTTTGCTGTTTTCCCATTCTTTACTTGATTTTTTTCCCCCTTCAGGGTCGAAAGCAAAGCAGGGCAGGGAGCTTGGCAGGCATTAAAAGAAGAGTTTGTGGGCACATGGGCACCCAGTTGACAATGAGACAGAGGGCTGTATCAGTTTGTAGATTTTTCTATTCGGGGCTTTATTTCCTCAGGAGCAGTTACGTAGGGCTAGAATAAGTCAGTAAGTCAGTAACAAGGAGTAGAACAAAAGTCATATGAGATCCTTTCTGACTCACTTTTTTCTGTTGTAAAACTCTTTTCTCTGCCAGCAGTCTCCAAGGAGATGACTGGTGACTTTTATTGGAGATTAGAACTGATCTCTTGAACAGGAATTTGGCGAAGAGGCTGAGGGCTGTATGGAATTTGAAATGTATGGTGGCTGCAGGTTTACTGTGCTGGTTAATTAAAATGTTATTTGATGGTTATGTAATGTCAGCTACTATAGCACTCCAAATATTTGGTGTAAAGTTAGCAAGAGGTCACAGTAGCCTTGCCCTTTCCCAATTACAATGTAGAGATAATATTCTATTGCTATTATTGGGATTCCTGACACAATGTACAACAACCACTTAAACTGAATGTATTATAGCTGTCCTTGTTCTATAGAAAGAGAGAAGTGTCCTTTTTTTCCTCAAGAAGATAACAAGAACAGTTGTGTTATCAACAGTGTTTCTACATCTCCTAACATGATCAACAATAAACTGGTACAATTGCCACTGAGATTGCTAAACATTTCTCTTGTAAGAGATGGATGAATCCAAAGGAATGAAGGATATCATGAAGAATTTAGTCCTAATGAAGAAGTCTTATCCAAACAGGTTCAATATTAGGATGCAAAATGAGCTAAAGGAGCACAAAACAGATTAAGTAAAGACTTGGTATACCTAAGCGGGTGAAAGAGTGTGGTTAAGTTTAAGGATGCGGTAGAACTGCATACCACACTGTGAATTAGTTACTATAGATAAGGACAAACCCTATAGTAGGTTAAACTGTGTCCTGACTGAATGGAGGATGGACTGGAACTTTGCCACCCTGGTGACAAAAAAGAGAGAAGAGCACTTTCTTCAAGACCCTTTTCAAACAAAGCAGTCTTGTTCAATTCCCTCTTCCCTATGGGACTGCAAAACACAATGAAGCCATCATATAACAAATGCAAGAATACAAACTGTAGTGTTGCATAATGTTGTCATCACACATGCTCCATCTGGAGATGGCCATGCTTTAGTCTGCTTATTTTTTCCATTTTGTTTACTTCTGTGTGGAAAATGGAAGATTATACATATGGGGACAGCTTTGGAGCAAAATCACTATAATGTTTTTGTGGTCTAGCTTCTAACCATAAGTCGTACTGTAATCTCTCCCCTCATTTCTCACTCCAAGGGTTTCTGAAATATCCAGGCCTGGATTGTTGTTGTCATTTTTGTTGGCCTGAGCCCCTTAATATTATTTATTTTTATTTTTCTATACCATGTTTTTATTGTTTGTAAGTCTCCTAGAGTCATTATGAGTGAGTAGGCAGCTATATACTGTAAATTTAAGAAACAAACAAACAAACAAGCAAACAAAGAAAAAATAGGTTCTGAGTTTCAGAGTGACTCTACCCAATCAAGCTGGCTATTAGCTTCACTCATTAGGAATATAAATACATCTCTGTATAACTTATTTTGCTATTAAAGCGAAGAATAGAGAAAAGAGGAAGAGGAAGAGAAGGAGGAGGAAGAGGAGGAGGAGGAGGAGGAGGAGGAGAGTTTTTCTGAAAAAATAATGGTAGGCTTTATTTCTTTAGCCTTATTTTCTCCTTCTTGGCATCCAAAAATCATAGTCCTGTTCTACCAGATGGTTTGGCTAATACTATGGATCCCCAAGCAAGTTATAAGCTAATATAAAAATGTCTGTTCCTTTGGTAACCTAATGAATGTGTATGCCTTGTAACATTTTGGGATCAATCTTTCTCCCTCCTCTTTTTTTCTATTTTCTGTTGCAGAATAAGCTAGCATTTTATTGTGACAGTGGCTCTTTGTTACATAACTGGTTTTACTGACTACCACTTTGTTGGATAGACTACACTGATAATGAAACTCTTCTATGAAGATGGGAAAATTATATGAGACAGCTCCTCTCTTACACTTACTCTTTTTAACAACTGTATAATTAAACATCTATATTGTTACAAACTGAGCCAAGCCGCCAAGCCGCTGATAAGTTTCTTTTCTCTCACCTTCCCCTCTTTCTCTCTAGGAGAATAGGCACTGAAAAACATGACCAGAAGTAGCTGTCTTTATATCAAAAACTTTAATTAAGCTATTCTGAAAATAAAAGTGTAGCACAAGAAGCACAAAAATAGCCTTTAAGTTAATTGCACATCTTTTGTACTGCTATTGTATTGAATGCTTCAGACTTCTCATTGGAGTTAGTCATTTTGCCTTGGAAGTTGATTAAATTGTACTTCAAGTGTTGAAAAGCAGGGGAAGAATTGCAGCTTGGGAGAAAAGAAAACTGAGAATGGGAAGGACATTCTGTTGGTTAATGTTCACAATCTTCCCATCTTCAGAAAATCATTATCACGTTAACTGGTTCACTGAGGTAACCTGGACACTGCCACAGATACTGAGTCATGTTGTAAGAAGAGAGGTGTATGTGCTACTATACTGAAGAAAAGAGTGGGAATTTTGTTTTGATGTAGCTCCATCAGGATGACCTGGGTCCACATGGACAATTTTCCCAATTGCAGGGGTTCTCTTACATATTTTAGAAACTGTTAGTAGTTATACAGCTCCATTTTACCTTCTTTAATGGAAACTAACCCTAAAGGAAAGGATGAAAAATTCAAGCACAATATATTTGGATTGCAGTTTTTTTTCTCCTAAAGATGAAAGTTGAGGCTATTTTCTTTCAAATCCAAATCCAACATCATAATAAATGTTAAGATTTAGAAAATAAAAAAAAAATAAGATGCACAAGCAAGATTTGATTTGGAGGACAGAGAATATAAGATCAATGTAAAGAGTACACTTAACTTATGCAAACTGAAACCTGAATTATGGGAAAAGATATTTTGAAAATTGAAGCAGAAAAAATTGTTCCCAAAAATTCAGTGAAGGAAAGATTTAGGTGACTTTCAGAATAAGCTATCATGATAGCCAAGGAAAGATGGAGGATAAAAGCCTTGGACACCGAGGCTATATGATGAGCAAATGCAAACTTTCAGTATTAAACAAGAAAGGATAAGGAAGACTATCTCAATCAACATATAGATGAAAATAATTATAAAAGGAAAATTGCTTTTAAAATATTTTTAAAATTGTTTGAAAAATATCAAGAAAATGAATAAGGAAACTTAAGAATAATAATGGAATGGATCTAATGTGGTAAATAAGGTTAAGGAAGACATAAATATTATATTGTTTCCCTTTACAAGTGAGATTATAGAATGACAGAAAGCTTTATAGAGAAAAATATGCTGAGGAATTGATTTTGCTAGAAAGTGAAGAGTGATCAAATAGGAAGTACCAGATAGAGATGAAATACTCATTGAAATGTTTAAAGCTACAGGAGAAAAGGCAATTAAACTGCCAACATCTCTATGTCAACAAAGATGAATCAAGACAGTAACCCAGAGATTGGAAAAGACAGGTACAAATTACTAAATCATTGTTCTAATTCCTCACAAGCAAGCTTTTCCTCAAGATCTTCCAACGAAGAATAAAATCACACATGGAATGAAAACTGGCAAATGAATAGGCATGTCATAGAAAAAGAACAGGGATATAAGATTGGATAACCAATCCTAACATGTATAATGAAGAGGAGAAAAGAACTTAAGATGGAAGTTATCTTTGCTTTATTGATTATAGCAGGGCTTCTCAAACTTTGAGGCACCATGACCCCTTCAAGTGATAAAGTGGACAATTCCACTGGAGCTTGTTTACTTTTGTATATTGTCTAAAATCTGGGTTTGAAAACTAAGTTCATATGGTACTTTCTCTTTTAGAACTAGTTCTCTATTGATGCAGTGAAAGGATTGATAAATTATTATTTTGGACAGAGTTTAATGTTGTTTAAAACACAGGCTGAAAGATTTCATCCAAGAAATATATAATGTTTTTTTTCTAGTTATTATTGTGGTTTGTCCTTTTAAGATATTTTTCTCTTTTTTCCCACTCCCATATTAGAACAATAAATAAAAAGAAAATATGCTTGGCAAGGTTGGGAGCAGTAGAAGTAGAAGAGGAAGACAATAAAGTTGGAGGATCAGAGATCTTGGAAGAACTAAGGATTATCTCCCAGTCAAGACAGATCAAGATGGAGGGCATTTGTCCATCAGGTCACCAGCAGAGGAGTCAAGCCTAACTAAAGGTTAAAATGGATAGTTGTTACACCTCACTTTGTAGAATTTTGCTTGTAAATATAAGGCACATTTTATTATTAAAAATTGTATTTGCAGAATATAAATATGAAATCTGCCAGTAGTTTTTTTTTAAAAAAAGGTTGAGCCCTTCTGATTTAATTATGGATATTTTTAAATTTCTTAATTTATTTCTGCAGAGGGATCTGAGATTTAGGTAGAAAAGGGTTAAGAGTATAAGAAAGAGTACTTAATGTTTCTTAATGATCAGCCTGCTCACCAACTAGGAAGATTGCTGGCAAATCGTTTCAATAGTTGAAATGTCACTTGGTTTTCTAAAAGGAGGAATAATTATCTTCTGTCTAAGGATAATTTAGATGTTTATGTAAAATGTAGTCTGAGAGAGAAAGAGAGAGATAGCTTCCAAATTAGAAAAGTCTGAGCCTTCTAACATCAAGTAATGGATTTATATCTCTGGCTATATTCAACATGTGTATTCATATATGAGTTCAATTATTATAAAACATCCTAATTCTCCACTCATACTACTTTCTAAAATCATATGTATGTGTGTAGAAAGCAGGATTAGATGTTGGGTCCCAGTGGTGTGATAAACTGTATTTTTTAAAAACACAATTTCTGGAACAAATATGTATAGCATGCTAAACCATTTTTTATACATTGCTGTGACAGGGTTCACACAAAACCAAATTCAAGCAAACTCCATTATGGCTTAAAAGAATATGAGAATATAGATTCCAGTGTAAGCCACAACAGTGTACATGTGTCATAATGCCATTGTGCAAAGAACACAAATTACATAGTTCCTGTTATTTGTACAATGCTTTTAGGTAACACTGCTATATTAAGGTGCTATATGAATAAACATAATTGAAAGCATAATTATATTAAACCTCAATATTAACAATCACATCGCTTCAATTTAATATTAGAAGTTATTAAGAATTATCATCATTCATGAAATGCAGATGAAATTACAAAAACTTTTCTCATTTTTTTTCTAAATTCTGTGATGAGAGGGACATACTTTTTTCCTAGGAAACAGCTTTTCATAAATTAGAGCCATTAGCCCTACTTAGATATTTAATTAAACATATGGAAAATTTCAAATTGGTTAGAGTATCATCTTTATGACCTGCAGACCCTCAACTGGTGGGCTGAATGGAAACTGCAATTAAATTGTTATGAAACTCTTGGCATGATCCAGGATTTTTATTGTGTTTAGAGTTGTACTCATATTAAGTTTCCAAGATGAAATTATAACAGAGGACTATCATGTGAGCCCAGTTTGAACCTTCCACATGTTTAGATATATGCCCTTCTCCCAAGTTATTGATATTGCTATCGAAGGTAATAACTCTACATCTCTAAGACACATAAGGAAGTAGGAAGGTTGTCTCACTCTCTTATATAGCCTACCAATTGATGTTTTTGATCTCTCTTTGAAGGAGCTCCAAACAGAACACCTCATAGTAATGTTGACTCAATCTGGGGAATTTGATTAATGAGGTTCCCACATGAATTTTATACTTCCCAAAATAGTTCTTTCCTTAAAACATTGATTATTTATGTAGACTTGTTAATTTTACAAAGAACCCATACATCAAATTTTAACATTTCTTGTCTACGTTAAATTGTAGACAAAAGATAGTTGGATTGAAATTTCTGGCATATAATATAAATAATGATGGCAAGGGTATATATCATTTTACTATTATCAACAAAGTAATAGCATAATTTATTAAAATAATCCTTTTGCTTTACAATGTATAGCTTAATTTTTTTTAAATTAAGAAAGTCTACTCAAATGACATATCAGACTGAGTATTGTTGGGAGCATTATTAAAAAGAATGGTGGATAGAGCTACAGAAATTGGCCTTATTTTAAATGTTAAAAAGGTGACTTTTGCCTAAACAAAGTGTTATATCTTTGTTTAAAAAAATAATTTTAAGTAGTAGTTCAGTTGCTTTATTCCATAGTCATCAGCTTGTTTAGTAGAGCTGCATTTTATGGCTCAGAAACTTATCAGAGATGGAACTAATCTGTGACTTGAACATTGAGGAATGAACTGAATATTTCAGTTCCATGGACAGGAAAAGGAATGTATATTTTATAGGGAGCTGAAATTGGCTCTACGTAAAATCTAATGAGCCCTGAAAGAGAAATATGGGATTTCAAAAGTAGAATTTAATGTAAAGTGAAAGGCAAACACAAACAGAAATCCTCAGCCCTTATCTACGGTCTTCTGCTGTAAATAATACAGCTGTTTGAAGATTCTGGATTGACTGAAAGTTATAGCTGCAGCCAGAATGATGAGCCAAACAACATATCCTTCATTATTTACTGTATGTATTTCCTGCCCTTCCTCCAGGGATCCCACAACATTTCTCATCACATCTTCACAGTGTGTGAGGTTTGTAACACTATATCTCCCGTAGGAGTCCTTGGGGGTGGCAGACAAGGCAAACAAATACCTTGATTTATATCTTTGTGTCAGACATCTTGATGGCAGTACTTTATTGTAGCATTTGTAATTACATCATTGTGCATGTGTCATCCCATTGGCATTACTGTGGTTTGCTGTGAACCTCACTGATAACTAGTTATCAGAGTTATAGTGTTTTGCACCCATCCTTGAATGAACTATAAAAGGTGCTGTTCCCACTGCCATCCTCCATATTGCCTTTATCTCTGTTTTCAAATCATTGTTGGTTACCAGATTTCTTTCCAAGGTAATAGGTGACTCACTGAAACAAATTTTACATATCTTGCAATTTCCCTTGGATGGTGTCAGAATGAGAGGGAAAATACTACTTTTAATATTGGCACTATTACAACTACTTACATCTATCTCACTTGTGATCTGGAGATGAAATGAAAGCAGTGTAATGAGGACACAGATGTTTCCAAGGCAGGCTTGTGCTATGGCTGGGTGCATGGCTTAAGGGAAGGGAATATAGTATGTTTAAGATTACTCAACCTAGATGTTGAGTAACCTTGAACCTAGATCTTGTTATGCAAGTATACACTACTATGCCTACAGTTCTTGATATGATAAGAGTAATAGTTAATATGGAGTCAAGAATCAAATGAGTTTCATATAGTGCAATAATATTTGATAAACAGTATCTTCTGCTTCTAAACATCCAATAAATTGACCCTTTATTGAAAGATTTCAATAGATGAGATCCAGCTTCTGATTCCCAGAGTAGTCGGTCCCATTTAATCCCATTTATTCTTAGGTATAACTGCTGAGGACAAAACAGCACTTTTAAAAATTCTACAAAGAGTAATTAGGCAAGCAGTTAGCTTCTAGATAACATGTGATTTGCTGACTAAACCTAGGATATTATATATGGAGTTCATAATTGAGTTCATAACTCAGTATAAAAATTCATAACTGAGCAAAGCGAGAGTCTCCCTAGACACACCAGCTTTTATTTGTCTCACACATTTTGTAGAAATCAGAATAGGTGCTCAGAGCAGGAAGAAGGGGGGCGGAGAAACAAGCCTTAACACCAGTGCATAACCAAAGAAGCAAGTTTTATACAATCTCATTAATTAGAACAATTAACCAGTGGAACAACCTGCCTCCAGAAGTGGTGAATGCTCCAACACTGGAAGTTTTTAAAATGAGACTGGACAGCCATTTTTCTGAAATAGTATAGGGTTTCCTGCCTGAGCAGGGGGTTGGACTCGATGACCTCCAAGGTCCCTTCCAACTTTATTATTATTATTATTATCATTAATCAGGGTTAATCCCCCCCAGGAAACAAATATATTGAAGTTCTCATTTATTACTGATTACATTAAGTTGGGGGTCTCAGTTGTTTGAACTTCTTTCTGACAGAATCCCTAATGGATAGATTGATCCTGCACTGAAGAAGTGAGGCTGAAATGTTCTTCATTTGCCATGTTCTGAAAATCTGCTTTCCTTTTCTTTTCCAGACTATTGAGAATCTTTTTACAGCCTGCCTGTGAACATCCCAGATAAACTCTTTCCAAACATCTTTTCAGTAATGAACATATCTGAAACATAGAGCTTATTCAAGGAGGTACTAAAATATTACTTGAACTGATTTATCTGGAATTCTGTTTGTTGAAGAACATTGCTGCTGTTCCTTACGTTTGTCTTTACTCAATAAACTTAGCAAATCTACTTTTGAAACGTATATGCTAGACTACAGAATAAAACAGAATTACTCTTGTATTTAAGAGCTTGCACAAAGATTGTTGAACTCTCTATTTGGGAGAAAGACCCCTAATAATCCATTATAGTTGTCTTTTCCTGAGGAACCTTTAAAAACAGTTCATCAAAGAGATTTTAAGCTATTTTTCCTTTCTTGGTAATGAAGATGTAAAGATAGAAAACAAATGAAGTTTGATTTTTGTCTCATAGATCAGAAGGAATATTTTCAAAACTTTGCTTGCAGTTACAATTCATTTTTCTTTTATTTCTACCTAAATCACTTCAGCAATTTGATATTCTTTATGAAGCCTTGTTGCTACCACAAACTATTTCTTATAGCAATAAATACTTTAAATAACATGTATGACAAGTCTCTGAAATATTCCTTTATAAAATAAAAGCACACTGTACAATATTCTCTTCTTTCCTAGTGTTAAAATCACACTGTACTGTACAATATTGATTTTTAAATTAGACGAATGACTTTGCTCTTTCAAAAAGTTCTTCAAAGTTAAAGAACTATTTCTTAAGTTAACATGGCACTTCAGACAATTTAATTAAAGGGAAAACTTTTAGACTGCTCTAAAGAATTCCCAGATAAAACCCAGCAAATTAAACTGAAATTCTTTTCACGTTACTTTTTGAAGCCTTCTCAGATATATTTATCTCTCTCTGGTCATTAATAATAAAAAATCAGGAATATACACAGCTATTGGAAATTATTCCTAGCCTGATTTTGCATCCATTCCTGAATCAAGCAAGGATTTTCTTTTGATCTTTAAAGAGATTTTCACCTCTCCATTCTGGCTCTGGCTCTGCATATTTCCTTATTTCAGGCCAAAGACTGCCCAAAAAAGAATGACTCGTGAAATGGGAAGTAGTGTATTCTACAATGCAGCAGCAACAGAAAAAGCTTCTCTTCTGGCCTACATTCTTTTTCTCATGATGGTGGGTCCTTCAATACACCTTTAGATGTATGGATTGGACAGGCAGAATAATACTTAATAAGGTAGCCTTTGTTCTATCCTGGTGCCATACCATGTGAGCCTCCATTGGAGATAATGAGCCCTTTTAACTAAGCCTGGAAACTTCTGGCAATCAGTAAAACAATCATAAGATGGGCATAGAGGATTCCACAGAAGCTGGCTTCTGCATTTTGGACTAGTTGCAACTGCTGAGTCAACTTCAAAGGCAGTTGCAGATACAGCAAGTTGCAGTAATTTAGTCATCTGGTAGTGAAGGCATGTTCCAAGACTTCCAGTGTACCAGCTGAAGTTAGCCAAAAGCCTCTTGGACCACATCTTCCACCTGCTGTTCCAGGAGAACTTCCAAAGAATGGATCAATAGTTTTAAGGGGAGTGAATCGCATCTAGAATAACTATCAGAACTGATTTTCTATATAGCCTGGATGCTTACAAAGAAACAACAACTCCATTTTGCTAG
The DNA here is from genome assembly GCA_034064705.1 of Bothrops alternatus. Lineage (NCBI taxonomy): Eukaryota > Metazoa > Chordata > Lepidosauria > Squamata > Viperidae > Bothrops > Bothrops alternatus. The sequence continues at coordinate 13,184,979 of JARGCV010000104.1, forward strand.
GATTCAGTCTGAACTTATTTATCTCAGTCTGGTCTCTTATTGTCCCCAGAGCCAGTTCAAGACTTGATTTCTAAGAAATGCCCTATTCATAAAAGATAAATAGCAATATCAATAAAACTGTCTACAGGTTTTTCTGTTGAAAATGGTCCATTTGTTTGCTCAGTGATTCTCAAATATCTTTAGGGAATCCTTTCCATTGCTGACAGATAAGATCCTTTTGAGCCTACATATTGGGTGGCCCCTGGTATTAATGGGAAAGAAGGATTTCTATACATTTCTATATGGTAATTAACAAATAAAAAGTTGCAAACTTAATTTTTAAGTTCTTTAAATAAAAGCACAAATTATTTCAGCATGTTAATGGTGAATTGCAGCATGCTACAATTTAACGAATATGTCTCTCCTTTCTTTCCCAAATGCAGCTGTTATGAGAGTAATGCTTCTGTTTAACCAGGAACTCACCTAGATAGCATTGAATGATAATCGCCTAGATGATGAAACAAATGTATATTGTGATTGTTGGGACCTCAAACCTATTATCACTTGGAGGAAGTAAAAATTTGGAAAACACTTTTAATGCTACAAGGTTTAAGTTGATCTGAATTTTAAACCAGCATGAATTATAAATCACATATTCTGAGATTGTGGACTTTATTGTTTATTGTTAGTCTAGGTTGTTTATTCTTTTAAAATTGTTCCACTATAATCTATCCCAGAGCTTTGTTATTAGGTAGATCAGAAATTTGTTTATTGGATTTATAACCTACTTTTCTTCCAGGAGCTCAAAGTCGTCCAGTTTATTCCTCCCACAAAAACCATGTGATATCCCATGATCATCCTGTGAGCTTCCATGGCTGAAGGCAGACTTGAACTTTTATGTATTTATTCAAGTATATGGCTGCCCAAATCACATGCACGACTCTGGCCAACCATTGATTTCCCCACATCTAGTTTAGTGCCTTACCCGCTAAACCATACTAGCTCTTAATTACACTACATTTAAAATCTGTTGGGGTGAGTCCGACAGATGGCATTACCATGCCTTCCTTTCTTATTCTTTAATAGCAGAACAGAAGTGGTTATCACATTAAACAAGATACATTACAGTAAATTATGGATGAAATAGAGAAGGGTATTTCCAGGAGTTGTGGTTGTGAAGTGCTTCATTTATATTAGCTGAACAATATATGGGAACTTTGGCTTGTTGAAAAACAAAGCTTTGTTCAAGGTATTGTTCACTGTGTAGTTCAGGTTACTGATTGAACAAAAAATCCAAAGAAAAAGGTATCAAGGGTTTTCAAGGTATCACAAATTTTCTAAGAGATTATGTTAAATAAAGCAAAGCTCAGGAAAGCAATAACACAATTATGTCAAGAACTTTGTCTCTCAATTGAATACAAACCCTTGTTTTAATGTCTTTGTTTTTATAATATAAAGGGGAACATTCAAAAGTGTAATCCTACCTCTTTAAGTCTAAAATTATATAGCCTAAGTAGGGCTTTATTACATGTTCTTGTTTTCCCAGTTTGGAAATTTAAATCAGATATATTAATATAAACCAATCTACTATTGAAGTCATGTTTAAAAGCATGATATTTTTTTCTCCAAATACATTTTGGTAATTAAGATTACCAGTGAAAAAACCCAGGGAAATAAAATTAGGGACCTCCAGATGATAAGCTTCCATCTTTTATTTTTGTCCTGCTCTCAGGCACTTTAGAGAATACGGTAGGCCAATCCCTTCTTGTGTGTGATAGCCCCTCAAATATTGGAAGACTGCTATCATGTCAGTCCTACTCTTTGTTAAACAAGACATATCCAGTTTTCACAACTATTCATCATACTCTTTAGCCTCCAGTCCCCTAATCATCTTTGTTGCTCTTCTTTGCATTTTTTTTTTGTATTATGGTGACTGGATACAGTATTCCAAGAATGGATAGCCATAATTTGACAACAGTTTGACAACAAGTCTGAAGGAAGATAGTGTTTGACTACATGATTCCCATGAACTTATGGTGTTATACTGCTTTATACCACTTTTTGCATGCATTCTGATACAACTGTTGCTCTCATCCCAGGCAAGGTACTCTAATATTTGAGATTTCAGAATTTGACTCAAGACTGTTTATGAGATTATATAGTTATTTTATTCATTGGGGTTGTTACTATTGTTTAGAATGTGTACTGTAATTCTCATTGTGTAAGCCAGTGAAAGTGTATCAGAAGGGGTTTAAAGAGATCAAAATAAACTTGGTGCAGGAGCTAGACAGAGGGCATATATCTGCATGTAAATATAAATGAATTGTTTGGCCTCAAATCAAGAAAACCCAGCCTCTGACATCTTCCTTACTAATAAATCCACAGAATAATTCTTAGGTATAAAAAAAAGCTTAGGATGCCTACCAAAAGGAATTTCCCCCAGGAACAGCCTATTGAGAAAAATCTAAGAGTTACAAGTAATATATTGTTTTGTTAATAGGAAAAGCAAATCTAGCTGATTTAAAAACAAAATATATGGCAGATTACTTCTAATTCTTAATTGTTCAGAAATAATTCCATAATAAAAGCCGAAACTTTCAACTGATAAACCAATTATCATGGGTTAATACATCTGACACCTGCTTTCATTAAAAAGACAAAACAAAACAAAAACACTGCAGTTTAAACCTTTGGATGACTTCTCCCATTATCTCAAGAAGTCTTAAGCAAGTTAGGAAGCAAAACAGAACCTTATGTTTCCTTATAAAGTTACAAATGATATCCTCCAGCATTTCTGACAAAGTAGACTGGAACCCTCATCACAATATGCACACAATATCCAGTCAAGTCAAAGGATGTAGCAAATATACCATGGTAGGATGTAACAAAAGCTTCTTAGAGATTTAAAAGCAGCAGAACCATATTTTTCATTTATTATCCAACATGCCTCACTCATGTAGATCCCCTTAAATAGGCTTAATCCAGACCTATATTTGGGATTAATACATAGTCTCAATGCATGCTAAATTTCACAGAGATGCTTCCATGATCTGTCTGATTTTATTTTTTTAATTACCTCCACTATTTTTTTTGAAATATATAAACAAAGAAGTGGAAGGTAAGCAATAGTGACGAATATCTGTAGCTCAGGTGTAGGATAAAGGTGAAGGTTCATTTTCTGAGCTTCTGGGTTGGTTTCTGAATGTTTCATCACCAGGCTAGGTAACGTCTTCAGCGAAGTTTAGGGGATGTCAGTGTCATCTCCTAAAGAAGCAGAAGAACATGACACTGACATTCCCTAAACTCCACTGAAGATGTTACCTAGCCTTGGTAATGAAACGTTCAGAAACCAATCCACAAGCTCGGAGAACAAGAGAATTAAAATTTGAATTAAAAATACAAGTAACATTTAAAAGCACAAATAAAAGAGTTCAGTCTGTGTATTTAAAGTATCAGAAGACTGAAAAAGATCTCATCCACATCCACACACTTTTCTTGCTCTGGAACCAAAAGAGCTAGTCTCTAAATTTAATAAATAAATAAACAAAGAAACATATAAATACACTTACGATCACAATTGAGCCCAACATTTTTGTTGTTAAGTGAGACATTTGTTAAGTGAGTTATGACCTTTCTTTCCACAATTGTTAAGTGAATCAATGCAGTTGATAAGTTAGTAACCAGGTTGTTAAGTGAATCTGGCTTCCCCATTGACTTTGCTTGTCAGAAAGTCACATGATCCTGGGACACAGCAAAGGTCAAAAATATGAACCAGTTGCCAAGCATCTGAATCTTGGTTACATGATGATGGGGATGCTGCAAAGGTCATAACTGTGAAAAATGGTCATAAGTCACATTTTCAGTGCCATTGTAATGTTGAATGGTCACTAAACGAATTGTTGTAAGTCAAGGACTACCTATAAAGGTAGCCTGCTAACCAGTGATGACACATGCATCATGTCCTTGGGTATGACACTTGACTCTTCTTTCTGGCTTAACTTAAAGTTATTGACATGATGGTATTGGATACAATTATTAAATCGAATGCTTACAGAACAACTGTTTAATAATTTCTTCCAGCATTTGCTGGAAGTGACTGGTCTGTAGTTACTTGAAACCTGTCTTTCCCTTTCTTGGAACACAGGAATGTCATTTGCCCTTCTACAATCCTCTGTCATTATGCCTGTCCTTTATGATTTCTCAGAGATCATAGAAAGAGTCCAGAAATGACACTGGAAAGCTGCTTCAAGATTCTCATATGTAATTGGTTTGGTTTTGGAGATTTAAACTTGTTCATGGTAGCCAAGTACTCCGTAAACATATGTTTATTTATCTTGAATGGTCACTTTCTTCTGCCAATTATTTTGCTCAGGTTTATTTGAACACAGTTCTCCTTTGCAAGGAGAGACAACTGAAACTGAGTTGGAACTCAGAAAGCCTGTCTTCATTGTTTCATTACCCTTCCCTCCCTCCCTCCCTCCCTCCTTCCATTTCTTCTTCTTCTTTTTTTACTACAGCACTGACATAGATCCAGAAGCAGTTTTTGTCATTTTTAGCTTACTATACAAACTAAAGTCCTTTTCGGCTTTATTAGCTATTAGCAATGTGTTGATATATTTCCTTGGTGATTATATCCATCTTCCATTTACTATACTAGTCTCTGTTAGCTCAGTTGAAAGTTCCCTGTGTGTCCATAATGGTTTCTTAAACTGCCCTCCCCATTTCTTTGCCTCATTGAAGTGAACTGAGATTATATTTTTCATAACTTATTTTTCAGAAGTTACTAGTTCATCAGCATTTCCATTGACCTGTACATTTCTATTCATGAAGTCCTACTTTTTTAAATGTATTGAAATTGGCTGTGCTGAAATTGGGTGTCCCTATATGACTATGCAATAGTGATTCACTGTTACCATCTTACAATTACACTACTGAAAAGTGTTATAATTTGAAGACAGTTTGGAATCGTCAACAGTATAAAATTTAGCAGCTTGCCTTAAATTTGAAATGGAGGATGAACAAGTGAAATAATATATGATAAAATGGACTAATAATGTTGGATAAAGTGATTGAAAGGACTGAAATTCACATTATGGTATAATCTAAAAGAGAATTCTTTTATTAAATGATGCACTTTTGGTGTATGACTTCAGAAAAATCAGTGCTTTTTTTCTAAAAAAAAAAAAAGGTGCGGGAACTCACACATGTCATACAACCCGCCTTGCCTACCCTACAAGGTTCCATCCAAAAAAGGTGCCGGTTCTGGGTGTTCTATGAGAAAAAAAGCCCTGAGAAAAATTATCCAGAATGTAGAAAGGTAGTTCAAATTTATGTTGGAAATATAGACAACATGAAGAGTGTTTTTATTGTGCTTGGTGGACTTGAACAAAAGTCAGAAAATGTTGGGTTCAAATACATACAGTATACTGATTCAAATAATTTTAAATACTTAGATTCAACTGAAACAAAAACATTTTTGTTGTGATTAATGGACAGACAACCAGAAAAATGTCATGGCAGGTTATTTTTATATATGACCACTGCTACAAGACAACTACATGGAATGCTGAAATATTCCCAGTGGAGGAATGGTTGGTGAAGATAACAGATTTAGCAGAGATGGCAAAATTAACTTGTTTGTTTAGAGAAAGGTCAACAACTACATGTATTAATGATTGAAAACCCCTTGTGGATTTCCCCCCCCAAAAGGTAAGGATGATGATTTATGGATTTTATGATTAGAAAGGATAGATTATGGAAAGAAGGAAACTTTGATATAACCATAGAGTGAGAGAGGGTAAAATAAAAATGTATTTATTAATGCTACTAAGAAGGCCAGAATCCACTTCTTTATCCATTCTTTTTTTCTTTTCCCCTCTTTTCTACTTGTTCTTATCTTTAACTTAGGATTTGTATTGTTTTTAACTATGACAAAACCTTTTAAAATAAAAATTATATATATAAAACTCAGAAGCTGGAAGTAGTGAATTTAATAGCACAATACTCACATTATAGTAGCTGTACTGGCTATTCAGTACAGCTTCGAAATCCTATTCGGTGCTGGTAATCTCCTTCAAAACCTTATAAGAGTTGACACATGGGTACCAATAGGACCATCTATCCCAAGGGTGTCAAACTCGCAACGTCATGTGACGTGTTGCAACATATCATGACTTTTTTCCATTGCCAGCAATGGGGTGGATGTGGTTTCGCCATGACGTATTCGGCCCGCAGGCTGGCAGTTTGACATCCCTGATCTATCCTGACCAGAATTGTTTCCCTCCCTTCATTGATTATATGAGGGAAGGAATATTGAAGGTTTCCACCCCATGGGAGGAGGGGTGGTGAAACAGTAATTGTCTCATCTTGTGAAATATTTTGCTTTTCAAAATAAGAAGTGCGTCCGATCTTCAAGCAGGCCTTAAATACTTTAGCTAGTTGGATTATATTTTATTAGATGGATTTAATTAGTGTACTATGGTAAACTACCTCAAGTCTTGGAGGAAGTGGATAGTTTATAAATAACTGTATAATAAACAATTTTCTCTGATGAACCTCACTTTCTCTCAAGGTCCCTATGGCATTAACACTTTTAAAAAATAATTTAAAACAAAAATGCATTTTCAAAAAAGATATTCTCTCTAAAAACCAGATTATTAGTGCTAAAACAATTAATGCTCAGTACAACATTAATACAAGATGGTAAACAGAGTACATTGAGTTGTTTTGATAATATAAAATTAGTATAATTTTTGAGTTTAATGTCAATATTTCCACTATATTATTTATCAATGTTAAACATGTCTATAAATGATATAGATAACTATATAATTTCTGATTTTCCCTTCTTTATATTCCAACTGAACTGCATTATTTTAGAATTCATACTCTAAGTGCTTGTATTTACCTTACTGCATAATATATAATATATGGAATTCTATATATAATTAATATATGGAAGTAATTCTTGCTTAAATTTAGTAAATTCTCTGTTATAATAATAATAAAGTTGGAAGGGACCTTGGAGGTCATCTAGTCCAACCCCCTGCTCAGGCAGGAAACCGTATAACATTTTGGACAAATGGCTGTCCAGTCTCTTCTTAAAAACTTCCAGTGTTGGAGCATTCACCGCTTCTGGAGGCAGGTTGTTCCACTGCTTAATTGTTTCTCCTTAGTTCTAGGTTGCTTCTCTCCTTGATTAGTTTCCATCCGTTGCTTCTTATCCTGCCTTCAGGCGTTTTGGAGACTAGCTTGACTCCCTTTTCTTTGTGGCAGCCCCTGAGATACTGGAACACTGCTATCATGACCCCCCTCGTCCTTCTCTTCATTAAACTGGACATACCCAATTCCAGCAACCATTCCTTATATGTTTTAGCCTCCAGTCCACTAATCATCTTTGTTGCTCTTCTCTGTACTCTTTCTAGAGTCTCAACATCTTTTTTACATCATGGTGACCAATGTATATATACTGTTGCTTTCACCCTTGCTACATATTCTCCTGGTTTAAATTTCCCCTCAGTGTAACTGTTGCATTAACTCTTCAACCAACTTTTCCTTATTGGTTAGGATCAGATATAGGACAGCTGATTCCCTTGTCCTTCCCTTAGCTTTGTGGAAAATGGAACAATTAAGAAGATTTTTCAGTCTTGGCTGAGATGACATCTAGTTTTGAAATTTAGCCCAGGAAGTCATTATTCAGATCTTCTGCCAGGCTTGTAATCGATAATCACCCCCTCCAATATATTAACTTTTATCCATACCAAAATTCTCTTAATTGAATTCTAGTGCTTTCCATGTTCTTATGCTTTTGTGTATTAATTGAAACTTGAATCTTCTGAAACATCCTTCATTTATTTTGTAAAAGAAAGTGCATGTATCATATGAAGTTAGTATGCCCAGAATATCTACAATAAAGGATGTTACAGAAGTGCAGTGTTGCGAGAATTGTCATAAATATAAGTTCTCAGAAATAAAAAAAAATCTTTTGTTTACATGGTTCAAGTAAGGTCACTGTTAAATAAAAAAAATGAAAAGAGGAAAAACAGACATAGTCACAAAGGAAATTTATTTATATGCATGTTATAGAGAGAAACATTTCAGCCCTCACTGAAGTGTGACCTCCATACACTTTTGTTAGTGTCATATTTCTTCCTGTGTAGCTGTAAAAATATTTCTTGTCATAACTTATTAAATCAATCATTCAGCTGGGAAGACCAGGTGTTCTAGGGGAAGAAAGCCCTTACTTGAATAATGGTCACTGAGACTGATCAGATTGAAGTTGATTAACATTTATTAGTAGAGATAGCTGGATCTGTTCTCTTTTTTTCCTGTCATTTTTATAATATTAAATTCAATTAGCTTTGTTTGCTTTTCTTAAAAGCTCTTACAAACGTGTACACATGTTTTTCACATTCCTCCCGATATCCTCTTTTTGCACAGAATTTTCCTAATACAAATATTTCTGAGAGTAATTTATATAATGTACATTTCCATTTAAAACCTTAGTATAAATTAGGTTAATCACAGTGCAATCATGTGTACTCCAGTTCAGAATCAAACCTTGCTAGAATCAATGGGATTTACTTCCACATAGGTTTTATTGAATAGGAGTACTGACCAAGAGAAAAAAAAAAGAGATGGTTTGACTAGTATGGTACAGGTACAATTTTCAGATTGAGAGAAGTTGGCTGGTGCCTGAACTGATAAGAAAGAAAGCATCTTGTGTATAATAATAATAATAATAATAATAATAATAATAATAATAATAATAATAATAATAATAACAACAACAACAACAACAACAACAACAACAACAACAACAACAACAACAACAATAATAATAATAATAATAATAATAATAATAATAATAATAATAATAATAAAGTTGGAAGGGACCTTGGGGGTCATCTAGTCCAACCCTCTGCTCAGGCAGGAAACCCTATACCAGTGATGGCGAACCTTTTAGAGACTGGGTGCCCAAAAACTGGCCCACCCCTGCTCCACCTGCCCACTCCTGCCCTACTCTGCCCTCACCCCGCCCACCCTCAGGGCCATCCATGGCACGCCGCAGATTGCCCAGGCCGCCCTGCAGCGCCATGTGACCACGCCCTCCATCTGCACCCCACAGCATCATCTGCTGCCCAGCTGCCATGTGCTTGGTTGTGCATCTCCGCACAGGCCGCACCCGGGGATGGTTCTCCAGGGGGGCTGCTGGTGAGGAGGGAGCTACAGGGAGAGGCATGGCTGGGGCAATGGCATGCGTGTCCACAGAGAGGCTCCAAGTGCTTCCTCTGGCACTAGTGCCATAGGTTCACCACACCACTGCCCTATACCATTTTGGACAAATGGCTGTCCAGTCTCTTCTTAAAAACTTCCAGTGTTGGAGCATTCACTGCTTCTGGAGGCAGGTTGTTCCACTGCTTAATTGTTCTGTCAGGAAATTTCTCCTTAGTTCTAGGTTGCTTCTCTCCTTGATTAGTTTCCATCCATTGCTTCTTGTCCTGCCTTCAGGCACTTTGGAGAATAGCTTGACTCCCTCTTCTTTGTGGCAGCCCCTGAGATATTAGAACACTGCTATCATGTCCCCCCCATCCTTCTCTTCATTAAACTAGACATACCCAATTCCAGCAACCATTCCTTATATGTTTTAGCCTCCAGTCCCCTAATCATCTTTGTTGCTCTTCTCTGTACTCTTTCTAGAGTCTCAACATCTTTTTTACATCGCAGTGACCAAAACTGGATGCAGTATTCCAAGTATTACCAAGGCATTGTAAAGTGGTATTAATACTTCACGTGATCTTGATTCTATCCCTCTGTTAATGCAGCCCAGCACAGTGTTGGCTTTTTTGGCAGCTGCAGCACACTGCTGGCTCATATTTAAGTGATTGTCCACTAGGACTCCAAGATCCCTCTCACAGTTACTACTATTGAGCAAGGTACCCCCTATACCAGACATGTCAAACACAAGGCCTGGGGGTTGGATGCAGCCAGTGAAGTGGTTTCATGTGACCTGCGAAGCCATCCTGGAAACAGTGCGGGAACGGCCCCTGCTGCCTTGGCCCTGGCCCAGGCCAGCTGGGAGCCAATGTACAATTTTGTGGTGGCCTTCTATGCTGAAACGCATTCAGTCTTAGCTCCACAGGGCTGTCTGGAAACAGCGAAGAATCAGCCCCTGCTGTGTCAGCCCCACCCCCTGGGTGCATGCTGGGGAGGTGTCACCCTTTGTGAGGAATGAAGCACCATGCCTTGGTGCTTGCCCCAGTCCCACCCCCTTCTGCCAGAGATCCTCAGATCTATCCCACTCCTGCCCAGGCCCCACAGGCACCCTTGATGCGAACAATGTAGAGCTGGCCATGCCCACCCAGTAGGCCACACCCACTCCATCCATGCCCACCCAGTAGGCCGCACCCACCCTGGCCACACCCCCCCACTCCTCTAGGGCAATCACAGTGCTGATGCGGCCCTCAATGAAATTGAGTTGACACCCCTGCCCTATACTATACCTGTACATTTGGTTTTTCTTGCCTAAATGTAGAACCTTACTTTTTTCACCATTGAATTTCATTTTGTTAAATAGCACCCAGTGTTCAAGTCTGTCCAGATCCTCCTGTATCCTAAGCCTGTCTTCTGGAGTGTTGGCTATTCCTGCCAGCTTGGTGTCATCTGGAAATTTGATGAGTTCCCCATCTAGCCCCTCGTCCAAATTGTTGATGAAGATGTTGAAGAGCACTAGGCCCAGAACAGAGCCCTGGGGCACCCCACTACACATTTCCCTCCATGTAGATGCAGTTCCATGATATTTGGCATCAATGCACCATTCCAAAATTCATCTCTGTCTGAGAGAACTGAATACATCCTTTACTGCTTACAAATATATTATTTAGTTCAGACATCAAACAACAGTTGGCATAAGCTATGCAAGTTCTTGGCACACTTGGGCCTCTGAAACATATTCTTCTTTTGTGGACATAAGGGCAATAGGCAACTGCTTCCAACTGATTACCATATAAAAAGAGATGTCCTTGTAAATTTCCTAGTATTCTGCCTTTCTCTGCTTTTAATCCAATTTATTTAGGTCTTAGATTACTGTTTGCTGGTCATCTATCTTTCAAATGCACAGTATCTTTGTATCTTTTGACTGCAATCCACTCATGGTTACTTGATGCACTGTTTCTTTTTTGTTTGTATCAGATTCTCCCAGCTGCATAATATCTGGCTTTATCACTGCAGCTATGATAGGAATTTCCCAATTACTATCCTCTGCTAATTTTTATTGACTGGTAGCTCATCATTTAATCTTGTTTTAAAAAATGTTCCTCTGGATTGTCTTCTGACGTTATGCTTCTGATTGAGTACTTTGAATCTATCTTACTTTCTACCGGAATGCCAAAAAAATGTCACCTAGTTCTTCCACTTTCACCAGCATTTATGAGAGGGCAAAAGCTGGCAAAACAGGAGGCGAAGAGCCTGAGAACTGGGAAACAATGATCAAAATTCGTTATAGGTTCTCTCTATATCCAAGGGTGAATAATAACCAGCAAGAAGTCTATTGCCACATTATGGTTGGAGAAATCCTAGCAACTCTGGACTTGATGGTTTGATTTTGTAGTACTTGATTTTTCATTGCTACCTGTTAAAAGTGGTTTGAATTCCTAGAGAGATTTTTTTGTTGTTGGTGGTGAAACTCTAATAGTTTAGATCAGCAGTTCTCAACCTGTGGGTCGCGACCCCATTTGGGGTCGAACGACCATTTCACGGGGGTCGCCAAACAACGCAGTCCGCCATTTCCCCCCCTTTTCCTTAGTTATGCTACTCCCGCTTATTCTATTGGCTTTTGAAAGCCAATAGAATAGAGTCTATTCAAGAGACTCTATTCTATTGGCATTCAAAAGCCAATATAAACTAAGGAAGTTTCGGTTTCGGAGCACGTGGCAGAAAGCAAGACAGAGAACAAGCGGCAGAAAGCGAGAGAGAACAAGCAGCAGAAAGCAAGAGAGAACAAGCAAAAACAGTAAGTTTTGTCTCTGGCCTGCTGCTGAGCTTCCTCTACTTGGCCACCGGACACCCCAGCAGCCCCAGAACACCATGCCCCCATTTCATGCAATTTCGCAACCGGCCCACCGGCTACAAAACACCCCGCGGCCGCCGGCGTTCCCGTAAGGCTCCTCCCCAGCCCACTGGCTCAAGCTCCTCTGGTCCATCCTTCCTCCTCTGTCCTGCGTGGTGACCCAGCTGGTAGTTTTGGTGGCGTGGTCGATATCATAGTTGCGAACTTCCTCCCAGCCTTTGGACAAAGGCAGCTTCTGCCGGGGCATTTTTCCTGGCAGCAGGCGCAGCAGCGAAGAGACAGACCAAGGCCAGAGGCGAGCCAGGCTGGTTACCTGCCGTCCATCCTGCTCCCCTCACCATCTGTTTGGCTGAGGACGTGGGGGGGTGGCTGGGAATTGCTGCCTGCCGTCCTGCTCCCCTCCCCATCTGTTTGGCTGAGGACGTGGGGGGCGGCTGGGAACTGCTGCCTGCCGTCCTGCTCCCCCTCCCTGTCCGTTTGGCACGTCTGCCTTTCGCTCTCTCTCTCTCTTCACCTGGAGGGAGAGGGAGAGAGAGAGAAAGAGGAAAAAGAGAAAGAGGGAAGAGAAGAGAAAGAGGAACAGAGAAAGAGGAAAAAGAAAGTTAGAGGAAAAAGAGAAAGAGGAAAGAGAAAAAGGAAAAAGGGAGAGAGAGAAAGAGGGAGAGGAAAGAGAAAGAAAGAGAGGGGGAGAGGAAAGAGAAAAAAGATTGAGAAAAGAGAGGAAAGAGAAAGAGAGGAAAGAAAGAGAAAGTTAGAGGAAAGAGAGAAAGAATGAGAAATAAGAGAAAGAGGAAAGAGAAAGGAAAGAGAAAGAGAGGAAAAAAGGAAAGAGAAAGAGAAGAGAGAGAGAGGAAAAAGAAAGTTAGAGGAAAAAGAGAAAGAGAAAAAGGAAAGAGGGAGAGAAAGAGGGAGAGGAAAGAGAAAGAAAGAGAGGGGGAGAGGAAAGAGAAAAAGAGGAAAGAGAAAAAAGATTGAGAAAAGAGAGGAAAGAAAAAGTTAGAGGAAAGAGAAAGAAAGAGAAATAAGAGAAAGAGGAAAGGAAAGGAAAGAGAAAGAGAGGAAAAAAGAGGAAAGTGAAAGAGAAGAGAGAGAGAGAGAGGAAAGAGAGAAAGTTAGAGGAAAGAGAAAGAGAAATAAGAGAAAGGAAAGAGAAAGAGAGGAAAGAAAGAGGAAAGAGAGAGAGAAAGAAGAAAGAGAGAAAGAGAAATAAGAGAAAGAGGAAAGAGAAAGGAAAGAGAAAGAGAGGAAAAAAGAGGAAAGAGAAAGAGAAGAAAAAGAGGAAAGAGAGAAAGTTAGAGGAAAGAGAAAGAGAGGAAAGAGAAAGAGGAAAGAGAAAGAGAAGAGAGAGGAAAAAGAGAGGGAAAGAGGAAAGAGAGAGAGAGAAAGAAGAAAGAGAAAGAGGGGGAGAGGAAAGAGAAAAAAGATTGAGAAAAGAGAGAAAGGAAAGAGAAAGAAGAGAAAGAGGAAAGAGGAAAGAAAGAAGAGAAAGAGAGGAAAGAGGATAAAAGAGACAGAAAGAGAAAGTTAGAGGAAAGAGAAAGAGAGGAAAGAAAAAGAGAGAGAGAGAGAGGAAAGTGACAGAGAAAGACCCTTTTGACATCTAAAATGAAGATAACACTGCATATATCCTTTTTTTACCTTTATTTTATATACACACACACACAAAGATACACACACACACACACACACTAAAGGTAAACAAGGATATCTGCAGTGTTATCTTCATTTTAGATATCAAAAGGGTTTTGCGGTTCCCAGTGTTTTGTTTTCGGTGGGAAACGGGTCCAAGTGGCTCTTTGAGTGTTTTGGGTTGCCTACCCCTGGGGTGGGTGGACTCCCACGTGCTATTAACTTTGTTAGCAAATGGGAGGGGGGGTTGAACAAAGTTGCTTCATTTATTCATTCATTTATTGCACAATAAAATTATTTGAAACCAACATTTTGTGCTATTCTAATGCACAACTGCACAAATATGCATGTAATCTCTGAGGAGGCTATCACATCTGGGCTACAAAAATTTTGTTAAAGCATTCTTGTTTGCTGATATTTATTTCCTTTTATAAACTGCTTTGATTCTTCCATTTATTGTTTAAAGTGGTTTAATACTTCCATTTATTTCCTTTTATTCCCTTAAAACTAGTTTGAATCTTCCATTTGTTGCCATTTATTCTCTTAAAACTGATTTAATTGTTTTGTTTATTTCTGATCCACGAAACCTATAACCTCCATGCCATTTCTCACTCTTCTTATTCCTTTCTGCTTTGCTTTTTATTTCCTCTCTTTCATATACTTTCTTTTATCTTCACTGAAAGAAAATCCCTCCAGTCACCACTATAATTTATGGTTCAAATGAAAGCAGCCTGTTCTTATTTATTATTTACTAACTTTCTGTAAATTTTGGTCCCACATTTAAAGGCAGGGTAAACATGCATTAAAATACATGCAGCGGTGGCATAGCATTAATGGTGGCCGGGGCTGTCTTTCTTGCCACGCCCACTTGGTGGTCATGCCCACTTGGCCACACCCACTTGGTGGCCACACCCATTTGGCCACATCCACTTGGCCATGCCCCTGGCACCTGACGATGTAGAAACAAAAATAATTTTATGGTTGGGGGTCACCACAACATGAGGAACTGTATTATGGGGTCGCGGCATTAGAAAGGTTGAGAACCACTGGTTTAGATGTTCCACAATATTAAGACTTAGTTCTTATTTCTACTGATTGCCTGTAATCAGACCATCTACATAAGTCAGAATGAATATTTGTGAACGTCAGAATGAATACAAGAAGAGATACACATGCATAATTAAAAGAGAGATTTCGTATAGATAAAAAGTAATTGGAATTGAACCACACAAAATGGAATTTGAAACTGAATTATGTACTCATGATGATCATATAATTACTAAAATATACAAAATTTTGCTAAGATTGAAATGAAGAAAGAACAAGTTAAAGAATGCATGATATAATGGACTAAGAATTTTGGTTATAATATACCAGTTGACCAATGGGAAAGAATGTGGTCAAAAGGATTGACATTCATACTGTGTTACAATTTAAGGGAGAACTTTCATAAAATGATACACTGTTAGTGTATATAGCACATGAGTTAGTATATCGTTAGTATATGACACATGAGAAATTATCTAAGATATATAAAAGTACTTGTGCCTTTATATATTGGAAATTTGGAAGACATGAAGGGTCATTTTACCATGCTTGGGGGAGCTTGCAAAAAAGCAAAAACACATTGGATACAAATATATAAAGACTAATAATGAAGCAATAACTTTTTGTACTAGGATTTATGGATAGCCAATTTGAAAAGACCTATAGAAAATTGCATTTGTACATTGTAACAGCAGCAAAACTATTATATGCGCAAAGATGAAAAAATAATGAAATGCCAACATGGAGGAATGGATTGTGAAGATGATAGAATTCAGGGAAATGAAAAAAACTGACCTGTTTGATCAGGGATAAGATAACAAGTACTTTTATTAAGGACTGGAGACCTTTTTTCTGCTGAAAATGGAAAAAACTGAACTAGTGACTTATGGATTTGCTGATTAAAAAGAGTTGCATATACGAGGAAGTCTATTATAATATAACTTTAAAGAGGGAGAAGAGATAATAAATCTTAACTGCTGAAAAGTTGCTTCTTTATATATCTTTTCTTTTTTTCTTCTATTTGTAGTACTTTCACACTTTTTGTCTTGTTTTTTCCTCTTTCTTAATCTTACTTCATAATTTCATGTTTACCTTTTATTTCTGCAAACATCTTTAAGAAAAAACATTAAAAAAGGAAGAGGAATGTAGACAGGAAGAGGTGAAACTTTTCTTTTTTTATTTAGCAATTTTTATTTTATTTTTAAAAAGTTAAAATTCAAAACTTCAAGAAATTTAAAAACAATAAAAAACAAAGAAAAAACACAAATTATATAAGACTTTTAAAAAGTGCATTAAAAAAGAAAAGAAAAAAAAGAACCCAACATATATACATATATTATCCCCTGGTTGAATACTGATTAATAATACATTGCTACAATATTAGTTCCAACCAGTTGTGAAACAGCTCCCCCCTCATTTTTTTAAAGTAAAAAATCTATTTGCAAACTATTGACCTATGCTATATTAATGACAAAATAGTTAACAGGAAGAACAATAATAATGAAAAGGACAAGATTAAAATTTCAAAACCCTCTGTTAACAAACTATTATTGTAATCAACAAGTAGAAAATTTATCATGGCATCTTATCTATCCCAAATCACCCCAAAATTTAAGAGTAATTCATCTTGGATCAAATATTTGTTTCTTGATACAATTTCTTATCAGTTTTTGTCTAGTTAAATGTAATACATTCAGTCTCTACAATTGGTCTGTCTTCCCCACAAAGTCCAGATAAATAAACAAATACAGACTTGAAGTTCAGAGCGACGTATGGAATCAACTCAGTTACTTCTCTGTCTGTACAGCCAATATCTCTGAATCAGATTCCTCTAAAACTACATTCCTCCAAATTTTTTCCATGACCATTATCATCTCATCAAACTTTTTAAAAAAGCTTTTAACTAAAAGTTGCATGTTTCCAAAAGGTGTTTTCTCAGATTTCAGCCACTGCTTTTCTATAATCAGGGAACAAAGAAGCTGAAGCAGAACGAAACAGGAAAGATATTTTCTGGATATTTTGATCCAAGATTAACAGAAAAATTAAAAAGAAATAAACTCCCAAGTATTTTTCAAATTAGAAAGATACAAAAATCTTGTGATGAGAGTTCAATATCAATGTAAATCAAATGAAAGTACTCCACCATCCACAAATACGCTGTATTTCCATATGGAAAATGAAAGTTATTTAGAATGACAGCATAAATAAAAGGGAAATGGAAAAATGAGAACAGCTGAAGTCCAGCAGGAGGTTGAAATAGCCAGCTGATCTACTTTTAAATATAAAAAACAAAGTAAAAATTCAAAAAGTGAAATTAAGACCTAGACATGTGTGGGAAGAATCCAGAGAAAGAAATATTTTGGGAAATATTAAAAAGTCAGAATATATTTCCCCAAAGGATCTTAAAGGCAGAAACCAACCCCTCCCCCCAAGTCTCTCTGTCCCAAACAGAAACCAGGTCTGCAGAAATGGAGATGCGGTAATCTTGTCAGAAAGATTGGAGCCAGGAAGCTTGGATTAGAAAGATAAAGATCCCTAGAATCAACAATCCCTCACACCAAAATCCAAGAGTCATCAGTCACAGCCCCAGGGAAGCAGGATATGACCTTTGGGACATAGTAGGATTAACCCACCACCATCAGAATACCAGAAAGTCACACTCAGACTCAGGTCAAAGTTCATGTCACAGGAACAACTCCAAACAAAAGCTCAAGAAGGTATAAAAACCCACCACTCCCTACTATAGGTGGTCAGCTTTCCCAGAGCCATCTTTCTGTCTGGCTCTCCTCTTCAATAAACTCCAACCTTCTTTCTAAAGCAGTCTCCATTTTGTTTATTCCCAGCTTGGACTGGACCCTGATGAAGATTTTTCTTTCAACACATGCTTACAAAAAACCCAAAATGCTGACAGGAAGATGGATACCCATGACTTTCTGACTGCTCCCAAAGGGAACTAGAATCTTCAAGACTTCCCTTCCCAAATTGGTCCATGGCTATCCAAAAGTCATCTTGGTTATCTTCCTTAGTGCTCCCATTCAAATACATGGAACAGCATTGCCAGAGAGTCTCCTTACCATTCTGCAACCAAGTTGGGGAGGAGCTTGAGAAGAAACTTTCCTTACATGAACTTCTCTTTAAGAAGGTTTTGATCCAACCTCTTTTTCAAAGTGCTGATTTCAGGACATGAATATTTTTTGAAGCTTGCAAACAAGCCATTAGTTTTCAAATATTTCACAACTTGGTAGTTAATTTATATTATATTATATTTATATCTTCTGATCCAATCGATCTACATAGGGATTCCTTGCTATGTAACATGAAGAAACATTATTTTGGAAATATGGCTCACAGCAAATGTTTCACATTTGTTCCCCATATTTGGGAGACTATCCTTTAGCCTTGTGGCACTGGGAGTCCCATTCTGATTTTACAAACTTTCTATAACCCATATTAAAAAAAACCCCTCATGTTAAGATAGATATTTAATTTATTTTTCCCCATTTGCACTCCTTTAATATTTTGAAGGGTTTTTCTTTCTCATCTCCTTTGGCAATGTAAAAGAACATTTTGAATGGAATTATTTTGTGGTGTCTTCATGTTTACCTTACCTGAGGTTTCTACATTTCCTTGTAAAGTTTTACTGGCTGACTTAAGGCTTACACTGAAACACTGCTTCAGTCTCAGTCACTGCTACCTTGATCTTCTTTCTATTCGAATTCTGGGTTTGATATTTGGCACTTACACTTGGTTTCTCTTTCTCATTTAAGTGTTATGCATCTTTATTTTTCCACAGCAATTTTTGTTGATATCTTCTATAATCTTGTGTGATTTG
Organism: Bothrops alternatus; assembly: GCA_034064705.1. Lineage (NCBI taxonomy): Eukaryota > Metazoa > Chordata > Lepidosauria > Squamata > Viperidae > Bothrops > Bothrops alternatus. Next base: position 13,203,533 of record JARGCV010000104.1, read on the forward strand.
AAAAAGCACATTTTCTTCAATTCAGTCACTTCCAGAAACTTCTTAAATGTTGATTTTGTGGAGAGTATTTGGGAGCTGATGCCAGGCACCCTTGGAGTAAGGTTTGTCTATTTTAATTGTCCGTTTTATTTTATAAAATGTTCATTGTTGTTTTTCTTTTATATTGGGAACTAACAAACGTCTGTATATACAGAGGTATACATGTGACAAGTAATTTTTTTATAAAAAGTCTATTTTTCTTGCATGTCCTGCTCAAGAAACTTATTTCCACTAATAACAAAATGGTGCCTTTCCACACATCTTTGCCTTTTTCAGTTGCATATTTTACTGACATCAAACAAGTATTTTGCATTGGACCCTATAAGACATCTTTAATAATTAGCTCAACTGTGTCCCTTTCCCCCATCTGCCATGCACCGTTGTGGTTTCTTTGCCTTCAGCAAAGATTCATCTTCTATCTGCTAGATAGATGAGAGATTTGTAATTTGTGTTGAATTTAATGAATCCCTCTTTTTTAATTAAATTACTGGTTACACTAGAGTCAGTGCAGATCCTTCATAATGCTCTTTAGAGTTGGTTCTGCAAATCTCTGTGTCAATGGGATAAAAATTCTTGCCATTTTTATCACTCTGCTGCCTGGGTGTGCATTTAGTCCCTTGATGAGTTACCCACTTTGGAATATAGTTTGACTTGTCTCTGGCAGCATTTCCTTTCTCTGGGGGGGTCCTAATTTGCATATATTTAGGGCTGCAGCAGAGGTAATATCTATCTTTTAGCTTGATTTTAAACACAGCTTCTCCATTCCCTGCTGGTTTCTTCTCAGCACCTCTGCATATATTAATTTTTTTAAACAGCTTATTACAAATTGAAAGTTCACATTTTCTCTCATTTCTAGAGTATTCACAATAACTTCAAAGCATTTTTGTCAACCACTATTTAATCCAATTAAGATTGCTTCAGGTAGAGTTACCCCTGAACCTCTGCCTGGTTGGATATCTGTAGCTTTTTATTAACTTGCAAAGCCAGATTGGCCTCTAGGTCATAGCTATTCTCCATAGTCTTGAGTGTTGCTCTGGTATTTGCCAATACCCTCCAACAGCTTCCCCATGTTCACCTGCCTCTGTCTGAAGAACGCTTATGGCCTTTGGAAATAAGAGGAGAGGATGGCTGTTGATATGCATCAATTAGTTCTTTCTTTCCATCAGCTGGAATATTATAACAGATTCATTTTAGAAGTGATGAGATTTCCCCCTCCTTCTTTCTCATATCTCATTGGCTTGCCTCTTATTCCTCAAAAGAATGAAAATTGAATGGCTTATTGCCAAGCAAAGCCAGTCTCGTTCTTTTTTACGGGTTTTGACCCAACAATTATTCATCTCTTGCTTCTCTGGTCATTGAGTCTGCAAGACATTGCTGACTCCTTGGCTTTTCAAAGGCATTTCCATTTTAAAGGATCAGAGCTCAGATTCAGAATTCTCTAGCATCTCAGCTGCCTGAGATGTTTTTTCTCTCTCTCTCCAGGCAGAACACTCTATGCTTTCCTTCACAACTCATTCAAGTGTATGGGCAATTCTCTCATCTCATGGGCTCAGTGTAGGGAAGATATTTAGGTAATCAGTCACTGAAGGCAGCATTTAGCAGAGCAAATATGTGACTCCAAAAAAAGCCTATAAACACTAAAGACAGATAGTTAAGATCCCAAAGACCAAATAGTTTATTTCTGATAGAAAGCCTGTACAGTATCTCTGAACTTTTCTACTTCTGCTATAGAAAGAAGAAGAGAATACATTATCCTGCTTTTAGAAAGCAATTGAAACAAAAAGCCTGAGAGTATCCATCTTCCAATTGGAAAAACAGACAAGAAACAAAGAGAATAACAGACAGAATCCCATTAGTAATGAATGGTGCAGAGGGTTGATGCTTCTGAAGCTGTGTCTTCAGTATATTAGTCTAGGATTAGATTTTTTTAGATAAGTATTGTGTCTCTTCTCCTTAGCTTCGTGGCAGAGAAATATACAACCTGTCCCTTCACCTTGGCTCTGATCAGTTTCAGGTGTCCAGAAAAAGTCAGTTTTTTTAATTGAATGCTTGAGCTTGAGGGCCAAAGTAAGCTTTCTGTGGTATGTTCAGCACTGATGGGTGCAGAAGAAAGAAGCATATTTGGGTAATATTTTCAATAACAATGAGTGCCTTTGATTAATGTTTCTAGTTTCTTTGAAGCGAGAAGCAGATTCTCCATCTGAAATGTGGATTCTGATAAGGACCAGTTCCAATCAGCTGAAGGCAAAATTGTCTAGAAAAGTGAACTTTAGTAACTCAAAAACTCATTAGAATGGTAAAAATACATACCCTTGAATATTCAATTAGTCATTAACAAAATCATGCTAATAATATTATGGAATAGAATGAACTGATACATATGGAGCATACTCTCTAAATGCTTTATGACTCAAATTATGCTAGCCAATGAGACAAAACATTCCAAACCTAATAAATTTGAACTATATAAAAAGTGATTTCTCTCCTTTCTAAGAGTCTTTTCACCTTGTTTCTGTGGGAGACGGTTCTTTACTAATGCATAAATAAAAGATAAATATCTATCTTTCTGACTCAAATGCTATTTTGGCCAGGGGCTCACTGGGCTAAAGAACCTAGCCATGATTTATGGCCAACAGTTCTGCAATGGAAAAATGTATGGGACCTCTGACTGTTTTGGAAAAGTGTTTCATGAATTTTAAGGGGTGAATTACATGCTTTAGAATCATACAATCATAGGATTGGAAAGGACCTCAGAGGTCTTCTAGTCTAGCCCAAAGCAGGAGTCCTTGTTCCATCCTGGTGGAATAAGAACAATGGTTGTCCAGTCTGTTTTTGAAAATCTCCAGTAATGCAGCTCCCAGAACTCTGGCAGACAAGTTGTTCCATGGATTAATCATTCACACTGCCATCCTTAGTTCCACATTGAATCTGTCTTTAATAAGTTTCCACCTGTTGCTGTTTGTCCTGTTGTCAGGTGCTACGGAGAACAAGTCAAGCCCATCTTCCCCGTGAACTGTGAAATTAATTCATTTAATACTAAGCACATGTAAGTCTTTATGAGTTTATTTTGCCTTTTAAATTCCCCCCATAGAAAAAAAGCCTCCAATGATTTGGTGCACACATTTTGCAAGGAGGCTTTCATGACCACTCTGGTGCTGGCTGTTGCAGATGGCTCCTGGTCTGTGCTTCTTTAGCCTCCTCACTAAGCCCTGGCCTAACATGACATTCAAACTCAGATCTTCTTCAATTCTGTTAAGGTGGAATCTTACTCAGGCTTTTTACCACTAGTTCTATATTTTTACTTACTTGAATCACGGTGTCACATATCCCTCAAGCTTCAAGACTTAACCTGTACTTAGTTTCCCACAAAAATCAGTTGGGAGAGAGAACCTGCTGCAAAATATGGACACAGAAGCTGTATTGCTCCTGTCTTCTTACTCACACAGCCATAAAAAGAAGTATACAATGTGTATGATGTGGCAGCTCAAATCTGTTACTTTACTGGGGGTGGGGGGACAACCCAACCATACCATTTCATTTTGGACCTACCCACAAAAAGAGATATTTATTTAAAATTAAGTATGGATTGGGCAGGAGCTATGGAATTGGCTGGAATGTTGACAATGAAGGTGACTGATGAATTGGAAATATCCAGAATTATGATTAGTTAAGTCTAGCTAACATATTCCAACATTCGACCTCTATATTAATTTAAGGCAAATGCAGTCAGGTCACAGTAATCAAATGAACACTCATAACAGCACATTTTTATGAAGTTTTGATCAAAACAGAATTCCATCTAATTTATTGGCAGACTGGATTCTTTCCTACATTTCAGGCAAGGAAACACAGTACTCATATTCCAATATATTTGTCTTAAACTATTTTCTTTAGCTAATTAGACTGTAGAGAAGATTGGACATATTTATGTAAAAGGAAAGTAATTGCTTTATTTCCCAAAATAAGCAAATTCTCAAATTAGAGCTAGAGAATCCATGGATGAATGTCAGCAGCTGCAAAGAATATTAAACCATCTTGATGTGGTTGTTACTTAATCGCCAAGCATGTAATCAATGCAGTACATTGTTCAAATGAGATCAGTCTTCTTATGTTTGGTATGTTAATTTTATTCATTGCTTTTAGAAATATTGAATGAAATTGGAATTCATGGTAAGCATAGAGATGAGTAAGAGATCAGTGTAACACAGTTAATGCAACAATTTTTCATCTCTGAATGAGAATATAAAAAATCCCCAGAAAAGTCATTATGCTATGCTATGCTATGCTATGCTATGCTATGCTATGCTATGCTATGCTATGCTATGCTATGCTATGCTATGCTATGCTATGCTATGCTATGCTATGCTATGCTATGCTATGCTATCCTATCAATTCTATATATGAAGTCAATCATCTGGTTATTCCCAAATGATTTTATCTAACTACTAAAAAAATCACCATGCAACTTTTGGGGACAATGGAATATTTGGAATTTGGAGAACATAGGTTGGTTGCTCTTCATGGTTGCTAGGTTGGAGATTGTTGCATATTCACAACATGGCCATTACTTTCTACTCTCCATTGTACCGGCTACCATTTCCAAAATGCTGCTTTCCACTATGATAAAATTGTGTCTCCCCCACCCAGTGAATAAATTTTCAAACAAAGTATTGGAATGCAACAGCTATCTTCCTCATTTTTTTAGTAATTAAAAGAATCTCTGAAAATGATGCAGCAGCTGCAAATGAAAATCTCTGGGGACTTCAACACTACAAAATCTCTTTTTCTTTTCTCCCTCCTTCATTTCACTGGGTTGTTAATATTTTATATTAAAACTGTATATGTGACGGAACATTTAGATCTACTTACAAGCAAAAGATAAATGGCAGAAAGCCTAAGAATAGGTTAAAGATTGAAAAGCACATTAAAGATCTGGGAGCAAAAAATATATTTATCAGGTGCAAAAAAGGAAAATAAAGTTGGCATTGTTTTCAAGCAGGCTTTTTAGTGAAGAAAATTCATAAATGAAAAACTGCCACTGAGGAGCACTTTCATTAGTTGCAGCTTGGTGGGAGCAGCTGGAAGAGAACCTCTGAAATATTAATAGAGCACACAGAGAGATTATATGGACCAGGACAGACATTTCTTCATGTACCTGAGTCCTAAACTACATAAGGGGTTAAACATAGATGATAATACTGTTTAAATGGGGTTGGAGACTGATTAGAAACTAATAAAGTTGTTTCAATATCATCAACCCCTGTCAAAAGCTCAACTGCCATTTTTAAAAGCTTTATTTATAAATAATTTTTAAATGAAGCTGTGATAAGCTATGTCAGCTTTTCGTTGGTTTTAGATGGCCATGGGTCCCTCCAGCTGTATGAACTCTGAAGTAGATGTTGGGAGGAAAAAAGAGAATCCCCCAAACCCTCTGCTCTAACTTTATATATTGCTTTGGCTGATAAGAAATTGGAAATAGAAGATGGTTTAGCTTCTCACAGGGAATAGAAGATGGAAGAGCAAATATGGAATCAGTACAAAAGGGGAAGTCTTTAAAAACCTACATGATGACAGATCAACATTAGAGAGGATTTTAGGGAGAAGAAGCTGAGCTATGGAGATACCAGCCACTGGTGAAATTTTTAAATTAATAAAAGTTGACAAAATGCTCTATATGTGGCACAATATCTTCCTATTTGAAATAATGACATATTGGCAAGTATAAAGGCCCCAGATTTTGTCCATGGCGAACAATGAATTTACAGAAACATTTCTGGGCTATTCTTCTTATCCATGCATCCTTCACTGATGAAGCTTCCATTGAAGTGGAAGTAAGCAAACGGTATGATAACTTTTTGTTTCCTTTGAAACTTGGAACAAGAGACAGAGGACAGAGAGATGGGGAGGAGTGTTTAGGCAAACTTATATAGATCTACATCATATTAAGGCATATTGCAACGTGTACAGTTTTGGTTTGGCATATTGTATGAACTCAACTATTGTTATTGCTATACCATTGTTTTAAGGTAAAGGTAAAGGTTTCCTCTGTCCAGTTGTGTCTGGCTCTAGTGCAGGAGTCCCCAACCTCTGGGCTGTGGGCTGTGGAAAAGGGGGGTACACAAAGCTCTATTTGTGTGAGTGGTGGGCACACATGAAACTCCCTTTGTGTGAGCAGCAGGTGTATGCAAAGTTCTACTTGTTTGAGCAGCGGGGGATGCTTGCTCATGTGTGAAGGTCCATTTATGCAAGTGGTAGGTACACGCAAATCTACTTGCATTTGCATGCTTTGAACTGCTAGGTGGGCAGGAATTGGGACAAGTAACAGGATTCATCTGTCAGGCAGTGCTTGGGTCTTGAACCCAGGTGTCAGCTTTCCACTACACCATCATGCCCACCATTGGTTTATGGCCTAGCACATACTGTAGAGCAGAGGTGTCAAACTGCCAGCCCATGGGCTGGATACGTCACAACAAAACCATGCCCATCCCATTGCTGGCAATGGGAAAAAAGCTCTGATACATTGTGCGATGTCATGTGATGTCGCGAGTTTAACATGTCTGCTGTAGAGTAAACACACTTGGCTATGATTTATTCAATAAACTATAGGTAAGGAAACTATGGCTTGGCACAATATGGGTCTCAGTCTGTATATATGTGTGTATATTAAAAAAGACTCGGAACCAAACAAATCATATTGTAGCTCAGCATTATGTTTTGACCAAATAACTAGGGATTGTCCAAGATACCATGGTCCAAACAAATCTAGCTTGGCCAGAGAGATATTACATATAACTAGCCCAAGAGAAAATGAGTGTTGAGGGAAGAGGTGGATGGATGTTTTAATGAGATATTCAGAGCATTTTATTTTGTACTAAGTTTTTAAAGAGAAATGACTAAGGCTTAGTAATTGAGTATAGCTATATGGCATCAATTTTACGGTGATGCCTTGGACAGTTTGTCAGATTTCCACAGATTTGAAAACTGGGAGCTTTTCCTGTAAGATTTTCTTGAAATATCAACTTGATTAAATATAAATCCATAACATTATTAATAAATCAGCTTCATAGAGCTTTGTTGTCAAAGGCTGTTACTCAGGTGTGAAAAACTTTGCAGAATGTCTTGTTTGGTGACAGCAGATTGGAAACTTATTAGCAGGCAGAAGAGCATAGTTGTGTCATTCGGTTTAGGGTATGATTGCCAGGATATTTGAAATGACACAACTGATCAACTAATGTGTTCATTATTTTCCAGAAGAGAATTCATATGAATTGTCATGCAATAGCTCATTTAAATGAAAATTCTTTCTCTTTTTCTCTTTTTCTCCATTTCAATCTCAGTATGTACACACAATTTTTAAAAATCAGTTTTTGGTATCTAATTTTTATTGAGTCCCAAGTGGGACTGGGTGCATGCTTTCTGAGAAAGCTGTCAGAAATATAATATTAGCTGCTTACCCTTCTTATCTAATTATTATTCAAAGTGCCAAGAAGCTACTTCATTTCTCATGGGTTATCATTTGTTTCTTAAGTTTCTGTAAGCAAACAACCTTATTCTATAGCCTAATGCAAGGATTTCTATTCTGTTTTTTCATGGGGAGTCTTAATGCAAACAGCAGCTATGGTGCTAAGACTACCTCTCAAATATATAATGTTATGCAGATGTGTGCACAGACATATATAGATAGATTCATCTATCCTGTTAAACTAAAACCAGTGATGGGATTCAGCCAGTTCACAGCAGTTCGGCAGAACCAGTAGCTAATTTTTGTTGCCCAGGCCCAGAATGGACTTCCAGAAGCAGCATCCATACAGAAAACCAGTTGTTCACATATTTGAATCCCACCACTGGCTAAAACCACATTCTTAATAAAATGTGTGAAATTTATTTTTCCATTAAATTAAATGCAATGAAACCATGCCTTAGCAGTTCAATCCTAAAAAGTATACTTCAAAGTTAAGACCCACCTAATTGGGAGTGGGGCGGCTTGTTCCCATGTAAATAGGTGAAAGATAGTTTTGTAGACACTTACACTAGCAAACATTTCATTTTTACTAAACATACTGTGAGTCAAAATAAGCTATGCCAAAAAAAACATGTTGAGCTGTCAGTTTCTTTATTAAAACAGAATAATTTTGCAGATCAAAAGTTTGTGCAACTGGAAGATGAAAGGCTGAACCAAATTGACAGGTACAACATGTGATTATCCTGCACTGATTTCTGTTTAGCTGTTGCTAAAGATTTAGAAGATGGCAATTGAGTGAGTCTGGTTTTTATTTATTTCAAAGAAAACAGGAGAGGAAAGATAAGAAATGATTTTACTTATCTCCCTTCCCCCAAATCCCATCTTGCTTTCTGTTTTGCAGAAAAATATAATCCCATTAAAAACAATCTCGATAAGTACTTATTGAAATAAAAAGAAAAATTTCAGAAACAATCTGAAAATGTGGTCCAAGGCATCATATTTTTTTTCTTTCTATTCAATCATATCTGATTCTCAGAGACAGTCTGGACAAGATCCTGCAGTTTTTTTGGCAAGGTATTTTTAGAAGTAGTTTGCTATTGCTTTCTTTCTATGGCCAAGAGAAAGTGACTGGCCCAAGGTCACCCAGCTGGTTTTGTGCCTAAGGTGGGACTAGAACTCACAGTCCCTGGTTTCTAGCCTGTTGCCTCAACTATCACTGACTCTTCTAATGTGCCACTACTAAAAAATAAATTTAATTGAGATCCTGCTTTCTGGGAAAAAACTGCATTGTGCCATATAAGGCAATTGCTCAAAAGGCAATTCCACATGGCAGCCTCAATTGCTTGTCTCTCGTGCTGCTTACAGCTTTCCAAAGGCCAGTTTAATAATTTCCACTCTGGATTGCAGTAATTTGGCAACAGGGCCAAAGTGTTTATCAGTTTGAATTAAACACACTATAGGCCCTGATTGGCAATTCCTTTGCTTCTTGCCCTTCCAAAGCAGGTCTATTTGGGTCTGGCTTTTTGTTTCAGGTACGGTATTTTCCCTCATCCTAAACTCTGTTCTTTTTATTTGCTTTCCAAGATCTTGAATCAACAACAAAGAGCTGATAGTTCAGGTTCACAGGATCAAAGAAGCAGCATTTGTTAGAGCTTTGTAACTTTGTTCTGAAGTGATTACATTATAATATAAATATTTTAAATATTTTTTTAAAAGAAAAGGGAACTATTGCATTACTGTGGAAAGAAAAAAGAGTATGCTTTACCTAGGTGCCCTTTGGGAAATGTAAGCATGGGATGAAGGAAAAACGTGGGAAAGAAGAAGGCGTGGCAGATGAGGTTGGGAAAAAATGTTGATCAAGAGACTTCACTGGATTCCATGAACTTTATTGACCATGACTGAATTGCCTTGAGAAAAAAGAAAAAAGGAAGCTGCTGACCAGTTGGAAACATTGAAGCATAGGTGTCTCAAAGGTGCTCTTTCAAAAGGCAACTGGAATTTGTTTTTCCTTGAAGACATTTCACTTCTCATCCAAGAAGCTTCTTCAATTCATGGACCAGGGCATTCTCAGGTGAATGTTAATAATTATGCATTTGTATGGTTCAGAGAATGGTGACTCATGTACATAATTTTTTTAATGCAGGGGAGTCTATCTGGAGATGCCAATTTATGAAAATGACATCTACAAAAAATGGTTGTTTATCTTTAGTTCAAAGATTGTCAAGAAATTTAGGAACATCCCAACTGGAATTCTTACCTTGATCTATTCATGTGTGGAGCTTTTTATATAGTTCATTTAGTTTAGGGCACTTTGGATTGAAACTTTAATACATGTCAAGATTCATTCTAAGCTACGCACTAACCAAGAATGCATAACAACTGCAACCTAGATTTGATGTCACCGTGACTGTGGACAGGCTGCTGGTAGGAATTCATATGAAACATGAGAACTTAATGGTTTCAGATCCTGGGTTGCACTCAATTTTTAACTATGATTAACATAATCATCTTTAAGGAAAACAAGCCCAAAATTAAGTCTAGTTAATATCTGTGAAGATGCTATATTTTAATTTAATGCTACCTCATTAGGCAATAATATGGTAAAACTTTAAACTCTCCAGATAATTCCTTTATTTATATTTTTATAATATGTGGAATGGATCAAGAGAATATGAAGAGCATGTGGAATATTATATAAAAGAATATTTGTGGACTAAAATAGTATTCAGATATCGCTTAAGAAAACCATCAGCTTTGTATTGTGTAAATCAAAACTGTTAAAATGCTTCAACTGAATATCTTTTGGAAATGTGAATATAACTGATGATATTCTGTTCATATTCAGCCTTCATTAAAGAGGTACTTGTTGAGTTAGTATGGTGAAGGTTAAAAGGAGATGAAAACCTGATGATTTGAAGGAGTCTTGTCCATTGTTCCACATTCACAGAGTTGTTAAATGAGTATTTTTCAAGCAATTATTCTATCCATTATTCATTGAAATAAAAGGTTGTACAGTACATTCAGGCATATATGGGAAAGAGGATCTTTTTCTTTTTATAATATTTTTTACTGAAGCTTACAAAGATAAAGAACTAATACAAACTAAGATTATAAAAAGTAAAAAATAAAAAGTGCATAGAAAAATGAAAAAAGATATACAAGAAATAATTCTCCTCTCCAACCAGAAACATTTAGTAGCTTGTCACTGCCTTTGATATTTCAACAAAAGATATATTTCCCATATCTCATCTCTTGTCAATAAACAAATTTTAAAATCTCATCATTCAGTCCTATTTATCTGAAGTCAATTAAAAATTACCAGAATACAAATATATTTTAATGTTAGTCAAATAAATCAGTTTTATATTCCTTACCTTTTAACAGTAAACACTTTTAACATCTCTAAAAATATAGAAAAAAAGTCTTCTTCCTATATCTTATTTCTTAACTACAAACAAATCTTTAAAGCCTTGTTATTCATTCCCAGTAAAAAAGTCAATTAAGAACTACCAGAATCAACATATATATTTTAATCTTGATCAACTAAACCCATTTTATATTGCTTCCAATTAACTTTAAGAGTTTGAGTTTTAATTCCTTCAAACAGTCTCTTTCAAGTTGATTATTTACCATTTTCTCCTCTCAGAAACTCCTTCACAAGTTTAACATTTCCCTTTTCTAAGTCCAAGATATAAAACCTATCCAGGTTATTCTTCAGATTTATTATACTGTATGTCCCTTTTTATTGTTAAGATATTCATACGTTTGACTTGTAAATCCTGTGAAACATCATTTTCCATATTATTTTTGTAGCCTGACATTTTAAAATCCAAATTTCAGATCCACATTCAAATCAGCCTTAGTATCTGTTTTATCCAGGAAAATATGCTCCTCTTTCATAACTTCTTTTGAATCCATTTTTATAATAACAGATATTCTTAAGAGTAATTTTTGAATATATTATTCCTAAATACCTTTGAATTTTGAATTCTTCCACAGTCAAATAACATTGTTTCATTCTATGTTAATGGGTCTCTTCTCTTTTAATTATAATCTTTAGTTCTCTCTGTTTCCCTGGAGTCAGCTTTCAGTCTCCTCATATTATGTTTTGCTTTTCTAATATTAACACTTTCTCATAGGAAGATTTCAGTTAGTTTCAAAATCTTCATGTTTTTTTGTAAAAATTTAAACATCTCATTTAAGTATTCTTGCAATGAATATTTCAAGCTCGTCTAGCTCTCTAATTTGCCTATAATTTTCCAAAATCAACATTCTAGTCACTGTTTTGATGTTTATCTAAATACATACACACATACATATGTGGAAAGTCAGCCCACAGAGAAGGAAATATTAAAAGGGCAGAAAAATATATTTCCTCCAAGGATCTTTAAGAAGCAGGAAAGCATGCCCAGTTTTCTTAATAGCCCCTGGTCTCCCTTCCCCAAGCAGAAACCAGTTCTATAGAGATGCAGATGTAAATCCAGGGAGCTAGGAGATTAAGAAGACAAAGATCTAAAATCTACATACCCCATACAAATTCTAAGAGTCATCAGCCCCAGGGAAGCAGGATATGATCTTTGGACATGATAAGACATCACCATTAGAATACCAGAAAGGCACACTCAGACTCAGGTCAAAGTTCATGCCACAGGAATGACTCCAAACAAAAGGCTCCAGAGGGTATAAAAACCTACTTCCTACATGTGCTAAGTCCCCTTTTTTCACTTCTCTTGCTGCCAGAACCATCTACCTGTCTGGCTCTCCTCTCCAATAAACTACAACCATCTTCCCAAGCAGTTGCCATGTTTATTCCCAGCTTGGATGAACCAGGATGAAGACTTTTCTTTCAACAATTTGGCACACCAGAATGGGACTCCAAGCTAATCCCCCCAATGGATTGAGACTGGTAAACCCCATCTTGCTGGCTGTGGATGGGTTTCCCAGGCCCTGCCCATGTGGATCCAGGGTAGTAAAGGGAGTTTTGGGTTTGAGCTCAAGGGCTGCTTTGGAAAGAAGATGAAGGTGAGTACCTCTAAAATTTAACTTTAAAGCCCAGGGTAACAAAGGAACGGTGTGTATGTCTGTGTGTGTGAGTGAGAAGACCCTTTTTTCCCAATCACAGTTGGATTTTGCTCCCTCTGGTCTTTCTTAGCTGCAGAAAGGATCTGTTCAAGTGGCAGACCCTGGAAAGCATGGGGGTTTGGCCAGAGCGCAGGACCTTTTGTTATGGAAAAGGGAGAAGCTGTGTGAAAATGGAATGGAATGAGTGAATGAGAGAATTGGATTTGGGCAACCAGCTGGTAAGGCCTGTAAGCAAAGCCTAGTCCAGAAGGTGCCATGTTCTCACTGAGTAGGGGGCAGCAGGTCCTTCCAGATCCACTTGGGGAAGGGAGACCTGGGGCTATTAAGAAAACTGGGCATGCTTTCCTTCTTCTTTAAGATCCCTGGAGGAAATATATTTTTCTGTCCTTTTAATATTTCCTTCTCTGGGGGGCTGACTTCCCACACATACGTACATACATACATACATACATACATACATACATACATACATACTACTTAAACTTGCATGAAACTTTCTTTGTCAAGGCTAGAAAGAAACTCACCTAGTGTAAAGAAACTTGCCTTTCTAAAGATTCTTAATATCCAAAAAGCCATTAACAAGCTATTTCCTAAAGTGGTTAAGAAAGAAAGCATACAAATCTAGTGACTTTTTGAAGATGTTGAATCCTGGTTTAGATGAGATTACATTCCTCTGGCTCCTAGAGTGCTAAAACATACCAGAGACCATTATTTTATGGTCTCCTTGTTGGAAGCACTGTATGGAGTGCTCTGCAGAGGAATTCTGAGCAGCTGATCCATTCACCGGATCCTCTTTTTGCTGTGGTCATTGTCACCATTCTTGTGAGGCTGTTTTCAGTCCATCATTACTTTCCTGAAAGTCTGGAAATAAGTTATTTTTCCAATGCTATGGAATATGTTGCAGACACTTGCAGACACATGCACTATGCTTTAGAAGAATCACCACTTCTAAAGTAGATAATATTCACGTTAATCAACAATCTCTGCTGATATGAAGGGGATTTAGATAATATTGTGATTAAAATGAGCTGGATTCTGGATCCTGAGATACACTGGGATAATTCATACTAAATTCATATTTTCCTGGATGAGATCAGATAGTTCTGAAATTGTCCTGGAACTTGTAAGCAAGCTAAAGGATATGTTATGACAGTAATACAAAAAAATGTTTGTCATTTATATAAATGTTCATAATAAGAGAACAAACATTTCAAACATTTCCCCTAAATTGGACTTGTTTCAATGATCAGACATCTAAGGGTTACCTCTGACCTAATTTTTTGAAATGTTCTTGGCAACTGAGAGATCCCAGTTTACTGTTTCCCCAGTTCTATATGTATGTATGTGTGTGTGTGTGTGTGTGTGTGTGTGTGTGTATCTCAGCATCTTGTCCTGACAATTCAAAGATAGATTTTTTTGAGCGGCATTATAAAGCTGACATGATTTTGCACTTGTTCATTCTCTGTGCTAGTCTACACTATTCTGAAATTTCTAATTCAAAATTCAGGGAATGCTGTAGTTTTTGTAGCCATTTGCTCAGCAGAAATGGTTAAGTGGAAGAGTATATGCAGCAAATGCAGCTTCCCGCCTCCCCCCATGTAAAAGAAACATTACTGAATTCAGCATGGGATTTCTTGTTATTTATGAACATCTTATTCCCTTTATACAATGCTTTTCAACCTCTCTGAAAGGTGATGTAGCTATTCCTTACCATAGGCACCATCACTGCTGCAAATCTTATCACATTCCATCTCAAAACAACAAAACAATCCAATTTTAAATCTCTATACCAATTTCAATGAAGTTTGACATGCTTCACTCTCTACTAGGCCAAATGTACCTGCAAAGTTCATCCCATTACACTGAAAAGGAAAAGGTTATAACCATTTGTGTTTCCCCAGTGCTAGACTATGAAAAAACCCCATTCTGAATCCAGGCAATGAATTGGACTGGACTGTCTTTGGACTATCTTTGGAATAGAGATTGAATCTCTTAGCATATTTAGAATTGGTGGACAAATTTTCCCACCAATATTCTGGACTGGTCAATTTGCTGGTAGTTATGTAAGTTACTTGACTGGTTTGCAATTTAACACTTAGGTAAGCATTTGCACACTTCACTAGTTTTCTTTTGTCAGTTTAACCAGTGCTCTAATTATATTAAACTTTGATTTCTCTGTTGAAATTAGGGCTCCAGATCTGCTGCTTTTTTTTTTTTGAGATCAGATCTATTCTTGAGCCATGGTGTAATAGAAATTGTATACTTATATATCAGTGGTTCTCAACCTTTCTAATGCCGCGACCCCTTAATACAGTTCCACATGTTGTGATGACCCCCAACCATAAAATTATTTTCGTTGCTACTTCATAACTGTAATTTTGCTACTGCTTGGAATCGCAATGTAAATATCTGATATGCAGGGTGTATTTTCATTGTTACGAATTGAACATAATTTTAAAGCATAGTGATGAATTACAAAAACAATATAGCAGTGCTCACTGGAGAAGCTTACTTTTCCTTGCTCAAAAATGTTGGGAGGGAGGGAAGGGGAAGGAAGGAAGGTTGAAGGGGAAAGGAAGGAGATGGAGAAGGAAGGAGATTGAAGGGGAAAGGAAGGAAGGAAGGAAGATTGAAGGGGAAAGGAAGGAGATGGAGAAGAAAGGAGATTGAAGGGGGAAGGAAGGAAGGAAGGAAGGAAGGAGAGAGAGAGAGATTGAAGGGGAAGGGATGGAGATGGAGATGGAAGGAAAGAAGATTGAAGGGGAAAGGAAGGAAGGAAGGAAGGAAGGAAGGAGAGATTGAAGGGGAAGGGAAGGAGATGGATGGATGGATGGAAGGAAGGAAGGATGGATTTTTTTCCAGATGGTGATGAACTGCAACTCCCAGCATTCCCCATTCTTCCACAGTGCTTTTTAGGGCTGCTGGGGGCGGAGCACGGCCGGGCAACCAGAAGGCGTGGGGATCAGCTCAGCATCCCAGCTCAGCTCAGCTCAGCTCAGCTCAGCTCAGCTCAGCTCAGCTCAGCTCAGCTCAGCCAGCAGCAGCAGTAGCAGCAGCAGCAGCGCATTGCCCGAGCAGGGCGGGAAGAGAGGGGGTGGTGGTGGCAAGTCGTGAAAACAGCGTCCACACATTCAGGGTGCAAACGCCTTGGACGGTTTGGCTCCCCCACCCCTTTATTTACTGATCTGCCACAAGCTCATGCAAACAAGCCCCGAGGAGTTCTGAATGAGCGGTCATTTAAAAAAAAAAGCTTTCAGCAGCGAGGCAGAAAGGGGAACTCGCACACGGCTTTTTTCCCCTTTCTCGGCGACTGGGAAGGCAGCAGCCAGAGATGCCGCTGCACAAAGGGAGGCAGAGAGAGGGGTGAGGGCGACCCGGTTCCCTTCTGGTCGACCCCCTCCCACCCACCCACCCCCTTCACCTCCCACTTTGGAGAAGGAAGGAAGGAAGGAAGGAAGGATTTTTTTCCAGATGGTGATGAACTGCAACTCCCAGCATTCCCCACTCTCCCACAGTGCTTTTTAGGGCTGCTGAGGGTGGAGCACTGCCGGGCAACCAGAAGGCGTGGGGATCGGCTCAGCGTCCCAGCTCAGCTCAGAAGGAAGGAAGGAAGGAGAGATTGAAGGGGAAGGGAAGGAGATGGATAGAAGGAAGGATTTTTTCCCCAAATGGTGATGAACTGCAACTCCCAGCATTCCCCACTCTTCCACAGTGCTTTTTACAGCTGCTAGGGATGGTAGTCGGGAGCCCCCCATCCTCATCCCAGCACCTCTTGCCCTCTCCCAGCCGCCTCCCCGGGACCTGCTCGCTCCTCCAGCCTCCTGAGCGCCATCGCAGCAGCAGGATCGTGGGAGCCCCTTTCCACGCTGCGCAGCCCTTCACTGCCAAACCCTTCCCTGACTCGTCACACATGAGAGGGGCGCAGCCGGAGCACCAGCTCCTGCTCAGAAGGTGCCACTTCTCCCCTCCCGGCCTGTCCAGCTGGCCTCCGATGGACATGCGGGCATCGCCCTCTTCCCCGCCACCTGGCCACTTCTGAGGCCCAGAGCCTGGCAAGCTGGGAAGGAGCCGCTCCTGCCCACCAGCCCCAGGGCCATGCCGGGTGCCAGAGGGCCAAGGCGGCCTCCAACGGTGAGGGAGGTGGGCCGGGCAGTGCGGGGGGAAGCTCCAGTGCGGCATGGAGTCAGTGGCCCAGACCTGGCTTGGCTCGGCCGCCCATGCGGCTGAGTCGGCCGGGGGCGCGTTTCAAGCCCCAGGGCTTGCCTTGAGCTGGGAGATGGGGAGGATGCAGCCAGCAACTGGCCGACGTCCGCATGGCCCCCAGGAGCACAGCCCAACTCCCGACAGTCAGCTGGGAGTTGTGTCGGAGTCCGGACATCGGTGGGAAACCGGCGGGGCTGCTACACATAGCCTGGCTCCCGACAGCTAGCTGAGAGTCAGCCCCACGTGCGCAAGCTGCCCTCCCAGCACCCGCCGCTGCCCCGCTAGCCTTACCTTGGCCACCGCCCATTCAGGGTGGCGGCAGGCAGGCCCAGGCGCTCCTGGGTGGCCATGGCAAGCAGCAGCGACAGTGCAGGCCGACCACCGGCTGGGCCACCAGCTGGCCCAGCCCAAGGGAGGTAAGGCACCCGCTGGGCCCCACGTGCACCAGCAACCCTCCCTGTGCCCGCCGGCCTCCCACCTCCCACCCCTGGCCCTCTTTTACTTACATTTAGTAGTTGCTCAGCAGGGAGGGGTGAAAACTTCAAGAAAGCTCACTTTCGCTGCAGACAACTTGCAGCACCGTTTGCAGACTGGGACTTTTGGCGGGCTCAGCAGGGCGGAGTCAGCCTGGACAATTCCTATTGATTTTTGAAAGCCAATAGAATTAGACTCTATTCAAGAGAGTCTATTCTATTGGCTTTCAAAAGCCAATAGAATAGGAGGGAGTAGCACAGCTAAGGAAAAGGGGGAAAAAATGGCGGACTGCGTTCTTTGGCGACCCCCGTGAAATGGTCATTCGACCCCAAATGGGGTCGCGACCCACAGGTTGAGAACCGCTGCTATATATATGAACAACCGTCATTTTTCAGCCATAAGCTGATCAGAAGTTTAATGTAATCATGGAACTGAAATTAATATTTTCTAGCATATAGTAGCTGAAAAATGTCAATCTTTCATATTGTACCATATGAATTTCAGATATGGATTTCTATAAAAAACCCATAAACTTAAATTATTTCACATTATTTGCATCTCTTAATTATTTCACCCGTTATGTGTTAATTTAATTCTCTTACCAGTCTTACATTAGTCCATACCAACTCACAGTTTTCACTTGATAAACTTTTCCATAAATATTACAGTTGCTAGATCTATTATGCAGTGTCACGCTGGTGAATGAAATTTACCTGTTGTTTTCAATTGATGGTATATTATCTAGTGGTAAATCCCATCTCTCCTTTTTCTGCAACTGTTCCACCTCAAATCTGTCCTGCAAATGGGACAACAGGGAGAGCAGATTTAGAGAACAGGAAAGGGACTGGGATGCTGCTTAAACTGAGATATACTAGCATGTCATGGGGTATAACTAATCATATTCTGATTATAATTATTATAGATAGTAGCCTAACCTACACAATGAAAAACATATTCTAACTAACAAAAGAGCCTGGTGTAGAAAGTCTAGCTAGCTTTGGAAACATTTTCAATATCCACCCTAAATTTTAGGCCAGAATTTTGTCCAAATATTCAAATGCCTGTAGTCAGGTATAATTTGAGCTGTGAAGCTCATGGAAAGAGTTTGAACAAGTTATTTTACATCGACTTCTCCATTAATAACTTAGAAGATTTTTATACTATCATTGAAGTGATATATATTTTGTTCTCATTGCTATTATTCTAGCACAATGATGACAGGATGACTCTAAAACTTTGTCACTAATAAGAAAATGTCTCAGCTTGACTGATAGATCATGCATTAAATCTTCTGTTTAATCCTCAGCATCTATGGGTGAAAAGCTGGTCCTGCTGATTAGAACAAAAATAGTTGGCTAAAATGATCAATAACCTTATTGTTTAGGTTATTTATGGTAATACTCTAAGCTTCTTCAACTGTTGGGACATGTTGGTAGAGAGGACATTGAAAAAAATGCTTTTTCATTCATACACAAACTGTCTACATAAACCAAAAAAAGTATATAGTGTGATGTAACACATTACATCACACTATATACTTTTTTTGGTTTATGTAGATAGTTTGTGAAGCACTTCCTGCTTAAAAAACTGTGAGTCTGATGTTTGTCTCGATAGCAGATCCATGTAGAGATTATCTCCATATTCCTTTAATTCCATATTGAATACAGATGCTTGAGCATAGGATTACAGTGCAAACATAATCAAAGCAAGCTTCCTGAGACACTTTGGGAAATGTATATAGGATTGAAGCCTGAATAGTTAATTCAAACATTAGGGCTGGTCAGTAGTGATTTCAAAACAACCTGCACCCCCTTCTGTTCCTTTTTTTTTTTTTTTGCTAATATGAAGGAGCAGTCAAGATGTTGGATGAAGACTGAAAAGACTCAGATTCGTCCTGAGCTATGGAGAGGAATTTTCCATAGCTCAGGATTTCCATAGCTCAGGGCTTTCCAATCACTCTCTCTATCTCTCTCAGAAAAAGCAGGTTATAGATCTAAACAATTAAAACAAACCAGATGCAGAAATATTGAACATGGCTTCAACCATGCTTGGTCAGATTCAATCCTCATTTTATACCAATATTACTTTCTAGGTTTATTTCATACCCAAGAACTGCCCAGGAAACCAAACTCTCCCCCCACTTCCCCCAGATCAGGAAACAAAGAAAGAATGTCCAACTGTATTTTGGTCTAAGATCCATGCTCCTCCCCCATTTCAGAAGTTGGTTTTGGTCTCAACCAAACTGCCCTTCATCAATTTGGGAATCCTCCATCACCTTCTGGAAACTAAGTAGTTCCATTAGATACCTAATACGGACACTCAAATAAGCTTATTCTTCTAGCAGAGGTTTGTGACAAACCTTTTGAGTGATCTGAGCATCACAAGGGATAAATATTAATGTCCCTGAGCCCTAGATCATGTTGCATGCCCCCCCTCCCCAATCATAAACCAGATCTAATGTATGGCCTCCAGAATGTATTGAAACATACCCATGGTTGTCATGGTCATCATCTGAAGGTGCTTCAGAGAAAGCAAGCTGAAGTTCTCAAAGAAAGATCAGCCTCAGGAACTCCCGCTGCCAAATTGTGTGATGAGGTCCAGCAACTCAAACAAGGAAGTTGCCTTGCAGCAGGGAAGACAGTACAAGAGCAATGTTCCTATTGTGGCTCTATACAGCTTTACCAGCTTAATCTCACATCTGATTTCTGTGGGACAATGATCCTTACAAAGTTTCTCAAATGACAACTGTCATTCCATCTCTTCTGAGTTTGGAGCTGTCACAAAATGCAAAATCCAGATGGGCACATCTCTGATAGGAGGAGATCCCTATTTAGATAACATAGGACTGTTCACTTTGCACAATCACTCAGCCCAATGCAGATCTTGAGTCTCCAGAAAGTTAAATATGATGCTGACTGTAGAAATCCATGTGGAGATCCCTGCACTCAGTTATTTAGCTGAACAGATATTCACATTATTTTTATCTCTTTAGTTTTCATTAGAAAGAACTCAATCAGTGCTCAGCACACTCTTTGTATTGTTTTTATTAGCATTCAAATGCTTTGCTTACTGGAAAGAGGCAAAGAAGGAGATAGAGATAAAAATGAACACATTTTCTCCACCACCATCCTTGAAATTATTTTGATCATCCTCTTGTTTCTCTCCTCCTCTGATTAAAAATAATTGGTGGTTTCATCAATAAAAGGCAGTTCAGTCAGTCCCTCTATATCAGAAACACAGAAAGTAAAATGAGGTACCAAGTATGTGCTGGACCTGCAGAATAATTGCTTATACCGCCTGTCAACATTTTGGTTTTTTCCTCCTTTATTATTGCTATTGACAGTTTGACTTTTTATCACTATTTTACAATCTAAATGAGTTGCTAGCAAGGACTCTGATTAATTCCAAGAGCCATATGTCAAAATTCTGCTGTCGGCATGGCAGCCATCAGCCTCCTGCCCCTTCTGTTTTTTTAACGAATGTGGGACACATGCCGAATTAATCTAATTAAGGTTTTTAGCTCTCCCTAAATTCCAACTACCAGAATTTCAAAGCATTAGATTGTCAATGTGTGACAATGTTCTATGTCCAGCTGTGAAATAATATTGAGCTGAATAAAGAAAAGTGTTAATTTTCACTTGCCTTTTGTTTTCCAATTATTTAACAACTCAGTAACAACAAGAACAAAAGCTTTTGTCTCTTTCTATGTGGGTATTTGACATGATTCAAAGACTGTCCAGCATTTATACTTAACTAAATAGTTCCTATCTTTCCAATAGGAATTGCCAACATTTTTGTGTCTCCTACCCTAAATATACTTTCTGTAACATGAGTCTCATTGAACAAAATAGAACTCAGTTTTAAATAAACATACTTAAGGTGAAGTGAAAACACCAGCCTCCTTTTGAGGAAGCCGCAGTAGCAGAGTTTGAGTGTTTTCTGATTCAGTGCCTGCTGAACATAAGGGCTATTCTGGGGAAGGAACTAATGTGGAGGTTGGAGACAATTGAGGGAACATCCATGGTCAAAGTGGCACCTTTCCCAGCAACTGATATTCAGAATCTATACAGGATGAACTTAGTGAAGGCTGGCTTATGGACATCAAAGTAGAGCTGGGTAAGTAAGAGCAAACAATGAAACTCAAACAACGTGTTGGCTTATAGTGCAATCTTAGCTATTAACTCTTTTTCAATTTCATGACTTCCAACTTGAACTTTGTTGCATTTGGTTATGTAGAGTAACATTTCCTATTTCATAGCTACTCTTCCCTGAAAACACATAGCATTTCTCTCTCCTTGCCTTATTTTTTTCTGCCAAATGCACACTTTTATTTTTTTTCTGCACACAGTAGGGAGAGTTATTGCCTTTGATCATGTTTTAAACCTGTCTGATGGTATCTTAAACTAGTGACTGAGCACCAGTGATTGTTGGTGCTTGCAATATGTCTTTTTGGAAAGGGCCTTTTCTCTTAGAAAGCTGTAATGGTAGAAAAAGAAACTGGAGGAATTTTATTAGCCTCTTCAATAAAAAGTTTCTCTTTCTCTCTCTCTCTTAAAATTCAGAAAAAAATATAAAATACTTTTTGTTTTCTGCAATAAACAATGTTATTTTCATTCTATTCATAAGAACATAAGAAGAGCCATGCTGAATCAGGCCAAAGCCCATCGAGTCCAGCATTCTGTGTCACACAGTGGCCCACCAATTGTACATGGGGATCTTGAGCAGAAAGAGAAGGCAAAACCCTCCCTTTCCCTTGACTCCCAACAAATGGTACTCAAGGGAATCCTGCCTGCCTCAACCAACATAGAGGCGGCACATGGACATCCGTTTTAATAACCACCGATACACTTTGCATCCATGAATCTATCTAGCCCTGCCTTGAAGCTGTCAAGGCTGACAGCTGTCACGACCCCTTCAGGAAGTGAATTCCATAAATCAACGACCCTCTGGGTGAAGAAATATTTCCCTTTATTTGTCCTCACTTTCTTAGCTATGAGCTTTAGGGAGTGCCCCCTTGTCCTGGTATTGTGTGAAAGAGAAAATAATTTTTCTCTATCCACCTTTTCTATCCCATGCATGATTTTATACACTTCGATCAAGTCACCCCTTAAACGCCGTCTTTCAAGGCTGAAGAGACCAAGGCGTTGCAATCTGGTTTCATAAGGGAGGCGCTCCATTTCCATGATCATTCTTGTTGCCCTTTTTTGCACCTTTTCCAGTTCCGTTATATCCTTCTTGAGGTGCGGTGACCAGAACTGTACACAGTACTCCAAGTGTGGTCTCACCATCGATTTGTACAGAGGCAATACAACACTTGCTGACTTATTTTCGATTCCCTTCCTAATCATGCCAAGCATGGAATTTGCTTTTTTTACTGCTGCTGCGCATTGGGTTGACATCTTCATCGAGCTGTCCACCAAAACCCCAAGATCCCTTTCTTGGGTTGTCTCAGAAAGTTTGGTCCCCATCAGTTGGTAAGTATAATTGGGGTTCTTTGCCCCGATGTGCATAACTTTGCACTTGTTTAGGTTAAAATGCATTTGCCACTTTGTTGCCCACTCACACAATTTCGAGAGATCCTTCTGGAGCTCCCAACAATCAGTTTCACTTTTCACAACCCGGAACAATTTAGTGTCATCAGCAAACTTGGCTACCTCACTATTTACTTCTACATCGAGATCATTGATGAATAAATTAAAAAGTAAAGGTCCCAAAACTGAACCTTGGGGTACACCACTTCTCACCTCTTTCCATCCGGAGAATTGTCCATTTATTGCCACCCTTTGCTTCCTACAATTTAGCCAGTTACCAATCCAGGACAAGACCTGTCCTCTAATTCCGTGGCTGGAGAGCTTTTTTAGGAGCCTTTGGTGAGGAACTTTGTCAAAAGCCTTTTGAAAGTCAAGATATACAATATCAACTGGGGCCCCTTTATCTATGTATTTATTTACACCCTCAAAGAATTCTAACAAGTTAGTAAGACATGATTTGCCTTTGCAGAAACCATGTTGATTTTCTTTCAGCAATGCCTGTTTTTCTATGTGCCCTGTAATTTTATCTTTAATAATGGTTTCCATCAGTTTGCCTGGAACTGAGGTTAGACTGACTGGTCTATAGTTTCCTGGATCACCTCTGGATCCTTTCTTGAAGATCGGGGTTATATTTCTTCCCTCCAATCCTCCGGTACAGTGCCTGATCTTAGAGAAAGATTGTATATTTTAGCTAGAAGTTCAGCAATTTCACACTTGAGTTCCTTGAGAATTCTAGGGTGGATGCCATCTGGACCCGGCGATTTGTTGACGTTTAGTTTAGAAAGGCATGCAAGAACATCCTCCTTGTTTATCTCTATCAGGTTTAATTCTTCTATTTCCCTCCCTGGGAAAACTAATTCAGTGGCAGGCAGATGTTCTCTATCCTCCTCGGTGAAAACGGAGGCAAAGAAGTCATTTAGCCTCTCAGCAATCTCCTTGTCTTCTCTGATTATCCCCTTCTGACCATTGTTATCAAGTGGCCCAACTGATTTTCTGGTTGGGTTCCTGCTTCTGATGTACTTAAAAAAGGTTTTGTTATTATTTTTAATATTCTTGGCTATATGCTCCTCAAAGTCTCTCTTGGCTTTCATGACTATCGCCTTGCATTTGGTCTGCCAGAGTTTGTGATCCCTCCTGTTCTCCTCGGTAGGAAGAGCCTTCCATTTCTTAAATGAGTTTTTCTTCTTTCCAATAACCTCCTTTACCTCATTCGTAAGCCATACTGGTATCCTCTTGGACTTTCCAATCCTCTTTCTTCTTTTAGGAATGCATTTTATTTGAGCCTGCTGTAACGTATTTTTAAACAGTTTCCAAGCATTTTGGAGGGATTTGACTTTTTTTACTGTTCCTTTTAGTTTCTTTTTTACTATTTTCCTCATTTTGTCAAAATTTCCTCTGTGAAAGTTTAAGGTCTCTGTGTTAGTTTTCACTGACAATTTGCTATCCATGGTTAAGTTGAAGGTTATTGTGTTGTGATCGCTGGTTCCTATGGGCTCGGTTACAAGGACATCATGAACCAAATCCTGTGCATTAGTTAGAACCAAGTCCAGGATCCCCTTTCCCCTGGTAGGTTCCATGACCATCTGCTCAAGGGAATAATCGGCTAACATGTCGAGGAACCTTGTCTCTCTTTCATGTGTAGAACAAGAATTTACCCAATCTATTTGGGGATAGTTGAAGTCCCCCATTATGACTACCCTATTTCTTTTTGAGGCCTCCCTAAATTCTTTTTCCAAATAGCAATCTGCCTCTGGAGTTTGGTTGGGAGGGCGATAGCAGATCCCTAACGTCAGATTAGTTTCCTGTCCTGGGATTTTTATCCACAATGTTTCTGTGGGTGAGTTTGAATTTTCTTGAATTTCGAGTTCATGAGATTCTAACTCCTCATTTATGTACAAGGCCACGCCACCACCATTTCTCCCTCTCCTGTCCATCCTATACAATTTGTAACCTGGAATCCTTGTGTCCCATTGGTTTTCATCTGTCCACCAGGTTTCTGTTATGCCGATAATATCAATATTATTTTCCTTCACCAAGCATTCCAATTCCCCTATTTTTGCTCGAATGCTTCTAGCATTCGTGTACAGACCTTTATATGTAATTTTCTGGTGCACTTTCAACTTTGACTGTGGATTTTGACTATAGAATTTGGTTGTAGAATTTGTAGATGGTCTACCATGTCCTTCTGCTTGACTATTACAATTTAGTTTTCCTGTTGACTCACCAATGTGTGCATAACTTCCTCCCTCCATATTAGGCAGTGCGCCTTCTCGAACCGGAAGCTGCCCAGCTCCTGTCGACTTGCCCCTATGAATCAGTTTAAAAACTGCTCTGAAACCTTTTTAATATTAATCGCCAACAGTCTGGTTCCATTGTGGTTCAAATGTAGCCCGTCCCTTCTGTACAGGTGTGGCTTGTCCCAAAATGTTTCCCAGTTCCTAATGAATCTAAACCCTTCCTCCCGGCACCACTGCCTCATCCACGCATTGAAGCTCCTGAGCTCTGCCTGTCTAGCTGGCCCTGCGCGTGGAACAGGTAGCATTTCTGAGAATGCAACCTTGGGGGTCCTGGACTTTAATCTTCTACCTAGCAACCTAAATTTGGCTTCCAGGACCTTCCGCTTAGCTTTTCCAATGTCATTGGTACTGACATGTACCACAACAGTTGGCTCCACCCCAGCACTGTCTATCAGCCTGTCTAGATGCCTCGTGATGTCCGCAACCTTTGCACCCGGCAGGCAGTTTACCATGCGGTCAAAGTTTCTTCCTTAGTATTAACATTTCTATCAAATACTCAGTATTTTATGGCCGGAATATTCTCAGGGTACATTTGATCATCCAAATATTTTTCTAAATATTTTTTCTGTTTCTGTAAATTTCTAAGTCTACTGAACTTGCTCTGTGTGCTCAAATAGTGCTGTTCTAACCATTTACCTTTGATACACATGGTATCTTATCTGTTATTCCTCCTAGGAATTCAGAGCAGTGAATTCCTCACTTCATGAAGTTGTCTCTGCAGCAAAATATGAAAGAATGCCCCCCCCCCGCATCTACACATAGCAGATTTTAGGAGTTGCTTCACATTTTTTCCTGTTCTGTTTCTTCTGTTAAAATTTTAATGTTTTAGATGGCAGAACTGCTTTCCCCAGTTTTTAATATACTAACCTAAGTAGATATTGGCTATAATTAAACATGGCAATTTCTGCCATCAACATATTTCCCTGAACCTTGTTATACTTTAATGATTTAATACTATGGTAAAACTATGGCATTGATATCACTTGGAACAACCTTTCTAGAGGAGCAGGATTAAAATGTTTCTGAAGGGAATTGTTTTATGAGAGTATAGATAATTATTTTTCAAACAGTAAATTAAAAATACTTAATTCAGGAGCAGCCAACTTTGGGGGGGTGGTAAATGAAAACTTTTGTAACATTTACCAAATGATTGTTATTATAGACTTGATCAGTTGTTCACAAAAGACTAACTTACAGAAGACAAATCAGTTAAGTGTTTCTCCCATCCTCATTTCTACAAATCGGTCCTTATCATCTTCATTTATTTTTGTTCTTTTATACCTCCAAACCAAAATTCTTCACTGCAACTAACACCATTCTTCTCCCTACAAATGTCCATAGAGTCTAGAGGATTTCTTGTAGATAAAAATAATGCTGTAGACTTGAGACAGGCTTTGCCGTCATCATCATCATCATCATCATCATCATCATCATCATCATCATCATCATCATCATCATCATCATCATCATCATCTGTGGTGGCCTACTGTAATGCAGCAGCTCGCCAGAGCTCCTTACAAATACAGTTATAGACTCCAGATCCCTTTCCAGTGCAGATTACTCTGACTAGAAATCCTGCCTCTCCTCCATCTCTGAATTCTGCTCCCTTCAGCTGCAATCCTATCTCCATCAGTTGTTATTTCCTAGTCTGATCCTTTCAATCCTTAAACTTATATTTTTCTTTTTAAAAAATCCCCACACAATATGTGATGCATCATGTTCCTTATGATACTTCTAACTACTAATAAAATGGTGGTGTGTCCTTGAATAATCCAAATGGTAATTTACTATCTCCTAATTATATTTAATTATATTTAAAGTGTTAGCCTGAAATCTCCTTTCTATAGTAACTGTAACCAAGGCAGCCACATTCTTTCCTGTCCAATAAAGAGCACTAAACTTTGCTTTTGGCTTACTTGGTTACATTATGAGCATACTGAGAATGCAATGATCCATGAGTTCAATTCTCTGTGGAGGGCTTGAAGACCATAGAATAACATCTGGCTATGTATATTTGACAATTCCCATTAGGGATAAAACTAGTCAAGTATTGTATCCTGGTGGTCAGTATAACTGAAAACAGTGTATTGCATAAAAATAGAGACATTCTCCCCATTCCAAGAAGTATATGTCTGTGTGTATGTGTGTGGATAAGTTATGTAGAACTTTATACATACATGCATATTATAATGTAATGCCTATATAGGGAATGTAAATTGTATATATACAATTGACAGATCTTACTGAGGGGTTACTTTGGAACCACATTAATTACAGTTCCTCAAGATCTCACTTGTAACATAATATACCTTACAGGTGGGACTTGGAAATTAGGGCCAATGAAAAGGGTTGCAGTGGCTTCAAATGGCATTTTTTTTTCATAATGCCAGGTCATTTTTTTATTTTAAAGAAAATATACTTTAGAAAAATTAGCATCAGCTCTAATGGATACCATTATTGGAGGAATCTTGGGTTTAAAAGAAAATTTGGTAAAAGTAAATGAACTCTCATGAAACAGATATATCTAAGATTTTGGAACCTAGAATTCCTGCCTGTTCGACTCCATCAGATCAAAACAATTCTCCATACATCATTGAATTTGATGATGTTGAGCTAATTTTGGTGCTTCCTGCTTGGCCACTGCGTGAAACAGAATGTTGAACTAGATGGAGTTTTAACCTGATCCAGCAGATTGTTAGGTTGGTGTATTCATTCTGAGAGAAAATGAAAGTTCATTGGCATGGCATTTTAATATTTCCATTTCTATTTGCATATCTGACTCTCTTTGTTCTTGCTTCTGAAGACAAATTCTCCTTCGCAATTCCCCTGCCTGACTTAGTTTATTTGATTCTTCCTTAACAGGAAACTAGAATCTGAGCAATCCATCTTCCCGTTCTCTCCCAAGCTACTCAACAGTGTTAA
Organism: Bothrops alternatus; assembly: GCA_034064705.1. NCBI lineage: Eukaryota > Metazoa > Chordata > Lepidosauria > Squamata > Viperidae > Bothrops > Bothrops alternatus. The sequence goes on from JARGCV010000104.1 coordinate 13,231,543, forward strand.
AGTTACAATTCCTTTTTCTCCAGTCCTTTAAACTGTTTAGTAAAGAGGCTTTTTCAGGGTCAGCTCCAATCCTGCTGTTCCTTGTGTCAGATTGAGAAACAGTCATATATATTATGATATTCTGATGGAATTTGTAGCCATTCATGATTTAACAAACAACTATTCTTGGTTGCCTTTGACAGAAATGGCCTTTATCTGTGTCCATACCTTCCTTGTATCCGCGTTCTGAAGAAAAGAACACCAGTACTGACTGCACTCTGTAATGTATTTTGGAAAAGATCTGCCAAATTGGTCCCATGCCTTAGAACAGTGTCTCTCAACCTTGGCAACTTTAAGATGTTTGACTTCAATCTCCAGAATTCCCAAGCAGCATGCTTTTCCATGGTAGGGAGGACAGGCAGCAAAATGTCTTACTGAGCATTTAGCTGGATTCCTTCTTCCCACTCAATGGATCAAGGATTGCAGATGATCCAATGACTGTGTTGAAAACTGTCTTCAAAACAGAGACTTTCCTGCTTTATTGGGAATTCCAGCCCCTAATCCATAGGAGAGAGTGATGGAAGATACAAAGTAGTAGATATGTATTGGAAGTGCACTATTTGTCTTTGTAATACTTCTAATATGATCCCTTATCCCAAATCTCCCTTTGGAACTATCTCCTGTTTTTCATCCTTTCCTAAGATCTACTTATATGTAATTCCATTACTCCACCACTATGATTCAGGCTCTGTGAATGTTCCATGGGCAGGTAGAGGCTTCCCAATAAAACAGAAGTGGAAAGCCCCCCTCCCCCAATTCCAATGGATGGTTAAACTTACCACTCCATCACCCTGTCAAACTCACTTCCTCCTCTCCCACTCCCTCATTCCCAGTCTACAATAGGGACAGTGATTGGTGGATCTTTTCCCCACCAATAGCTATAGTATAGCTTGATTTGCAATAAACTGTTAGGATAGCACCATTCACTGGCCTCATTAAGGAGGCAGAGTAGAGATTGGCTGTGTCAACAAAGAAAATTTATGTTGGCATATTTTGCCGCTGCCATAGGGACTGGAGGAAAATATATTAAATCAGCTGTCTAGATGTGCACTTAGCTATTTATTATGGGGTAGGTTTTTGTGACTAAGTCCATCAGATCACATGTTTCAGCTGTATTTGAGGTGCAAGGTATGTAGCCTTCTCAGGAGAAAATTGCAGGCTGCAAGGTCAGTATTGAAAGCACCTTCTCCAAAGTTAATATGTATGCTCAGACTGAATGCAAATGTGTGCCTGTCTCTCCTTGTCTGTCTCACACACACACTACTGGCTGACTCACCTCCTCCTACCTGCCTTTTCACCTAGCATAGTTTCAAAAGTGTTAAAGGGTTCCCTTTTGCTTTTCCTGTGCTATGGTAGATGACATTTTCCTGGGCCTTCAAATTGCTTTAATGTTTGTATGTGATCAAATCTGCAAATTAATGAAGTAAACAGCTTTGTAGGTGTTAGTTTAACAAACAAGCTATTAAAGCAATTTACTACTGATGACATGTCAATGCATAATTTCCCTGTATATGTTTCCAAAGAACCATTCAAAATACTAGCAATGTAATTTTATTTTAAAGTTTGAATTTTTGGTATCTGTAAGGGGGTTTATACTTATACTTATTATACTTATTTCATAAACTCATAGAATCATAAGTACAGAAGGGACTTTGGAGATTTTCTAGTCCAATTCCCTGCTCAATGCAGGAGACCTTATAACATTTCAGACAAATGGTTATCTAATTTTTCTTGAAAACTTCCAGTGATAAAGTACCCAAATTCCAGGAAATTCCTCCTTATTTCCAGGTTGGCTCTCTCTCTGATGAACTTCTACCCATTGCTTCTTGTCCTGCCCTCAGGTGCTATGGAGAATAAATTGATGCACTCTTCTCTGTGACAGCCCTTCAAATATTGGAAGACTGTTATCATATCACCCCTATCATCCTGCATGCATGAATGTTTAGTAATATGCATGTAATAAAAGACAGCAGGGTTTCGAGTAAATCGCTGTCTCAGAGGCCAATAGGAGATAGGGATATTAGGTATGTTTACCACCTTGAATTGACCCAAATATATAAAAATATGGAATAATAACAATAACAATGACCAAAACAGTAAAAATATTACCAATAGTAATAGGTGCCTTGGGTGCAATCCCCAAACAACTGGAACACCACTTGAACACCATTGGCATTGATAAAATCACCATCAGTCTATTACAAAAGCTTTAGCTTACATCCTTTAACACCATCAAACAACATCTGCCTATCCCAGGTCCTTGGAAGGACTCAATAGGTAGATAAATTCCAGACTAAACATCTGGCTGACCGTGTGACTGACCATAATAATAGCAGAACTGCTTGGCTCTAGGATCAGTTTTCTCAGAAAATTGAAATTCAATAAGATTTCAAATTATGCAGTGTATATTTAAATACAGAAATTTGACCAAACATCTCCAAACATCAAATGTTAATTTTTACATTTCAGTTACAAGCAAATATTGATTACTATTGCATAGCAAACTACTTGTTCAAAAACATCAGCTGTTAATTGCTTGGTGTCAACTGTAACTAAATGTCCATTGCCAAACCTTTACATGAAAAATATGAATATGATTTGTCATAATCAATAGTAACCAAGTAGATTACTCCCTCTTCCTCTCTTTTTGTATATGTATATGGTCATTTATTTTAACTTGGCTAAGTATACCCTATGTTAAACACATACTACTGGTTGGTAGAAATTCAAATAAATTAGTCTTTGTTTCACTGGCTGCCCATACTCTACAGTCTATCAAATTCTGGTTTATAGAGAAGAATCATTCTTTAAAAATCCACACAGAATGAATCTTTCTCTTCATAATCTTCTTCTCTGTATATGATTTCTATTTCTTCTAGCTTTCTCTTCTGATGAACAGATTTCCTTATATGGATCAGTGTAATGTATAGTTTGCAGCAAGTCTCCAGGGTGTCCAGTACAGATATTTCCTTGTTGTGCTGCTTGAACTCTTCTAACTGGTGATGGTGAGGATGAAACCTGAAACTTTGGGTCTGAATATGAGTTTTATCACCCACCTGCTCCTGAAAAATATGGACATTTTCCATGGGAACTATTAAAGATAGTATAACTCATAGATGTTTACACTGATCCTTCTCATTATTTGGGAAAAGCAACATTTAATGGACAACACAATTATGAAAGCTCACCACCACTGAATTCTTATAAAGATGGCAATTTAAAAGACAGCTAAATCCACTTTAGCAGTTCTTGCTAACAGCAAAAACATATGATAACCACTAACTTGATTAGTTTTTACAAACATAACTTCAGTATTTGTATATATCAACATATCTTTGAAAGAGCATTATCACATTCATTGATTTGTATTTGGTTGGTTATAAGCATATTTCAAAATTGATTAATTCCATATCTGTTAGCCTGAGTTTAAAGGAGAAAATATGTTGTAATTGAATACCCAAATAGCACATTCTTCCCTATAAAACAATAGCATGAACTATCAGATGCTACTGAATTAATAGACTAAGGTTAATGCTTGATTCAATTAGAAAATATTTAATATCAAATTCACCAATATCTGAGAAGTTGAGAATGATTTGCATGCTTTGCTAGAAAAATAATACCCCCCCAAATATTTATGCTACTTAGTTTAAGAGCAAAATAAAATCTGGATTGGTCATTTTTTCTGTGACCCAAAAGTACCACAGTCTTATAAGCTGCAGTTTCTATGAGTTGTAAGGACTAGGAATAAATGAATTATTATTCAGGAGAGCTATTTTTAACTTCAGATGTTTTCACCTTCTTGTAACGAACATGGCTGTAAGTGAACAAATAAAATAAATTTAATAAGAATCATGACTAATCACAGGACACAGTGCACAAGAGATATCCAAAAGGTGTAAAATAAATAAAATGGTTTATTCTGCAGTTTGGAAAATATATAAAAAAGAATTAAAAACTCACTTTAAGAGGGTTCAATTAAGCTAGAACAGGTGCAATAAGGGCTATAAGGATGAATATTGGACAGGAAACTAAGTTTTAGAAGGATGGATGAGATGAGAGATGGATGGAACTAGATATGTTCAACCTTAAGAAAAGACAACTATTTGGGGATAGGATGAAGTATCTGAAGGGATATTATACAAAAGATGGACAAGTCTGTTCTCTTGTCATCACAGAATGCAGGACAAAGAATCATGGATCTAAGTTGCAGGAAGACAGATTCCAGGGATGCCAGTAAAAATTTCCTAATAATAAGAGCAGCTGGACAATGGAACCAGTTACCTAGGAAATTGGTGAGTACCTCTTTATTGGACCTCTTCAGGCAAAGGCTGATTGGTCAGAAATATTTTGATGTGAACTTTATAGGCTCTTATTTTAGTTGCTCTGCAAGTTTGGGAAGATGGACTGCCATGCTCCCAGCTTGCATTTCACACTCAATTAGCCTGCACATGTGAGTTCCTGAATCTGCAGTTAGTGAGGACAAAATGAAGAAAAGCAAGTTGGACTTCTGCTGCATTGGGAGTGACTTGCAGATTGAGTGGGTTGTGGTATGACAGGGTTCTGACTGAAGATATTGTACAGCTTTTTTGAAACCTATGATTTGACAAGAACTGGCATTGCTAAATCCTCTATACAGGGCAGGAAAATGATTCCTTCTCAATTCAGTATCCATTTTTTTCATAGTTGCCAAGCAGGTGTTTCTTAGAGATCTATGGGTAGGGCAGGTGACAGGTACTGCCTCCCTGTATTGCTTTTTGAGATAGAAACATATGAAGCAACCCTCTCTTCTATCAGATCAGACAAATGGTCTGTTTAGTTGAACTTTATCATCATTGCTCCCTTTAGTGCAATCTTAATGTACACCTTCCCCTAAAAATCCAAACACCAAAATTAACACAAAGAAACAATGAAAACAATACAATGAAACTTTGAGAAAGCTAGATTTATGGTAACAATATAACCAAAAATTTCTTTACACCTCCCCAAGAAAGGTACACCTCACAGTTTAGGAAACCATATATATGTGTGGGTGTGTATATTGCTCGCTGCCGCAGCAGAGCAGGAGAGCGTGCATTGTACCAGTGCCACTGCCATGAGTTGAGGCAAGGCAGGTGGGGGGGTAGAGCTGCCCCATGCGCTCCACACTTGCTTACCTCAGGGCCCCCACAGCCAAGTCACTCCCTGCTTGGCAACCTCCCCCCACCTGTTCAATGACCTAGCTGCCTGCCCACATCTTCCCTTTCACTCCCCTCCCAAGCTGGACTGCCATGCTATGGAGGATGGGTGGGGGAGGCCTGGTCACCTTACCCGGTCTCCTCCACCATTTCAGAGTCAGGGGAGAGTGACAATGAAAGAGTCCTGCACCGCTGCACAACTGCCACGTCCACTGCTGAAGGGGCTTTCTTTGATCCCAGCTGACCCCGCTTTTCCCTGCAGATCACCTGCCTGGTGGCAGCCTCCTCTTTCTCCTCTTCCAACTCTCCTGTAGCTTGTACCATGACCAGGCAAGCACAAACCTCTGAAACGATGGAGGGGGACCGGGTAAGGTGACTAAGCCTCCCCTGCCCATCCTCCATAGCATGGCAGTCTGGCTCTGGAGGGGAGTGAAAAGGAAGAAGTAGGCAGACAACCGGGTCATTGAACGAGTGGGGGGAGGTTGCCAAGTGGGGAATGGTCTGGCTGTGGGGGCCCTGTGGTAACCAGGTGCTCCACCCCCCCACCTGCCTTGTCTCACCTTGTGCTAGTGAGGTGATACATATATTATATCAAGCTGTTACTTTTCATCTGTCATCTTGCTAATTTTAACAGTAACACACACACATACACCCTGTGGATGTTATTGTGCCCATAATGGTATAATAATAACAATAACAATAACAATAATAATAATAATAATAAGTTGGAAGGGACCTTGGAGGTCATCGAGTCCAGCCCCCTGCTCAGGCAGGAACCCTATACCATTTCAGACAAATGGCTGTCCAGTCTCTTCTTAAAAACTTCCATTGTTGGTGCATTTACCGCTTCTGGAGGCAGTTTGTTCCATTGGTTAATTGTTCTAACTGTCAGTAGGTTTCTCCTTGGTTCTAGGTTGCTTCTCTCCTTGATTAGTTTCCATCCATTGCTTCTTGTCCTGCCTTCAGGTGCTTTGGACAAGAAGCAATGGATGGAAACTAATCAAACTAATCTTGTCCATACCTGTATGTGAGGTTAATATAAATAAAAACACGCAGTAGGTGAGTTATATGCATAACACATGAATGGAGTCACATTTTCAAATTAAGGGAAGCAGAAAGATTGACTTGTCAGTGGCTCTAGCCCTTAAAGTTCACTATTTATACAGAAGAATAGCTTGACTCCCTCTTCTTAGTGGCAGCCCCTGAGATATTGGAATACTGCTATCATGTCCCCCCTCATCCTTCTCTTTGTTAAACTAGACATACCCAATTCCAGCAACCGTTCCTCATATGTTTTAGCCTCCAGTCCCCTAATGGCAATGGGTAGGACCCTAGCCTAAAGTAGGCAGAACCACATTCTTTGATATTTACCTACAAGATAGATTGCTTGAAGAGAGCTTTTGAAATTAAGCCAAGGGCAATAAGTCCTAGACCAGTATTCAGATTTGGCAACTTCAGGATGTGTGGACTTTAGCTCCCAGAATTCCCCAGCCAGTATGTTGTCAAGGTTGAAAAATACTGATCTAGACCCTTGGTCTCTACTGACTATGATAGTTCCCTACAATTCGAAAGTAATTTGCCATGACTATACTAAAACTCTTCTGTACATTTTGACTTCTACATATCTACTTAATTAGAGTCACCCTCAATTTTTCACTTCTTTTTAGCTTTTTAAAAATTGTGCTACATCATCAGCTAGAGCTCTGTCCCACTGTCTTCCCCAACTGTAAATCTCAAATGCAGTCAGAAGCTTGCTGTCATGCTGTTTTTGGGAAGTCAGTCTTTGCAAAACTGCAGAGCTGCTGGATTTTCCCCCCTGCTTGTAATTGGTGCTTGTAATGCACCAATCTGATTTATAGCCAATACCATCCTACTGACAGGGAAAATTCTTCCTGGTAAAACTAATATTGGGTTCTCTGATGCTAAATGTTATGGAGTTTATATCAATTTATAATGTCCATTGAATGCAATCTGTGCTCATGCAGCTCATTGGACACCATGAGATCTTGACTAACTAGAAAAATGGGAGACAATAGCAAGATGAATTTCAGGAGGATAGCAATAATTAAAAGTACAGTATAGGATGAGGAAGACTACTGATCAGAGATATGCACAACACAAAGAAGTCCTAGATTGTATCAGAGAATGGATTAAAATAGGGACTGATGCAGATATAGGTGGAGCCAGAAAATAAGTTTAAATGTTATTTATTACTGTGTATTACTAGTAAGAGGACATAGTTTGAAAAATGAGAGTACATATAATATAAACAGAGCACAAGTGAACTGCTAAAGAATATCTTAACAGTATTTGTCTGCAAATTTGTAACAAAAAGAGTGGGACAACTTATTCTCCAAAGCACCTGAGGGCAAGACAAGAACCACCAGATGAAAACTTACCAAAGAGAGAAGCAACCTAGAACTAAGGAGAAATTTCTGACAGTGATAACAATTAATCAATGGAATGGCTTGCCTCCAGAAGTTGTGAGTATTCCAACACTGGAGATTTTAAAGAAGAGATTGGACAGTCATTTATCTGAAATGGTATAGGGTCTTCTACTTGGGCAGAGGGGTTGGGGGGAAGATCTACAAGGTTGCTTCTAACCCTGTTAATCTTTATTCTGTAAATTGCGAAGTTCTTTTCCTTCCCTTTTTCTCTCTCTCCTCTCACAAGGAGGTTGGTTTTGGAATGCTAATTGTGTTCCTTAGGTATCCTACCTACTTTTGCCCTACAGTAGTGGAAGTGAAAAAGACAGTTACTACTTTCACTCTACTCAAACTCTTTCCCTCGTTTTAGTGCCCGAACCACCTGAGTTTTATACTGAATGAGACCCAGTGCAAGGATGCCTTTTCTAACACTGCTTTTGTTTCTTTTCTCCTTCGTCTGCTGCTGGTATCCCTTTCCCAGTTTGTGCTCCTCTGATTTGGATCATCTGGGCTCCCTGCTCCTCCAGTAACCTTTATTTACAGACTTTCTGGTCATCTATTCCATTTACTATATCTCTTGCAGAATTGGAAAGAAAAAGCCTTATGTTGTTGCATAACCTATTGCTGGTTTGCTTCGGTGTCAGTTTTCAGGTGTCTCCAAAGAATTTGATGAGGTTTTTTTTTTTTGTCTCCCTGCCTACATGTCTACCACCTTGCAATCACTCTTGAGACCTTTCTGAAAAAAGTCAAACATCTTGCATCTGAATATCTACAATTCTATTTGGAGATTTAGAGTTCTCACACATAGCAGCTCACCTGCCACAGGCAATATTAATAGAATATTGTGTCAAAATCAAAAGAAGGTGTAATTTATCCTATTCTGTCCACACGTTGGATCCAGGTTTTGGCATCACATTTATAAAGGACATTTGTGGGATGATAAACACAAAGTACTAAAAATGCCTGGAAACATCTTCTCAACTGGAGCTAATTAAAGATTTTCCCTTAATGGTCAAAAGCACTAACCCTTTAAAAAGTGGGCCTGGTATCAGCAGTGGGCTAGAAGATACTAGAGAGGCTCAAGGCTCTTCCTGGAGACATCAGAGAAAAAGAATAACACTTATGAAGATAGTAGCTGGCAGCATTCAGTAGTGAAGAGAGGCCTGACGACTTGGAAATGATAAGAAAACAAAGTGCAATGGAAATAGTTGCTTCTGAGGTGAATATGGAGGTGCAAAAATTAGTTAACCTTTATTGATGTCTGAGAGTTGTTGACAATCTGACTAATATAAACTTCCTTTTTAATTTTAGGGGAGAGTTTGCAGCAAGCCTCCAGGAAAGAGAGATTTTGTTTGTAGTGATTTTTTTCAGCAGCCTTTTCAACTCATTAATCCAGGGGTTCTCAACCTTGGCAACTTGAAGTCCACAAGTCTTAAAGTTGCCAAGGTTGAGAACCCCTGCGATTAATCCAACTGATGATTGTGTTATGTATCATTTCCTGAGTGAATGAAGCCTATAGTTTAAGCAGCCCATTCTGCATCTTGGTTATTTGGGCACTGCATCTGAAATGTAAGTTTCTTACATTTTTAGATCTTAGAATATTTACCTTGTCAAGAATAACCAGTGGCATTTCAATGGTTGCTCAATCGGCATTCACAACATCCCTCATTAATGGTATCTTCCAGCTGGGCCTAATAATAGTTCAGCAACATCTGGTATCCCACATCTGGTATCTGTCCCTGTGTTGTGACTGGGTGATTCAGGCATACTTTGGGAGTTGTTTTAGGAAATGACTTAACTCTAACTACATTCACCTGACTTCAGTTTACTGTTAATTGTTTTGCTTTCATTTATCTTTTGTTAATGCTGGAAAATTACTAGAGAAAAATTATACTGAAAGAATGTGCACTGATATGAGTGGGCTGAAAGCTATCCTTTCTTTTGTGCGGTGGGCCACGGTCACCTTAAAAATCTCAGTGGGACCTGGAAAAGATGGGCATGGCCAGCAAAAATATTTTAAAATTTAAAAATAATAAAAAAATTAAACAGCCAACCATCCCAAATTGTTCTGTTCCATGCCATGCCATGCCATACCATACTATGGGGAATAGTTTGTCAACAACTGTTAGTTGCATATCTGCTTATATATTTGATTTATCTAGCCACCCCTCTCACTTTTATATGACTCAAATTGAATGGGAAACCTAGGATCCACTTAAGTAATTTATTTATTAATTTGATGATTTGTAGACTGCATTGTCACATACTGTAGGCTGTTTATAATAAATAAGTTTATATTCCAGCCTAAACTAACTATCTAGGCATCCCAAGCCCCCTCAACAACCAAATCCTCAGCAGAGCAACAATATTTTCAAATATTTGAAGGCTAAGAAACTTGGAAATCAGGGACATAGTATTCGAAAGGGTGGGGGCAGCCATTAAGAAGATGCATCATGTAGCTTCTCCCTCCCTCCTCTGCTCAGGGTAGAGGCTCTCAACAGCCATATTCTTAATGATTACTTGGGATGGATTAAATATGAGAGGAACAGATGATCCTGCAAGTGTTTGGGTACCAAAAGTGCATGTCTTTAGAGGTGACAATCAGGATCCCCCAAACAAACAGGTAACTAATGCAATAATTGTAGCATGGGTGTAGTAATGCTGAATAGCTGCTATCCACAATTTGTTGGCAAACCACTGAAGTTTGGACAAATGGAGAGATAGCCCCTTGTACTGCACATTACAGATGTGTTTTGTCAGTTTAAATAGGATTTAACAGGTCATGTTAGAAGGCTACTTGCTATTTATTTTACAATTTGAAATATAGTTTTATTCACTTATTTTTCTGCACTGTATAATATGGGGAACTTTGGTCTATGTATGTGAAAAGAGAAATAAAGGCCATCAGTCCCACTTCAGCTATTTCATCTTACTAAATAAAAGAATCTGTTAGAATATAAACAAGGAGGTAACTGAATCAAGGATGGCAGGGACTATTTTAAAGGAGAGGCATTAATTTGAATCTTAACGTCCATCTGATAAATATTATTATCTGGAATAGGAAGAGTGGAATGCTATGGAAAACTGTTGCATGCTGGCAAGGACTAGGTCCTGCTAAATATGTCTACTGAATGCCCAATGATACTGCAGACCTGAGGCCTCCCAAAACTTGTGGAAGCAATGGTAAGGATGTGGTACATCATCTTCCTCTGTTGTCCTCCTCTGATGTGTTGTAAAATAGAATGCAGCTCAAGGAAAGACTCCAGTAAATATAGTATTTCAACTTGGATTTAGAGTACCTTTTTTTTTGAGAAACATTAATCCCAAATACACTTGAATGCACATGGCTAGTCTTGCCATTCTTTTGGCCACAGCCCATGTTATTATTTTTAGCAGCTTATCCATATTTATTTAAGATTTTCCCATTCTGGTATCTCATTTAATATAATTATTTATTTATCATCTACTTTATATACTACCTCAAAGTCTGTATTTGATCCAGAAGTGTTGGGCACCTTCTTTCAATTCTGCAGCATTTAATGGAACTACAAAATGATCCATACCATACATTAAATTGCTAGGTGTAAAGAAGGTGCCTCCAGCTATAGTCATGCTAAGTTTGAAAATGCAGTTCAAGATCTGAGAGAAAACGACTAGCATACATTGACTGAAACTCATTTAAAGGAACATATTTTAAAATCATGTTTGCTTTTCAAGACTGTATACAATGGAATTAAAATCTTAGGAAATTTTATTCTAGTTTATCATCATCATTCTCTGAGATGCCCATGTAAAATATGGAGATGAAACTGACTCCATCTATAGAAGAGCAACACCAATGGTGGGAGCTACTGCATCTGTGTGTCCTGATAGTGCCCTTTTGTGACAATAAGTAATAATAAGTAATAACGTCCATGCCCACTTTTTAAATTGAACTTGCTCGCTTTGGGCAGGTAGCAAAGCCCAGTGTGGCACTCAAGCCAAAATGGAATTTGCAGACATTTGACCTTATTGTAACAGAACAAGTTACAGTACAGCATATCTCTTTGTATATAGTGGTTTTGATGTTCTTCCCCATCCGCTAATATTCTCTAATATTGCTGCCTTACTTCCCCTAATAATTGGAACAGCCTGTATTAGTCATTCTTTTTCTTGCCTTCTGGCTTGCTTCTTACGGTATAATGTGAAATCTGAGAAGGGTTCCAGATAAATTAGTTTATGTGCTTGTGTGGGCTAGAACTGAAAACCACAGAGGAAATTCAGTTTAAAAATGTAGGTGTACCAAAGGTTTTTTAGAGTGCGATCATGTAATTTCACCCATCTTTACAGTGAATTTCAGACAAACCCATGTAATTTAATTTTAAGAGTCGTAAAACCCATATCTTAATGATTGACTCTTGGGGCTCTAATCCAAAATAAAAGTAAAAAAAAGTACATGGATTACTTTTAATCTCTACCTTTTCAGCTTTTCTCAGTTTCATTTGCATAATAGGAAAATGGATGGTTTCAAGAGAAACATAGGGAGATCAAGAAGCAAAGAACTGGACTCTTGAAGGTCCGTTTTCACTTTGTTTCACTCAAGATGTATGCCCTGAAAGCTTGGATTAATTCACGCACATTCTTACGAATTAAAATAATTGTGGGCAACTGCAACTCAGTGCTAGTTTGTAAGCAAGTATTCTTGCTTGCCTTCTCTGATGCAGCATCTTTTTCCTGGAATAAGGTTCCCCCAGGATCTGGATGGCCCCTATTTTGCTGTTGTTGAGAAGAGCTGTGAATGCCTGGCTTATCACCCAGGACTTTGACAAGGAAGAATGAGATGCGCCCACCCCCACTTCCTTCTATCTGATCTGTCGGGTTTACTATTTTTATTGATTTTATTGTAATTTTATCATTTGATTGCAATGAGCCACTTGGAATCCTTGGGAGTTAGGCAGCATACAAGTTTAATACATATTATTGGGAGTCAAAAACATTGGTCCCACCTGGATTCAGTTTTAAAAGAGATTTATGAAGCAGAATTGCATGCCCCAGAGCATCTTTCTGTTTTTTTCCCAATCTTTTTTATTAATTTTTTTTCATCAATATATGTTAATTTTTCCAATCAACAAGTTGTCTGAAATTTGCTAAACTAATACATGTTCAATTCCTAATCCTTCCTTCTTTTCTCTAACCAAGAATAGAATAAATTCCAAATTTGATAATAGTCTGTATCTTTTTTGTCTTTCAGTCTCATAATTAATCTGTCCATCTCTGCACATTCCAAAATCTTCCTGATTATTTCTTCCTCTGATGGCAATCCTTCATTCTTCCAATATTGTGCAAAAATTATTCTTGCTGCTCTGGTAATATGTAGGGTTAAATATAATTTCTGCTTATTAGTCTTTTCAGACATGATGCCTAGTAATTTTTTTTACCAGAGCATCTTTCTGATCACTTTCTCGAATATAAACCATATTAACTGCTTCTGATTCATAAATAAAGGCATCAATGAACTTTATACAATTACCTGCCCAACCTTACCTACTGCATTCAGCCCATTGTTTGGAGAGAAAAGATTAACAGTATCAGAGGAAATAATTTTCTATGGAGCTAGAACTGCTATTCCAGCAAAGAAGCCACAAGAAACAAGTGAGGCTGTATTCAGCCATAATTATAATCCTAACCATCTCATGGGATCTTGGAGACAAGCCTTCTTGGTGGCTGCTCCAGCCCTTTGGAACAGTCTCCCACCTGAGATAAGAGGATCCCTATTCTTTTTATCCTTCTGGAGGGCTGTGAAGATCTGGCTTTTCTCCCAAGCTTTGGGCTAAGATGGGTGTTAACCTGTAAGGACACTTTGGTCTGGCACCTGGAAGGAAGAGTAACTTTGTTTTTAACTGTGCTTTATGGATTGTTATGAGCTGCCTAGTGGCATTAGATGAGACAGGCAGCCACATAAGTCCTATATAAACAAACAAACAAACAAACAAATAAAACCTGCACGGTTATTTGTTTAATGGTTAGGGTTAGTTCATTTGGAACAGTCTGATTTTTTGCCATATTGCAAAATATGAATGATCTTAAAATAACTGTCTCAGTGGGATCTAACACCTAACATGCAGTGCTCCAGATTTCACAACTAAAGAGTTTCCATTGTTTGCAAACATGGTGTATATCATTTTATGCACTTTACAATCCAGATGCAAGTTTGAAGTAGAGTGGTTCCAACTGCAAAATAAAGTGTAATACTGGGAAGCCCATTTATTATTAAGTTGTAGAACAACTCCATGAGATTAAGTTTAGTGCAACACAGTTAATCATGGATTTTAAAATATGAACCCTAGTTCTAATCTTAGAAACAAATCTGTATTCGCATACTGGATTTTCTTTTAAAAAATTCTCATTGTGATGACCATCAAGTGCATTGGCAAAACTGCATTCTACTGCAAATTAGATGCTACAAAAGTTAGTCAAAAATAGCATATAGGAATGGTGTCAGACACGTCCATCCTATAGAAAAGAAGACATTTGCACAATAGTGTCAATTGGAAGGATCAAACTCACAGATTTATGAAACAACCATAACTGTAGGTTCTCATGTACTTGCAGCTGGTTTCAAAGAAACAATGATTTTCATAGTCACAGGAACATCTAGAAATAGGATCAGGTGTAATAAACTTGTCACAGACTTGCATTCTGAATGGAGAGGTGATAATACCCAATAACTCTATTTAGACCTTTGTTCCTCATCAGCAAATGTGAATTTTTAATGGCAATGGGATTCAGACACTTGCATATTGTGAAATAGTGAGAGATTTTGTCAGCAATACACCAGTTTAAATAAATAAAAAGGCTACTTGTGTGGGTAGAGAAAACAACCATTTATCATGACAAAATGATCTCAAAATGCAATCAAAGGTGACTGATAAATGTTTTTAACTGCAGATTTGTAAACTTCTTATTCTTTTATGACTCGCAGCATAGGAAATGTAATGAACTGGGATCCTGGTCAGCATGCATGATGTATATAAAAGGGGTGGGGCTTTGATGGTCTAGTTTTGGACACCATCTTAGCTTTTTTGGCCAGCTTTGTTCCCCAGGTCACTTTATCTAGAATAAAAGCAGCTTCTTATCGTTAATAGCTTCTTGAATCATAGACAGTATATATTCTGTAAAGTTCTGCAAAAGAATGGTGGAGGACAGCTTTAGCTTTCTCATCCTACTTGTGATCTTCCCCAGTGGAAATGGTTGGTAATTGTGAGATCCAGAATACTGGAGAAAATGACCTGTGATCCTTAGCAGCAAGGCTGATCTAATAGCTTTATGTTAATGTGGGGCTGACAGGGACATGCAGTACTGGAAAAATGAAATGCGGTACAGATTTTTAAAGAAGTAATGTGTATCTTTTACCAGTATTCCAATGCTATAAAT
The DNA here is from genome assembly GCA_034064705.1 of Bothrops alternatus. Lineage (NCBI taxonomy): Eukaryota > Metazoa > Chordata > Lepidosauria > Squamata > Viperidae > Bothrops > Bothrops alternatus. Next base: position 13,246,598 of record JARGCV010000104.1, read on the forward strand.
AATGGTCATTTGAATTCAATGGAGCTTCCATAATTTTTCAGCTCAAAATGTATTAGCTGTATTCCAAACTCAAGGACAACAACACAATAAAAAGAAAACAAATAATGATTTTAATAAGATAATTTTAGAAGGAAACTGCTCTATAATTTTAATTTGAAATTGTCAATGATATTTATAATGTTGGACAAAAGTTACAGTAGATTGTGTAAAATTGAAATAATCTATTCTATACAGAATTATTTTTATTTCCATGCAGTGACTGATTATAATTGATATATTTCTATGGCTGTATATTCTCATATTTAGCATATCAAAATTAATCTTTCTTTTTTATTGTATATGGAATGGCAGAACATTTCTGTGCATGACAGCCACAGTTTGGCATGGTTTGTTGATGTCCAGCTATAGGTATCAAAACAAAGAGGTAGAAAACTAAATCAAAAACAAAGAAGTACAAAACTGCCTGGGCACAAAACTAAGAATTCTAGCTATGTGTTATATTCATTAAGGACAGAGATCTATTCAGCTCCTTTGGACCAGCAAGTCTCATGGAAATACGTCCTTCCCATCCATTCACTGGGCTCTGTGCATCCTTATTCATTTTGGCTTTACCAAGTCCATTTGTCCATTATAAGGAACATGTGTTGAACTTTATTACTATGTTTTTATCAACATTGCAAACTGACAGTGAGCCTGAGAATTTTTTTTAAAAAAATTTCAGTTGCAAATCAAGTTGAGCTAGTTCATCTCTTAATATCCAAGATTAGATTTGCTCAGCCTGATGACCAATATCTAAAATGGAGACTCTTCCTCACAGTCATGAAAATTTGCTTTCTTCTTATCCTTGAAGGGGGAGAAAAGTAGATTAATATACACTGTACTGCTCTGTAGCTTTATTGCATCTAAGAAGCTTCTTGGATGAGAAGTGAAACATCTTAAAGAAAAATCAGAAAGTCCAGTTGCCTTTTAAAAAAGGACCTTTGGGACAACCATGATGATGACCCAGATGACTGAGAATCTCCATAGACATTTAACTACCAATCACTCTTCTTCTGAACATGTGGCAGAATGAGATTCAAGATGGATTTATATATGTAGCCCAAATGTTTATTATTTTTGTTTATCATCTTGGGAGATTAGTAGTTGTATGAATCAATTTCATAAATAGTATTATCTAGACATGTTGGAATCAAAAGAATGCTATTGTACTTGGAGTTTTTTTTAAAGCAAGTGTAATTTTATTAACCCCAAACAAATCTTATCTCTTGCAGCAGCATCCCATTTTCTGCTTGTGTCAGCCTTTCCCTGTCTGACATTCATCCCTGCTTTGTTCTAACCAAATAAGCTACCCAATAAGAGCAAGATTTCCCTCAAGGGTTTAAAATACTCTGTCTCTTCCCCCCCCCATGTCTTTCTCTTTCATATGGTGTATGTGCTGGGACCCACACAGAGGGAAAAGCAAAATGAGAATTGTTCATCACCAAGAGTTTGCAGGAAGGAATACAAGGTTACCCTGGTTTTGGATGCAAAAATGTGGAATTGTGGCTAAGATGAACAAAAACAGCGCAGGAGGAGAAGAGTTGCAAACCTACATGACTCCCTGAATGGATTTCAGTGATGTTTACTCCTGAGGAAGTCTGAGTAGAAATATAGGCTATTTCAATAAGCAAGAAAGCTCATATGTCACCCAGGAGTGTCATTGGTAAGCTTCAATTGTGTGTTTCTCTCTCTCTCTCTCTGGGTGTATATTAAGATTGCACCAATAATATATGCACATTGAATGAAGGTAGTGGCTTGGTTTGAGAAATATAATCTTGATGCTCTCTAGATAGCGGCATCTATGAAATTATTTCATAAGACTATCGATTCCCTGGGAGATCAATAGTTCTGTCAAGGAAATAGAAGATCAATATATCTATCATGAAACAACTCTTTGCTTCAAATCTGCCTGAATGAGTGAAACAGCTATTTTGAAACACAAGCCAAAGAGCTCTTAGGGTTTGCTTTCCTTTCTCCCTTCTGAAGCCAATTTCCCCATAAATTGATCAAGCATGGTGCATTTCTCTCTCCCATGCCCCATTCAAATGTTTATCTCTTATACAAAGTATTAGGAAATACTCCCTTATATTCAAATGGAATCTAAGTAGTGCAATTTATACTCATTATTATTAGTCCTAGTTTCAGGAGCAATGGAAAACAAATCCTGCATCACTCCTTGCAAATGATAATAAAGCATGAAGAGAAAATGTGAGTTTAAGGTTCAGGGGAGTTGTGCTATTTTTGTAAAAAAAATCTTGATGGTCTTAGTTATTACTTTTGGTGGTCACATAAAATCTGACTGGAACATTTCAGTGATACTACTTATTTCATTATAAATTGTAACATCATGGAGACTGGAAACCTAATGACAATGAATTTAACTTAGCGTACTGGCTAAGTTCTTGTTCCTTTTCACAATAAACAGAACTGAACATAAGATATCTCAAAAAATTGTACAAAGAGTCAGCTTAAATAAAATGCACATAAATCTGCTTTATATATTGAGGTAGACAACTGGTAAGTTTAATTTATGGAAGCAATACTTGGGCCTTTTGGAATTCAAGAGCTGTATATAAGTACTGTATACTGAAATATACCAAAGAATTGAATGAATAGAGCAAAAGAAAATGAGTATGGTCAAAACATAAACTAGGTGTATCCACTTAAATGTATCTACATTTTAATAAGTTAATTGCTTCTCCCATCTAATTTCTCTCACTTATCTGGTTTTAATATCTCGAAGTTAATTTTATCTTATTGCTTGAAAACTGAAAGGGCTGGGGGTTTCACAAAAAGCTTTGGGCTACTTCAGATCAGGCACTTAGAGTAATTTGAGTTGGTGGCCATATTCATTGAATGAAGAATGAATGAACCCATCCACCCATACCTCAGTGGTTGTAGCACAGTGGTCTATTCTAAGAGGCTTCTAAATATTCTAGAATTGCACCTAAAATATTCTATTTGTAAAACCTGTGCTCAACTACTATGCTGTGCCCCACACTAGCATAAAAAAAGATGCTGCTGTTTTGCATGCTTCTGGGTTTTGGGATGTCTCAACAGAGAAGGGATAGAATCAAGATCACGTGAAGTATTAATACCACTTTACAATGCCTTGGTAAGGCCACACTTGGAATACTGCATCCAGTTTTGGTCACCACGATATAAAAAAGATGCTGAGACTCTAGAAAGAGTACAGAGAAGAGCAACAAAGATGATTAGGGGACTGGAGGCTAAAACATATAAGGAACGGTTGCTGGAATTGGGTATGTCTAGTTTAACGAAGAGAAGGACGAGGGGGGACATGATAGCAGTGTTCCAATATCTCAGGGGCTGCCACAAAGAAGAGGGAGTCAAGCTATTCTCCAAAGCACCTGAGAAGCAACCTAGAACTAAGGAGAAACTTCCTAACAGTTAGAACAATTAACCAATGGAACAACCTGGCTCCAGAAGCGGTGAATGCTTCAACACTGGAAGTTTTTAAGAAGAGACTGGACAGCCATTTGTCCAAAATGGTGTAGGGTTTCCTGCCTGAGCAGGGGGTTGGACTCGATGACCTCCAAGGTCCCTTCCAACTTATTGCTATTATTATTATTATTATTATTATTATTATTATTATTATTATTATTATTATTATTATTACTATTACTATGCCTTGAATAGCTTGGTTTTACATTGATATAAACCCGGTTCCATGGCCTGCAGCTAGGCCAAACTGAAAGTTCAACCTAGAGAAAATGCACACACCCAGGAAACAAACTATGGCAGGATTATAATGGTTTAAATGTCCACCTGTGTGATTAGAGCAGAAATACCAAACAAGGTTTATAAGCTCTTCATCCCACCTGGCTTGTGCTGTTTATTTCTTTTTTATGTATTTCAGTTCTTGCTTTGACTCCTAGAATAGCCTTGGACTTCTTAGGGCTGTTGACTATACTTGTTGACTTGTTTTAATTCTTAGACCATTCTTGGAAACTAACCTTATTAGACTTATCCATTGAACTATTTCTGCTTATTTTCTAGAGTTGTAATACCAGAATCGAAGGGCTCCTTCCATTCTTGAAACATATTTAGAGAATTTGAATTTCTGTACTGTGGGAAGTGTATAATTATTTTTAATTAATTCTTCTTTCCAACACAGCCCTGCTGTTCCTGTAAGATATAATCCAGCAGTTTTTTAGAAAGTTGCAGGGACAAGATGGAATTGCCTACAATAGCACAGAGAATGAATAAATTCTTGACACCAGATAAGCAAATTAAAACAGAGAACAGAGGGGATTGTAATGTTATTCCTACTTTGATTAATTATTTGACCTAGTCAGAAGTTATAACCCTTAAATAAAATGGCAGGAAATTAAGTTTTTAGCAGACTTTGGCCATAGCATATTCTTGAGGGGAAAAAAAACAACTACATTCTGTGATTTCTAGGGATCAGAACTTAATAGGGAATTCCTGGATCTGTCACATCACTTTTTAAAAAAATCAGCTGCTTGCCTTGTCCCAGCAGGAGATAATTAAGGGGATTTCTGCTCAAAACTGACTATGTAGTCTTATCCTTGAGATTCAAACTGCAAGGTCGGCTTTGCAGTTACTCACCTTGGCAAAAATAGGACAGTATGAGAGGGCTTAAATGACCTCTTTATTCTTTCAAGCCAGGAAGAACTTAACTGAGGACAAACTGTTTGAAGATTAATGGCTTTCTACTCTTCCCTTTGCCTCAGGGATGGTTAGCATCCAGACAAGAGTTTGTTCCTAAGAGTTTGTTCCCAAGGATTGGGTGGAGGGTAAGAAGCCACTATGTGTCACTGAATGAAGAGCCTGTTTTGCCTGCTGATTGTTAATCAGATTCAAAGGCTTTTTGTGAGTGGAGCCCTAAAGCACTGAGCTTTTTTCTATTTATGCAGAGTTACTAGTGCTCTTCACCTATTGAGAAAAGCTGCAAAGTGTGAGTGGTATGAGTTTAGAAAATGCAGCAGAAGGACACAATCTCTTGGGTTTTACTTATTATGCAAGGCAGTGACAAAGGAGATAGAGGAGTTTGTCCGTCTCTTAGCAATAGCACTTAGACCAGTGGTTCTCAACCTATGGGTCGCGACCCCATTTGGGGTCGAACGACCGTTTCGCGGGGGTCGCCGGACACCACGGGCCGCCTTTTTTTTTGGGCACGCGCATGCCCTGCATGCCTGGATTGGCCCGTCGCGGTTCGGGCTGTCACGTGTGCGCTGTGCATGCGCGGATCGGCCCGTTGCGGGCCGCCATTTTGTTTTGTTTTGTTTTTTGTTTTGTTTTTGGGCGTGCGCGTGCCCTGCCTGCCCAGATCGGCCTGTCGCGGTTCGGGCCGTCACACGCGCGCCGCGCATGCGTGGATCGGTCCATCGCGAGCCGCCATTTTTTTTGGGCGCGCGCACGCCCTGCATGCCCGGATCGGCCCGTCGGGTTCAGGCGTCACGCGTGCGCTGCGCATGCGCGGATCGGCCTGTCGCGGGCCGCCATTTTGTGTTTTTTTTTGGGCGCGCGCACTGCACATGTGCGGATCGGCCCGGAGCGCGCGCGCGCACACGCCGGGGTCACACCGCACATGGGCGGAGCAAGTGGGGTCTCAACCTGAAAAAGGTTGAGAACCACTGACTTAGACTTATATAACGCTTCATAGTGCTTTACAGCCCTCTCTAAGCGGTTTACAGGCTCAGCATATTAACCCCAACAATCTGGGTCCTCATTTTACCGACCTTGGAAGGATGGAAGGCTGAGTCAACCTTGAGCTGATGAGACTCAAACTACGGACTTCTGGCAGCCAGCAGTCAGCAGAAGTAGCCTGAAGTACTGCATTCTAACCACCACAGCTCTCATAATATGAAAATCCAAAGTTTATGATGAAGCTCAGTATGGTAGTAGTAGAGGTTTGGCAGTAGACATTTAAGACACACCGAAGCATATTGAAATATTTCTTCATTATATGTCTGGTTGAACAATGGAGGCCCAAAGTCATTAACTCAAGGTTCAGAAGCAGTGGATGGCTACATTATTAGGGAAGAAAATCAGGAGACTTCTAAATCTCTCATATCCTGTTTTTAAGCTTCACCTAAGTGCATTGCCCTGTGCTGTGTTCTTGCTTTGATTCTGTAAGATGAAATGTTGAACACTGAATCTACTTAAAGAATAATAGAATTATAGAGTTGGAAGGAACCATAACATTTATCATACCCAACCTCTTACACTGTGCAGGAAGACCAATTAAACCATAATTAAGAGGTAGCTGTCTAGTCTAGCAAATCTCTGGTAATGGAGAACTCAAAGCCTCAAAACCACTGTTATAAGATCTTACATTCACAAAGTTTTTCCTTCTACTTAAATGAAATCTAAATGTTTACTACTTATATTTTTTATTTCTAGTCCTAGTTTCTGTAGTCATGGGAAAATAATAATAATAATAATAATAATAATAATAATAATAATAATAATAATAATAATAATAATAATAATAATAATAATAATAATAGTTGGAAGGGACCTTGGAGGTCATCTAGTCCAACCCCCTGCTCAGGCAGGTAACCCTATACCATTTTGGACAAATGGCTAGTCCAGTTTCTTCTTGAAAACTTCCAGTGTTGGAGCATTCACCGCTTCTGGAGGCAGATTGTTCCACTGGTTAATTGTTCTAACTGTCAGGAAGTTTCTCCTTAGTTCTAGGTTGCTTCTCTCCTTGGTTAGTTTCCATCCGTGGCTTCTTGTCCTGCCTTCAGGCGCTTTGGACAAGAAGCAACGGATGGAAACTAATCAAACTAATCTTGTCCATACCTGTATGTGAGGACAATATAAATAAAAACACGCAGTAGGTGAGTTATATGCATAACACATGAATGGAGTCACATTTTCAAATTAAGGGAAGCAGAAAGATTGATTTTGTCAGTGACTCTAGCCCTTAAAGTTCACTATTTATACAGAAGAAAAAAGATTAACTCTCTCATAGGAAAGGCAGCTTGTCTAATGCTTTAAAAAACATAGTCTTAGAAAAGCAAATGGATGAACAAACACCTGAGGGCAGGTTTAAAACTACTGATCTTTGCCCTGATATTTAAGGATGAAAACTTAGAGTGCATCCATAGCTAACCTCCAGTGTGCTCTCTTCATGTGTCTCAAAAACACTTATTCCTCCCTTCTGAAGTGTGAGAGAATAGTATATTTGTCTTTTGACTCTATTGTACCATTTATTTTTTATATGCAAAGCTTTGGGGAAAAGTTAATATCAAAGGTGAATAGGAAATTTACTTTTTCTAGTCTGATTAAGAACATTGTTAAACTAGTACATAGCCTTTACGCAATTATTTCTAAAAGGAATAAAGGGAAAGTGATTCTAGTAAGGGTGTACCTCCCTGTTTAAGTTGAGGGAGTCACTTTGTGTTTCAGCAGGATGCTGAAACTGCACTCCAAGACGTGGATAGGACTAGAGGCACAGGTCCTTCAGGCTGGAGTCTATTGTTAATTAATAACTATAAAACCATTAATCTGGCAATCTGAGTTCAAGGGGAATATTTTTCCTACCAATAGCCCAAGTTCATAGGTGTGGCAATATTCCAATTTTAAGTTGAGCTTTACAACAAGATGAGAGTATGATTATCATGTATGTACCCTGATTTACAACCAAAGTGTTGGAGATGTGAATCTATGGATGCTACTTATTTTCATGTATGGTGGACTTGTAGAAAAATCAAGGCTTTTTGGATAAAAATATGGTGGATATTGCAAAATATTTTGAAAAAACGTATTGAATTTTTACCACAGTTGTTTTTGTTAGGTATTATAAAAGACTGTACCACCATAGAGACGGACTTAATTTTGAACCTGATCACAGCAGCAAGACTGTTGGTGGGACAATATTGGAAGACGTCAGAACTACCATCTATTGAAGAATGGACTTTAAAAGTTATGAATTTGGCAGAAATGGCTAAAATATCTGCATATTTGAAGGATCATTCAAATGAAAAATATATGTTGGATTGGAAAAAATGGATAGAGTATATACAAGGGAAATATCAATCTAAGAAATTGTATTTAGCATATAGTTAAATTTTTATATGTTGGATTGAAAAATATAGTTAAATTTTTAACAGGAAGATGAGAGTATGATTAAAGCACAAATTAAAACATCAATTTCCATTGTCATGGAGAAATGTTCCAAAACTAAATGGCACTCATGTATGACTTGAAATATAGAGGAAGCTCTCAGTCTTCACCTGAGCATGATTGATATTGATCAACCTGAGCCTGATGTTTTTGGGCCATCAAGTACTACTCTACATAATATCAATGGCATGCCTTGGGTTGAATGGATGAACCTCTATTTCAAGACCTGAATTGCAATGGCTCAAAGGAATGGATACTACTGTATTTCCCCAATGTTGCTAGGATCCGAGGGTAGTGTTCATGTAGGATTATCCAATTGCCTTCATTTCTCAAGTGTTCTTCATTTAAAAATGATGTTTCAGTGAGGGGCACTGAAATAGGTGGGAGCAGGCAAAACGTAAATATTTTATGATGATGATGGTTGGTCACACAGTCAGCCAGATGCTTAGACTGGATTTAGCATTTTTGTCCACCTATTGAATCCTTTCCAACGACCTGGGATAGGCAGATTTGTTTTATGTTAAAGGTATCATCACAGGATGTAAGCTGTTCCAGATAAAGCTGCCTTTTGCAATTGACTGATGGTGAATTTGTCAATGCTGATGGTGTTCAAGTGGTGTTCCAGTTGTTTTGGGATTGTACCCAAGGGACCTATTATTATTGGTACTATCTTTACTTTCTTTTGCCACAATTCTTCTACTTCTATTTATATTATATTTTTTGATTTTCTCCCATTTTTTCTCTATTATTCTGCTGTTTTGAGGTATTGCCACGTCCACTGTCCAGACTGTTTTGTCCTATCAGTGTTAAGACTGGGGTGTTATGTGGCAGGGGTTTGTCTGTTTGAATTCTAAAGTCTTAGAAACTTCTTCATTTTCTATTACTTTTTCTCTTTTGTGATCCCACCAGTTCTTGCCTGCAGACAAATGGTGTTTCTTGCAGATATTCCAATGCACCATTGTTGCTATTCTGTCACGCCATTGTTTGTGATCAGTCTATGTGGCCTTCTTGCAGCAACTAAATAGGTGGTCCATTGGTTCTTCAATTTACTAGCTGTCCAATCCAATGGACTTCTCTAGTTCAGTCTAAATACAATTAAAATTTAACTGAACACATTTACATTGCCTCCTATAATATAATACACTTCAATTTTTGTCATATTAAAAATTAAACTTTTTCAGCAATTTTTAGACAGAGCCTGAGAGCTGCACACATAGCTTTCAGGGCCCACAAACATGCTGGGAAATAAATTTGTTCATCCCTGACTTAGAAGTAGGGATGTTTCAAACAAAAGGAAATGTGCAGAACAGTATAAATCCAGTATTTTTCTATTTATAAAGTACTACTCAGTAAGGTGACCAACTTTTTTACAATGAAAAGGAGGACACAAATAAATTGAAGAAAAAAAATTGTAAATAAAAAAAACATTTTATTCATTGCAACAATAATACAGACAACTCGCATGTGCAAAGTTTGCCAGCTGAGTGTTTTGGCGCACTCAGCAGCAATTCCTATTGGCTTTCAAAAGCCAATAGCAGGAGTAGCACAGCTCATGCAAAAGTTGAAAAAAACCATCAAAAAAAGGTGCCGGAACGCCGTTCTGAGCGTTCTGTGAGGAAAAAAAAGCCTGCAGATTAGTCTTCAAATATCGAAAAGGAGGACATGAAGGAGGACACTTTTTGAGGGAGGACAGAACTTACAAAAGGAGGATTGTCCTCCCTAAAGGAGGACGGTTGGTCACCTTATCTTCAGGTCTATATTGTTTTAACTGATTTTAAGATATAGATATGTAATTTCGTCCTTCTGTATATTACATAATTTTTAACGTAAAAATCCCAGGTAAGTGTAAGAATATCCAGATAAACAAAATAATGGGAAAACAACTTGAGAAAATTGCATCCAAGCATGCAACATCTTTTCTCCTCTTAAATATTTGAGTCAGCTAGAGAAATGCATTGGTTTCACAGTGAGAAGTGTGAGCTTCAGATATGAATAACAGAATAACAGAGTTGGAAGGGACCTTGGAGGCCTTCTAGTCCAACCCCCTACTCAGGCAGGAAACCCCCTATACCATTTCAGACAAATGGCAGTCCAGTCTCTTCTTTAAAAACTTCCAGTGTTGGAGCATCCACAACTTCTGGAGGCAAGTTGTTCCACTAATTAATTGTTCTAACTGTCAGGAACTTATTTCTAGGTTGCTTTTCTCCTTTATTAGTTTCCATCCATTGCTTCTTGTCCTGCCTTCAGGTGTTTTGGAGAATAGGTTGACTCCCTCTTCTTTGTAACAGCCCCTTAGATATTGGAACACTGCTATCCTGTCACCCCTAGTCCTTCTTTTCATTAAATTAGACATACCCAATTCCAGCAACCATTCTCTATATGTTTTAGCCTCCAGTCCCCTAATCACCTTTGTTGCTCTTCTCCGTACTCTTTCTAAAATCTCAACATCTTTTTTACATTATGGCAACTTGTATATATGGATATGCAAGTCATAATAAAACATATGAGATCATCCGACAACACGGGGTGAGATATCATCAGTATGCTGATGATACCCAGCTTTACATCTCCACCCCGTGTCATTTCAGTGAAGCAGCGGAAGTGATGTGCCGATGTCTGGAGGCTGTTAGGGTTTGGATGGGTGCCAACAGGCTCAAGCTCAACCCCGACAAGACGGAGTGGCTATGGGTTCTGCCTCCCAAGGATAATTCAATCTATCCGTCCATCAGCCTGGGGGGGGAGCTTTTGACCCCCTCGGAGAAGGTCCGCAACTTGGGCGTCCTTCTCGATCCACAGCTAAATTTGGAACATCATTTTTCGGCTGTGGCGAGGAGGACATTTGCCCAGGTTCGCCTGGTGCACCAGTTGCGGCCCTATTTGGACCGGGAGTCTCTTCTCACAGTCACTCATGCCCTTATCACCTCGAGGTTCGACTACTGCAATGCTCTCTACATGGGGCTACCTTTGAAAAATGTTCGGAGACTTCAGGTAATGCAGAATGCAGCCGCGCGAGCAGTGTTGGGCTTGCCCAGAAATGCCCACATTTTGGCATCACTCCGCGAGCTGCATTGGCTGCCAATTGGTCTCCGAACCCAATTCAAAGTGTTGGTTATCACCTATAAAGCCCTACATGGCATCGGACCAGGTTACTTACGGGACCGTCTGCTGCCCCATGAATCCCAGCGGCCAGTTAGGGCCCACAGAGTCGGCCTTCTCCAGGTCCCGTCAGCCAGACAGTGTCGCCTGGCAGGGCCTAGGGGAAGAGCCTTCTCTGTTGCGGCCCCAGCCCTCTGGAACCAACTTCCCATGGAGATCCGTGTTGCCCCCACCCTCTCCGCCTTTCGTAAATTACTCAAAACACACCTCTGCCGGCAGGCCTGGGGTAGTTAACATCTTGCCCCAAGCCAGTGTATGTCTGTGTGTATGCTGAATGATTGGGTTTTTTTAAAAAAAAAATTAAGAGGTTTTATATTTATATGTATTTTTATGTTGATTTCTACTGTGTTGTGAGCCGCCCTGAGTTCTCCGGAATAGGGCGGCATAGAAATCGAATAAATAAATAAATAAATAAATAAATATACACAAATCACTCTCTCCTATCACATCCATCCATGCATCTTGATGAATATCAAAAGTCAATCTAAAGCAGGAGTCCCCAACCCCCAGTCTGTGGACCAGTACCGGTCTGTGTCATGCCAGCAACCAGTCCACACAAACAAGCAAAGACCCCTCCATGGGATGCAGGCAGCACACAAAACCATGCACCCTCCGGTCTGCAGAAAAAGCTCTCTCCAAGGAACTGTTCCTGGTACCCAAAAGGTTGGTGACCTCTGGTCTAGAGGGACTTCTGGTTTTGTGTCGTAATGACACGGCTGAGGGAATGCAAAGCTCTGCACCCCATGGCTGGTTTTGCCCTGCCAGGGGACTCTAAATGAGTCTAAAGTCGCCCTGGAGAGGCGACAAAGGAGGGGCCCCCCCGTTGATCACAGAAAGACAGCAGTCTTTCTGTTTGATCTGGGGTAAGCCCTCCAACCCAACAGGAGAAAGTCTAGCTGCACTCCGGTGACTTTCAAAAGGCTTTTGACAAAGTCCCTCACCAAAGGCTCCTAAAAAAGCTCTTTAGCCACGGAATTAGAGGACAGGTCTTGTCCTGGATTGGTAACTGGCTAAATTGTAGGAAGCAAAGGGTGGCAATAAATGGACAAGTCTCTGGATGGAAAGAAGTGAGAAGTGGTGTACCCCAAGGTTCAGTTTTGGGACCTTTATTTTTTAATTTATTCATCAATGATCTGGATGTAGAAGTAAACAGTGAGGTAGCGAAGTTTGCTGATGACACTAAATTGTTCCAGGTAGTGAAAAGTGAAACTGATTGTTGGGAGCTCCAGAAGGATCTCTCGAAATTGTGTGAGTGGGCAACAAAGTGGCAAATGCATTTTAACCTAAACAAGTGCAAAGTTATGCACATCAGGGCAAAGAACCCCAATTATACTTACCAACTGATGGGAACCAAACTTTCTGAGACAACCCAAGAAAGGGATCTTGGGGTTTTGGTGGACAGCTCGATGAAGATGTCAACCCAATGCGCAGCAGCAGTAAAAAAAAGCAAATTCCATGCTTGGCATGATTAGGAAGGGAATCGAAAATAAGTCAGCAAGTGTTGTATTGCCTCTGTACAAATCGATGGTGAGACCACACTTGGAGTACTGTGTACAATTCTGGTCACCGCACCTCAAGAAGGATATAATGGAACTGGAAAAGGTGCAAAAAAGGGCAACAAGAATGATCAAGGAAATGGAGCGCCTCCCTTATGAAACCAGATTGCAACGCCTTGGTCTCTTCAGCCTTGAAAGACGGTGTTTAAGGGGTGAGTTGATCGAAGTGTATAAAATCATGCATGGGATAGAAAAGGTGGATAGAGAAAAAACCTTTTCTCTATCACACAATACTAGGACAAGGGGGCACTCCCTAAAGCTCATAGGTAAAAAAGTGAGGATAAATAAAGGGAAATAATTCTTCACCCAGAGGATCGTTGGTTTATGGAATTCACTTCCAGAAGAGGTCGTGACAGCTGTCAGCCTTGATAGCTTCAAGGCAGGGTCAGACAAATTCATGGATGCCAAGTGTATCGGTGGTTATTAAAACGGATGTCCATGTGCCGCCTCTAAAACGGATGTCCATGTGCCGCCTCTATGTTGGTTGAGGCAGGCAGGATTCCCTTGAGTACCATTTGTTGGGGGTCAAGGGAAAAGGAGGGTTTTGCCTTCTCTTTCTGCTCAAGATCCCCATGTACAATTGGTGGGCCACTGTGTGACACAGAATGCTGGACTCGATGGGCTTTGGCCTGATTCAGCATGGCTCTTCTTATGTTCTTATGTCCAAGCTACTGGCATCCGAAGTCCAAAAGTACCAACTAAGAACAATTGTGAATAGTGTGTTTGGAACTGGGTGAGAACACAGATTTTCTCTTCTCTATTTTGAAATTGATTTCCTGGAAAAGATCCCCAAGAAACAAAAAAATCCTCCGAAAGTGAGATGAAAGTGGATTGTAACCCCACCCTTTCATGGATGGAAGCAGTGAATTAATTTTTATACGGGACAGAAATACATTGAAATGGATTAATATAAAGCTATAACCTGGATAAAACTGAAAACTATGGAAAGTGTTAAGATTTTTTATTTGAAAGAATATTGAGAAAACTACAAGAAAAGAATTTTTTTGTTTTAAAAGTTGGAAAATAAATAGCTACTGACATCTAGTGGTGGATCAGAGTATAGAACTATAGCTGCCCTGACTCAGAAATTGGCAAGACACCCAGAAATAGAGTACAACTTGTTCCTTTGATCTTCAGTGACTCTCAGCTAAATAGAGAACAGCTGGGAATATAGGAAAAAAATACACTGGGCTATCTATTGCAGAATGAGAAACACAACTGTTATAAAATCTGCTGACCTTCTTGGATTATAAATACTTACTGAGCTGTTATATTTAAGTTCAAGAATCGTTTGCAGAGAAAGAAAAACTTTCACTTATTGGCCACTTTTCTAGGGGAGAAATTACTGAATTGTTTTTAAGTGGTTGAACATTTTGGACTGTTCATAAAGATAAAAACTATATAAGAATACAGTGTTTGGAATTTAAGATTGGTTTGATGAAAATGGAGGTTGAATACATAACCAAAAGTAGTAGGAAACCATATTCTATATTTTTGTCTCAAATGCCAAGTCTGGAATATCAGAGATCTGCAGGAGTCAAGACAAGACAAATATCTTTCAGGACATGCACGTTATGTTGCAACTAATTCGAATGCCAATTGTTTCAAATCATGATGAAATTAAAAATAATTTTGATGATATAAATGTGCACATCCTTGACTTAAACTCACATGACAAATGACGACAAAAAATGAACAAATAAATCAGACAATAGAACAAAAACCAGAGGAAAGTGACCTAAAGATGGAGGCTAGAAATGAAGAAAATCACAGTTTAATACACACAAAGAAAAATCTGCAAGATTTTGCCATAATATTGGAAATCGAAAAGACATTTTATTTTTCAGGACTTCAAAACAAAAGTTAGGATAACAAAGAAAATTTGATAAAATGGATTATAGAGCTGTCAGGAGAACCACTAGAGTTTGAGAGACAAAAGATGAAAAGAGAAATTAAGGGAGAAGGAAAGTGGAAGCTTCTTAATGAATATAAATAGGCAAAACTCCCCCTGAAAAGCGCCTTACTCAATTTGTCTTTCCCATTTTTAACAACACTTATAAAAATACAGGAAGAATTATGTGGCAAGCTGAACACACTGATTTGGAAAGCTGCCTGGCAAAAGAAGAAGGCAAGAGCTAGACTCAAGAGAAATTATTTCACCTACCAGATGGAATACTACATGACTAAACACTTGTTTGAATATGGTTTAAAGAATAGTTAAATTTTGAATGTGAATGGGCTTTATAGTAAGAGAGATGTGACTTAAAATAGTATAGTCAGTGCTTTTTTTGTAAAAAAAAAAAAAAAAAGTGCCGGAACTCACACATGTCATACAACCCACCTTGCCTACCCTACAAGGTTCTATCCAAAAATGGTGCCGGAACTCTGTTCTGGGCGTTCTATGACAAAAAAAGCCCTGAGTATAGTATTTCTTTATGATATGGGAAATGTAAAAATAATGGGGTGAATTAAACGAATGAAATGTTTTGGATATTTAAATGTAATTAACTTGGAGAAAACTTTAATTGACAAGAAATGTTCTGAATACTGAGGGGAAATTAAGCTTAAATAAGAATAGGAGAAAGCCAGACTCAAGAGAAACGATGTGACCTAACAGATGGAGTACTACATGGTTAAATACATGTTTGAATATGGTTAAAAAGTAGTTAAAATTTGGGCACGAAGGGGTTTTATAATAAGAGAGATGTGATTTACAAGTAGTATGGTATTTTTTATGATATGGGAAATGTAAAATACTGGGATGATTTAAATGTCTGAAATGTTTTGGATATTTAAATATAATCAACTTTGAGAAAATTATAATTGACAAGAAATGTTTTGATTACTGAGGGAAAATTAAGCTTAAATAAGAATTCTGAAAACAGGATCTATAGCGATTTACATAAGATGATTTTTTGCAAATGCAATTGTAAAACAAACTGATTAGAAAAGATGCTACATATTGATGCTATCATTATTCATATAAATATGAGAAAAATCTTTATATTCAACTTTATATGTATTGAAATACTAAGAACTATATTTGCTCAATGTTGGTAAAAGGAGAATATTATTTGAAGAAGAGAGGATCAAGGAAAGTATGTTGATTATGAAATCATAGAAATTAACTATTATTGATTGTTGTTAAATATATGAACCTGGACAACACATTGTTTATCAAGTACTAATGATTGTTATTGTAAAAAATAAAAAAAACATATTAAAAAAAACTCAATCTAGAAATTATAAATAATTAATTAAATCCTAATTCCATTAAAGAGTTGACTGAATGAAAAAAAAAGAATGAATAAATTAGTTCTCCAGCAATTAATTGTTAACTACTGTTTCTGGCAGTGGTTAATCAGGTACTTCTAAAAAAATAATGAAGAATCTTCATGTTTGTCTCCAATCTTTGGTACTTCACTTTGGTTTCATTTGGACATCATAACTAATAGTCATATTTTCTTCTCTTAAATTGCATGCCCAATTTTCTTCTAAATAAGAGAAACCAGGAATAATTTTTATTTTCAATATGACATCTTTTTCTGTTCTTCTATCAAGTACCCCCTTACATGATTCTTCATTCTATCCCTCTTTTCGTTTTTATCTTCCTTCTCCAATAATTATCCAACATTCTAAGCCCACTGGTCATTCTTGATTTTCATTAAATTATTTTGCTTAACCATCCCTCCATAATTCTTTTTTTTTTTTTAAAAAATAAAGGCTACCTTTCTCTATGTGTATGTATTTCAGCTAATTCGCCAACCTTTTTTTTCTTCCTTCCAAGTGTTTTGATTTCTTCTATATGTGTACAAGGTTTGGTCAATCTATCAATCCTGGCTCTGTTCAGTTGCCTGTTTTATAAAATGTATGACTATTAATACTTAGGTGTTTATTTTTGCATAAAGTGGGAGGTACAAAAGGGGTAATTTCGTTCATAATGAATACTTTTCTGTGCCTTTTTGTGACATATATCTTTGGGATTCATAAGTTAAATATAGTATATAAAACAAAACTTTTATTGGCCACTTAAAGCCCAATTTCATTTATTATCCATGAGCAAAAGTCTCATGATTATTAGCATTTATTTAGCTCTGAAAGTAGCACTCAATATATCCTTGTCTAGTGTATAAAATCTGAAGCTGATCCCAAAAGGATGTTGGTTTTATGTATCTTTTTTTTAAAAAAAGTTTTTAAATGTCCTGTTCTTTTGCCTTAAAGTGAGGAGTGGCGTGGGGGGTGGGGGCAGGAGAGAGAAAACCTGCAAATGAAAAAGTTGCATTTTCTAAATTGATCAAAACCCTTGGTGATGCTTTCATCTTAGATACTGGAAAGCTGTAGAACAATAATTTGAGAAGGATTATCCAGCAGGATTACACAGAAGATCAAATTAAAATTGATCTGTGGAGTGCCACAACCCTCTCCAGCAGAATAATTCAAAGTAATGTGGCTATGTGTTTCCATAGTTGGATTTCAAAGAAAATATATCTAAAATTTTTGATGTTCCTGTTTCCCTGTGATAGTTTATTTTAAGAAGAGTGAACAGGTGATTCTTTTCCCATGTGTGAGATCAAGACTAGGACAACTGCTTTATATTTAAGGACAAAACTAATTAATACAAATAAAAGCATATGCAGAGATAAACATCTGCTGTTATAGAAGGTGCAGCACTGGGTATCAAGAGATGAAGGGATATTAATATTAATATTTCCCCACCCATTTTCCTTCTTCAAGAAAAGCTCTGTATCTGTCATAAAACTCCCTTGCTTTGAAGATAGAGTCCAATCTGTATCTTTTTGTATCAGCCATCTAAAGGTCACTCCTTTTTTAATTAGTTTTTTGGTCAGAAATTGATATTCTCTTTGTGAGTCCCTTATCCTCCTGGGTATCTGCTTCAGTACAATTTCTTTTCCCTTATATTGCAGTGATCATTTCTCACTCTTCTCAATATTTCATCTCTTATTGATCTTTTGACAAATCTGACATGGATCTCTCTAGGGACTTTGTTTCTTCTTGCGTAGCTTGAATTAATTCTAAATATTTGATCTATTTCTCCTTCCATTTCCTGCTTCCCCACTTCCAATGCACCAGCCAGTAGTTCGATCATCAGGTCAGCAAGGTCCTCTTCCTTGTCTTCCATTATATTCTGGAATCTTAAGAAATAGGATGCTTTTTCCATTTCTAGAGCCACTAGTGAATCCTCTAATTCTCTATTTGTCTACGTCAGTCTTTGGTTTTCATCTTTTATTTCTTTCATCTTTTGATTGGTTTCTGCTGATTTGTCTTCAATTGCCTGGATCCTTTGCTCATTCTTTGCAATCTTCTGTTAGAAGTTTTCCATTTGGGATTTCAAGTCATGAATTTTTTGCTTCATATTGTCAAAATTATCTTTTGTTTCTTCATGGTTTCTCTTTGTGTCTTCTTTAAGTGATGTAATTGCCTCCTGTGTGGTTTGCATATCCTTCTGAAAGGTATTATTTTTTTCTTGCAGTAGCATTATGTCAATTGATCTCAGATAGACAGGGCTAAGGGTAGTAGAAGATGGAGCTGAGGATGTTTTTTTGCTCACTTTAGCTAAATTTGAGACACTCATTTTTTCATTCCCATCCTCACAAGTTTTCTCAATTCTAGTATATACCTCTATTATCAGTTTTGTATAAACCCTCCAATCTTACAACCTGTGTTCCCATACATCCTTCAAATTCACCGTCAATAAGTCTTATATTCTTTGTCTGTAGTCTCTTATAATCCAATGGGCTTCTCCATACAGGGGGAAGCCTGAAGAAGGAAAACCTTCTAGTCTGCTTCTAGCTTTCAGTCCC
Source organism: Bothrops alternatus (assembly GCA_034064705.1). NCBI lineage: Eukaryota > Metazoa > Chordata > Lepidosauria > Squamata > Viperidae > Bothrops > Bothrops alternatus. The sequence goes on from JARGCV010000104.1 coordinate 13,265,292, forward strand.
AGTTTCAAAAAATTGTCCAAAGGTCCAAAGTTTTTACTCTGCCCAAATATGTAATCCAAAATGTTCTGAATATAGGGTTAGTAATCCATAAGGACTCCCCCAAATGGAGTCACCACAAGTCAGATTCCCATTATCTCTAAATAATTCTTGAACATAAGGGGTCTCTTCTCCAGTTCACTCCACCCCAAAAGGGAGGCAGTAGCAGAAAAAAGTATTTATAATCCACTATAATCCACTTTTAGCTTTGTCTTTCAACACCAATCATCCAAAGATCCAAAAAAGAAAACAGCCCAAGTTTGTACTGTTATTCCAAGTTGGTAATCCACAAGGCCTCTTCCAAGGAAAACACAGAAATTCAGTTTCCTCTGTCTATAGGTAATTCTTAACACTGCAGCATCAATAGTATTTATAATCCAGAAAGGCTGGGTGGTTTTAAAGTAGTTTATAGTTATAATTCATCATATAGACAAAAACAGCCCAAAGCATTTTTTCCTCTCTTTTCCAGCTGCAATCTACAAGGTTGGGAAGCTCAGACACATCAAAGAGTCTAGTGTTCTATCTCTGTCTGGGCTTCAAGCCAAGGTTATTTCTTCCAAGCTAGATAAAAAAACAAAATCTTGGTGCTCTTCCTTTATTCCACTACTAGATGTCATGAAAGGTCTATTTTCAACCAGGATTTATTTCTTAAAAGCTCTATTTGGTATATATATATATATATTCCATAAGAAGAAAAAAGAAAATAATAAAGTTTTCAAAAGTTTTCCAGTCTTAAAAACTTTAAATTGTTTCCAAGTTAGTTTTGTACTGTCTTCTTTTCTCCCAAGAGTTTTGAGCCACCATTACTTCTAGTGGGAGAGGTGTCAAAAACAAAAATCCCCCCTGCCTTCTTGCTTCTGGGAGTCTTGCTTTTGGGGTATCATAGAGAAGGTTTTTACAGTTATAGAGCAGGAGGATTAGTCTCACCCAGTTCCAGATGCAATGCTTTTCTGCTTGGTTGTGCTTTTTTTTCCAGCTGTCAGCAGCTTGCTTGCAAGCAGTCTTTCGCCTGTTGGTTTAGACAGTTTCCTCGGATCCAGTGGTTTGGCTGCCGCCTCACTGTAATCTATGAGGGTCCCTTCCTTCTTTGTTGCCTCTTCGGGGTGACTTTAGGTCTTTTTTGGAGCCCCAGCAGGGCGAAATTGGACATGGGAGGCAGAGTCTTGCTTCTCTGCATCCGTCTCACTGCGACATGAAACTGGAAGAGATAGAAACTAACATATGAGCAGACCACAATCTGATAAAGATAACTTGGAGAGGAACAAATAAAAAAGCAAGATGGACTTTAAACCAATTCTTACTGAAAGAGAAAGAATTTATACAAAAAGCCATAAAGGAAATGGAATTTTTCTTCAAAGAAAATAAGAAAGATGATACATCACTCCAAAATGTCTGGGATACAGCAAAAACATATTTTAGAGGAGTAGCCATGACCTATATGGTGAAAAAGATGAAAGACAAAAAACAATAACAAACTAAGCTCAAAGAAGAACTTACAAAATTAGAATTAGAACTACAAAGAGACCCACATAAGAAAACTCTTAAAAAACAAATGCAGATAATAAAACACAAATTAATAATGATAATAATAATGATGATAAAGTTGAAAGGGACCTTGGAGGTCATCTAGTCCAACCCCCCGCTAAGACAGGAAACCCTATACCATTTCGGACAAATGGCTGTCCAGTTTCTTCTTAAAAACTTTCAGTGTTGGCGCATTCACCGCTTCTGGAGGCAGGTTGTTCCACTGGTTAATTGTTCTAACTGTCAGGAAGTTTCTCCTTAGTTCTAGGTTGCTTCTCTCTTTGGTTAGTTTCCATCCATTGCTTCTAAATTATTAGCAAAGATTGAAGAATTTGGAGAAGTAGCAGGACTGAAAATTAATAGAGAAAAGACTAAAGTGATCGTTAAAAATGTCTAAAAAACTAACTATAGTAAAAACAGACCTGTAAGTAGTTAAGAAAGTTAAATACTTGGGGACATATCTAACAGCAAGATGTGCAACAATAAAAGAAGACAATTATGTAATATTATTAAATCAAATATAACTAGATTTGTAAAAATGGAAAAACCTACAACTATCAATCTTGGTAAGAATAGCGATGGTGAAAATGAACATTTTACCAAAACTACTCTTTTTATTTCAAACAATACTGATAAAAATTGACAAAATATTTTTTGATGAATTAAATACAGCGATATTGAAATTTATCTAGCAAGGGAAAAAAGCTAGAATCAGACTGAAAATGTTACAAGAAGCAAAAGAAAAAGGAGGCTTTGGCCTACCAGACTGGGTCTTGAACTATCAAGTAGCCACACTAACATGGTTAAAAGAATGGATAACTTTTAGAAATAAAAGACTATTATACCTAGAAGAGCATAACCTACAACTTGGATGGCATGTTTTCCTATGGTATGGGAAGAACAAAATTCACAAATACTTTCAAAACCATTATGTAAGAAATGCACTCCTTTTGACATGGGAAAAGGTAAAATCAAGAACTTACATGAAAATACCAGGATGGATCTCGACGATGGAGGTGTTTGTACACCCAAACTTAATCAATTATGAGAAAATTGTGATTTATAAAGATATTCTGAATACTGATGGGACACTACTAACTAAACAAGAATTGGAAGAACAGAGCATTGAGCTATCATGGTGGCCAGATCTGCAAATACAAATAAGATATGAGAAAATGCAAAAATATATGGTTTTTACAGAGACCAGACAACATTAGACCAGATACTATTGTCATCAGATGACAAACTGATTAAGAAACTGTATAGCTTTCTGTTAAATTTAAAGATGGAAGAGGAACAAGTTAAAGAAACAATGATAACTTGGGCAAAAAACTTTGGGCACAATGTAGAGTTAGAAAAATGGCAAAACCTATAGGAAAGAAATTACAAAATAATGAGGGCAACTACTTACAAAGAAAATGTATATAAAATGTTCTATAGATGGCACTTACCACCTACAAGATTAGCAAAAATGTTTAAAAATGTGACTAGCAACTGTTGGAAATGCAGATAAAATCCAGGCATGTATTATCATCTTTGGTGGACATGCCCTAAAGCAAAGAACTATTGGCCAAAAATACATAGGTGGCTAGAAAAGATGATAGAAACACATGTAGACTATAAACAGGAATTAATTTTTTTAGACATATCAGAAAATTATGATAAGAAATGTGTATACTTAATACTACATATATAAACAACAGCGAGAATTATATTTGCTCAATACTGGAAAAATGAAGAAATACCATCTGAAGAAGACATAATTAAGAAAATTTTGGACTGTGCAGAAATGGATAGGCTCACATTGAAAATGAAGGAGAAGCAAGACTCAGAATACTTTCAAACAAGGGAAAGTTTTTATAAATGGTTAGAAAAATGGAATAAAGGATAGGAATGGAAATTGTATTACTATTAATGTTAAACACATAAACCCAGATGTGTTACTAAGATTTTTACTGTAAAAAATTAATAAAATATACATTAAAAAGGAAGGAAGATCACTACAGCAAACTTAAAATCAAGCCTAAAAAAGATTTAATTAAGTAATTAATTCACAAAAAATATATATATCCCCACCCGTGGTCCTGTCTGAAGTATCCCTTGAAGTTGCTATTTAAATTGAGAAGATAGAATTGATTTTGATGGTGCTTATCTGTTAAAAAGTGCTGCTCTCATCTCCAGGACTGAGAGGTCCCAGAAACATTCTCAGATGTTGATTGTATTTCATGAGCTATTTTGATTTATGGGAGGAAGTAATAAGCATATCACACCTGGTATTTTTAGTCAAAATATCCTAAATCAGTAACCTATTTTATCTTTGCATATCTGTTCCAGTTCACATTCAACAGGGATTTGAGATCAAGAACAAGCAGCCTGATAAGTCAACAGATACATCTCTTGGAGTCTGCAAGGTTTCCTGACTGATGCAACTTTATTTGTATTTTATTTTTAATGGTTTTAATTAAAAAAGAAATCATTGAAATCTATTCATCATGCAAAAGAAAATATCAACCTCTAACTTTGTTTTCAAAATGCCCCATGGCTCCACACCTCTGGCCATTTTCTTTAGAAAATAAAAGATTGACAGCTGCAGCCCAAGGCTTTCCTTGACAGTGTGGTCAACTGTCTCCCCCTCCAAAAAAGAGAGATAAGAACTGCTCAGATATGGGAGGTGTTCAAGAGCAGAGTATGATGGTGTTAGGTGGCAACTGGCCCACAGGCAGGCAGTTTGACACTCCTGCACTATACTCTCAACTTAAAGTCTCTATCCCAGTTTGTAATATATGAATTAAGGCTTGCTTTAGATACAGGTTGCATGTGTATCTCTCTGTGTGTGTACCTATATAAACACACACACACACGCCTACATAGTCTTTCTCCCATCTCTCTAAAATGCCTATCAGAAATTCTTTAATCTTGAAAATGAAGTTTATCTGCCTTTGTCTCTTGCTTTGTCTTGCAGTGCTGAAAAAGAAACACACAGTTTTCCAAGAAGAGCTCACTGAATTCTGAACTTCACTTTAAGGTTGTTGGAAAAAGAGATCCCTGCCAGATGCTCCTCTCCAAGGCTTATTCTAAGCAAGGATGCTAAATTTATACAAGCAGCATCTTGCTTAAAAGGGCTAGAAGTGGGAACAATCCACTTCAAAGGAAATGGGAGGGGAAGCATTCAGAAAAGGAACCTGTTGAATGGGATTTGCAATGTGGAAATCCTATTACGGCAACTCCCACCAAAATCTGGCTCCAGTTTTCCCCAATTGCTATTGATATACTCTTTCAATGCACTCATCTTGGTCAATTTAGAATTGGAGGATTTTAACATTGGAGGCGCTTTGAAGAACTGGGAGGGAGAGGTATAATCTACTGATGAGGAAAACCTGAAAAGCTTTCATGCTGCATTAGAAAGCTGGCAGCCCTCCTGTTCTGATCCAATGTTACTCTGGGGTATATGTGTGTATGTGTATGTGGGGGGGGGTGAGAAACGAAGGAGAGAGCAAGCAAATGCACACATTACCTCTGATTATGCCACAAGAGTACTTAGCCTCTTATTCTTTTTGGTAGCAGCATTAGGAAGACAAGACAGGAGAGGCAAAATGTTGTGTCCTGAGCCTGCAAAAGCAGGCTCAGGATGTTGTATTGGTCCCGGGCATTCCAAAAGCTGCCTGGGACCAGACAGAGTGGCGCCGGCCTTGCGCACATGCGCAAGGCGTGAAAATGCTCTATTCTATTGGTGGACGTTGTCCGGGGTTCTGGCCATATAAAAAGGCCTGTGTGCCTTTTGTTGTTGTTCGGGTGTTGTTAGAAGAAGAATAAAGAACTGTTTAACATCGCCATGTGTCTTCATCATTCACACGCAAGCGAAGTACTTAACACTGGCAACAAAGGTGGGACCCTTTGCAAGCTGAAGAAAAAGCTTTAAGGACTTACCAGGAAGTCCTGAAGAGGGGAAGACGGCGTCTGAATCAGCGTCCCAGCCTGCCGGTATAGCGTCCCTGGAGGGTGAGCTTGGCTAAAGGACCCTTTCCCCAATAGCAGTTTGCAGAGGAGCGAGTGGTGAAGGTCGTAATAATAAGATGGCGAAGATTGGGCGTTTGTCTGATTTTGATGTCTCATACCCAGAGAGATGGAATTCCTACGTTGCAAGGGTGGAGAATTGCTTCAGAGTAAATCAAATTAGAGAAGATGGCTTGAAGGGTGCAACTCTTTTGTGTGTCTGTGGACAGGAAGCTTTTGAAATCGCTGAGAATCTGGTGGCCCATGCACCTCTGGAGTCAGTAACATATATTGATTTGAAGAAAATGTTAAAGGAACAGTTCCAGCCAAAGTTATCTGTTATTGCTTGGAGGCACGCATTCGAGCAGAGAGACCAGAGGCCAGGTGAATCTGCTGCGGATTTTATTGCAGCCTTAAGGGAAGCAGCCAGACCTTGTGAGTTCAAGGATCTGGAAGAGAGGCTGCGAGATCGCTTTGTATGCAGTTTAAGGAACAGAGACTTAAAACATAAGATTTTTGCAAAAGGAGATGTCTCTTTCCAAGACGCTCTACGAGAGGTGACAGCTAAGGAAGCAGCAGGTGGAGCTGTGAAGACCTTACGGCTCACCAAGAACCCTCCAGACACAGCCACCGTCCATCAAGAGGACGCTTGAGAAGGATCGGAAGCGGATCCTGAAGAAGAGGTGGATAGGCTTCACCAGCCAGCTGAAAGGAGGCAGAAGGAATGTCCAGACAAGGCCCCAGCATCTCTTCAATGCTTCAGGTGTGGAGGACACCACAAGCGAGCTGACTGCAGGTTCCACTCCACCATCTGCAGAGCGTGTGGCAAGCAAGGCCACATTGCATCCATCTGTTTGGGTCACCAGATTCTTGTGAAGAATTGTGTATGAAAGGTACCAGGGTCCCCAGCCAACATAGGGTGGATTTCTGCGTATCGCGCAGGAGTATTTTGAGGACAGGGACACATAAGCCCCTTAAGAAGAAACTGTCCATTAACGTAAGGTTGCAAGGGATTCCCTTATCAATGGAGTTGGACACTGGGTCCACTCTCTCCATTATTTCTATTAACACATTCAAAATGATATGCAGCAGCAGTGGCCTTTGAGTTAAACTCAGGCCATCGAATCTAATACTTACAGATTTTCAGAATTCTATGGTGTGTGTTAAGGGAGAGGCCACCCTTAGAGTACAGCATAAGGATTTTGAGGGTCCCCTAGATGTGGTAGTTGTTAGGGGTGAACGTACGAGTATTATTTGACTCGATTGGTTTGAGGCTCTGGGAATCCAGGTAACTGGGCTGCACCATTTGCAAATGTTGAGCCTCGCAGCAGTCTGCAAGGAGTGTGCAGATGTGTTTAGTTCAGACCTAGGATCCTACAAGGGGCCTCCCATTTCGCTAAGGTTAGACCCAACCATCACGCCCATCAGGGTTAAGCCTAGGAGGGTACCTTTTGTCTTCAAAGGCAAGATTGATGCTGAGCTGGACAAATTGTTCCAGCAGGGCATTCTAGAACCTGTGGATTCTAGTCCATGGGAAACCTCCATAGTAACGCCTCTAAAGGCTAATGGGGACATACGTATATGTGCAGATTATAAGTGCACACTGTTTCTGCCCTTTTAATATTTCCTTCTCTGGGCTAACTTCCCTCATTGTGAAAATAGCATGCCTGCCTAGATACAAACATTATATGCCCAAAGAGGGGTTGCTTGCAGGAAGATTCCACAAGATAGCTAACTAAAGGCTTAGAAGAACTGTAACTTTACTGTGTCTTGCTGTAACTGAAACATGATGTTCATGTTCATTTATTTTCTTTGTGATATTAATTAGCAACTAACAAATATGCAAATATTGATTTGATTCAATTGTGATTTCCCACTCTGCATAATGCCTTGCAAATAAGGTAATGTAGCCACTCCAATTTCAGCTCTTTTTTCACCCAGTTGACAGGAGAGAATGCTGACCCAATAACAAAGCGTTCTGTATCACTTTCACTTTATCCAGTAAGATCTGCATTGTCATCTCTCAGCCGTCTGATCATGTGCTCGGGAGCAGCTTTTCAATCCATATTTTCTTTGCACCACCTATTTTTGAGCTGTGGATTATTTTGCAAATAAACAAAGTGAAACTTTCCTTTGTTAACTCTGCGGCAGTTTATGTGATACTGACTGACTCCAGCAGGTGGCGATGTGAGACCCCGAGTACCAACTGGTTAACATTTACCTGATGGCCGGATGCATTTGATAGCAACAGCAACATCGCTAAACATCTTGGGATATGACAGTTTTGAACGACAGTGCTTTCTGTGTTGCCAAGTCTTACCCACAATTGAACTGTGAGAAGATGGATACCTGCCATTTCATTTAAAAACTTCTCACAAGGACTCAAAAAAAAAAAATCAGGCATATTTCTAGCTACAATCAGGAAATGGATAAATACATGGATGGTTTTTGTGATTAAAAGAATGATTTCACTTTCCCTAGCATGATGCTTTTCTATTTTTCTTACTGTATCTGTCACCCTTTGTTTTTAATGTATGGATAGGAAATATGCTACTCTCCAAAAGATATAGATCACAATTGCCAGCATATATCACCATTCATCATCTTGCTGGAGTGACTGGGAGTTGTTCATAAACATAGTTCATAGAATCATAGCTTCTGCAGAACAGTCTTAAAATGGCTTATAATGCAATGTCTGAAGCTCAGTGGCTACACCCACCAGCTTTATATGTGAAAAGTCCTAGTTTTAAACTTAGATGCATCTGTGGAATTTTGAAGAAGCCGAAGGGCTTCTATATATGAAATAAATAAAAATAATGGAGCTGTATTTCTCAAAATTGGGATTTCTTGTATGCTGTTTACACTGAGTGCACAGTTTATACATTCATTAATAGTTGGTTGGAGGTTTCATATTATGGGCATATATAATTTTACATATATGATATACATATATGTTTTACATTTTTATATATATCCTTAAGAAGATCTTTATGCAGTAAACTGTAGTAATGGTGTTCAAAATAATGACACAATATAATTTTACTCTGTGGTCAACTGTGGAGAAATTCTTGGCAGCAATCAAGAATTTTATTTCAAAACTCCCCCACAATGGATCATTGCCACCAAAGATAAAAATATGAATCTGTGTATTTGTCAAACAACAATACTGACTATAGTTTAAATACATTAGTTGATATTCAAATATGATTATTCAGACTAAAGGCTTCCAAAGATTTATACAAAGAATTTGTTATTATATTTCCTGTACATTTGTTCATCCTATTCTAATGCTTATTCTCTGTTCACAGATCTTTTCCTATACAATGTAAAAGTGGTGCATTTGAGAAAATGTCCCTGGAGACTGAAGAGAAATACAAATCTACCTAGAAGTTGACAACTTTCTGTTGGAGTCATGTTTTCTTCATCAATTGTGATTCCTTAAGGCTGGTATTGTTTGAAATTCAAGGACACCAGCCGTGCATGTTGGTAGTTACGATTTCTTTTATCATGTCAGAACAGCAGTGAAACTTTCATGGGAATTCCTTTCTTTTTCACCTTTCTTTCAGGTTTTGTGGAAGTCTTCTGATATACTATGACAGTCTTAAATTCTTGCCATCTTTATTTATTTGTATAATTTAAGTCCTGCTGTGAAGTTGTATTTCTGCAAAAGCATCAGAAATATATTTAAACAATTTAAAACAACACATATAAATAAAAGATCATTAAGGTTCCAAAGACCCCCCCCCAGGTTTTCCATCTTCTTGAAAAGTGGGGGGGGGCATCCAGGGTGATGGGACCTTTACAGAAAAAGCTTTCTTCTCAATTTATGTCCCTCTAGCATTCTGAAAGGAGAGGATCCAAACTGATTGCAGAGGGCAAGCAGATTCTATTTGGAAAATATGATCTCAAAGACAACCTGGATATAAACCATGTAAGGACTTTGTAGCTCAAAACTATTACTTTGAATTGTAACTTTAAAACATTAGGAGCTAATGCAGTATCTACAATACTGTTCAAATGGTTCTTAGCCTTCAGCAGGTAGGCTTACACATTCTTTAGTTGAAGCTTCTGTATGGTCCTAAGAGTAGTCCCAAATATAGAACTTTGTAGTAATTCAGTCTCAAAGAAGTGAGAGCAAGATTGACTTTTGCTGGGATTTTCTGCTCCAGAAAAAGGCTGTGGTTGATACACCAGCCACTGCCAGACATTATAATGCAGACATTAACAAGGTTCACAGCTGGACTGTATAAATTGGGAAACTTCAAATGTCTCCTGAGAACCATGCAGTTCCATTAGATATCTGAGGTAGATCATCATAATGAATCTCTTACTCTTCTGGAAACCAGTGGTGTTTTGATGAAATCAAAGTTATTTATTTGACCATGAGAAAGGACCAGTCATAATATCATCCACCTTTAAATTGTAAGACATCTGCTCTGAGGAGAAAATGATGAAAGGGGTGAACACATAGATGAATTGAGCTAAATATAAACTGAGTTACATCTATGGTTGCCATGGAAGCCAAACATTTTGCAGATCCCACTCCCAGGTCATGGAAATTAAAAGCTCTCAATATTAAAGACTAGAATGAATCCAAAACTATTCCTGTAATGATATCAAGGAACTTAAATAGGTAAGTGGTTGAATAGCAGGATAAGCAAGTACTACTCCTAACATGTTCTTACAACACAGTTTCAAGTACAGATATTCAAAATCACTTGCAGAAAAGGAAATCCAGTAATGGTCAAGTTCTGATAATTTCTCAGTTTATTTCCCATCAATTGTCCATCTCTCATCATATCTGCTACAAAAATAAGCTAAATAATCAATGAATATTGTCTCCTTCTGCTCAGGTTTTATTGAAAATTTATTCATTTATTGACATTGAAGTATTTCATCTTGGTGTATAGTTTTCTTCTTGCTAAGAATTACTCCTAACATACATGCACCGTGGATGTCACATTTACACCACAAACAAAAATAAACTTGCCCTATAATTAACTCCATTGTCTTTGCCAATGATTCATAAATACCAGGTTCTGTTTGACAGGATCCTCAGCAAAACACCATCTGTGGGATTTTCTTGTCTGTCAGTGGACTTAGATTATCTTTCTGACTGTGGTGGAATAACTCTAAATTTTGTCAGGTCAGCCATCTTTTTGCTTGGCATGATAGAAGTAGATCTAGCTACTGCCTACTGCAGATTCAAGTATTAAATAATAGAAATATTAAATAACTCACACAACAACAATAATTATAACAATTATAACAGTGTAAATACATAAAAAAGATAGTCATCAATGATTCTAGTCCTGGGGGTTTCCAAGAATACATATTGAGTCCCAAAATGGCACAGAACTCACAATTCTTTCAGTGATAATATTAAAAACTTTCTTGTTGCCCAAGTCTCTTTTTAACTTAACTTAGTGTTGGTAGAGATTATTGTTAAAGAATACTATTGTTAATAGTCTAACAACTGTGACAAACAGCTAGATATCACTGGGAAAATTATCATGAGATCTAACATTACAAACTGCCTATTCCTGTTTTAAATAATTTATATCCTTAGTTTTGTTCATTTCAAAATGAACAGTAAGCTGTTCAATCCAGTTATTTCCTTTTTTATTAGACATATGCTGTATCCAGCATTTTTAAATTCCTAAAACTTGGGGATCCCAGCCACTAGCATATTTCAGCTACCACAGGGTGTGTAGACAGCCCCATCTTAATAATTTCCTCATAAAGCAGACACCATATTACACAGACTGCTTATTTTAACAATGTCTTTGATAACAAAACTTTCCCCTAGGCATGGCCTGAGCTGGGCAGTCAGTTCTGAAATTATAATCACCCAGTCAAGGTTAAGCTTGCCTTGTTCAGCCAGGATATTATACATTTTAAACCATGTGTATGCATTAAAATAAATTAGCTGTGGGTTGAAGCTGTAGCTCATCAGCCTTAGGGAATTATTTTTCTATATTTTAGATACAGAGAAGTGCATCCCATTATCTAATAATGCATTCATTTTAGCATCCTGTAGCTTTAGTTTCAGGCTAGTTACAAGATGAATTGGATGGGCTGTAATAAGAAAACATTATGAAAGATAAAGAGTAGGAATGATTTAAAATCCATTGAGGTGCCTCAGATATTTAACACTACTGTTATTGTTTATGGGCAATGTAAAAGCTGCTTTTTATTAACAAACATTTGTTTTGTCTAAAGGCTATTTAAGAATGAGCACCATCACTGTTTTTTTTACATTATTTCAATCCACATCTCTATAGCCTACAAACTGCCAGCCAAGGGACGAAACCTTGGGTCAAATTATACAACTGCATTTACACCAATATTTTTAGTTTTTGTAAGTGTACTAATCTATACTTAGGGTCATTGAGTACAAATGGGGTGGGCTCCCATGTATACAGAAAGTTAAAGGGAGTGAGAAAATAACTTAAACTGGGGCCCAGACATGTTACTATGTAATTACTAGAAAGTAAAACAAAAAACAGATTGTTAGTTTCATGCTATGTACTGTATTAATGCAATATCTAATTTGATATCTTGCTTATTGCTTTTTCAGAGGGTCACACAGTAAAAATCCCCTCTGAAGCTGCCATAACATAAATTCCCTGTGGATGATGATTCTATGTACTTATAACAATAGTCTCATATACAATTTGTTGTTCCTATGATCCAGGTGTGAGGGCTATTGCTCCTATAGCTAAAGTGGCACCTCCCCTATATGGAAGGTTTTACAGAAGTCAATAACATCTATAGAAAATCCCTCTTCTCCATGTAAATTCTCGCCCCCTCTTCTGCAACATACAAATGACCCAGTGAAGACTTTAGTGTAATCAATGACCATAAAAATACTATTGGGAAGAAAAATCAAATGAAAGAGGAAAACAGAATAGTTTTACTTTTTTTTAGGATTGACTTGATTCAGCTATGATGACTTTATGTAAAATTATTTTTATTTTTATTTTTAATGTTTATGACCAAGTATGACACTAAGTGGACTTATTCAGAACTACTTTCTTTATTCTTTGAAATATTTCATTAGGCTATAAAAATCTATGGACATTGCAAAAATCAAAATAAAATATACACAAGGCAACCTGGGACGGCATTCTTCTGTCTTTTCCACGATATAATGGACACTTTTCTTTTCTTTTCTTATACTTGCTATGGTGTGGCATTTATAGACATTTTTGGCATTTATTAATCTACCTCTAAATTTATTTATTTATTTAATTTGGTTTGTATGCCGCTCCTCTCCGGGGACTCGGAGCGGCTAACAACATATATATAACAATAAAATTACAATAAAAAAACCCCAAACAACGATATCTAAAAAAAAACAATAAAACACACATTCAATTCAACAATCAACCACAATCATCCCCAGGCCTGCCAGCAAAGATGAGTTTTTAGATTTTTCCGGAAGGCCGGGAGAGTCGGAGAAACGCGGACTTCAGGAGGCAGTTGGTTCCAGAGGGCGGGCGCCACAACAGAGAAAGCCCTCCCCCTAGGGCCTGCCAGATGACATTGTTTCGCTGACGGGACCCGGAGGAGGCCAACCCTGTGCGCTCTCACCGGTCGTAGAGAAGTATGTGGCAGAAGGCGGTCCCGTAGGTATCCTGGTCCCATGCCATGAAGGGCTTTATAGGTGATAACCAACACCTTGAATTGGGCTCGGAGACCAATAGGCAACCAATGCAGCATGCGGAGAGTTGGTGAAATGTGGGCACAACGCGGAAGGCCCACAACTGCTCGCGCAGCTGCATTTTGCACTAATTGTAGTCTCCGAACACTCTTCAAGGGTAGCCTCATGTAGAGAGCGTTGCAGTAGTCAATCCTCGAGGTGACAAAGGCATGTGTGACTGTGAGGAGAGACTCCCAATCCAAGTAAGGATGCAAGTGGTGCACCAGGCGAACCTGGGCAAATGCCCCCCTCGCCACAGCCGATAAATGATGTTTATTAAACTCTCCTCCTTTGTCTCTAATTCCACAATCATCCTAAACCATTGTTTGGAAATGGTAATAAATTGTACATAAGCTAACAAACTGCAAGGTGATTACACCCCATGAAAATACAGACTGATAATGTTTTCTAATCTCACTCTTGACCTTAATTTCTAAGATGAGGCCGGTATACCATGTATGCCATTGTAGAAAATATATTTATCTGGGCCCTCTGCAGTCGGGGTTCAGGCCCGGCTACTCCACCGAAACTGCTTTGGTCGCTCTGATGGATGATCTCTGGCGGGCCCGGGATAGAGGCCAGTCCTCTTTCCTGGTGCTCCTTGACCTCTCAGCGGCGTTCGATACCATCGACCATGGTATCCTTCTGCACCGTCTGGAGGGATTGGGAGTGGGGGACACCGTGTTACAGTGGTTCTCCTCCTATCTCACTGGTGTTTGTGGGGGGTCAGAGGTCCACCTCTAGGTTACTCCCATGTGGGGTGCCTCAGGGGTCGGTTCTCTCCCCCCTACTTTTTAACATCTACATGAAGCCACTGGGTGAGATCATCCATTGGCACGGAGTGAGATACCATCAGTACGCTGATGATACTCAGCTGTACATTTCCACTCCTGGCCATATCACTGAAGCGGTTGAGGTGATGTGCCGGTGTCTGGAGGCTGTGAGGGTTTGGATGGGTGTTAACAGATTAAGGCTCAACCCCGATAAGACAGAGTGGCTGTGGGTGATGCCTCCCAAGGACACTTCTATCTGTCCTTCCATTACCCTGGGGGGTGAATCTATAAACCCCTTAGAGAAGGTCCGCAACTTAAATTCCGAAAGAATTTAAAAACCTACCTCTGCCGGCAGGCCTGGGGATGATTGTTGATTGTGGCGTGATTGATGAGTATGTATGAGGTTTCATTTTTAATGTTTTTGTTTGGATTTACATTGAAATTGTTTTATGTATATGTTGTGAGCCGCTCCGAGTCTTCGGAGAGAAGCGGCATACAAACCCGAACAAAATAAATAAATAAATAAATAAATAAATAAATAAATAAATAAATAAATAAATAAATAAATGTCATCTACATATTAATGAAACTAAGTCATAGTCAGTTCAGGTAAATGTGAGAGAGGGAGAGAAATAGAAGCCTGAAAGGTGCTATTAGCCAGGTACTGAGCTAATATACCCTGTCATTATCTTATGAAGCTGGCCTTCAAGAAAGACTAAAGCCATTCTAGAACTGTGGCCTCTAATCCTAAAACTCTGAAATAGCCCAGTCCACATTTTGTTATACATAGTCTCTGTTTAATTAATGCAGTAGATCAGCCAGCAAATTGAGCAAAGCTACCTTGACTAACCTGTGTCCAGGTTTCATTCTGAAATAATTCTAGATGAAGAAAGAAATCATCTCATTTCCAAGCATTGTGCCAAATGCTGGAATATTTTGTCTGGTCAGAAATGTTGCCGTGATTGGGATTAAAGATGACTTTTCCTACAACTGAATTACTACATCTTTTTTCAAACATAAACTAATCAAATTTCAAGGAACATGAGACTATCAGTCATCACCCATTTAGCTACTGCACTGTGGCTACTTTTATTACGATTGAGAATAATTGTAGCTGTCTTCACTTCTTCAAAAAGCCTGTCTATATTCTCAAATTGCATAAACTGAAATGTATTCAGTTTAACTTGTAAGATGTTACCCAAGGTATTTCTGCTTCTATGGCATGTAACTTAGAAAGCCTATTAATTATTTCATGTACAAAAGTTCTAGGCTGCATTAACAGAATTAAAATCATGTGAAGTGTTAATACCACTTTATAATGCCTTGGTAAGGCCACACTTGGAATACTGCCTCCAGTTTTGGTCACCATGATGTAAAAAAGATGTTGAGACTCTAGAAAGAGTGCAGAGAAGAGCAACAAAGATGATTAGGGGACTGGAGGCTAAAGCATATAAGGAACGGTTGCTGGAAATGGGTGTGTCTAGTTTAATGAAGAGAAGGACTGAGGGTGATATGATAGCAGGAGTTGCCACAAAGAAGAGGGAGTGAAGCTATTTTCCAAAGCACCTGAAGGCAGGACAAAAAGCAACGGATGGAAACTAATTAAGGAGAGAAGCAACTTAGAACTAAGGAGAAACTTCCTGACAGTTAGAACAACTAATCAGTGGAACAACTTGCCTCCAGAAGTTGTGAATGCTCCAAAACTGGAAGTTTTTAAGAACAGACTGGACAGCCATTTGTCTGAAAGGGTATAGTGTTTCCTGCCTGAGCAGGGGGTCGGACTTGATGACCTCCAAGGTCCCTTCCAACTCTGTTATTCCATTCCATTCCATTCCATTCCATTCCATTCCATTCCATTCCATTCTATTCTATTCTATTCTATTCTATTCTATTCTATTCTATTCTATTCTCCTAAAGTGTCCCACAAAGTTATTATAATGGACTACCAGGCCCTTCTTCTATCTTCACCCAGGACAAAAAAAATTAAGTAAAATGGTTCAGAATAATTCTCTGGTTAGCTTTGAGCAGAGACAGTGGTAGTAAAAAAAGCTTATTTTGCTCTTATTAACCCCAAAGAATAGACAGCATTGTAAGTCCTAGTCTACAATCAGTCATATTAATCATGAATTTTATGTCATTATTGTTTTCACTTTATTTTTGCCATCATTACCTTTGACCACCAGAATCATGCATTGCAATCTGACATACATATTTTATTCAGTGCTATCAGAGAGTTTTTGAAATGTAGGCACCAATGAATAATCAAAAATGCAAAAAGTCAGGACATGCACTTCTCTATCTCTAAAGATCATTCATTGAGCATGTTGTTATGCTCCACAACCACTTGAACTATGAAATGCTTTCGTGTCAATTATGATTATTTATGGGTCTCCCTGCCAAAATATATGGAACTTTACTTTCCAGCTCATACAGAAACATTTTTTTCCTTGTCCAGTAAGTTACCTATACTTGATTTGGACGAATATGCAGAATTACAGAAAACACTAACATTGTTTACTCAAATGAAAGCCCATTTTTTTGCAGTGAAATATTTTTTTTTCCAAATAAGCACGTGCTCAGATTTGCAGCATCTTTCAACATAACGATCTCCATAATAGCTTAGCCCAGTGTTTCTTGCCAACTTTAGGTTATGCAGACTTCAGTTCCCAGAGCATTGCTGGCAGGGGAACTCTGGGAGTTGAAGTCCACAAAGCTTAAAGTTGCCAAGGTTGAGAAACACTGGTTTAGCCTATGTGCAGATCAAAGCAAACTAAGCACTAGTTTTATGATAATATTATGATTATTGATTATATTTTATTATTTGATATGCCATAATTAAATTATAATTAAATTTGAATTAGAATGATTTCATCATCATTAAGCATTTATATGCTGCTTAGAGTTGAAATGAAGTGGCATAAGTTTGTAACATATGTAGGAATGAATGAATAAATAAAGTCTGCTGCCTACCTTTGCCACTCTATGAAAAAGGCATTTTTCAGCTTCTATTGAAAAATTAAAATTTGGAAAAAGTATTACAAGGCAATATTATTGTGAATAATAATAAAATGTCTTCTGTCTTTCCTTCAGAAATGCACCACATTGAGTGAATGACTGTACATTGGAGGCTGAGATGCTTGTCTTCTGGTATATCTTGTCTAAAATTGTACTTTCCACACACAATGCTTTGGATGGATGAATGCCATAATTGGTTCAGGAGGCATCTGGGACCACCATCTATTTCTCTGTTATGAGAATCAGACCAGATGTGCTCTATTCAAAGTGAAATGTATTTTTGTTCTCAGTGGTGGATTGCCAGCTTTTCATATCAACTTGCTACTACACTGCAGTGTTTTTAATGACAGTGGTCCAAATACCTTTGGGATCTTTTAAACCCCAAGTCAATCCAGTTGATTCATCCAGGATATTAACCTTTGGAAGGAATGTTTGAATGATACGGCTGCTATTTACTTTGGAATCTAATTACTTGCTGAGGATTGAAGACTAATTACTTGCTGAGGATTTGTCTCTGTGTAGTGTGGGGTTATGGCTATGTAAGATGAAGGAAAATATTGTAAGACGAATGAGGAAACACTTATGGGTAGAACGTATTGCTTCGCAGCAAATAATTTTGTGAAAAGTTGTCATTTGATTAAAAAAAATCAAATAGAAAGTGCTCATTGGATGAAAGAGATAACTTGCAGCTATAATAAACATGCTTTACTTGAAAGGATGTGCTGGTTGTTTATAGGTAAGCAGCATTTCAGTAGAGAAGCCATTTATCTCTTCCGGCTACAAAGATACATTAGCAATACCTATTGCCAAAGTCTCACAGAATTACTCTAGAGTTAATAAAGGAAATGCTTCACTTTTATATATGTGCTTTCACTCTTGGGACATTGATGCTTTATAGTCGCACTATCTGGCCAGCCTATATCTTGGGATTTTACATGTACAAATTTTCTTGGTAATCAAAAGAATCTAAGAAAATAGATAGGTGAATATTGGAGAACTAAATCACACCTTTCTCCTTGGCAACTTTTGACTTTTCTCCTAGATATGTTTGTGTATGTATGCATGTGCATGCATGTTATACATATATAAATATACACACATAAACATTTGATTGACAGATTCCAGAGTTTTCTGGTGAAAATGTTGTGGAAAGGCCATGTGGATGATAGAGAATTTGTGATGTAGTTGCTTCCAAAACCATCCTATATCAGCTAAAGGAAGAGGTGAAGGGTATTTTCCAGCTGTTCTCCCTTTTACAATTTTATTCCAGTTGACACCAGTGTGAGTGTATCTTTCCCCCATTTACTTAAGACCTTTCAGGGAATAGGAGAGATTTGGATGCAGCAGTGCCACCATTTCCTTGAACTTATTCTGATATGATTTCTTCTTGCCTCTCAATATTAGGACACGAGGAATGATGGGAGATTTCTCCTGCCTCAGTCAGACTGTCCCCAAGAGCAAATATGCCTTCCTGCCTATGGGTCTCCCTCTCTTTCCACCTATAGAGAGCAGGATCCACGTGAATGTAGCTCCCTTCTAGTCAAGAGTCCCAGGAATTCAGAGCTCCTCAGAAAAGCAAACTGTATTGTAAGCAGCATCACAAGAGGCTTTTATATCCTTGTAGTGTGAGAGAAATAAAGCTTATCAGCCTATATTTAAGAAAGACAATATGTATTTTTGAATGATATTATTTGAAATGTATTATTTATTTTACTGCAAATGGAATTGTGCAAATTTTAACCTATTGTTAAAGTACATCCAGTGGAATTTTTGATATGTTCCTGTCACTTTATGTGTTTCTTGATAAAGGTATATTATCCAAACTATTTATGAATAAAACCTTCATATTTTGGCAACATTAGCTGTTGTTTGTTTTTTTTGGACTGACATTTGGATTTTCTCATAATCTTTAGATATTACATAACATGACTCATGAAGTAGTATGTTCCAAGGGTTGATAATTCAAAGTTCATCGCTTCTTCATAAAAAGAGTAATTCCCCTGGTTAGCTATGAATTTACACATAGTAATGGCTGGATTCTAAACAAATATTTGAAAACCTTATTTTTGAGTTCCTATATAGAGTGCCTATGGATTCCACAGAGAAGTGTTTTCTTTGCTACAATACTAAATTGACAAGAACAATACATGCTATGACAAGGAGACAAAGATCAAGTAGTGATGTGGGAAGAGAAATTTGAAGAAAGCAGGATGGCTTTCTGGATGCTGGCTAGATAGTACACAAAGGAAGCACAATCTAAGATCTTTCCTTTGGAAGTGTACAAGGAAAGAAACAGAATCAGGCCATATTGAGAGGGTATTAACAAATGTTGGAGCCATCAGTTGACAATAGTTAAATCAATTGAAATAAATTATTTGGCAGTGATCTACGTGAGACAGTAACTTGAGAGAGCCATATCCCACATTGATCTTATTAAAGAGAAATTGATTTAGGTAAAATGAAAGGGATATTTTCCAAACTGGAGTTGTAAGATCAGTTGCAGGAACCTGAGTGCAATAATCAGAAGGTACTTGTCTGTTGAGCATAGAAAAAGAAAGCTTACTTAGTATTGTATACCAGGGATCATGATGATTGCTGCATAACATGTTTTTATGTTCAATGTTAATTGTTTCAATAAAAGAATTTTTATAAAAAAAAATAAAAAATAAAATCATGCCTTACCAACAAAAAAAAAAAAAAAAAAGGCTTCTGAAGGAAGGCAAATAGATGTGTCCCAGGATAATGCTGCAGGATCAATCTGGGTCAGTCACTGGCACCAGAGCTTTAGTCTATAAATACTACACATAGAATAACCCAAAGCACACATTCTGGTGTGAGAGAAGTTCTCTGAGAATGGGCTCCACATGAGTCTGAAAGCTTGTAAGACTAAAGCTCTGGTTCCGGTGACCAACCCAGATTAAATCCTGTAAAAAGGCTTCTGACTGCTTGCCACCAGAACAGAATACTATGACTTATTCTTATTCCAATCTAGTCCTACCTGCTTGAGGAATTTTTTTGAGACCTGGGCAAATATAAATTCCAGGTTAATTCAGAGGCTAAGACCCCATGTCAGATCACATAAAATACCCAGTTCAGATTCACTGAACTCCAAACAATAATATGTTCTACAAGATGTACGCTTGAGAAGCTTTACTGATGTTGCTTTCTTTTTAAGACAAAATATTCTCCCCACCCCAACCCCAAGGAGAGCTTCTTTCTATACCTGGATAACTATTTGAACTGGGAATGTTTTGGTTTCCATGGCAACTAGGAGACAGTCAGTCACATCTGTTCCAACACCTGCCTGTTAAACACACACATAATAGGCAGCTTACTTACAATATTAATTACTAGTTTGTCCTGATTAGATTTATTCAGCTTCATGATATATTAATGGGCTCAAAGGGAGGGGAAGAAGGGAACTCTAATTGGAAGCATTTGTGTGTATTTTGTCCTTGTCTGCTATCATAAGCTAATTAAGAGGAAAAACAGCTAGCAAGGCTGAGGGGAGTGAGAAGGGTCAGATGAGATCACAGTGAAAAGATGGAAATGCAAAAGTCTCCAAAGTTCAAAGATGAGAGATAATCAAGAGAATACATGAAAAACAAGTCATGGATTTTCTTCACATAGACATAAGGATGATGTAACAATGGTGATCTAAATCTATCCTCTTCTGAAGCTGGAATATCTTGAGTCAGAAGGTTGCTTCATTAATGGCTGTTCATGTCCCTGAGTGGTGTGGTAGCCATTCAATGTTGGCTCCAGGTTTTAGGAGTCTCCTGAACAAAATATTCTCACTGGATGTTCCAGTATAGCCAGTTGCTATGACTTGCTTCTCATTCTCCATTTCACCTACCCAAGAGAAAAATTTGCTATAGTTTCTCTATTTTGCCATTAATTGATCTCTTCATTAATGTCTCCACTGAATGATGAGATGGCCATTGTTGGAAAATAGTTATTAAAAAATCTAAACTAATGTGGTAGTGGTAATGAGGAATAAGAGGTGCAAACCTCATAAATATACATCAAATTAATCCTTCCTTCCTTCCTTCCTCCCTTCCTTCCATCCACATTTATTATTTATTTACCAAATTTATATGGCTGCCCACCTTAACCAATAATTCCAGACAGCTAATAAATATAAAATGAACATAATGTATATAAAAACAACCAGTTAAAAAAACACATTTCAGGTAATCTTAAAACATTATTGCTTAGAGAAGGTTGTGAAATCTCTATTATTTTTATAGGAGTGATTCTAATTTCAGGGTTTTTAGTCCAGGCTCCAGATATATGTGGAAGAAAAAACATCAATAATCATTATTGAAAAAAATACATTCTGGGCATTAGAAGCTATTAGTCAAGCATATCTCAAAATATGGCTCAACTGAATGTTTTTGCTTAAATAGATAATTCTATCTCTCTTATGAGAGAAGTACATATTTTTAATCTTGTATGAAATTTTGCATATCATTCAAGTTGAACTGAAAGTGTTTCCCTCCCTTCTCAAATATCATTATTTTATACTGCATATCATTAATTGAATAGTTTCATTTCTGAAAATAGTATCTCTTTCCTGGAAGCAACTTTTGCTGAATCTTTTATAGAATGTCAATTTGTGGCAGATCTGAGCTATGTTATATTAACTTATTTTCAGATAGGTCAATCTGAATATCAAATTAATAGGGAAAAGCAGATATTAGTCTCCATCCATCCTATTTTTAACCCCTGATCCATTTTTGGATCCTACCCATATACCACATCCTGATATGGAAATGATGGGTGTCGAGAATTGGCAACTAAGTTGTATGAGGGTGCCTTTGTGTAAGTTTGGGATGAAGTAAGGATTAGCATTAGGAGATGAATTCATCAGTTGATGCTACTTATCATTTTTCAGCCATAGATCTTGTGTTACATAGCCTTGCAGAAAATATTAATTGGCTCTGCTGTCAAGGGAGGGGAGGAGAGGAGTCATAAGTCAGTAGTAAAGCAAATACTTCAGATGCAAAGGCCCTAGGTTCAATATCTTGCTTCTCTAGATATTGTTTAGAAAATATCTCTGTTAAAAATATTTTTGTTTTTATTTTTTGTTTTAGTGCCTTTGAATCAGTGTTGACTCCTGGCAACTGCCTGAATCGGTCTCTGAAGTTTTCTTGGCAACATTTTTGGAAATGGCTTGACTTTGCCTGCTTCCTAGAGTTGAGAGAGAATGATAGTCTAAGATCACCCAATTGATTTTGTACCTATGGTGGGACCAGAATGCACAGTCTCCTGATTTATATCTTGATGCCTTAACCACTGCACCAAATTGGCTCTTGTTTAGGGATCTTAGTGTAACTAAATCAATGTTTAGTTACAAATGATGAACCTGTGTTTGAATAATGTTGATAATGTTTGAATCTTTGCATAAATGTCAACCCAAGGTCAAGGTCCAATGTAGAACAATTCCCTCCTTCCTGGGAAACTGTTGTTTCACTGTAGTCCATTACCCTAGCTCTCCCTCCATAGGCAACATCTCTAACAATAAATATAATTGTACTAGAGAAAAACCTAAAATTAAAATGACCAATATTTTGTATGTAATTGTCCAAACCTGCATAAATGGTAGTACATTCAGAAAGAGAAATCTACTTGCAAAATCTCTATCTCCATCTCTCTAATTTGCTTGAAAGTGTGAGCATGCTTCAGCTAAAATTGGGCTTTGGTTGTGCATGTAGTATACTGACCAAAATGTGACAAAATAGAGTCTACTACCCTTAGCATTAGCAGGGGATTACCAGAGAATACCACATTCTCTGTTGTGTTAAAACATTATAGAATGTGAAAGCCTTGAATGACCAAAGTTATGATGGCAACAAAGGCCAATATCTATAGGACAACCTGAAGATGATCATAAGATATGGAAGACTTTGATATGGAATGTTGGAAAAATGAACAATAAAGAGCATGAATTAATGAATGAAATTAAAGAAAGAGAATTAGATATGCTATGTGTAAAATTAAGAGAAAATGTAATGGAGCTGAATACAGGTAGTCTGATCTTGTGAAGTAGAGTTGATGAATACAGTACATGCAGAGAAGTACAGGGATAGGTTTAGCTGAAAATAAAAACACTAAACCAATTGAAATAAAGTCTAAATGGGTGTGATTTGGATTGTTTTTGTTATATATGAAAACAGAAATTCATAGGTTGGAGATAATTCTATATTACACTCTAGTGAATCTGATAATGAAAAGAACACAGATGAGTTTTGAGAGAATTGCATAACACTCTGAATGAACATGATCCAGGGGAAAAATTATTCTGTCTAATGAGATGAATGGATGGATGAGAATGAGAAAAGAAAATGGGGGAAAATGGATTATTTGGTGTAATGGAATGTATGGATATTATCAGGGGACAAGGGAAAGAGACACTGCCTAGGGAACGATTACAAAGGAGAGGGAGGAGCCCCCAGTGACTTAAGAGTGGTATAAAGAAACTTAGGAAGCACCAACCCTAACTGATCAGATGGTTAAAAGTGGAGGCAGGAAGTCTGCAAGATTCTGTTACTATAGCCTTACAGTAAAGTAAATTTAGCTTATCTAATCATACTTATTCTCTACTTTACCCAAGAGGATGAGATTTGAAGATCTAAGAATGAATTAGAACAATAGAATTTTGGTGAATATATATGTTTCAAATAGCTTCATATGTTCATATTCATATGTACATATGGCAGAAAATAAAGATAAATAAAAAGTATTTGATTGCTTTTACCAAAACTTTAGAAAATTAGTAAAGAACATAATGGTGATGAGAAGTTGTGGAGCAAAAAGGTTTATGATATTGTCCTGGTGTCCAATTTCTGAAATCATAAATGCTCAAATCTTTGTTATGACTTAAGATAGACAAAACAATTTGGTCACCATGAAAAGCTGTTATATTTTATATAATTATTTCCAAAATCTTATAGTAAAACTCTCAATATTTCAAATTTGTTTGGGAACTTAATCCATTTATAACTTTCTTAGATCAAAATCTTATTTAGCTTTATTTATTTCCATTTATTTCCAATTCTTTTAAATTCTTAAACTTATGGTTAATATTTGTTTTTGATTCAAGAATGAAGATCAAGTCACCAGGTGGCTTTTTAAATATGTCATTCCAAAGGTTATGATAGTTAAATAGGCAATTTCTGAAAGTGATTAGAAAATGAGGTTAGCGAAACTAATGTATATTATAAGCTTACGCCATGGTTGTGAGCATGATCACTTGATCCTTTTGTCTCTTTCAGGACTCAGACCCATGGGAGACTGCTGTCCTGAGGGCTTATCACAAGGACTAGCCATCCAGAGCACATATCTCCCATCCTCTCCTTGACCAGAGAAGTTCTGAAGGATTGGTCAACATGCTGGTTCTTTGGACTTTGCCATCTTTGCTTTTTTGGATACATGTTTACCGTGTTTTCCCGAAAGTAAGACTTTAAAATAAGCCTTAAGTTGATTTTTGGGGGTGAGTCTAATATAAGCCCTACCCCAAAAATAAACCCTAAGGTGGGGGTGGAGGGGTGGAATTGCCCCATGTGCCCTGCACTCACTTATCATTGCAGCCTGCCTCTCCTCACCAGCCCACTTCTTCTGTGGCATCCCCTGGCCGCATTTCGCAATCAGAGGCCTTTCCGGAAGGCCTCTGCAGCCAAGAACAGAGCTATAGATTCAATCTGTAGCTTGGTGTTCAGCTTCAGAGGCCTTCCGGAAAGGCCTCTGACTGTGAAATGCAGGCTGGAACTCCATTCTCAGCTGCAGAATGAAGCTGCTCCTTCAGCTGCAGAAGAAGTGGGCTGGCTGGCTGGGGCTGTCAGTGCTGGAGGTGAGTGGAAAAGACACCCCCCGAAAATAAAACTTGGTGCCTCTTTTGGAGGCAAAAAAAAAAAGACTGGGTCTTATTTTCAGGGAAACATGGTAGTCAGCTATGCCTCCCCTGGAAGTCCATATAACAATTTATTTTGATCCTTGCCATTCAGTTTACTTCACCTTCAAGCTTTTTTTTTATAGTTTTCCCTCTCCTGGGAAGCTTCAACAGGTCTAAATCAGCAAAATTGATGACTTTATATATGACTTGACTGTCATGCAATGATTTTTGGAGCCAGAATTTGTAGCCGTATCTTAGCTGATTTGCTTATCACATTCATTTAAGTACAGCCTTCTTTGAAATGTTTACATAACATTCCCTTAGCATAACTTTTTCTTTCACTTGGTAAAAAGCCAAATGTTTGCTCTGGTCTCAACTAATACTGTTATAGTCAATAACTGTCTCATAGCTTGCTATAGCAACTTCACTGGAAGATAAATCAGATGCTCCTGATTCCCCCCACCCTCCTCTGGAGAAAAGAAACAACCTGAAACAAGCAATCTAAATTTCAGAAGCTCCTGTTAATTATAAGCTTTTTTTCTAACAGAATACTCCATGTGTGAATTAGTAGACAAATTTGAAGTATTATTCAAGGCCAAGAATACAAGTGTCAAGTTCAGTGGAGAATAAAAAAGTACTTGGGACTAGAGTATACTTGAAAAGAATCCTCACCTGATGGCCAAAATTGTTAGCATTTTGCCTTGAATGTGATTTTGTAAGTTCTGATTTAAAATCTTCCAACATTCAGTAGTCCGCGCTGGAATTTACATGTATCTAGTTATTTTTGATCTATGAATTATCCTGGAATCTGTTTGCATACTTTTTTCTGATATTGATTGGATTTTTGTACCTAACCCTTCTTATTTTCTGACCACACCAATTATGGACTTGAAAGACTGCCTAGCCACCCCAATAGCAACAGAGGGAAACAGATCAGTGATTAGATTTAGTATAACACAGTGTCTTATGTTTAATGTGCTAATTTCCCACATGTATTCCCATTGGTTAGAAGAAGTGTCAGATCTATGTTGATGATTGTTCTTGTCTTTGCCTTTTTTTTTTTTTTTTTGGAAGGACTACACACATGAGATCAATCTAGAAAAACTGTACTCATTGTTCTGGTATTCTCATTTCAAGGCTCAGTGCTTTCAGAACACTGTAGGAATGTACAGAATCACAGAAAACAGACTGTGAATGAACTATAAGGAATAGAATTTAGTAGCTAAAAGAGTGCAATTTTACAAGTTATTCCCAGGCATCAGTCACTTAGTTTAAGAAAGAGAAATGGGAAACAAATATGTTGAAATATAGAAAGAGTATAAATCCATGAGCATTCTAAATGTGCCAATAAATAAAAGTCTTGTTCTGATGTATTTTTGCAATTATCTTAAATTAGTATATGTTGGATCAAAATATTTGCTGTGCTAATGCCTTATTTGAAAAAAACCCCACAACAAAACAAAAATCATTTCCATCATTCATACTTCAGTCATTTTTTCAGATTTTGTTTTTTTATCTTTATCTTTATAATTATAAAATGTTTATAAAAATTACCTAAAATAATTCCTTTCAAACTTCAAGGGTCAATACAATTAATGTAAGGTCAGTGTGAAGGCCGGAAAAAAGTTATATATCAATAACAACAACAACAACAATAATAATAACAACAACTTTCAAATACAGACAGATCGCCATTTGAAACACAACATTCCAGATATTGCAGTTGTAGAGAACCAAAGCATACAGCTGATTGATATCGTTGTATGAGGAGATGCCAGAGTCGAAGAAAAAGAACTGGAAAAAAATATGAAATATCGCGACCTGGCCATTGAAACTGCGCGATTATGGATGAAATGTGTAACAGTGATACCCATTGTCATCGGGGCACTGGGAACTATGTCCAAAAACTTTGCAAAAGATTTCAAAGAACTGCAGCTCCCCCCAATAACTCCAGCAATGCTACAAAAAATTGTGCTACTCGGAACATCTTACATTTTAAGGAGGTACCTGGTTGATACCTAGGATGCTGGCAGCAACCCGTGTCAATCATCAGCGCCAGTCAATTTGAATGTTCAGTTGACTGAGGTTCATGTCTAAATAATAATAATAATAATAATAATAATAATAATAATAAATCAATTGCAAAAGGTGGCCTTACTAGGAACAGCTTCCATCCTGTGACAATATCTGTAATACCATCAAACATCTAGATCTGCCTATCCCAGGTCCTTAGTAAGGACTCAATAGGTAGACAAAAATGCCAAACCCAGTCTGAACATCTGGCTGACTGTGCAATGAATAATAATAATAATAATAATAATAATAATAATAATAATAATAATAATAATAATAATAATAATAATGTTGGAAGGGACCTTGGAGGTTTTCTAGTCCAATACAATACAAATACAAATCTTTTATTGTCAAAGTACATGTGTACAATGAGATTGGCTGAGCCTCCCTTCGTGCACCGCCCCATCACAACTCACAGTGACAACAAACAGACAATCTTATTGAACCATGTGAACTTATTGCACAATGCGCCGGCCCTGCAAGTCTATTATACATGGAGTTATCTTCCATTCAGGACTGAAGCTGTTCTTCAGCCTGCTCAGGCAGGAAACCCTATACCATTTCAGACAAATAATTGTCCACGCTCTTCTTAAAAACTTCCAGTGTTGGAGCATTCACAACTTCTGAAGGCAGGTTGTTCCACTATCTGGGGACTGTTACATACATTGTATCAGACTTGATTATTACATTCTTCCAAAACTGATGCTTATAATTAGGCCTTAGACCTTACTTATTTGAGCCTTGTTCTTGACTCATCCACTATTAATTCCTGAGTACAGGATATATTTCCACTTTTATTATTTTGTCTGAGAAAAGCTCTGACAATCAAAAAGGTACAAATGGCCAAATGTATCTTCAAGAATGACTTCTTATTCAGAATTATAGCAATCATATGGGATGAATTGAGAATTGTAGTACTTTACTAGGACATTTCCTATTGGAAGAGAATCATAGAAAAGTAATCTGTAGTCTGTAAACCATATAAAACTTTCAAAAATCTTGAGTTAACTTGCAGTGGTTGCCAAAAATATATAAAACTATACTCTTTTCAGCTCCCTGATTTACCCTGTCCAGGTGGCTGGTGTTGGATAAACCATTAAGCATCTAGAAGTGAAAGAGAATATGTGATTAGATAACAATAAGAGGGGAAAAACATTTAAACCTATCAGCACAAACATCACAGCAGATAAAGCTGAACCCTAATGACTTTTACTCAAGAGTTTCTCATTCTAATTTCCTTTTGAGATTCATTTGTTTATCAATAACCAATTTAAAGGGTGATGCTGTGGATAACTAGCATGGCATGGGGCAAATATTGAATTGTACTGAAGACACTCAGATTCTAATCCCAATTTAATGTGAAGCTCACTGGATGATTCTGGACCAATTATTATATCTCAGATGAGACATTTAATATGAGGATAATCCAATGTATGATTCCTTGAATACTTTTACAGGGATGGAAGGAGGGAGTGTAGAAGGAAGGAAGGAAGGAAGGAAGGAAGGAAGGAAGGAAGGAAGGAAGGAAGGAAGGAAGGAAGGATGGCAGATCAGCTACAGAATGTCCTGAGAAATGTATGTTTGCCCATTGGGTTTTAAACATAGCCATTTCATATTGCCATCTTTGAAGATATACTTTCCTTTTAGTTATTATAGTGATCAGCCATTGACAGGCAAACCCTCCATCCAATTTTGGGGTTAAGTCTATCTAAGTTAGATACAGTGATCAAACCCTGTGATAGGAAGTTCTATATGTGTTGTTTGACATTTACATTACTGCAATTTTGTTGCTGATATTTTGAATAGAAAAAGAACTATGGTTTGTCTGTTAAGAACATTCTTTATTTTGGGGTCAGGTGAAGTGGGATAGGAGCCCATAAAACCTTATGAATGTCTTGGGAGTTCATCAGGCTACCCAGCATTTTTTCCCCTATGTCACATTGGCAGATAAATTCCTCCCTTTAATGTCTTTAGGCACTACTGCACATAATTCTTCAGTCACATCTGCTGGTGGAGTGCCCATCAATTCAGATTATTGGTGCTGTTGCAAAGAGAGGCCATGTTTTATGCTTAGCCTTTAGCCTCTCTAGCAGCAAGAAAAGCAGAAAAACCCAAAAGTCTGTTTCCAGTGTACCAGATATTGGATTTCTGTGGAATAATAAGGTATTCTGAAATGGGGATAATTTGAACTCTGGTAAGGTTGATTACAAAATATTTGTTGTGCAAGAATAAATCAATATGGCTGAATATAAAATAATCTATCCGGATGTATTCTCATCTACTATAAGCTGTTTATTGAGTGGATATAGTATCTGGTTGCTTGCAGTGGAAATCCAGTATGGAAATTTATTATTTATTTATATATTAGATTTTAATCCTGCCTTTATTACTTTATAAGTAACCAAAGGCAGTGGACTTACTTAATACACCTCCTCCTATTTTCCCCTCAACAACCACCCTGTGAGGTAAATTGGCAAGGAGAGAGTGACTGGCCCAAAGTCATCCAGTTGGTTTTTCATGCTTAAGGTGGGCTCTTTATCAACTTGAAATCACAGTTTACAGCTCTGGGCATCACACACTAAGAGGCCACTCAACACTGTCCACAAAAGTCATCTTACCTTGATGACCTATAATTAAAGTAAATCATAAACATGTCCAGATTTCCACAGTGATAGTATCACTCAAATGCTTGAGAAGCTTAGTTGCATTACCCAATTAATTCATAATGTTAAGAAGTCCTTTTTAGGTATCACTGAATCTCACCTGTGACCCCAAGAAACTAATGAGAAGAATATTTCAGTTGCTTACTAAGGCCTAGAAATTGTTTCTGTATATAGTATCAGTTTAGAGTAGGTTAGGCTAATTTGGAGGGGAGGGTTGCGAGAATCTTTTTCTAGTTGAGAAGAACATTAGTGTGATACTACTCAACTGGATCTGAAGTAGAATGCTTCACTTTGAGAAATCTCCAACCTCTTTTTCTTGCACATTTATATTAGGCTTGACTAGCCTTGTGAGGAGATTTTAGTAATACTGTCATATTTTAACCCAGCATGTTTATCCTCTTTCTGACTGCCATTCTCTTATCAAAGAAGCCTGCTAGGATATTTCTCTCTTCTGTTTCTCTTATCTATCATCATTTTACTTCAGTCATTACAACTATGGCAATGTTATATTTGCCTTCATTGCTTCTGTCTCAGAGGGGAAACACTGTTAAAAAAATATTCTGAAGTTAAATCAGGAATATTTGAAACAACAAAACCCCAGCTCTTTGTTGTATATAGTAAATTTTCTTCTGTAAGAAAGATAAATGCTACCAAAATGAATACTTACAACTTTGGGTGAGTGAAGAAAATAATCACCTCAGTTTTAAACCCTTTAAAGCCACTTTCATGGGGTAGGGAAGGGGTTAAGAGTGGTCAGTTTTGTGCATGTATAGATATGAATTTCCCAACATGTACACTTCTTTTCCCTGAACACAGCATCAACATGGGGTAGTTTGAAAATGTTTGTGATTTCATTTGCCTGGTGAATCACTGTAGCTCCTCTTCAAGGCAGAGCCCATGCTGTGTCTGCATCCATCAAATACATTCTGCTTTAAAGTCACTGCCATTGAGAATATCAAGAGAAGGTCTCCCTCTGTGGCTTGTTTGAAATTTATTATTTATTTTTCTTTCTGGAGTTTTCCCATTACTTTTTACTTTGAAGTCTTGGGTTAGTTTGACTAATTTGTTAGATTTCACCTATTTGCTTAATGCATCAAGTTAGCAGACTAAGCTTTTGCTACAACTTTTTTTATAAGGTGTTTGCTAAAGTTGAGAAGTCTGGAATTTACCTATCCATCTTTTGCAAAGTTATAGCAGAAAATATACATATGAAAGAAATGTATCTCATCCTATGAATGAACCTTATGTACCTTATGTAGAATGACTTAACTATTACAGGTATTTTCAAAGTGTATCTGTTGAGTTCTGGGTTCGAGTGCAATGATGAAGACACATGGCTACTTTAACAGTTCTTTATTCTTCCTCGTTTCTCACAACCAACAACAACAAAAGTAAAACAGCTTCTTTTAAAGATGAAGGATCCAGATTACGGCAAACAATGTAACTAACCATTTCTTGCCTTGCGCATGTGCGCAAGGCTGGCACCTCTCAGTCTGATCCCAGGCAGCCAGCGCCGTTTGCACGTGCACAAGGCTGGTGCTGACCAGTCTGGTCCCGGGCAGCTTTTGGAATGCCTGGGACCAATGCAACGTCCCGAGCCTGCTTTTGCGGCTGAAGACGCAACACCCCTCCCCCCTAGATGGAACATACATTGTACATACAGAGGTGTACCATTACAACATTTTATCCGAATGCTTCCTGTATTCAGGTCCTCCTGAAATAGCCTTATTGACTTGACAGCAACTTCACAAATTCCTGAAGATGTTTGGGTGGGCACTTGGCCCGCTGTGACCTTCTAAGGCCAGAAGGGATTGCCTGGACCAGCTCCTCATCTACCAGGCAAGATAGACCAGGGCGTTGCTGCCTTACATTCCTAGGTGACCCGGGTAAGGTTGCCTGGCCTACCTGCTCACCTACCAGGCTAGGCAGGCCAGGACTTGGCTGCCCCAAATACCCAGTTGACCCGCCCATCTGCTGGCTGGCTCGACCCTCTAAGTCCAAACCAGCATACCTTGGAGGGGTGGTAGTCCCCGGGTCCACAATGGATTCTTCTTGGGAACACTGTCCCTTGAACCCAAGGCCAGCAGATGGAGAGGGTTGGGTGGCAGAAGTGCCCCAGTATCCCGTGGTCCCATAGCACATGCCCAAGGTGCCAGAGTCAGGAGTCACTTCCCTGTGTCCCATCAGCCTTCAGATGGCTAAGTACCGCTCCTACTCCATAAGGAGATGCATCACATGCGATGCAAACAGGCAGTTGCTCATTGAAATGTGCTAAAACAGCATTAGACGTGAGCATGGTTTTAATCTCATTGAAACTCTTGTCATGTACTTTAGTCCACTGCCAAGGGGCCTGCTTGTCTAAGAGCCTATGTAATGGCTCTGCCACAGCAGCTTTATGTGGGAGGAATGCATGGTAAAAATTTAATAGCCCCCAAAAGGCTTGCAGCTCACTCTTAGACTTAGGGCTTGGGGCCTGCTGGATAGCTTGCAATTTAGATTCAGCAGGGTGAATGCCTTGAGCATCTATCCTGAATCCTAAGAAGTCAGTAGAAGTGACTCCAATCTTACATTTATCTTTCTTTAGTTTAAGGCCTGCTTTTCGAAAATGAAGCAAGATAGCCCTTAATCTCTCTGCTAAATTTTGAGATGACTCCCCAGCAATGAGGACATCATCAAAGTATGGACAAACCCCAGGAATACCTCGAAGAGTGCTTTCCATGACACTTTGGAATATGCCAGTTGCTACATTTACCCCAAATTGCAGTCTCTTGACCTTAAAAGCCCCTCTGTGAGTTACAATAGTCTGGGCCTCTGCAGCTGCTTCATCAACAGGTAGCTGTTGATAGGCTTGTGCCAGGTCAAGCTTTGCAAAAATGTGCCCCCCTTTGAGGGAGGCCAGAATGTGACTTACCACAGGTACTGGATAAGCATGCTGCTGCAGCGCCTTATTTAGTGTGCACTTGTAATCTGTACATATACGTATGTCCCCATTAGCCTTTAGAGGCATTACTATGGGGGTTTCCCATGTACTTGAGTCCACAGGTTCCAGAATGCCCTGCTGGAGCAATTTGTCCAGCTCAGCATCAATCTTGCCTTTGAGGGCAAAAGGTACCCTCCTAGGTTTAACCCTGATAGGTATGATTGTTGGGTCTAACTGTAGCGAAATGGAAGGCCCCTTGTAGGATCCTAACTCTGAACTAAACACATCTGCAAACTCCTGCAGACTTCTGCAAGGCTCAACGTTTGCAAATGGTGTAGCCCAGTTACCTGGATTCCAAGAGCCTCAAACCAAATGAGTCTAATAAGACTCGAACGTTCACCCCCAACAACCACGACATCTAGGGGACCCTCAAAATCCTTATACTGTACTCTAAGGGTGGCCTCCCCCTTAACACACACCATAGAATTTTGAAAATCTGTAAATATTAGATTGGATGGCATGAGTTTAACTCGAAGGCCACTGCTGCTGCATATCCTTTTGAAGGTATTAATGGAAATAATGGAGAGAGCGGATCCAGTGTCCAACTCCATTGATAAGGGAACCCCTTGCAACCTTATGTTAATGGACAGTTTCTTCTTAAAAGGATTATGTGTCCCTGTCCTTAAAATACTCCTGCATGATGCCCAGAAGCCCACCCTATGTTGGCTGGGGACCCTGGTACCTTTCAGGTGCAATTCTTCATGAAGTTGGACCTTCTGATGACCCAAACAGATGGATGCTATGTGGCCTTGCCTGCCACATGCTCTGCAGATGGTGAAATGAAACCGGCAGTCAGCTCACTTGTGGTGACCTCCACACCCAAAGCATTGATATCCAATGCTAATAATACCCAGCTTTACATCTCCACCCCATGTCACTTCAGTGAAGCAGCAGAAATGATGTGCCAATGTCTGGAGGCTGTTAGGGTTTGGATGGGTGCTAACAAGCTCAAACTCAACCCCGACAAGACGGAGTGGCTGTGGGGTTTGCCTCCCAAAGACAATTCAATCTATCCGTCCATCACCCTGGGGGGGGATTTTTGACCCCCTCAGAGAAGGTCCACAACTTGGGTGTCCTCCTCGATCCACAGCTAAATCTGGAACATCATCTTTCAGCTGTGGCGAGGAGGACATTTGCCCAGGTTCGCCTGGTGCACCAGCTGCGGCCCTATTTGGACTGGGAGTCTCTTCTCACAATCACTTATGCCCTTATCACCTCGAGGCTCGACTACTGCAATGCTCTCTACATGGGGCTACCTTTGAAAAACGTTTGGAGACTTCAGGTAATGCAGAATGCAGCCGTGCGAGCAGTATTGGGCCTACCTAGAAATGCCCACATTTCAACATCACTCCGCGAGCTGCATTGGCTGCCAATTGGTCTCCGAATGCAATTCAAAGTGTTGGTTATGACCTATAAAGCCGTACATGGCATCGGACCAGGTTACTTACGGGACCGTGTGCTGCCCCATGAAACCCAACGACCGGTTAGGGCCCACAGAGTCGGCCTTCTCCAGGTCCCGTCAGCCAGACAGTGTTGCCTGGTGGGGCCTAGGGGAATAGCCTTCTCTGTTGCGGCCCCGGCCCTCTGGAATCAACTCCCCCTGGAGATCCGTATTGCCCCCACCCTCTCCGCCTTTCGCAAATTACTGAAGACACATCTTTGCCAACAGGCCTGGGGGAGTTAACACCTTGCCCCAGCCAATGTATGTTTGTTTGCATGTCTGTCTTGGATGATTGGTTTTTTAATTAAGGGGTTTTTATAATGTATTTTAATGTCAGATTTCTATCTATGTTGTGAGCCACCCTGAGTTCCTGGAATAGGGCGTCATAGAAATCCAATAAATAAATAAATAAATAAATTGAAGAGATGCTGCGGCCTTGTCCAGACGTTCCTCTGCCTCCTTCCAGCTGGCTGGGAAAGCCTATTCACCTCTTCTTCAGGATCTGCATCCGATCCTTCTCGAACGTCCTCTTGATGGATGGTAGCTGTCTCTGGAGAACTCCTGGTGGGCCATAAGGTCTTCACAGCCCCACCTGCTGCTTCCTCAGCTGTCACCTCTCATAGCACATCTTGGAAGGAGACTTCTTCCTTAGCAAAAATCTTCTGCTGCAAGTCTCTGTTCCTTAGCCCACAAATGAATCGATCTCACAGCCTTTCTTCCAGATCTTTGAACTCACAAGGCCTGGCTGCTCTCCTTAAGGCTGCAATAAAGTCTGTAGCAGATTCACCCTGCTTCTAGCCCCTCTGTTCAAACACGTGCCTCCAAGCAATAAGAGACAACTTTGGCTGGAAGTGTTCCTTCAACAGCTTCTTCAAGTCAGTATAAGTCACTGCCTCCAGAGGTGCAGGGGCCACCAGGTTCTCTGCAATTTCAAAAGCTTCCTGTCCACAAACACACAACAGAGTTGCAGCCTTCAAGCCATCTTCTCCAATTTGATTTACTCTGAAGTGATTCTCCACCCTTGCTACATAAGAATTCCATCTCTCTGGGTGTGAGACATCAAAATCAGACAAACGCCCAATCTTTGCCATGCTTAGATAGAATCTTCACCCTTGCTCCTCTACAAACTGCTCTAAGGGAAAGGGTCCTGTAGCCGAACTCACCCTCCAGTGACTCTGTACTGGCAGGCTGGGACGCTGATTCAGACGCCGTTTTCCCTCTTCAGGACTTCTTGGATAAGTCCTCAAGACTTCTTCATTCATTTGCAAAAGAATCCCACCTTCATCGCCAGTGTTGAGTTCTGGGTTCAAGTGGAATGATGAAGACACATGGCTATTTCAACAGTTCTTTATTCTTCCTTGTTTCTCACAACCAACAAAAACAAAAGTAAAACAGTTTCTTTTAAAGACGGACCCGGATTACGGCAAACAATGTAACTAACCATTTCTTGCCTTGCGCATGTGCGCAAGGCTGGCGTCGCTCAGTCTGGTCCCGGGCAGCCAGCGCCATGCGCATGCGCACAAGGCTGGCGCTGACCAGTCTGGTCCCAGGCAGCTTTTGGAATGCCCAGGACCAATGCAACGTCCTGAGCCTGCTTTTGCAGGCTCAGGATAGAACAATATTCTTCCTGGATATCCGATAAGTTCGACATGAAAAAAGATCATGCCCACTGAGACTGGATGTTCGAGAGCTGGTTGACAAGCTATCTTTGTCCCTGCCTGGACAACAATTTTACCGGTAGTAGCTGTGAAATTGAATGTATGTCCTTGTTCATTGCAATGTGAGGCTACCAATAAGTTCAGGTCTCCTCATCTAACCACTCACTTGCGTTCTTGCAATCTGATGGTTAGCTTCCTCCCCATCTATCTTACATAGTTACAAGGGCAATATATGTAGGGAATCTGGCAAATTACATTAGAAGTCGCATTTTTGCAAGCAGCACTCCACGAGCTGCACTGGCTACCTATTGGTCTCCGAACACAATTCAAAGTGCTGGTTATGACCTATAAAGCCCTTTATGGCAATGGACCAGGATACTTGCAGGACCGTCTTCTGCCTAATGAATCCCAGCGACTGGTTAGGGCACATAGGGTTGGCCTCCTACGGGTCCCGTCTGTTAGACAGTGTCGTCTGGCGGGGCCTAGGGCAGGGACCTTCTCCGTTGTTGCCCCAGCCCTCTGGAACCAGCTTCCCTCAGAGGTTCGAACTGCTTCCTCCCTCCTGGCCTTACGGAAAGCGCTAAAGACAGGCTTGGGGCATATGAGTTGTGCTCTGCCCCTCGGCCCTAAGAGTGTCCCGCCATCAACGGCTGTAAGTTGAATGTGTTTGTATGTTGTGTGAATGATATTAATTTTTAATTTTTTAAATTAATTGTGTTTTTTAATTGTGTTGTTGTTGTGAGCCGCCCCGTGTCTTGTGGGAGGGGCGGCATATAAATAAAATAAATAAATAAATAAAACTTCAAGTTCTGAGTCTCTAGCTCCTCTTTGTTTTCTTTCTGGCTACAGCCTTTTTATATACAAAGACAAATGAACCCATTTACAGCAGCTCTTTTTTTTCTGCTGCATCACAGGTGAAGAAGAAAAGTGTCCACACCACTAAAATAATTGAATCTCTCATCTCCAGTCTTCTTATTCTGCACATCAGCAGCATTTTGGCATAGATGCTATTTGCTTTATTTGTTATATCAAGTAGCTCAGTTTAAATTGTCAAGTCCACAATTTGGAAATGTACAATTTGTTTATCCAATGAAATTCTCAGTAATACAAATGGATATTATGAAATGTCCAAATACATTAGAAGAAGAAAGTACATAGTTTGCCATTATATATCCAGCTTCAAACCCAGGACAATAAAATCTTCCTTATGCAAGACTAAGAGAGGAGATATTTCATTGTATTGAAACACAGTATAAAGAATGTACTCTCCAGTGTGCAGACAAGTCCATTCAATTTACATTTCAGTAAAAGTAAACCCAATCCATATTTTCCAAATCCATCCATGAACTAGAATGCAGTTTTTCTTCAATATTTGCACTTCTCAGATTTTTGTAGTATGGTTCCCTGAAGAAAAAAAGGGGAAAATTGGTATGATAGTCAGAATTAAGGAGAAAACTCTTCCTATTACAGAAAACTGCTTATAAAATGTGTTTTAGCAAGCTTGTACATGAAACTGTACATTCAGGATAAATTGCATGAATTGTGATGCAGCTGCATTTTTTTTCCTTTTTTAAGTTCCGTGGATGAAGACTTGAGCTTGACAAAGAAAGAGATATAATATAGAAACCTGAAAGTGACAAGTTAGTTTTATATGGAAAGAATCATTGGATGTGGTGAATCTTGAAGCATTCTGCTTCCCAATATATAGCACAAAATAGAACAGTCCAAGTACAAATTCAGTATACGTCAGTCATTCAAATCCCTGTATTAACTGCTGGACTATTGCCATTATACTGTAACCATGCTATTCTGCATCAGATACAAAGAGATTAAATAAACATTGCTTATAGCTTCTTAAAATGAGGTACTCAAAATAAAGTACTGGAAATGTTTACTGAATTTTCTCATGCTGCAGATGAAACTAACAGACTAATTAAAAATGCATGGGAAACAAAGATGCACAGAGGCACACGGACAGATATGCACACAAAACTTATATAAAATTCTATGGTACACAGAAAAGATAATGACAAGCAAAAAAAGTAGCAAGATGATCTTTTTCAACTGTAATGATTGCAACCACTTCTGCGTGGAGCAAACATCACTTCAATTAAAAACCAGGATCCATGAATAGCAGTCAAACGCCACAATCACAAATCCTTAATCGCTACCCACACCAACACTAAACAATCAGTTTGACAGGAGCAACACTAAAATCATCAGCTCTGCTACCACCCGCCACACTTGTGAGTTCATTGAAGCCTGGCATTACACAAACAATTCCATTAACAGACACATTGATCTACAACCAGCCTACGAACCCCTCAGAATCCAAATCAATTGCACAGCTAACTGGAGACAGCACCAAACCTCAACTAACCCATGCAAGCCCAGCCCAGCAGTTCACTTTCCAATGGCCCTAACCTCCCTATCACAAAACCCATCACAAGCCTTTCTCTGATGACTCATCACAAGACTCCCACTTGACACACCCACTCTTGAAGCCTGTCATGGTTCTTTAAAAGAACTTTGAGGCATTGTTTACCCTAAATATTTTTTTTTTGAGAAACAAAGTATCGGCACTACATAGTTAAAGCCAAAAACTGAATTCCCCTCCCCTGGGAACAAAATAGCAAAGCACAATTCCCTCCTCCAATTAACAGTCATAAACCACATTCCCCAATTAGCTTGAAGTGCAGGCTTTCTCCTCAGTTCTCCAGCCCACCAAATATTTATCAGCTCTGGGTGCAATAACCTTGATTCCCACAGCTGAGTTATTGTTGTTATGACTAACTGGACTCTCATCCACATCCCCCCCTCCAGTATCATCTAATTCTAAAAGCGAAAGAGAAAAGATGGCTACATTTCCACTGTTGTCAAAGCAAGAACATCCAATGTTAGCAGCATTGACAAAGCCCTTATAAATAGAAGAGTACTGACATAGACATCCCCTAAATGCTGCTGAAGATGTTACCTAGCCTGGTAATGAAACTTTTGGAAACCAACTCATAAGCTTGGAGAATGAACCTTCACACACAATCTATTTCGTTAATGTTTAAGACAGGATGGGCAACTGAATCTGGTCATCTCCCTTCTCCTGATGGGTCAGATAATATCAGAGAGGTGGGGAAGCAGAGACAGAAACCCTGCCTCCTGACATTTGTTTTTGTCGTGATTCCATGCCAGCCTGTGTTCCCAACAGCTGAGTCTGGGGAATCTGAGGAGGAGGTGGAGGAGGCATTTGAAGGGCCATCAGCGTCAGAGGGAGGCTCTGATGAATTACAAGACTCACAGTTTGATGAAGAGCCTGGGCCCTCCAGTTGTGTTCCTGATGAAGCTCAGCTGTGTGGGGAGAATGAGTCAGACTTGGAGGACTCACACCTGATGGACATGATGATTGATGCTCGTAGACGCCAGCAATTAGCGAGAGCCGATCAGCAGCAGTCAATACGACAACTCCAGGGGAAGAGGAGAAGGCACTGAGAGGCAATGCCTTGGGACTGCTGTATAAAAAGGGAAGGTGTGGGCGGTGCTGGCTGCTGAAGGCAACCGTTGCAAAGCACTTCATGGGATCATGTTCTGTTAGTATTGCCGGTGACTACTTTTCTGTTTGCATCGTGTTTCGTGTGGACAATTTCCTCCATTTGGATTGTGTTTTGCTGCTTTTGTTTCTGGACTATTTGGCAGGTTGGTTACCCATATTAAAAGGGGTTTGTTTTGTTTTGAGTCTCCAGCCTATTTTCTCAACAGGGGTTTGGTCCTTGTGCCTTTAACAAGGATGGCTATAGGCTGGGATAGAACAGTTTTTTCTGAATGAGAAGCCATCACATCACATTTCCAGATGGAAATTCATTAACACTCTTTTTTCCCTATTTTTTTTCCCTATTAAGGGCAAAGACACCTCTGGGCAAAGCAGAGATGAGGTGGCCAAAACTCTGCAGAAATGCCATCAAGACTGGTTTTAATTGAATTCAACTGCATTCTTCTTTTCCCATTTGTAGGAAAAGGACAAGCGTGGACTTAGAGGGCAGGTAGAATTTTAGAGCAGAGGTTCTTGAGGGTTGGAACAG
Organism: Bothrops alternatus; assembly: GCA_034064705.1. Lineage (NCBI taxonomy): Eukaryota > Metazoa > Chordata > Lepidosauria > Squamata > Viperidae > Bothrops > Bothrops alternatus. The sequence continues at coordinate 13,305,117 of JARGCV010000104.1, forward strand.
GACAGATATGAGCAAGGTATTTCCTCTCTTTTTCTTAAGATCTCCTTTAAGTTTAGATTTCCATTCAAATAAGCAATGCAAATTTTTCCATAACTTATTTCTTCTTGAATCTCATGACCAGTGTCATTTAAAAAAGTATAATGCAATTGATAATACTTTTATGCTTTGTTTACCTTAAAATTCTAAGGATGATTCTTTAGACCAGTGGTTCTCAACCTTTTTAATGCCGTGACCCCCAACTGGTCGTAAGTCGAGGACTTCCCAACCAGTCATAAGTCGGGGACTTTCCCTGCCCGGGAGCACCGTGCATGCATGGTGCCGCACCCTGCACTGGCCAAGGCGTAGCTGGCAAGGGCAGCGATGGTGCAGGGCAACCACCGGCTGGGCCACCAGCTGGTCCAGCCCAAGGGAGGTAAGGCACCCGCCGGGCCCCACACGTGCCAGCAACCCTCTCTGCGCCCGCTGGCCTCCCACCTCCGGCCCTCTTTTACTTATATTTTTAGTAGTTGTTCAGTAGGGAGGGGTGGAAACTTCCAGACAGCTCGCCTTCGCTGCAGACAACTTGCAGCACCGTTTGCAGACTGGGACTTTTGGTGGGCTCAGCAGGGCAGAGACAGCCTGGACAATTCCTATTGGCTTTTGAAAGCCAATAGAATTAGACTCTATTCAAGAGAGTCTATTAGAATAAGAGGGAGTAGCACAGCTAAGGAAAAGGGGGAAAAATGGCGGACTGCGTTGTTTGGTGACCCCCATGAAATGGTCGTTCGACCCCAAATGGGGTCGCGACCCACAGGTTGAGAACCGCTGCTTTAGACCATTTCATCTCTTCAAAACTTTGTAATTTGCTAAGATTTGCCTCTTTGCTAGCATGTTGTTCTCTTTCTCCTCCTATTATTGGCAAGAAGGAATGAGTCTATTCCTGAGAATAATTGAATTGGGACTGATGTGGTAATTAAGGTTACAATCATACTTAACTGATAAAAAGACTGAGAAAGCTTGCTTTCTAACCCTTTTATTGACAGTGACATTAAGAAGTCACTGTTTGTATTTTCTGAGTAATGGAGCAATATGTATGTTGCATTTTTCTCTATATGAGAGTCCTAATCAGGGCAAATGCTTATATGCTGCATTTCTGTGCACCTATAGCAGGGGTGTCAAACTCAATTTCATTGAGGGCCACATAAGCATTGTGATTGCCCTCAGGGGGATGGGTGGGCATGGCTGGGATGGGTGTGGCCTACTGGGTGGGTGTGGCCAGCTTGACATCACTCACTTCAGGGGTGCCTAGGCAGGACTGGGGCAGATCTGAGGAGGATGGGACTGGGGCGAGTGCTGGGACATGGTCCCTCCCACCCTCCATACCTTCCTCTGTTCCTTCCTTCCTTCCTCCCTCCCTCCTTTTTTCCCTCCCTCCCACTCTCCCTTTCTTTCTCTCACCCTCCGTTCCTTTTTCCCTGTTCCTTCCTATCTTCCTTCCTTCCTCCCTCCCTCCCTTTGGAGAGGGAGAGAGAATAAAAAGCCTTTTTGCCACTTCCTACCTCGCTCTCCCTCCTTTTGGCTTGTCTGGAAAAGAGAAAATAAAATCTTTTTCCCCATTCAATCTCCTCTTCCCCTTTAAAAATCCCTCCCCAACAGCCCCGCCCTGCTGCCAGCCACCCCGGAGGCCACCGGAGCTCCCGACCTCTCTGCCAAATCCACAGAGCTCTGGCAAAGTCTCCCAGCCAGCGCCGATCCCCCCCAATTCCCCTCTCCACTACACTTCCTTCCTTCCTTCTTATCTCTTTCCTTCCTTCATGCTCAGGAAGGTATGATGGGAGGGGGAGAGATTGCCACCACTGCCATGTTGCTGTGAATCTTGCTATCCTGGTGGGGAGGATCTGTGCTGGTGAAAGGGATGCCTCGTGGCTTTGAGGCTGAGGTGCTGGTGGGGGGGGGTTGGCGCTGATCTACAACCTGGTTGCATCCAACAAAGCGAGAATGTGCTCAGCCTAAAATCCACTGGAACCAGCAAGGAGCTGCCTCGCCACCTCTCCCCCGCCCCCCGGGTGTGCGCACAGGAGACGCCAGTGCCGGCATCCTGGGTGAAGTCAGCCTGTGGGACAAGACAGCCAGCAGGAATGCAGGGCTCTGCTTGCATGTGCATCCCAAAACCAGGACAGGGCTGCCCTGTGGATTTAATGCTGAGTGCGTTCTGGCTTTGATGGACACAACCAGGTTGTAGATCAGTGCCTGGTTGGCCTGGCCCGGGCCAAGGTGCAGCGGGCCGGTCCTTCGCCCTTTTCAGAGCAGGTCCCCAGGCCAGACAGAACCATATAGCGGGCCGCATCTGGCCCTCGGGCCTTGTGTTTGACATGTCTGACCTATAGTATCAACCCCGGGAAAGGTGGAGCATGAGAAAAAAGACTTAAAATAACTTTTCCGTGATTCTGTATGATGTAAGGGGGACAGAAAGAAACTCTGCCCAGCTTTCAAAGTTCTGCATTATACCCTACAACAGTAGAGTTTCAGTAGTCCTGTAGCATCTATTTCCTGACCAGGCCTACTTTAAAATGCTGTGTTTAATCAGCACAGTTATATATTAAAAGATGATTAGGGGGCTGGAGGCTAAAATATATGAAGAACAGTTGCTGGCATTGGGTATGTCTAGTTTAATGAAGAGAAGGACGAGGGGGGACATGATAGCAGTGTTCCAATATCTCAGGGGCTGCCACAAAGAAGAGGGAGTCGGTCTATTCTCCAAAGCATCAAAAGGCAGGCCAAGAACCAATGGATGGAAACTAATTAAGGAGAGAAGCAGCCTAAAACTAAAGTCTCCTGCTTGTGCAGACGTTGGACTAAAAGATCTCCAAGGTTCCTTCCAACTCTTTTACTCTGTTCTGTTATATACTCTCCACTCTGGGTCATGTGATCCAGAAGGGAGGAAAGCTTAAAACCAAGGAGTTAGCAGCTTCTGAGCCACTGCCCAGTTGCCTCTCCTATAAGCTTGCTTTGCAGACTTTTTTGTTCTTTGCAACTTCTAACTGAATCCGGACCAATTAAGAATCAACTTTTCCTTTTGCTGGCTTCTCACAACACCAAATTTGTTTTTGTTCTGTTTCGTTCCAAGGGGATTATATACCGGTAAGAGAATCCCAAGCTCTTTGGATTTATTTCTTTCCGGTATTAGTTCAGTTATAAAGAATGTAAAAGACCCTTGTTAGACAGTAAAGTGTCTTTTCATTCTGAAGCAAACTGCTAGTTTCAGTCATACCCACCAATCCCTAATATAGGGATGAGCACTATTTAGATGGGTGCAGGAAACTTTTGGGGCAAGGAAGAGTGGGTGAGATGATAAAGCATAGCAGCATAAGTGCTTTTTATCCCCCCCCTGAATTTTATTTATTATAGTTATATATTTAGTCAAGATTAACTTTAAGCAGCATATAGTTTTAGAGGCAGTTTGTTTGTTTCTCTTAAAGGTTAAGCCTATTTCTGAGACTTATGTTATTACATTCACACATTTCTTCAGGAAATTGTTTTGTTCATTTTCAGCAACGGTAGTTACACAGAGCACCTTGGGGAAGAAGAAGAAGAAGGAGAAAGAGAAGAAGAGCAAGATTATTTGCCCATCCCTAAGTTATAAGATAGGCCTTATAAGATTTCCAGACAGAAATGTACCCAACCCTGCTGTAGGTGGAGGAGAGCAAAGGCAACAGAACTGAAAATTTGGCAATTACATCTTGAGCTCTCTACTTCTAATTCTTCTCTGTTCTATAATATTTATGAACTGTGTCTTTTGTGTACAGTTGGGATTCCTCTGGAATTTAACTTTTAATTTAACATTCTGTTGCCTGGAGCACCTCTCCCCCTACTACTTTACTTTAAAAATACTTTCAGGATCTCTGTGAATTGACAGCATTTTTTTAATCAACAAAAATAACTCAACTGAGTTCAATTTTCCACATGTAGATCCTTTGGAGTTTTGTTTCTTCAAAGCCTGAAAAACTGTAAGAGAGGTGAGGTGGGGATAATTTGTGCAATCTGGTAAGAATTTTAGTTAAGTAATAACCAATATTCAACTATTTAAAGCCTTGTTTAGAAAGTGATAGATATAAACATTTCAAAATAACTCATTAAGAGAGAACCTTGCTGCATTGTGCATCTACAATGCACTTTGAGAAAGCTGCTTTCTATTTAGCCACTTCCACAAAATGCAGATGGTTACTTAAGGTGGTGCTGGTGAAGGGGGGGGATGTATTTGCTGATGATCTGCGGAATGAGAATAAGGCTGTATGGCAGATGGCTTCCAGATATTATTCTGAAATATCTTATCCTGACAAATAACCACAGTATGTATAATTAGCACTCTGCAGATGGCATGCTGAATGATTCGCTTCCATCTTAACACACTTCTTTTCTTCACTAGTAAAAAACGCTATTTTTAAAAGATAAGTTTTAAAATGCAGCCAGGAGCAATTCCAATAAGGAAGAGTCTACTTTATGTCTAGTTGCAATCCAGTAGAGGATTAAAAGGTTTGGGGGCTGGAGCTCATAATAGAGAAAGAATAAAATAGGAAATAGCACAAAGCAAATGAGAAGTTTAGGAGGAGAATACAGCAGAAACTAGAAGTTTACGAAAAGTTGGCAGGTAAAGAATATTTTCTGTCCTCTAATATCAATTTGTTATATGCATTAACCTTAGGATGAGATCCTTTAAATATGAAGTATTTAATTATGAAAGTAAAGTCCTTAAGGAAATCTGTTCTAGTGTTACAATTTTTTCAGTGCCAAGCCAGTACAATTTCATTTTCCTCTGCTTGATTCATAGTTTTATGGTGTATTTTACTGTTTGAATTTCTTGTACTTTTATATTGCATTTAACTTAATCAGATGGTGATGTTTTGCCCTTGTCTGTGTTTGAATTATGATCAATGTAGAAATTAAAACAGATGAATGAATAAATAAATATTGCCAGCACATCTTGTATTGGCAAATTTCTCATCCTTGAATGTGTCAAATGCCTTTTTAAAACCATCTAGGCTGGAAGTAATTCCTTTTCTGCAGTTTGTGTTTTCAGATTTGGATCCCTTCCCCTCCCCCCTTTTGCTTTTGTCTGTCCTCTGTCAATCATAATTGGAGCATCTTAGCCTTAAAAGAGATAGAAAAATATTCTTCTGTCATTCCCCCCCCCCACATACTGCAACAACAACTTTTACCCTGTCTTCTATTAGCTCTTCCCCCCTCAGATTTAATCCTTGTATCTTTTTCAATAGTGGTAGTATTTAAGAGCCCAATAATGTTTGTTTCTCAACTGTGTTTTTCAATTATTCCATAACCTCCTTGAGCTGAAGCAAAAGGAATTACATACATACAATATTCCAAATATAACTTTCTGATTTGGTTAGACACAGAGAAGTTTGTTTACTCTTGAAGATTGTGAATGCAATTGTACAAGAGTGCTTTGGAAAGCATTTTAGTATATGCAAAGCATCCCCATGAAGTGTTACTGCAATTACATCATCTGGACATCTTGCTGAAGTTGTTTTGCAGGGTTTCCTTATCATCTGCATGTGTGTGCATACCCACCAATAAGCATACACTTCTGCTTGGATTGTTAGTGGTGTGAAGCATCTGTGCATGCATACAGTGATGCAGACAACTGAGGAAAGACCAAAGTCGCCATGCCAAACTTTCTGGAGGACTTGACTACTTCAAGAAAGGGTGCTTCACATGCACTAATATCTTCTGTGAAATACCTTCTTGGATTGCATTACACAACTCTATTATGCAAAAGAGAAGTAGCTGGCACCTGGTTTTTAAAAGACTTGTAAAAGTCTGTTTAAAAGTTGTTCAATTGTGAGATGGCAGCATATAAATTTAATAAATAAATACCAGTTCTAATCCCCTTTATCTAGGATCACTGCATTTTATTCTAATATAAAGTGAATTCAAGGAACTGGTGATAAATATTAATAAAATTGATACAGTGTATATAATGTATGCATGACCAGTCCTTTTAGAGCAGGCATGTCAAACTCGCAACATCACGTGATGTTGCGCGACGTATTAGAGCTTTTTCGCCATTGCCGGCAATGGGGTGGGCGCGGCTCCGGTATGATGAAACCGGCCCATGGGCCAGCAGTTTGACACCCCTGTTTTAGAGGATATGGTCATGACATCTGGTTACAGTGGCTGCTAGTTATTTTGAGGCTGGGCCAAGGGACACGGCTCCCTGACTCATGGATGTGCTCCATGAGGTGCCTCAACTTGTAAAAATGGCCTTTTCCAGATCAAATCCTATAGAACAGGGTTTTATAATAATCCATGATATCAACAAGACAGGCAAAGTACTTTCCAGGAGAGGCAGTTCTTTTCAGCTATTTATCACCAACTGAGTAGATCTTTATAATAATAAGTAATGTACATTGATGTGTGAATCAAACCTTGCCTTTTTAAAAATGCTTTTCTATTTCCTATTTGGAAAAATATGAAGCTCTTCTATACACACCAGATGGTAGCAGCTTGTGAAGTTAAATTTATTTACATATACAAATTGTCAATTGCAGTAACTTTAGATGGTAGGTTGTAGAAGAAAAAATCAAAAGATTTAGAGATATTAATCTAAAGTGTGCAAATAAAAAGGTAAACACAATAAATGAGTTGAAGCTGATTACATAATAATTTAACTATGGAATATGTTTTGATTTCCCATTTCAGGTTCAGGTTCCTCAACAAAATACTTTTTTTACAGTGTTACTTGTTTTAAAAAAAACATGCCTTTTAAAATGAATCAATTGACTGGCAGGTTGTGAAATTCGGTTTGTACAGTGAAAGAATCCTTACTACCTTCTTATATAGGGATCAAGAGGCTTCTACCAAGGCCCTCCATCTCAGCATGGTAGCAATCAGGTGGGCATGAGGAGGGCTGGGGAAGACAACTGACACAATATTCTGCTCTGTTGTAATAAGATAGAGCATAGAACATAGATAGATACGGTTGGAAGGAACCTTGGAGATCTTCTAGTTCAACCTCCTGCCTGTGGCAGGAGATCTTATATTATTCTGGACAAATGGCTGTCCAGTATGTTCTTGAAAACTTCCAGTGATAGAACACCCACAACTTCTGGAGGCAAGCTGTTCCACTGATTAATTGTTTTTCACTGTCAGGAAATTTCTCCTTAGTTGTAGACTGGATCTCTCTTTATCATCTTCCACCCATTATGACTTGTCTGTCCTCAGGTGCTGTGGAGAATACGTTGATTTGCACTTGTTTATGACAGGTCCTTGACTACCAGAAGATTGCTATAATATCACTCTTAGTCCTTTTCTTTGTTAGAATACCCAATTCGTTCATCATATAGTTTAGCCTCCAGACCCATTATCATCTTTGTTGCTCTTCTTTGCACTTTTTTTTAAGGTCTCAACATATTTTTTGTATTATGGTGACCAGAATCGGATGCAGTATTTCAAATGTGGTCTCAGAAATGCAGTATATACCATAGCAGTACTGTCACTTTATGTGATCTTGAAACTATCCATCTGTTGATGCAACTTAGGACTGCATTAGTTTTTTGGGCAGCTGTAGCACACTGCTAGTTGATACTTCAGAGGTGGTCTACTAGGATACCTAGATCTCTCTCAGTGTTGCTACTATTGAACCTGATACCACTTATTCTATATTTGTGTATTTAGTTTTTTGTGCCTAAGTGTAGAATCTTACTTTTCTCACAACTTTGTTGGATAGGGTCCAGTTATAGTCTGTCAAGTCCTTCTGAATCTTGAGTCAATCTTATAAGATGTTAGTTAATCATCCCAGCTTGGTTTCATCTTAAACTTTTATGAGTTCCCCTTCTATTGCCTCTTCTAGATCATTTATGAATATGTTGAAGAGTATTAGGACAGAATATTTAGATACCCCACTGCATTCTTTCCATGTAGATAAAGTTCCAGTGTAGATGTAAAACCTTCAAGACCACTCCCATTAACACTGACAGGGCAAGCCACTAGATATAGTTCCATTGAGGACTACCACTGAATGCAGTTGGTCAGCCAGTTGCGAATTCATCTGGTGGTGGTATTGTCTACCCCACATTGCTCTATCTTACCAAGAAGAAGGCTGGAGTCCACTTTGTCAAATACCTTACTGAAATCTAAGTAAACTATGTCCATAGAGTTTCCTTATCCACTAATTTAGTCATTTTGTCAAAGAAGGCTAAGAGCATTTTATTCTGCATTATTTACCCAACTATGGGAATATAGCTAAGGATTTGGAGTAGTATGCAGATAGCAGTCACACAGATTTCTGCCTAGGTGCAATTATTCATTTTGGTAAAATGATAATAATTAGTATTTCCTATGTACTTTGAGTCACAGAAGGTTGCAGCACTTAGCCAAGCTTGACATCTGGGAAGAAAGCAATGTCAAACTATTTTCATATTGTTGCCAATTGTACTGGTTAATGATCACAATAAAATTAAGTAAGTAAATATTGTTGCCAAGAAACTATAAGGATGTGTCCATGCCAATCATGTATTTGACAGAGACTTCATTTATGAAGTATGTACATCAAAGGCACATTAAAGAAGTGTAACTTCAAATAGAAATAAATATGTATCTCTATCTTTTTCCATCTGCTTTGATTGCTTCTGGGATTATAAAGTTTTCTCTCTAGTTCCCCCTAAACTTTGGCTGAGTTGCCCAACATGCTAAACCTAGGACAAGAAAACACAACTGTGATTAAACAAATAAGTTTATTATAGCTGAAGCTGATAGCCTCATTCATAGAATATGCTATGCTCACATTGCACAACAACAATGGAGTTAGCCAGCTTTGAAAGAACTGTCCATCATTTTATGGCAAGAATGAATTTGGGCAGAAGCAATAATTAAATGAAGTTGTCTGCAGCTTGCTAATGATAACTCAGAATTGTCTCAGAAGTGATAGAAAATTTGAGTATTTCTGCAAGCCAGTTTTTTTCCTGCCTAAACAAGTGCAACAATAATATAACAAGAACTTTGTGACTTGAAACAGAAGTAGTTCTTTTTAATATAGATATAGATATATACACATTCCTTTAGATGGCCTGGAACATTACTGAAGCCCAGCTGAGGAGCTCATTAAATTTTATGGAGACTTACTCTAAAAGACTTTAAATTTAACAATTAAAAAGACACCAGGGAAGAAGGTAATGTTCCATTTTTGGGACATTAAACCTGTTGTTTATGTTTTACTTACTGGCTTCTCTGTGATTTCCACAATTATAGCCTAGGAACGAAAAGTTTCCTACCTTGCTGAGTGAGCAAATGATTTTTAGTGGAAAAAAAATATTTTCTGAAGAATGGATAGCATAAAAAAAAAATCAAATGAAGCACCTCTCTGTGGTTAGAGACTGCTGTCCTCTCTGTAGTCCAATCTGCTAGAACTAGAACAAAGAAGCAATGTCAAGATTCCACGATAGTGTTTGTCAACTTTGACAGTTTGAGGATGTGTGGCCTTCAATTCCCAGAATTTTCCAGCCAGCATGCTGCAGAGAAAAGTATCTTTCAGCACCCTGGACAAGGTCTTGGAACACATTGTTCCAAGTAAATAGAACTATAACAAGTCCAGCTACTGTAACCATCCAATGGATGAGGATTGGAGAAGAGAACTGAGGTTTGGAAAGGCTGAAATATTTTCAGTGACAAACAAGAAGTTAAAGAAAGTGCATTAAACCTTCAGATAGGTTTGGTGAATTTAACCCACCTCCTTTATCAAATAAAAAGAAACTCTGAAAATTACTCCATGTACTGGCATGATGTGACATTATTTCATCCTGTTCCCTCCACCCCAGACTGTGGTCTTTGGATGCAAATATTACCTATTTCTGCTTTAAAGAGACACTTCACTAGTCTGCAGGTTTTCCCCCCATTTCTCATGATATATCCTGTTTGTATTGGCAGCTACTGTAGGTCCTGCATAAAATCCAAGGATGTGAAAATGCTCATATCTCTGTTGCAAGTTGTGGACTATCTTTCTATATAATTGTTCAGGACAATTCATGTAATTGTTCAGGAAAATTGTTCAGGACAATTCATGTAATTGTCAATTCATGACAATTACAAATATGCCAATATTTATGGTGGCCAGATATATTTTGTTCTTGTGAACTGGGGTAGGTCTATCTATTCTGAAATATGGAGGCTGTGGCACTTAATGAATAAACAAAGACTTGTCTAGTTAGCAAAACAATTTTCAGAGCTAGCTCTCTCTTAAAGGAATATGAAGCAAACAATCTACAGTGTATCATAGGGGAAGGCGATAGAGAAAAATTAGTATCACATTTACCTTAGTTGAAGTAGGAATCATTTGGAATCTAATTTGGTTAACAAACTATCTTTAACTGGTACTGGTAAGAGCAAGTGAGTGTGTCCTTCTGGCTATTGTCGTAAGCACTTAACAAATTCATATCTTTGTAAGTAAGATGGCAAAGAATTTTAAAATTTAAAAATCAGATCTGGAAGAAGAAAATATGGAAAGATTTGCCAATTTAGTTAGATGTCTCTAAGTGCTGGGTTCCACAACACTGGCTTTTAATCTCTGGACATTTAGTCGTGCTTGTGGTGATGAATTAAAGTCTCATTTATTCTTTCATGGCACAATCAGTATCTTTAATAGCTTCATGGCAGACAAGTACAGTATATTACTGAAAGTAGTAAGTAACTCTAGCTAGTTTTGTGGTTTTTTTAAAAAATAAATGTGGATGAAAGCAAAATTCATGGTTCTGACTGCTCCTTTCTACTGACAGTTAGGATCCCCACTGTGCCAATAAATAAATAAATAAATAAATAAATAAATAAATAAATAAATAAATAAATAAATAAATAAATAAAATAAAAAGACAAACTTTGGTAATGAGTAAAGGTGTATCTTTTCTAATTTATGCCTATCTTGACTTTAACTTACCCTCTGATCATCTTAATGCTTTCTTTGTAGAATTCAGCAGAAATTCCAGCATCTCTTTCCTCTGTCTCCTGATTCACAGGCTTCTATTTACTGCTGTCTAGAGCAAATTCTTAGCTGATGGAGAAACATTACAGGGAAAAGGCAAAGGTAATAGAAGAGATAACTCCCCATCTCAGGTGGCAGGCAACTGTATAAAATGGAGTAATTCTCTTGGCAGGAAGGTGAACACATCAAGCAATAATCCATGACAGTATCACAGCTCTACTTGATGTTTAAAGTCACCCCCACAGCGATGGCCTATTTTTTCCCCTCTACCAATCTAAAATAGCAACCTGGAAAATAAATGGTGGCACATTATTTTCACCCACCTCATAAAAATTGATGGTGACATTTTGGTAAGAAATGCCAGAAATCACATTGTTTTCCATGAACCTTGACTAGCTAGAAAGAAAAAAATATGAAAATAACTTAATATTTGAAGGTTGTAGGCCAGGAATATAGATCTCTTTCAGATTGTTTTGATTCAGCCTGAAAATGTTTGTAGTGTTATCTCTGGGGAGATGTTTTACAGGGAGATGACTAGTATAGGCTACCTGCACGTACACACGCACACAGACACAAAACACAAGCTTGTGGATTTTTGTGTGTACCTGAATTGCCAGAAGACCTTTGAAAGGCTTCATATAATTCTCAATTTGTTCAGTGGCTCTCTGGCTGGTTGGCTGGTTAGATGACTTAATGGATGGATGGATGGATGGATGGATGGATGGATGGATGGATGGATGGATGGATGAATCATACTGCTTCCTCCTGTGGCAGGTCTTTGAAAGAATGAGAAGGATGCCCAGACACAGAAAATATGGTCAGATATATTCTCTTTTCCAATTGTTTCCTCTAATACTATTCAGCTGATTTCCCATAGAATGCTGCAGGTTAAAAGTCTCAGAGGTTTCAGTCTTCAGAAGACTGGAAGTTTTACGTTATTCATAGAAAAGCACAGACTTAGATCAACAAAAGAGGTAAAATTACCTCTTTTAATCAAGAGCCTATACCATATAGTCTGCCAAATAAAGAAAATAATTGTTATTGTCATTGATTAGATTTTTGAAGCTGCTGAAACATATAACACTTGCTGGTGTATAGAAATATAATTATAAAAATAAACATAAAATTTCTATGCTATAATAGTAACAAATATAATAAAAAAAATCCAACAACATAATTAGAGCAATATACCATAATTATTCCATGGCATGACATTATGTCAACAAACTCAAAAGACCCTGTGGAATAGCACCCCCTTAACGTATTGTCAGAAGACCAATAGAGAATCTAGCTTCCCAGGAAAGTTGTTCCTTAATTCTAGGAAGTCATCACAGAGAAACCTCAGTCAACTTTCATCTGGCTTCAGTCCCTCTGATTTCATGCTCCTTTTTATCTAAAGGTATGCACATTAAAAAATGTGGGACTTTATTTGCGTAGACACTACTACCATCTTGACACACAAAATCCATGGATACCCCTTGTTGTCACTGTTAATTGTGAGCAAGTTCCCAGCAGGCATTGTAGGAAACAGTCAGTGAAATGATCCTTGAAACCCACTGTGTACAAACAGTATTGTGAAATGCACTCACAAATCTACTCAGATTTATATGCTGCTCCAATCCAACATGATTTTTCAGAAGGTATCTAGATCCCGCTGACATAATCATTAGGACAGCAGTACTAAAAAAAAAAAGCATCTTCATTTAGAGGCATTGAAGATAAGATTCCTTCGCTGTTCTTTGTTCCAGCTATTAGATTTCAGAGCATTTCTACTTTGAGGATTCATCATAGTTGTTAATAGAAGCAGATTTACTGAATTGACCTATTCCATTTTAAAATGCTTTAATCTAGCAATCGTTTTTGTTTCCTTTTATTATCTAAGCACAAAAAAAGAGAAAGAAAAATAAACAAATCAAAAACATAATAATGGAAAAATCCACAAGGAAAAAAATACAAACATATTGGACATACATTCATGTACAAATATTTTACAGAAAAAAAATACATAAGCATTTCATATATAATGAATAGTAACTATATTCATTATAAACATCTATTGCTAATCTGTCAATAAGTGATTTGTTCCTAAATCGCTAATAACATTAACTCTGAAGACCACTGAATAGTTTGGGTTATGTTTTTTTCCCAGGACTGGAAAAGCAAGTTATAAATAAGGAAAGGAGATTTTCTTTATTTACAGATCACTTCATTTTACAATAGTAAATTTCGTAGGACAATATACTAATAAAATAATTCCTTTTGGCAGTCCTGGTTCAAATGGTCATCACTGAGTAATATCTCTCCACCAATCTGAAACATTTTCAAGACTGGGAATCCCCCCTCCAACCAATCTCTTCTACTGTTCACACTCATTGCCACATTTTTTAAAAAGGGAAAACAAAAAAATGCTTGCTCATTTTCTTATTTCTTTATTCATAAACTAACTTCCTTCCTTCCCTCCCTCCATCTCTTTCTCCGCCTTGGAGCACAACTCTGGGTGGCTCACCACAATACCAACAAAACAAAACAAAACTATTTAAAATTATTTAAAAAACAGTAAAACAAAGACAAATAACTTGGTGCCTCAGCTATCCTACTGGGTGCTTCCAAAAACCACTTACAGATTGGTTTGTTATATGTATTTTGATACCACTTTACTGTAGAAAAGAAGTGCTTTTCAACACCACATTCAAAAAGTGTGAACTGAATGAGATAAATCAGTTTCCTAAGCATATTATACGCATTTGTTTAAAAGGAAAAATCAATGGGGAAAATGAAGCAGCATCACTGCAAAGAGATGCACACATGTATTATCTTAATACATTTCCCCTCTTACATGTTCTACTGGCAGTATCTCTTAAACTAGCATCAGCCACTCACAGTTCTTGGCAATGTTGCTCAAGTCTCAGAAACATAAATGCAAATTTCTCCTATTTGTAATATTCTTTTATAATATGAGTCAATCTTATTTTGTCATGAACTTTTTAATTAAAATCTGCCACATAATTAAATTGAAATGGATCTTGTATTGATTTTGCATTTGCTTATGCTCAGATTATACATCAAAAGCTGGTAATGTGGCCACTCTTCTAACTAGATGACAAGAACAATTCTTTGACTGATTGTAAACTGTTTTTATTGTAATGCCACCCAGAGTCTGTGAGATGGGCAGTCACTGTATATAAATGTGATAAATAAAAAAATAAATCAGAGCACTGAAGTTTTGGATGTTCCCACAAAATCTGACTCCAAAACACTGAACTTTTTCGGGATGTAAATTATAGACAAAGGGGCTCTACTCAGATTGGGCCCCGACTTGCTTTGTATGCCCTACCTATAAGATTAGGCTAAAAAGGAATTGCATTATTTGTAAATTTGGCCTGCATATTGTAGAAACCTAGTTATAAACTTAACATGTTGTGTGAACTAAGTCATTAAATTAAACCATACTGTGGTTAGTTTGTTGAGGATTGGAACACCATACGAACACAGTAGTTATATTTTCCTAACCTGAGTTTAGAAATTTAGCATGTTGCATGTTAAACAGGGCTTGCTTCCGGGCATGTCTGTGCAGAATTCCAGTCATCCTGAATAGAAATTGCCTTGAAAGGAACTAAATTTTTAATATATGCCCTGCAGCATAGACAGAGCTGCTATCAGTTCTAAAGACTCTCCCTTTAGCCTCACTGCAACCTTGTGAAATATGTGAAGAACTACTATACACTGACACTACACCACCCAGAGAACTTAATGGCTGAGTGGTCATTTGAATCCAGTTCTTTCTGGTCTTATTGGATGCTGACTTCGTCCCTGACTCTAACTTTGTTGCTGATATTTTAAAAATAGGATGAAGGGTTAAGAAAAACCAACAACTCTAGTCTTTTGCCTGTGGGATTAGTCTGCATGCTTGCCTTAAGATTTTTTTAAAAAAATTTTTAATGGCCAAACTATATGCTTAGTTTGAATTGAATGAGTGAACCATTTGCTTCCACTGCAGTAATCTTTTGGATCCCCTGGGCAAACTGGTAATGAAACAGGAGTGAGGTAAACCTGCCCTTGTGCTTTCTTTTTTCACTGTGTAACCATCTGCATTCTTGCCGGGAACTGTCCATAGTTTGATTAGTCTCTGTCTTATAATGCGTTTGTTAGAAAATAACAAGCTATTCTAGTATGAGCCCAAAGAGAAAATGTACCAAACAGTTACAGTTATATTCTTTTCTTAGGGCAAAACTAAAAAAGATTTAAGGACAATTTAATATTTCTGACTTACGGTAGTTTTAGCAGTTTCTCTCTCCTGGGAAAGGGACTATTATCTTTAAATTCTGAAATGCATTGAAGGGTCTTTATATCTGAGCCCTTCATACAGTGAAATGGCCACTGTGAATGGCCTCCTGCTTTGACATATGGATGGTGGACAGCAGCAGTAACATATTCTGAGCAGTTCTGTGATGGTCATTTTAATTTCCTATCATGCTGTCAAAATGAAACTGTTTTGTGGCATTGTGGGTAATTGAAATTATAGCACTTGGCCACTTTGATAATGTTTCTTTTTATTGCTTTGTTCGTTTGACCAACCCTGTATGGCATTCTAGTCATAATCAAATTTCCCTTGAGTTGAGTTTGCTTCCCGGTGATATAGTAGATCTGGAATGCAAAAATCTGAGCAATATTAATTGGGAGCAGATTCCTTTTTTGCTGCTCTCTATGGCTGTCTGGATTTTTGCAACTAGATCTAGAAGCCTATTTTTTTGGCAACAATATGGTAGAAATTTGCCACTGTCGTCTTCTGGGAAGTTTTTTCTCTTTTTTAACAACCCAACAGAAGAAATTACGTAGAAGAATTGTTTGTCGGTGAGCATCATAACTCTTCAAATAAAGATTTGAAATGATGGGAGAAACTGTCAAAAAGAAAAGATCAAGTATGAAAATAGGATAGATCTAGTCTGGAGCTCTGAGGAACAACATTCAGGGAAGGGGTAAAAATACAGTTGGTGCAACATGCTGCCAACTCTTTCATTTTAAGCTCCCCTTCTTTCTCCCTCCTGGTCACATGACCCTCAGCAGAGCAGAGCAGAGGCAGTCTGCTTTGCACTTTTCAGTGCAAAGAAAATTGCAAATATTTCTTTTAGTCACCACTATAGCCATTCCTGATAAGGGCATTTGAAAGAATTCCAGAATTTATACTCTGCTTGCTTTCCTTAATTTGCTCAAATTTAGTCTATAGATCTGGGATTTTCTGAGGGCATTTTTTACATGTACTAACCAGGTCTGACCCTGCTTAGCCTTTCTGAGATAAACCAAGGTCATCTAGATATTATCTTCTTTATCTGGTTGTTATAGGACTGCTATATACCAGTATCCTGGGGTAAGTGGTAGTTTTGCACTTTGGTGGGATGTCAAAGTCCACCAGATGCCCGAGTGTATTATGAACTTCTACTTTCCTGGCCTTTCTAAACTCTGGCTATTTTTTAGCCAACTATTAAGAAATATCAGCCTCCCAGAAATGGTATTCCCTGCATAATTTTTACTGAGTCATTTAGATTGCTTTTTGTCTAAGTCACTCTCCTTAGGGACTGATGGTTCCCACCATTGGCTTCCATATGAATTTCCACCAGAGAGAATACCCATTAAATAACTTTGTGTGGGGCTACTTTTTCTCTGCTCTAGTATACACCTATACAATTCCTGGTATACGTAGTTTCAAACAGAAAGTTTTCTATGAGTCTAAAGAAATATTTGCAAGAATATCTTCTCCAACCTAGGATCCTCTTAATATATTACACTATAATTACCACCACCTTCTGTGTCACGAAGAATGGGAGTTATAGCCCAAAATGTTTAAAGGCGATGGAGATCATTGATATAAGAACGGGACTTAAGGATGCCCAGATACTTCATTCCACATATGTTGACTGTTGTCCATGTCCTTTGTCTAATGGACATTAGGAGATAGAACAAGTCCATTTACACTGAGGGACCCAGTTGGTAAAAGACACTTCCAAAAACAGCAATTGTTTGGTTGTGCTTGGCCATTTTCATTCCAAAGAGGTGCAGCCTTGCCAGAATTCTAGTGTGTAATTGCATTTAGAAGTCAAACCTGGTTGTAAGAAGCCAGGTTTGGCTAAATTGTGAAAGGAAGTATTGGAAAAAAGAATAGCCATTCACTCTTGTCACTCTCCTTCCCTTGAATAAATTTGTTGAAATATAATAAATAACAGTAATAGTAATAACTGTAATAGTAATAATAACAGTAATAGTAGTAGCTCTCTCAATACAAAAAAATATCAAGAAGACATTCTTTTACTCCCACACCCAGCCATCATGGTTTCAGTTCAAATGAGAGCAAGAAAATATTTTATTTCCTGAGCAAATGGAATATATATTTCAACTAACTTTGCTAGAAACCTATATGCTTCTTGCTCAATTCCAATCTGTTTTTGAATTGTCTCAGCAGTTCAGGAGACTTTCCTATCCCCATGGGAAGGTCATTTTCTAAACTGTCATCTTTAAGCATTCTTGTGATCACAGCCTGCTAGAGCTGAAAAGGAGTTTGGCAATACGCAAATCTGCAATGATTTGACAGTTAGTGTCTTCTCTTGCAAATAGGGCACCTGAGCACAAATTCTTTTACATCATATCAATTATGAAGGACATCTGTGCATATTCCTTACCACATTTTACTTTAAAATATATTGAACCAATGACAAGGAGTGGATAGGATCATACTTTCATCAACAGGCTTTCAAGATTCTGCTATTATATATTACTATAATAAAGCAGCATTTCTGTAATTGCTACATTGTCTCTTGAACTGTCTTGTCTTGAAGGGCTAATATCAGTCTTGAAAAACCTCTCCAGGTTTCTCTCTTGTCTCTCTTATTTTAACAAAATTAAGACAGCATTATTCTTAGTTTCCTTCTTACACTTCTTTCAACTTTTGTATTATGTAATCACTTCTCCAAGCCTCTACTTAATAGTTCATTCATATTAAGATAATCTCTCCATCACTGGAGGTCTTCAAGAATACTGGACAGCTATTTTATTCCAGGATGCTATAAGGTCTCCTGCCATGGGCAGAAGTTGGACTAGAAGACCTTTAAGGTCATTTTCAGCCCTGTGATTCAAGGATAAATTCTTTTATAGCTGCTGAGAGACTAAGAGGATCAATTTGGATGTATCAACCCCATCCCAGTCCCACAAAACCATTCATAAGTGTGATCAATGTTATTGCAGTTCTATAACCAAGCTTAAATATTCAATTTCCTTCAGGGACTTCTAGAGCTGCAAGCCAACCACTTTCAACAACCTCCTTTAAAAAGAGAAGTTTGGAGACCAAATGAAAATTGTGCCAATATGCTGGATCCAGTGATGGCTTTGTGAAGAGAGGGGCACACACTGCCCCTTTTAGAGCTAGGGAAACCAGCCCCTCCTTCAAAGAAACAGTGAATCTAAGACACAGGTGGTTGAATAATCTGGAGGACACTGTTCACTTCAGCAGGACTAACAGGCTCATCTGTTTCCAGGTAACTAAGCTAGATCATGCCTCAGTGAACTTCATAGAACCTGAACAGCTGGACCCTGAGTGATTTTATCTGACAGTTGCCTAGATTAATTCTCATAACAACTCTGTAAATGTTTCCCCAGTTCCTCCTTACCCAGGAGGGATTGGTCACTTTTAACATGGTCTCTAGCTAGCTCTTAATGGATGTGAAAACAGAAAAATATTTACTTTTTGCTGCCCTTACCACTAGAAAGTAATCATTAAGACTTTTACCCATGCTCACATGGGTTTAGTCTTAGTTTTTCTCCAGGCATCTCTTATGCTTTTTCATCACCTAGAATTCCATGAGAGTTATGCAAAAGGGAAAGAGCAAGAAAAATGGTTACTGTGCAGCATGATTAATCCTATGGCAGCTTCAGGACAAAGGTCAGTTATCCCTTCATCCTTTAGTTCAGCTCCTGCTGAACTCCTCCTTCTTGTCATTCCTGAGTATCTGTGTCCTTTGACACACCAAGACTGGATCTCCTGTGATCACCTACAACCTTACTCCACAGTTCTTTCACAGTCAATTTGGAATGACCACCTAGCCACCATTGCTATTGCTTCTACATGGACAAAGAACAAGACTGCTGCTGACATCACTTTGCTTAACCAACTCCTCTGTTTGTAGTTCAGGGCTGAACTGTGGAGTCCTTGGTACTTTATGAGCTTGGTTGAAGGCTTGCAGATATTTGGGCCAGACATCTTCAATAGTAGAAGGGAATTTATATACTCTGCAAATAAACAGAGAGCAAACACTGTTCCTTTTTACCATTGAAAATATTCTGGTAACAACTGGTTATTCTTGTTACGAAACAGCCAACGACCAAGTTCAGAGAATGCCAAGTACTCCACAAAGGTAAATATGTTGGTGCGACTCCATACCCCCCCTGAGATAGCTTTGTAATTTGCTTAATCTACAACTGGACTGTTGCATTGCATCATTTTTTTTCTATTGTGTTGCATTTACAGTAGCTTACCAAAGTAAGAGTCAGACAAATTAATTTCCTACAAAAATAGTTATGATAGGGCTATACAGCAGGCAGAAAAAGAAAGGAAAATAAGGGAAACTGTTATTACTGTTTTATAGTTGCCTGTCAGTATCGATCATTAACTAGAAGAATGACTTCCATTTCCTTTACTCACCTTGGATTAAGTAATACTCCCATAACACATTTTTCTCTGGCAAAACAATCTAAATTACATGAGATTGTGCTCAAAATTTAAAATATTCAACTGATAAAGCAGTTGTATATCAAAAACATCATATTGTGCAAAATGAATAGAATAGGATGTGCAAAATTCCACCTGAAAACTTGCTGGCTTTTTTAGCTAATAGATTAAAAAAAAATTAAGGGAATTCAAGTGAAAAGCTTGAGTTCATGAGGTACACAGGAAACCAAATTATATATACAGATCCATTTTCAGGGCTATTGTGTCTGGAATCCAACTAAGGTTAGATATTTATTTTGTTTTCCACTTTTATTACTTTTGCAAATAACTCAAGGTGGCAAACATATCCAATACATTTTTCCTTCTATTTTCCCCACAACAGCAACCCTGTGAGGTGGATTGGGCTGAGAGAGAGTGGCTGGCCCAGGATCACCCATGGCTATCATGGTTAAGGTGGAATTTAAATTCATGGTCTCCTGCTTTCTAGTCTGGTTCCTTAAGTACTATACCAAACTGGTTCTTCTTGTTGCCCCTTTAGAAAGAAGGTGTGTGGTATAGAAATTGTAGTGTTGCCCTCTCAGTGGCCGCCAAAGCCCAGGCCCTCCCAGCCCTGGTCCCCTCCGTCGTGCTCTGCAGCTGTGCTTTCAAGGTGTTAGTGAAGTGTCTTTTCTAGTAGAAGCTCACACAAAGTAAGGAGATGGCAGACTGTCATCATCAAAGGGCGGGGGTTTCAGGAACAAAGATGACCAGCCCCTAGCCCCGATAGTCAATGTGTGATGGTGTTTAACAGCCCTAGGCAGTCTTAGCAGCAATAGTCAATTGTTTCACAGCGACCGTTTAGAAACAAGTAGGGTGGGGAAAACCCCGGCTCTAGGCAGGGATAGGAACACGAACGAAGGTAGTCAGCATTCTGCAGTAACAGCTCACCCCACAAGGGCAACTCCCCACAATGTCTGTAACTTGCACAAGTAACAATATTCAAAGTTTGGATGGCCGCTAGTCTCCAAAGCAGTAACGACCAGCCTCTCCTTCTCTTCTGTCGTTGCTTGCAGTCTCAGGTCTCATCAGTGTCCCCTTTCCTTTATTGTTAAAATCTGAATTTAGTAACCCCAGCAACTTTTTCTCTCCTCACTCTCTCTCTTGCCTCTGCTCAGGATATCCCCCCTGCAAAAGAAAGCAGTAAAATTCCACCTTCTCACTCTCTCTCACTCTCTCCTTGCCTCTCCTTCACAGAAAGGTTCAGCTAAAACCTCAAATCCCTCTTCGACTTTACCTGGTTTCTCTCTGACAACAGCCACAGGAACCACCCCACCCCCTTTCTTTCCTCCTTTTTCTTTCCTTTCCTCCGATCCATGCCCATCACACCCTCTCCCTGGGCAGGCTCCTGCAAATCCTTTCAGCCAGCCCCGCTACAAAATGAAAAACATAAAAAAATAGGACAGAAATTTGAAATTTTAGTTTTGAATAAAAATACATATATCGTTCATGAAATTTAAGCAAGAGGACTATAGTTCCAAATGAGAAAACTTTAATTTTTGTGACCTATATAAATTAATAAGGACACAAAATCTAATTTAAAACTTATAATTTTGCTTAAGTCTTATGTTGACACACGAAGTTCTGTGGGATAATAAATATGTTTTTGTTAATTTGAATTTTTTGAGTATAGTGTACATGTTATGGAAAAGAAACAAAAAAAGAAAGAGGGTAGAGGTAAAGATAGAGGTAGGATTAGTGGTGAGATGGATGGATGGATGGATGGATGGATGGATGGATGGATGAATGGATAGATAGATAGATAGATAGATAGATAGATAGATAGAATGGAAAGGGAGAAGAGAAAGGTAGAAGGGAAGGGAAGAATGAGGTGAGAGTCTCTGCCACTAACTGACAAGATGGACCCTGAGGAGAACATTCAGACTAAAACCTGGAAAATCATCAGTAGCTAAAGCAGTGGACACCAAGTATTTGGCCCATTTTTTTTTTAAAAATGTTTTGGAGGATAGGATAAAAAAAAAATACAAAACAATTGGAATGGTTAATGGGAGAGATTTTTTTTTCATGCCCAAGAAAGCCTAGCAAGTCTTGCATGCTTTTACTAAGTAGTTTATATATAAATAAAGTAATGCACATTATTGTTTAAAAATCTTCACCTCTTCAACTATGGCAGAAGAAAGAACAATAAAGTATTTCTCCCCCAAACATAGTGTTACCTAATGTTTTATTAATCCAATCTTCTCTGAAAAGAGATATATTTCTATCAGGCAATTCTGATGAACATGATGAAGAAGTAGGGCTCTAAGTGTAAGTTTGAGAAAAATATGGCAAGGAATTACCTATTGTCCATTTGTGAGTTCAAATCTTCAGAGGTTTGAATTCAATTCCCTAAATGATTTTTTCAGAAGTTGTGATTCTATTATCTTTCCCAGAACTTTATACTAATATTTTTTGCTTAACCTTCTGAACATTCCTACACATATATAAATCCTTTGTCTTGAATTCTAGACCAGGGACTTTGACCATTTTCTTACCTATTGCCTTTCCTAAAAGAGTTATGAGCTGGTTTCTGATGCCTAAATTAATGTATTTCTATCATTTGTGTGCAACCTATTTCTGTGATGCATATTGTTTACTAGTCACATATTATTTTGCCAATCTATACACTATAGTGATGACACACTTCTGTAGACAGACCTGCCAGATTGTATAGATATGATTGTAATCTATGTACCAAAGATCTTTCTGCAATGTATTCCCTTATCTACACACATTTCAACATTACTTTCAGCCATGATAAAATATATATTTGAAAAAATGTTTCATTCTGTGTATTTCAATAATTCTCTGTGTGTAAACTCAATGTTAGAGTTTCTTCCTCATCATTTATATGGTTGCAGTTATTTTATTTCCAAATAAAAAATGAAAATGATTACATACTAGCATTGTAACAACTCATAAGCATATTTATTGTTATAAATCCTTACATGTTATATTATTTTTATGAACCTGTATTCCTGGTCAAGACATATAGGAGCCTTGTTTTCAGATAATAATAGATCCATAAGCAGTACTTTTTTTGTAAAAAAAAAAAAAGGTGTCGGAACTCACACACGTTATACAACCCGCCTTGCCTACCCTACAAAGTTCCATCCAAAAAAGGTGCCGAAACGCCATTCTGAGCGTTCTATGACAAAAAAGCCCTGTCCATAAGCATCATTGTTTCCAAACCTTTAACTCCATATGTCAAATGTTACACAGTTTGATAGATTTGGACTTTCTTTTCCCATTTGCTGAACTATTCCTCTAAACAAAAACATCATACTTAGACTACCATGAATTCACCTAGTAGGCTGATTTTCTTATGAATTGAAAACTGATTTTCAATTCAGTTTGAAGAATATACTTCTGAATTATACTGTATTTTGGAATTTATCATTATATGAAGAATTGTGGATTTATAGAACATGAGAGATGTCAAAAAAGCTCACTTTCTAGATGTGGAAAGATTAGATCCTATTGTGCTTTGTTGTGTAACTTCCATCTAAGTATTGTCAAGATTAAGTTACAAACTCTGTTTTGATTTATTTTAAATGACAACTGCTATTTTCGACCTACAGGCTCATTAATAAAGACAGGATTAATTAATAAATATATTAAAGTTATTGTTGAATCTTTTGGCTTAGCCTGAGAAGTAGCCTTACCTATTGTATATGGAAAACTACCGTGAGTTTGCATTTACTTACTGCTTAAACAAAGAGCTAGAAAACTCAGCAAAAGAAGTTTAGTTCTGAAAAGGAGCTGGTCATTTTGTACCAATGCAACCCTTAGGTTTGGATTTTTGTTCAGGCTGATGTCTTAATTTTTGTAAATACCTAAGTGATAGCAGCATTTCTAAAATATATATCAAACTTTTATCACGGTTATGTCTTCTTTCACAGGGCTGAAAGTACAAATGACATATTCATGCCTATTACTCATTATACAATATAATAAGATAGATAGATAGATAGATAGATAGATGATAGATAGATAGATAGATAGATAGATGGATGGATGGATGGATGGATAGATAGATAGTACACCAACACTCTTTTTCATAATATACATCAGTAGTATATACATACACTAATTAATAAATCAATGTAAATTAACACACTATTATACACCTTCATGGTGATAATTAATCTTATATAATATTATAAGTAAGCATCGGGGCTTATCTGTCATACTTGGCTTATGATAGGCTTTTGCAGAAATGCAAGGATCAGCAAAGTAGGACAATGCTTGCTTAACAATCAGTGTTCAGAATAGCTTTTTGTTCAACCCCACACTAAACACTTGCATAAAGTTACATAGGATAGAGGTCAAGTTAGCAAAATAGGCTCAGAATAATCCCCAAACAAGGATTAAATTAGGTGTTACCATATTTAGAGGATGGCTATACAGGGGCTTCATTGGAAAGTAAGTGTGGAAAAAGAGGTCTTGCATTCATTAACTTTTACTTTGCTTTTTCTTTAGACACCTTAGCAGAGCAGATAATTTTTATTCGGAATAGATATGATAAGATCACAGATAAGCCATAGGTAGTTCATAAAGTATTAACTTAACAGCTCTTTTAACATTTCTATTTTGAGAGCTGCACTGATTACTAGCTGATCTTCAGATGCAATTCAATGTATTGGTTGTCATATTTAAAATCTTACATATCTTGGGACTTGGCTGCATCATTGTCTCTGTATCACCGTTTACTCCCAATGGGTTCTATCTATCCAATAAAATAACCTTTTGGGTCCCAGCTCCTAGGGAATATTAGGAGTGAGCATCCCCTTTTTCTGGAACAATATTTCTTCTGAAATTTGGATCTGGGGAATTGTATTGATTCCTTCTGTAGTGGAAGTGTTGTTTGGGGGATACTGATTGTTCCTCAGTGTAAGAAGTAATTGATTACATTTTATTGTTATACATTTTAATTCATTATTGAATTTAGGAATAAGTCATTGCAGAGTCAGCTGTGGCTTACATGTACTATTCCAGGATCTGCACTCTGGAAAAAATAGAAAACAGATCTTGAAAAGTTGTGACATATGAGAGATATTTGCAGGGGTTTAAACAGTGTTCTCATGTTTCTCCCAGTTCCTGCTCCCCCTTCACATTAAATTTCCTGTTGTTGGATAGGACCCATTGTTCAAGTCTGTCAAGATCTTTTTGAATCCTGAGTTTTGTCTTCTGGGGTGTTGGCTATTCCTGCCAGGTTAGTGTATGATTTGTTGCGTATGGTTTGTCAGCCAGTTACAAATCCATCTGGTGGTAATGCTGTCTAGCCCACATTTTTCTAGCTTACCAAGAAGTAGGTTGTGGTCTACTTTGTCGAATGCCTTGCTAAAGTCTAAGAATACTATGTACATAGCATTTTGTTGGTCTACTAATTTAGTCATTTTGTCAAAGAATGAAAGAAGATTGGTTTGGCATGATCTGTTTTTAACAAACCCATGCTGGCTTTTAGTTATGACTTTGCTTCTAGATATTCACAGATCTGTTTTTTGATTATCTTTTCCAGTATCTTCCCAGGTATTGATTGGTCTGTAGTTTCTTGGGTCTGTTTTTCTCCCCTTTTTTAAAGATGGGAATCACATCTGCTCTTTTCCAATCCTCAGGTAATTCCCCTGTGTTCCAGGATTTTTGAAAGATATGGTACAATGGTTCTGAGATAACATCTGACATCCCAGAAGTTGGGAGGTGTCATCCCAACTTTTAATGTATTATTGATGAATCCATATAGTTCAATTTCAGCTTCCTGATAAATCTCTTTTTATAGTTTTTAATGTTGCTAGTGCCCCCCAACATTAATTTTAATATAGTTTAGATTTTAATATTTTTTCTTTAGTGCTGAATGTCCATGTATTACATATATATAACAAGAGAGTTGGTTGCTTATTTCAAATCACTGTGCAAAATTTACTCACTTATGGCACCTATTCTGAATTGCTCAAGATTATCTCAGCCTTCCATCTTTCTGTGGTGAGTAAAATGAGGGCCCAGATTGTTGGGGGCAATACGCTGACTCTGTAAACTGTTTTGAGAGGGCTGTAAAGCACTAGAAAGTGATATATAAGTCTAATGCTATTGCTATTGCTAAATGATATTGCTATTTAGAGCACAACTAGATACTGTATGGGAGCAAAATTAAATATTGGAATCATCCATTTTGAGTTTTGATAATCATTAATGAAGATCAGGGAAATATTGATCAGGTGCCTATCATGTCCTTACTGTATGATAAATCTTTCCCCTCCAATGATACAATTAATTCTTAATTCTGCAAGAGAATGGGGAAGAATGCTGGTCTGAGGGAATCAATGCTTTGAGACTTAATGAAAACTATGGGGTTTTCTGGAGTGTCCATGGTTGGGGTGTCCATGGTTGGGTCAAAAAAATCTAGATGGTGGCCATAACCATGTAGTCAAAGCCCTATCCTTTTAATATGCATTGTAACTGACTTTTTGATACCCCACCCCCTGTAGACACCCATGTATTTCCACAATTTATCATTCTTCAGAATGTAAACTTCTTAGGGCAGGGACTTAGCTTTTTTCAAAGTACCATGCACATGTATGTCACTATCGTATAGATAAAAATATTCTATATACAAACATGTGGAAAGAAGCAAGTAAACAATTCTTTATTTTTCTCTGTTTGTGTAAAAACATAAAGAGAATTAAATGTGTAATGAATTAATCCAAATTTAAAAAATAATCTAATTACCTTAGTAATTGGTTAGTAGACAATAAAGAAAAAAAGATACAAAAGATTCAATTTTTTAATTGCAGTTATGGAAAGTTTTTTAGACACATATAACACTAATAAATGGACTGGAATAAATAGCAATAGAACTTAGATTAGTATACCACTTCATAGTGCTTTACAACACTATGTGGTTTACAGAATCAGCATATTGCCCCAACAATCTGAATCCTCATTTTACCATTAGAGTGGAAAAAATATTAAACACCTATCAGCAATTAGGAGACAAAAATGTTTCCTTGAATCAGTGTTAGATTGATTGTATGAATAAGAATTTATTTTGGAATTTTATGCTGTTTTCAGCTATAGTGACATGAAAATAAAAGAGAAGATCATACTGAACTGTGTATGTGGTTATGAGGTCACCTTAATGATTGTGTGTGAGCCTCAGAATGATTTGGTGTGATAAATATTTCCAAATGTTAACATTACTACTTTTTTTTTAGCAATATAAATATAAAAAATGTACCAATAAATGCAAATAGGCATGGAGAGATATGAAATAAACAGTTCATTGCCATTTTTGTTTGTTTTGTACTAAATGAAGGGTTATATTAGAGTAGAATTATGTACGAATGTCAGGGTTAGATATTAAACTGCACTGATAGTTAAAAAGGATTACTTATGTTTAATCAAATATGAATAACTCCACAATGCTTTCAGCAGCTAATGATATATTGAGATGAGCTCCCTTCTCTAGCATGCTATGACAGCAGGTCAATTCAGCCAGTGGCAGGGCAAGCTAAGAAAGCCAATGTCCATGGTAAGAGGATAAGAGGTCAAGTTCATCAGGAGAGAAAATTGATAAAAATTACAGCTTATATTATAGAAGCACCCTTCACTAGTATTATATGAACATTGATATAGAGGGTATTGCTATCTGCAAAAATCATAATTAATATTTAACAGCTGTAAAAGTTATTCTCTCATTTTCTATTTTCCAAGCCTTTTTTATTTATTTATATTTATTTATACTTAAACTTATATGCCTCCCTTCTCCTAGGACCCAGGGCGGCTTACAAAACAATACAATAAAATTATACAATAAAATTAATCACATTCATACAACAAACAAACACAATCAATTCACAGTTGCTGATGGAGGGACATTCCTAGGGCCAGGGGCAGAGAACAGTTCCTACGCCCCAAGCCTGTTGGCATAAATGCGTCTTTAACAATTTCCGGAAAGCTAGGAGGGAGGAAGCAGTACGAACCTCTGAGGGAAGCTGGTTCCAGAGGGCTGGGGCAGCAACAGAGAAGGCCCTAGCCCTAGGCCCTGCCAGATGACACTGCCTGACAGACGGGACCCGTAGGAGGCCAACCCTATGTGCCCTAACCGGTCGCTGGGATTCATGAGGCAGAAGACGGTCCCGCAAGTATCCTGGTCCATTGCCATAAAGGGCTTTATAGGTCATAACCAACACTTTGAATTGTGTTCGGAGACCAATTGGTAGCCAGTTCAGCTCACAGAGAGCTGGAGTAATATGAGCATGTCTTGGGAGACCCAAGACAGCTCGCGCAGCCGCATTCTGGACTACTTGCAGTCTCCGGACATTCTTCAAAGGTTGCCCCATGTAGAGAGCATTACAGTAGTCAAATCTCGAGGTGACAAGGGCATGGGTGACTGTGAGGAGTGACTCCCGGTCCAAATAGGGCCGCAACTGGCGCACCAGGCGAACCTGGGCGAATGCCCCCCTCGCCACAACCAAAAAATGATGTTCTAGACTTAGCTGTGGATCGAGGAGGACACCCAAGTTGCGAACCCTCTCCGAGGGGGACAAAACTTCTCCCCCCAGGGTAATGGACGAACAGTTGGAATTGTCCTTGGGAGGCAGAGCCCATAGCCACTCCGTCTTGTCGGGATTGAGTCTGAGCCTGTTGGCACCCATCCAGACCTCAACTGCCTCCAGGCACTGGTTCATCGCTTCCCCTGCTTCGCTGTAATGACGCGGGGTAGAGATATAAAGCTGAGTATCATCAGCATATTGATGATAACTCACCCCGTGTTGACGGATGATCTCACCCAACGGCTTCATGTAGATGTTAAAAAGCAGAGGTGAGAGAACAGACCCCTGAGGGACTCCACATGGAAGAGGCCTCGGAGCCGATCTCTGACCTCCTGCGAACACCGACTGCGACCGGCCAGAGAGGTAGGAGGTGAACCACCATAAAACGGTGCCCCGCACTCCAAGCCCCTCCAACCGGCGCAGAAGGATTCCATGGTCGATGGTATCGAATGCCGCTTAGAGGTCAAGAAGTACCAGGATAGTGGAGTAGTCTCTATCCCGGGCCCGCCAGAGATCATCAGTCATCGTGACCAAAGCAGTTTCCGTGCTGTAACCGGACCTGAACCCGGTTACTGCTGAGGGCCCAGATAATCAGTTTCATTCAAGGACTGTTGGAGTTGGAGTGCCACCATCTTCTCAACAACCTTCCCTAAAAAGGGAAGGTTGGAGACTGGACGATAATTATTTAAAACTGCCGGGTCCAGGGAAGGCTTCTTGAGAAGGGGGCGCACAAGTGCCTCCTTTAAGGGAGCTGGAAAAGACCCCTCCCTCAATGAAGCATTAGCAACAGCCTGGACCCAGCTCCATGTCACCTCCCTGCTGGCCAAAACCAGCCAGGAGGGGCACGGGTCCAGTAAGCAGGTGGCCAAAGTCACAGCTCCAATGGTCTTGTCCACATCATCAGGAGTTACCAGGTCAAACTCTTCCCATTCAACAGGACTAAGACGGGCCTCTGTCATCTCGACTGACTCATTGTCAGCCGACACTGCATTCCAATTGGAGTCCAAGTCAGCCCGGATCTGAGCGACCTTGTCTGCGAAAAAAATGTTAAATTCTTCAGCATTGCCCTGCAAAGGCTCCTCCCTCCTCCCCGTATCAAGGAGAGAGCGAGTCATCCTAAACAGGGCAGCCAGACGAGATTCCGCAGACGCGATCAATGCAGAAAGATACTGAGATCTTGCCATAGTGATCGCTTCCAAATAGGTCTTAATATAAGCTCTCAGTTTGGTTCGATCAGATTTGGATCTGCTTTCCCTCCATTGCTTCTCTAAACGTCTCTTCTGGCGCTTCATCCCCCTAAGTTTCTTGGTAAACCAAGGAGATCTCCTGGGTCTGCTACCACAGAGAGGTCGCAAGGTGCAATCCGGTCTAGAGCCCCCGTAATGGCCGTATTCTAGGCCATCACTAGGGACTCCGCCGAACTGTGTATGAGCGAATCCAGCAATTCCCCAAGTGCCCTTTGAAAGCCAATAGGGTCCATCAGGCGTCTGGGGCGAAACCATTTAATCAGTTCTGGCTCCCTGCGAGAGAGGATTGGTGTCGTAAACTCAAGCCGTAGCAGAAAATGATCTGTACATGACATGGGCAACACTTCTAAGCCCCTTAGCTTCAGATCATAGCTCAACTGTTCCGAGAGGAAAACCAGATCAGGTGTGTGTCCCCCCTCATGGGTTGGGCACTCGATTACTTGTGTCAGGTCCATGGTTGCCATGGAGGCCATGAACTCCCGCGCCAACCCAGAGGACTCACCGAGTGACGGCACATTGAAGTCCCCCAAGACAATAAGTCTGGAGAACTCAACCGCCAACCCAGCTACCTCCTCGAGTAGCGTGGGCAGGGCTGCAGAAACGCAGCTGGGAGGCAGGTACGTAAGCAACAGGCCCACCTGTACACCTAGGTCCAACCTCACAACCTAATATCTCAGTAGCAGCAAGTCTGCGCAGCCTGAGTGTCTCCTTAGCTATAATCGCCACTCCTCCTCCCTTCCCTGGGGTCGTGGCTGATGCCATACCTGAAACCCAGCTGGGCACATCTCAGAGAGGGGAACTCCCCTCTCTGGGGTCAGCTAGGTCTCAGTCACATATGTCAGGTGGCCTCCTCATCCAGAATTAAGTCCCGGATGAGGAGAGCTTTATTTACCACCGACCTGGCATTGAGCAGCAGCAGCAGCCTGAGTCCAGGGTCCGGATTTCGCTCATTACCAGTACCCCGGGAGAGGTTCAAGGGGCCGGAACAAGAAATCGCTTTCAGGCAGCGAGGCCTTGTTCCCCGAGAGCGGCCTACCCCAGGCCTCCTGTCATATCTGCCTCTTCCCCATAAGACCGGTATAGACTGGCCCTCTGATCCCTCAGAGCAAGGCTCCTCCACTTCTCTAGCTTTCGTAAATGCAGACAGGTCAGTCCTTCTATTTATCACAGGTCCACAATCCATCCAATCCACACAACCACCCATCCGTTCAACCTGATTTACTCCGCAATCAATCCCCCCCACATAATCCATAAGATCAATAAAAATTAAAATTAAAACAATATTAAAACATTAAAATAATTTTAAATAGATAAAAAATTAAAAACATTTTAAAAGCATTTTGTCCAAGCCCTGATGTAATTGTGCTTGCATTTGGGAACGTTGTTCCTCCTAAACCAGTCAGGGCTCCCTCAGAGAAAGTCCTATGGATCCAGTTATAGTTGTTATAGTTGGAGCTGTGGTGCCTCCCAAATTTAATATAAAACCAGAAGAACCAGCTGCTGGAGCAGAAGTAAGGGCAGAAGATAATGGAAGTCCAGGAAAAGTATGAATAAAACCTGGAGTAAAAGCTGGAGCAAATGGGGTGGCTAATCCAGCAGGTTTACTGAAACCCAAACTAATGCCCATGGTGGGAATAGTAGTAGAAACGGGTGTGCCTGATGTTAATCCTGCCGCAATAGTTGTAGCTGTTCCTGTATTAGTCCCTCCTAAGGTAAAACCTGTGATAGGTTTTGAGCTAAAAAGTCCAGAACCAAAACCCACAGAAGGAGTAGTTGTAAAAACAGTAACTGTTGAACCCAATGTCCCAAAGTTAAGGCCTTTAAATAAGCTCAGGGTGCCTCCAAAAGAAGAACCTCTGCCGCCGCCTCCCCCACCAGTGCCCGCAACAGCTGCCATAACGGAAGCCAACGTGCCAGCTCCGAAGGAGAAGCCCGCCAACATAATGGCGGCAGCGATGGAAAGACCTCACCCATGGGGTCCCATGGTTTAGCGGGAGGCACCCAGCCGATGGAGCAGGCCCGGAGGGCTCTTCTTCCCCACAACCGGGGCCTCACCCCCCGCGCGGCAGGAGTGCCGGCAGCCCTGCTGGCCCCGTGCAGCAACTCCAAAGAAAACACTCGGACCTCCGAGAACTGGAAAAGGGCCGTTCTCCTGTGTTTTTCCACCCCACTCAACACACCTCAGCCGGACGGGGTCTCCGCAGCGCTCGACGATGGCCAGCACATCCCGAATGGTAAGGCCGGCCACGGGGTTGTCGTTCACCTCCCACAGCAGCTCTTTGGCCACCGATTTCCCACCACTCTCATAGACTACCTTGCTGGCCTTCGCGTTCAATAATGCCGGTGCTTCTTCCCGTTAGCCACGATAACTGGGGCTTCCTCCCGTTAGCCATGATAACTGGGCCTTCTGATGAACGTCTTTCTTTCCTTCCTTCCTTCCTTCCTTCCTTCCTTCCTTCCTTCCTTCCTTCCTTCCTTCCTTCCTTCCTTCCTTTCTTTCTTTCTTTCTTTCTTTCTTTCTTTCTTTCTTTCTCTGTTACTTCTTATGCATCGCATTTCTTTCTTTCTTCCTTTCTCTGTTACTTCTTATGCATCGCATGAAGCTTACAAAATACCCACAAGAACTGACCACGACTAGCAGCTGCAGGTGTAGCACTGGAAGACCGCGTTGCAGACTTGAAATTTACATTGCCCCCTCCCGTCCCCGAATATTGCTCCCAAACATGACTGATGCTAAGCCTGCAAGGCTAAAAAGTTACAGTAGCATTGTAGGTCACTAAATCTCACAAAGAGAATATGTTTTGCTTAAACTAAGAGAGGATTATTGATTCAGCCCCCCTGGTCCAATGAAATATACCTACTGCTTCTAAGTTTTTCTTGATTTCTTTATCTTATATGTCAGGATGTATCGATTTATGGAATAAATAAATACATGAAACACGGTAAATATGGTTATTTATTGAATAAATAATTATATAAATAAAACTGGTACAATATTAATTTTCTTCCTATCAAACAAGGAGAACTGGGCTTGCTCATAAGCTGTTTTTCAAATTACAGTTGGTCTTCAGCTGAACAGCACACATTTGGTGAAGTTAGCAACCAATCAGATATTTGCCCAATATTTTAAAATATTAATTTATGGGAAAACTCATATTGCTTGGAAAGGTTTAGAGACTGATACATCTCAAGAATTTTCAATATAGATTTGATAGAAATGTTACCACTAGCAGTGCCAATGCAAGATATAGGTTTAAATACATTGTAGTTAAAAGGCTATTCTTTATAGTAAGGTCATTCATCATTTCAGGAAAGAGAAGATAGTTATTCACTAGTCAATCAACATGAATGTTAATTGAATCAATTATTATCTAAAATGCTTACTGAATTCACTCCTTGTAAATTGCTATGTGAAATGTTCAGAAACTTGGTCAGCTACACACTAATTTCATATTTCTGGTAATGTAACACAGTTCTCAGCAGTATTGAGAACACTCTTTCTATATTTAAATAGGTATTAGAATACACATTTCAACATATATATAGAGAAAGGTTTTTTTAAAAAAAAAATACAGATGAATACAGAAATGGAATAGCATTCTTGGATTTATGGTAAATACCTATAAAATGACATGGATTAAAAACAGCTTTGCCAATCCCTACTGGTGGCCCAAATATATCTCAATCATTTGAGACCAGCATATCAACTTCTTTTGGATTTTCTTACTGTATTCAGAGACTGCTCACCTAGCCCTATTTTAGTACATACCACCTCATCACCCATGGCTTAATAAAAAACAGCTTTCTCTTACAGCCTGTGAATCTACTTCAGCATCCCACATCATGCAAGGCTGATCGCTTTGCTTTTGTTATTCAGCTAGCTGCCTCGGCTGTCACATTGTGAAAACCCTTCAGTAACTGCTCGTGTAGATTGGAGTCACCCTGAGCCACTGAATAAGAAATTACCAACAAAATGCTGCAGAGACACTAAAAGTATCCATGTCAGTTCAAGGAAACAGTCCCAGGTCTAAGCTATGAAACTGGAATATATGGGGAGGGGAGAGAGATGTAATCAACTGATAGTAAAAAGAAAAAGAAACAAATAAATGATTATTTCCAAAATTGGATGTATTTACTAGCTAAGGAAAGAAGCATCAACATTTCTGTGAACCATTTTCAAAATTCCTATTAATAACGCTTTATATATTTTTGCATCAGAGCCATGACAGTGCAGTAGTTAGAATACAACACTGTTAATTCTGCTGACTGGTGACTGCCAATTGCCAACAGTTCAGCACTTTGAGTCTCACCAGCTCAAGGTTGACTCAGCCTTCCATTCTTCTGAATTTGGTAAAATGAGGACCCAGATTGTTGGGGGCAATATGCTGACTCTGTAAACCACTTAGAGAGGGCTGTAAAGCACTGTGAAGCTGTATGTAAGTCTAAGTACTATTGCTATATGGGAGGGGGGAATGACTACCTGGTTACATTAGTATGTCACAACAATAACAAAGTTTAAAAGAAGTTAGATCATGTAAACCTGAGACCCCCTTTGTTTTGTAGAAAATAACTTGTGAACCTCCATCTTAAACACATGTTTCTCTTCCTTTCTTTTGTATAAAAGAACTTTTTCAAGTTTACAGTTCATGGATTATAATAAAGCACATAATCTCATTCAATTTACATATAGGAGCTAGTGCTTTGCAAAATTTAGTTGGTTTACAAAGAGGACCATCAAATCAGGTTCTCTATATAGTATGATGTTTACCTTTCATCTAACTGTGGTCTGAGCAAACCAGAGTTATCTGTGTTTGAATTAAGTGGAATACTGCTGTTTTTTGAACACTAAACATGAAGGCAAAATCTCTATACCACACATGAAAATGGGGAGGGAAGGGAGATGGAGTATGTGAGTCTGAAACTCCCTGACACACATCCTAAAATATTAAATTATGGTAGGATTAAATCTACATAAACATACATCCTGTGTCTTTTATTTGTTTAATGCACTCAATATATTTTATTTAATGCCATTATTCCAGGCTATGAACTACTATTTTAGGCAGAATAAAGAAAATTGTTTTCTTGTAATGCAATAAAGAAAAGCAAAGTTGGATTAAAAGGCTGAGACTCTGAATCTGAGTGAGGAAATTTCTGTAATTTTTACATTGGGTTGAAATCTCCCTCCACATTTGTGGACCCATTCATTAATTGCAAAAGTAGGGAAGGAATACTTCAACTATTTTCATATATGAGGTTGAGTTTTGAATATAAAAAATTGAAACCCTTTATTTATACATTTTAGTAAGCAGCTTGACTATGGTTTGTTGATTAAACCATAATTAGATGTATCTGCCCAAATAACCCATAATTCATGTTATGAACCATAGTTGAACCACATAGTGGCTGAGTTTACCAAACATTCAATGAGAAGTCAACCACACTATGGGTCCCTCTCTATCTTTCCTACCAGGTCCATGGGTGGCAGACTACAATGATTGTAGTAATGCCACCAATCGGTTATTTTGTGGTCAATTATTTGCTGGCATGTGGTTCTGAAGCATTACAGTTTGGAGACTGGGGAGGTGAAGGTGCAGCTGTAAAGCTTGTGATTCTTTCTACTTTGGTGACAGAATGTCCACAATGATGACATCACTTCTGCTCCAGGACAGGATTAGTTGTGTGACTGCCTGTATCCAATTTGGGTTGTGTGTTCCCTGTTCCTGGATGGGAGGGCTTTGCTCATTGACACTTATGCCCTTGTGACCTTTCGACTGGACTATCGCAATAAACTGAAGAGCATTTTAACTGGTGGAGAATGTGGCAGTATGGGTAGTAAGTGTTTCTGTGTATAATTCAAGGTTTGGGTTGACACTTAAAGAACCAAGTTACTTGAGGGACTGTCTCTAAGGGAACATGTACATGAAAGCAAGAAAAGATGGACCCTTAAGTAGCCTGGATCCATGCCATGTAGGGATTTAAAGATCAAAATCAGCACCTTAAATTGTACCTGAAAACAAATTTGTAGCCAATGCAGCTCACAAAACAGAGACATAAGGTGTGCCATCCAAGGGGAAGACATGCTGTAACTATCATATAGCCGATTAAGCTACTGATTTGGGCTTATGTTGCTTGGCCACTGTGTATTTTAACTTTTATAATGTTTACAATTGTTTTTATTTTATTTTAACTCTGTTCACCAGCTAAAGTCACTTGCTGAGATGGGCAGACATATAAATCAAATCACTATGCATCCCTTTCTTTCTTTCTTTCTTTCTTTCTTTCTTTCTTTCTTTCTTTCTTTCTTTCTTTCTTTCTTTCTTTCTTTCTTTCTTTCTCTCTCTCTCTCTCTCTCTCTCTCTCTCTCTCTCTCTCTCTCTCTCTCTCTCTCTCTCTCTCTCTCTCTCTCTCTCCCTCCCTCCCTCCCTCCCTCCCTTCCTTCCTTCCTCAAATATTTTCTCAAAATGATAAATCCTCTTCCAACTTGCAGATTCGCTATAAGATTCCCATTCTACATTCTTTCAACTGGCCTTTCTTACATAAGCTGTTCTTTAAAAGTCTTTGACTCCACAATCTCAAGATAGTTTAATATAAAATAATGCAAAATTAAAAATATTTAAAAAAAAACCCTTCACAAAATTTATGGACAGAAAAAAAATCAAATGGATGATGTGTTAAAATTTTTCAAAGAAAGGAGAAAATTTTTAATAATTTCTCAAAGGAAGGATTCATTTTTATCAATGATAGTAGCACAGTTAGTTAAAAGCAAAGCAAAACAGGAGAAATGTTCCTTCTCTATGTCTTCCTTTGGGATTTAATAGCACTATTGGAAGCCAGGGAAGTTGCAAAGTGCTGGCGGCAGAATTGGGCAATTAAAAAGAATACTCATCATATTCATTCTGTTCCCCTTCTAATTAGATAGAAATAAACCTTACTCCTTATTTATATAAAATGTTCATTTTCTTTGGACTGAATAGTAAAGAAAAAAGAAATTAACAGTAGAATTTCTGTGGTTAGACTACTGTTGTGGAAGAGAAAACTCCCAAGGTGACCCTAACACCATCTGTGCCTGATAGAGTAAGGCATTGAGAAATGTGAAATCTAGGGTGGAGTTGCTTTAGGGAAATTTTAGATCAGTGTTTCTCAAACTTGGCAACTTTAAGATGTGTGCCTAGGGAATTCTGGGAGTTGAAGTCCACACTTCTTAATTATGCCAAGTTTAACAAACAGTGCTTTAGGTGCTCTAGAGGCTTCCACAGCTGCGCTTGCCAATTCAAGTAAGATTTAGCTTTGTGGACAGGACTATTCATGGGCAATTTTTCTCTGCAATAAAATGTCTATCCTTTCACTGCAAAACCAAACACAGCAGAACCAAAATGCAGGGCATTTTGTCATTTAGTTGTGCTCAAAATTTCATGAACCTGAATTGTCTGTCTGGTAAATTCTTGCCCTTCTGGTCACAACAAAAATAATGTTCTAGGAAATTTTCTTTTCAAATCTTCTTCCAGAACAATATTACTTGAAATACACTGGGCACACATGAATTTCAGTGAGCACTTTTTTTTTTATTTTGCCAGGCCTCTAAGAGTTTCTTGGAAGGTCTGATCATCTAAGTCAGAGGTCTTCAAACTTGGCCCTTTTATAACTTGTGGACTTCAACTCCCAGAATTCCTTAGCCAGTGTGCCTGGCTGAGGAATTCTGGGAGTTGAAGTCCACAAGTCATAAATGGGCCAAGTTTGAAGACCCCTGATCTAAGTCCAGCAATCTCTATGGTTTTCAATGTTGTAACCCAAGCTTAGTGCTGAACTTTCTAGTTTGCAGTTTCATTGGTTACAAAACATTATTCGGTCTTGATATATGTCATTTGTTGGATAATCTTCTGGTGGCTTAATCTAAAAACTCTTCCAGAACTATGATTCTGGAAAAAAGAAGAAAAACATGATGAGATCGAATCCAATCTAGATATTAGTATGTATCTGTGGTATTGTGTAACTATACATTCCCAAACTCATTTCCCTTGAAACTTAGGAAAATAATCAGAAAATCATGTGCAAGGTTCTATGGCACAAGATAGAGAACTTTTGAAATATGTGAAGATGGTCCTTTCTGCATCTCTGACACATTCCATCTGCATAAGTTACTGAGTAATATTGACCAGTCTGTTTCTAACACAGCATCACTTTCCTTTTTTCTCCTGTATTTACCTGAATGAAGATGACTTTCAATTTCAGATACCGGTAGTCCTTCATAATTTGAAAACTCTGAAGGAAGAGAAATGTTTTGAAACTTGTCATGTTTTTTTTTCCAATGGCAGCTGCTGCCATATGAATTGGAGGCAGTTGTCCTCTGGGAGGCAAAACATTCAAGGTAGTTGTGATGGGGAGAAATAAACAGGGGATCTGACATCTCTGTTTTGTTTTCAGCTGCCAGTTCTTTTTTTTAAAATGTGCAGTTTAAGGAAGCAATCCAATATTGAATATTTTTTTTAAACAGGGCTAGTATAAGATTGGCCAAAGTTTTGGTTGTCCCAAAGAAATAACCAATGTTTTACTATGTATAGTATCAATATAAAAATGTATTGCTCTTGGTCAAAATTTCAGAGTTCTTTGAAGCAATGATGTTATAAATGTGGAAAAGTAGGGGCACATAGTGACAGTCTCAGAATTCATAAGAATATTTTATTCTTTTTCTCCGATGTATCTTAAATAAAGGTTCTTTTTATCTGTTAAAATAGTAAACTTGAGAAAGGAGCAAGGGACAGTTTATCAATTTCCAGTTTATAATTAATGTAGCACTGTAGCAAGTGACACTGCAATCTATTTTCTGGGAAACTGTTCCCCCCCTTCATTCTTATTTGACTCTGGCACTGCTTTTAAAGGACTTATGACAAAAAGGCCAGTTCTCTAATATTCCGTCTGTATAAATATTCTAATAGAATATCTAATAGAATATTTATTTAAAATAATAAAATATAGCATTTTATACATTTCAACTGTTCTGCTTGAATTATTTCTTCTCACATTTTTGTTTGGTAGAATGCCAATCCTTCAAGATTGATATCAGGAAATAGACTCCATAAGGATAGAACTGAACTTTACTATGATAAGGCATATTAATATAATATTGCAAATGTGATTATGTTTTTCCACCTTTCCCTCTTATATCAAAAGAATCAAGGAGGAGTCAATTTGAGTGTCTTCCTAAAACTATCTCCTTTTTCAGGGTTCAGGAAATGTTTCTGCCCCCTTTGGTTTCTCAACAGCTTCTGAATATTCCCCTCAAAACTATCTCCATGGCTCTCTACACAGAATGAATTACAATATTTCATTAATTTAATTTTAGGGTTATTGTTCCCTCGTCTAACTCCAAGATTAAATGTGTTTATTTAAATTAAAATGCAATAAAATCAAACCTGCTAGGCCTTTTGCTGACTTGTTTAAGCAGGTGGTGTTTCATTCACAGCAGCTGCCAAAGCAGCTGGTATAGACAACTTGTGGCCTCAGTACCATACTTAGCTTGAGTGCCCTTTCTTTGGATCTTGAAATTTTCTCAAATTATTTGTTAAAAATTGATATTAGGAATGAGTATTTTTGGTAGATGGGATCATTTTGGAAATGCTAAAATAGGTCACCATTATTTCCCAACCCCAACCAAATGTAAGTTATGCTCAATTTTGTGATGTAGTCTCACTCAGTATATACATCATTATCCTGCCCACAACAGCCCTTAGTATCTTAAATAATGCTCAACATGACTCTCAACCAATGAAAAGCCTGCTCAGCTCTGTACAATTGTAATTGCAGACTAAAACTAAATATGACAGAATCATATCTTACAAGGCAGTAAGGTAACTGCAGGAGGTTTGGAACATGATTTTTGAATTAGGTGAAGTAAACCCCATGGCTCCTCAGGACATGCCACCATGTGTCCAGATTTTGCTCAGAACTTCAAGGAGATTGAAACCAGAGTGGAACACCATTTGTAGTTCTGAATTGCTCATTGCCTGCCATGGAACTAAAGCTCTCAATAACAAGAAGGCCTCTACTGACACATCCTTAACAACCCAGCAAATCTGTCTGGATTGGCAGATTGCATAATAAAGATTTCCCTCAACTGAATGCAATGTCATCCTAATTCTGATTCTAAAGCATCAAGTCTGCCTTGTATTGAACAAAGACAGCCTTTAGGTGGTATCCATAGCAACCACCTTTTGGAGAGCTAAGGATTGAGAACCAGTGTCCACCTGGTGACAGATCCTCATTCTACAGCAGACTAAGCAGGCAGGCATGCTGTCACAAAACAACTCAGCCGGTTTTCTCTGCCAATCATTTTGACGTTCACATAATTACAAAGGGAAAGGTTCTGCTGCTTCACAATGCAAATAGGAAAACATGGTATTCACAGTGAATGCCAAAAGTCTAACATTATATACATATTCTCTCAAAATAGTAGTTTTTCTAGCAGAAAATCTCTCTCAACTTTCTATCTTGTTGATCTATGTGGCAGTTACTGTACCATGCTTTAGATGCTAGATTCTAATGGAGGGAACCAAGCTTAATATAGAGCTTGTATTAATTCATTAACTTCATAATTCAATTCCTACTAAGAATGGATAGTCTAATTTTTGCTGCTATGCTTCAAAAGCAGCACCAAAATGATATGGCCTTTTGATTTCATGAACAATGTTTGCAGATTCAAAGTTTTCATATTTAGTTCTTTAAAAATATACTACTTATCCTTAACCTTGATTTGCTGTCGTAAGATTGTGTGACAAATTACTGTATGTTATAATCAGCCGTCAGTGTATTTGGCTGATCTATATAATGCAGTTATATTCAGAACTGCATTATTATGAATGTTGATATTTAAAACTATCTCTGTTTAACACCATTGTAATTTTCTTTAAATCAGTGAATATACATTTGATGTTTGTCTAAAGAATATTTCTTCTAATAAAGGTAAGAGAAACACTGCAACAAGATTAGGAACAAAATGGTTCATTATGTAGCAGGTCATTATTTTAGACCTAGTCCATGTTTCAATCAAAGGAAAAATTTAAGGTCATGTGCCTCATTATCTGATCCCAATTTTTCTGCAATTAAAAAACCTCTTGCTGGCACAGAAATATTGACCAAATCGGCAGAGAATAAATACCTGTTTTTGCAAAATCTTGGAAAGAAAATTGTAACATTAAAGTTCATTGCAGAATTGTTGACTCTGGACTGGAGATTTTTGGAAAAGAGAAGGAGAAACAGATGTTGCACATCATCAACTTATCTGATTATTGGAAAAACCTCACTGGTAACATTGAGTGAGACCTGTTTTTACTCTAAGCTGCCTTCACAATTACATCACACAATGTCAATATAAAGATGAATCAGAGAGATGGCTGATCTTGAATGCAATTTATTACAGTTCTTATTTTGACAACTTTAGGACAGAAAATAGTATATTGAACATCGGAATCATGCAGTTTAGATGTTTGAGAGATTCAACCTTATCACTTTGGTTACAGAATAACTGAATAGACAACCTCTTGGAATAATGTATGGATTTGAAACATGGGATTTTGCAAATCTGAATATTGATTATATTGATTATTATATTCAAATATATATTTCAAACAAGTTACAGTACCATTTTCAAGACTTATTTTGTTATTTTATAGGGAATTAAAAAAGACACAACAAGGAAACAAGATGGAGTGAATGCATATGAAAATAAAAAAAGGGAGGTAACAAGGAAAAGTATGATTTATCTATCAAAATGTTTGATCCCCTCATGTTTACATCCATAATCAACCCAATCTCAGTATCTTCTAGTAGCAAATCAAAATTGGACCATTCTGGCTCAATTCTATCTAGGACCCTTAGAGCAGAATTCTTGGGTTGGATTTAATAATAAAACATGGTGTGCACATCCCATTTTGATTAACTTAATTATTAGTGGGCATATGGTGGGACAGGTTGCTTATTGCAAGAGCTGCATATATGACTAAGAGTCTTTTGTTAAAATGTGTTCTTCTACCATGTGCCTGGAATACAGAGAAATAAATTCCTATTGGTTCTAATGAATATTTTTCTTCATTCTAATATAGCCACATCTGAGAAGCAATTAAAACCCTGATCTTGCTACTAAGTAAAGATATATTCCCCCATGTGCTTATAAATATACTTATTTATCTAATCCATATAAATAACTGTATGCTATATATTTTCAAAATCTTTTTTTCAGATTTCAGCAGCTGCCCCATCTCAGCATTCCTATTGTTAGCTTCTGAAAAGCATGGAGGAAAGTCATATCATGAATCACTCGTTCTTTTCTTTCAATAAACAGTGTAATTTATTCACAGAGATAATTCAACTCATGCTTTGGGTGCTGAAGATCCTAAATTTAGCCCTTGGCATCTTCAACTAAAAGGATCACAGCTATTAGTGATGTGATGTCAAAGTTTGAAATTTTGTTGTCAACCAGAGCAGATAATACTGTATTTTCTTTAGTCCAAATGTCTGATTCAGTACGAGTAAATCACTTTTTCATCAGTCCTATTTTAATTTTTTTTGCTTTTGTTTTTTTCCCCTAAAATGGGCTTTATTTTATATTGTACTAGATTCATGATATAGTTTTTGGTAATTTAAAGGAAAAATTCAGTTGGTTAATCTTAATGGATCATGTTTTTAAAGCCCACTTGGTTTTCTCTATCCTGAGCAGTTTGTAATTGGATACATTAAAAATGGAAATGAAATAAATGGATCAATAAAATCCATAAGTCAGCTAAATGGGATGACTCATCCTCCAGCAATCATTTGCTTATAACTTACCAGCTATCTTCAGAAATGTTTTCTAAGCTGCAGTAAGAAATGCTGGCATTTGTAAGCAGGACATATAATTTCAATCTGTCCACCACAAAGAGAAAGTATTTCATTATTTAAATTGAATTACAGTCACACTCCCACCTTCAGTGCTACTTATTAGTTCTTCTTACATAAAAGTACAAGTCATAGGATTCCTGATAACATTTTTGAAAATGTCATTTCAGCCAAAGTGATAAAGACAGACCAACTTGAATATTCAAACATTTTCCACATAGATTTAAGTCTCTGAAATGACATCCTTGCAGCTCATTATTAGGGGACAGTAGTTATGGTTTGTAATTTAGACACATATTTTAAAATAAAATAAAAGAATAATGTTTTTAAACTCTCACGATGTGTACCAAATAATGTCATGGGGAAGAATATAAAATCTCTACCACAATGACTCAATAATGGGTTTCATGGAAATTATAATAATTTAATGACTTTATTATCTTGCATGTCAATATAAATGCCAATGAGAGAAGGGAAAGAAAATAAAATAGATTAGAAATATCTTGGCTCTTTCCCATTTTGTAAAAATATTATTATCTAAAATTCTATGAGGACTGGGTGGCTTAATTTAAATAACTTAATGGCAAGGCTGAAATTACATATGTTGAATATATACGTACACCTTGATTTATCTTAATGGCTTTGATGAAAACTATAAGTTAAAGAATATTGGAGGGCCAGTGTAATGATTTATGAAATGGAATAGAACTAAGGAGAAATTTCCTGACAGTGAGAACAATTAATCAGTGGAATGGCTTGCCTTTAGAAGTTGTAGGTGCACCATCACCAGAGTTTTTTAAGAAGAGATTAGAGCCATTTTTCTGACATTGTATAGGATTTACAAGTTTTTAAAAAGATACTGGACAGCCATTTGTCTGAAACAGTATAGGGTTTCCTGCCTAAGCAGGGGGTTGGACTAGATGACTTCCAAGGTACCTTCCAACTTTATTATTATTATTATTATTATTATTATTATTATTATTATTATTATTATTACTACTACTACTACTACTACTACTACTACTACTACTACTACTACTACTACTATTACTATTATGGATCATCACACAGTCAGCCAGATGTTCAGACTGGATTTGGCATTTTGTCTACCTATCCAATCCTTACCAAGGACCTGGAATAGGCAGATGTGGATGTTTGATGATATTACAGATATCGTCGCAGGATGGAAGCAGTTCCTAGTAAGGTCGCCTTTTGCAATTGACTAATAGCGAATTTGTCAATGCCAATGGTGTTCAAGTGTGCTCCAGTTGTTTTGGGATTGCATGCAAGGCGCCTATTACTATTGGTACTATCCTTGCTTGCTTTTGCCACAATCTTTCTATTTCTATTTGTATGTATTTTGTTATCTTCTCCAGTTCTTCTTCTTCTTCTTCTTCTTCTTCTTCTTCTTCTTCTTCTTCTTCTTCTTCTTCTTCTTCTTCTTCTTCTTCTTCTTCTTCTTCTTCTTCTTCTTCTTCTTCTTCTTCTTCTTCTTCTTCTTCTTCTTCTTCTTCTTCTTCTTCTTCTTCTTCTTCTTCTTCTTCTTCTTCTTCTTCTTCTTCTTCTTCTTCTTCTTCTTCTTCTTCTTCTTCTTCTTCTTCTTCTTCTTCTTCTTCTTCTTCTTCTTCTTCTTCTTCTTCTTCTTCTTTCCTGCTTGATCAGGGGGTTGAACTAGAACAGGGGTGTCAAACTGCCGGCCCATGGACTGGTTTCATCATATCGGAGCCACGCCCACCCCATTGCCGGCAATGGCGAAAAAGCTCCGATACGTTGTGCGACGTCACGTGATGTCGCGAGTTTGACATGCTTTTACTAGAAGATTTGTAAGATCCCTTCCAACTCTGTTATTCTGTTAATAAAATATTTTACTTCCTTTATTGGTAATATCTATGATGACTGTAAAAAAAAGAATAATAATTCATCAGGAAGAGTGCATGATATCCTTTCTCATCTGTTGTT
Source organism: Bothrops alternatus (assembly GCA_034064705.1). Classification (NCBI taxonomy): domain Eukaryota; kingdom Metazoa; phylum Chordata; class Lepidosauria; order Squamata; family Viperidae; genus Bothrops; species Bothrops alternatus. Next base: position 13,349,460 of record JARGCV010000104.1, read on the forward strand.
TTTATTGGCCATTTCTCATTGTATATTTGCTATTTTAAATGTACTTAAAAGGAATAAGGCACCTGTTAAGCATCAACTTAATGCCATCTTTATGGCAAAACCCAGGTTTTTTTCTCCTGAGTAATATATAATAAAATTATCCTATCCCATTGAAAGGAAAAGCAGTGAACCCAGAAATTTTGGCTGTCCCTGTGCCTATCCCTGTTCCATCACAACCAGATGGATCTGTAACTGGCTGACCAACTGCACTCACCATGTAGTCCTCAAGTAGTCTAGAGGTAGTTCTACTTCTGTGAGGTGTATCCCAAAGTTCTTTCTTGCAAAATTCAAGTCTTAGATCCAGTACTCTTCAACATCTTCATAAAAAATTTAGGTGAGTGGATAGAAGGGAAAATCAAATTTGCAGACAATATATTTCTTTGATTAAGCTTTCAAATAATCATGTGGTGTTTCCATGGATGCTGAAAATGATGTAATAAACTCAATATTCATATCTGAATGTAGAGTCCAAGGAACCTGGAAAACTAAATGCAAAGTATGAAATTTCATCACGAGGAGTCATGAAACACTTTCAGGAAATAGTTGTGAGCAAAATAAATTGCTTGTTCATTATGTTATTCTCTCATTCTCTTATCTCAGATTTGCTTCTGTTTGCTTCTTTTATGTTGATTTTCATTGCTTACATACAAATATTTCCCATACAATTAAATGCTTGATGTCAGATCAAAAACATTAAGATCTTTCAAAACAGCTTCAGCTCTCTACTGAAAAAGACTCCCACTGTTTATAATGGAATTTGGTTAAGGCTAAAGGAGAAAATACTTTTTAAAATTTCTCTAAAAGTAATTATATTATTGCCCACTGAAGACAAATTGGAGCTAAATCTGAATTGATAGCATTTTCAGAAGGCTAAAAGGCAGGGGTTCTAGAAATTTTCTGTAATCTGTATCTGTAATCATGTTATACAATATAGAATGCATATATTTGAGTTAGTTTGTACAACTGCTTTTCAAACAGAAGGGGCATCTGGAGAAGGCAGATGATCTAAATACACAGCAAGCTGCTATTGGAGCAGGCAAAGCTGCAAGCCATTTAAAACAATATAATGACAGAAAACTAATTTATAGAGCCGCTCCCTTTCTTGGTATGTAGAATTATATCTTCTGAGCAGCTGGAAATTCTTTGAAAAGTCTTCATTTAGGTGTGCAAGTGTTCACTCAGAGTGTTTAATGTAATCACTGGAAATTAATGACACTTTATAATGTTTGCATATATTTACAGATAAATCGATTATACACAAAGTGAGATTCATAACACCTCATCAAGATACTGTTCCCTGCATAAATTTCTACAGGAGCTCTTAGACCACAATTATAATTTCAGAATACCATTTGATTTTTGAAACATCTGATCTTCTCAAAGGGGAAATATATGTAGCTCAAAATTGACTTGTTGGGTTCTTGATGTTCCCTGAGCTTGCTTCTCTTTTTGCAGACATTTTCTTAAGAAGCAGAATAACATCAAAAGTGCATACTATTTATATACAATTGTTTATAGGTTTATTGCTTGCAGATTATATATGGTAATTTGTTCTCCGAGACTTAATTGTTCTTGTTTATCTAGTTCTGGTTCTTACTTTCCTGGATGTTGGTTAACAGGCTTATGATGAAGAAGGAAGAATCAAGGAAGAAGCCAAAATCCATTCAAAGAGCAATTGAGGAAGAAATAATGATCCAATAGAGGCTAAATGGACAAGCTACCATAAAAACATCAAGCAACTTTACTCCCCTTACATTGATTATGTTACTTAGCCTGGTAGTGAATAATCTCTAAGAAGAAAAGAAAACTCTGAGAACACCAAGAACCAAACTATCCTGTTAAAATCTACCAAAACAAAATTGCTACTAGCTTCTAAGAGGATGGACAGCAAAGGCTTCTCTTCCATGCTGGGATTTTACTTAAGTTACAATAGTCCCTATTAATTATTGGCCTATTATTTGGATCATATTTTGTGGCTCTAACTCAAGGCTTGACTTCTGATTCCTGCCCTCTGTTTAAGAGTAGCGTACAAATAACTCTGAATCAAGATTCACAAAAGTAGTATGCTGTCTCTGAGATTATGGCAGGGATGTCAAACTCAATTTCATTGAGGGCCACATCAGCACTGCGGTTGCCCTCAGGGGTGTGTGGTCAGGTTGGGTGTGGCCTATTGGGTGGGCATGGCCAGCTCTACATCATTCGTATCAAGGCTGCTTGTGGGGGCCTAGGCAGGAGTGGGACAGATCTGAGGGTCTCTGGCAGAAGGGTGTAGGACCAGGGCAAGTGCCAAGGCATGGTCCACTGGAGGAGCCTCACTGTTGCTCTCAGACCATGTGGGGGGCTGGATGGTGGTGCGGGCTGCCCAGAGCCTTGGGCAGCAGAGGTCAAACACCCAGCCTGGCCCTTGAGCACTCGCAGCACCAATCCCAGTCCCACTTCCCCAAGGGGGTGCCCAGCTGCACTTATCTCCTCCTCAAGGCTGCTGTTGCTGTGCTTGCTCTCAGCCAGGTTGCTCATGATGGGTATGAGGGCAAAGTCAGAGGGAGGCCCATTCCCTCTCCATTGGGAGGACTCCCGGCTTTGTATCCAAAGCTTCCTTAGCAATAAGATGGGAGACCCCCAGGATAGGCCAGGAGGAAGGGGCAAGGGGATGGTAAAAGGGCAGCAGGGCAGGACTAAGGCAGGACTAAGACAGGACTTCCCTCAGACCCTCCCTCTCCTTCTTTCCTTTCTTCCTTCCTAAGTACAGAGTGGTGGGAAAATAGTTGAGATGAGGGAGGGAGAAAACAGGCAAGAAATGCAGCTGGGAGGTGTCACCCTTCATGAGGAATGAAGAAATGCACCATCACCTATTGCTATTGCTTGGAGACATACTTCATTACTTAGATTCACATCTCATCATTCATGGGAAGTGGCCAGCACATGGCCCTCACCTACTTCACATATCTGGCTTGGTGGGCAGCATGGGAGTCAACGTTACCTGTGCAATGCTGCCCAGCCCCCAGCCTGCCTGGTTTCTGCAGGCAGTGGGGCACTCTCCTCACAGTGCCAAGAGGCTGAGTCAGGCAGCACGAATCTGAAAAGAAGCACGACGATGCCCAGCCCCCAGCCTGCCCGGTCTTGGCAGGCAGCAGGGCGCTCTACTCACAGTGCCCAGAGATTGAGCTGGGTGAAGCTTGCTGCTTGCTGAAATTGGCAGGCTGGGGGCTGGCCAGCGTTGTGCTTCTTTTTGGGTTTGCGCCGCCCGGCTCAGTCTCTCGGCGCTATGAGGAGAGCACCCCACTGCCTGCCAAAACCCCTCCCCCGGAGCCCATCAAGCCAGATATGTGAAGTAGGCAAGGGCCATTTGCTGGCAATGATTTCTTCATTCCTCACAAAGGGTGACACATCCCCAGCAAGCACCCAGGGGGTGGGGCCAATGTGGCAGAGGCTGGTTCCTTGCTGTTTCCAGATGGTTTTGTGGAGCTAAGTCTGAATGCGTTTCAGCATAGATAGCCACCACAAAATTGTACATTGACTCCCGGCCAGCCTGGGCCAGGGCCAAGGCAGCAGAGGCCATTCCCTCACTGTTTCCAGGATGACTTCACGAGCCACATGAAACCACTTCGCGGGCTGCATCCAGCCCCTGGGCCTTGTGTTTGACATGTCTGGATTATGGCTATTGCTTGGAGACATACTTCATTACTTAGATTCACATCTCATCATTCATGGGAAGTGAGGCATAATCATACTTTATCCACCATGTCACATGTAATAGGTACTTCCTCACTCAATTATGCAAAATTTATTTCTTCTATATGGGCACAAATTAAGCTGAATACATTTAGTGAGGTGAAATATTCTATATTTTTGCTTGCCTTGGCTTAACTGAGAAGTGTTATCACATTTTTTTTCTTGATAGAACAGTTTTCACATGGGAATTTGGAGAATAAACAAAAAAACATTTTACTATACTTAGGCCCATAAGGATTTGGAGGGCTTCTCTTCCTTTAAGACATCCTGGAAACATGTATACTCTTTATTCATATCACCATTTAGTGGACAAGGCAGCGTTTTGATTGTTGCAGCTGTTGCTTTTTCAGTTGGCACTGAACCTCTTGGCAATCACTTTATGAATTAATTGTATTGTTAACATAGAAAAGACTGGAATCACAATTATTTCTGCAGCTGGTGTTTCATTAGAAATGGTATCCCTTTTCAATAAAATCTAGTCTGTCAATAAGCATTTGAATGGTTATCTGAAAATGTTCAATAAAAACCATCTTTTTATTATTTTATCATTTTTTCTTTTCTTTGGAGGGAAGAAAAGAATCCAAAGGACCCTAATGAAGACTTATATTAAGTAAATGTTGTGATTACCAGTGTGTCCAGCGCGAAAATGACATTTGAGAATATCATCAAGATGTGACCCATCAACTTAAGTCTGAATCATGAAAGAAAGGTGGTAGAAAACAGTATGCAATCATGATACTGAAGGCAATATATGTAAATTAGTACACATTTTGAGATATATTAGAACAGAGGTCCCCAACCTTTTGGGCACCAGGGGACCCTGGAGAGAAATTTTTCCATGGACCGGATGGTGTGTGGGTTTGTGTGCTGCCTGCATCCTGCCTGCTTATGCAGACTGGTTGCTGGCATGCCACAGCTCAGTACTGGTCCACAGACCGGGGGTTGGGGACCCTTGTTCTATAAGATTCCTAACTCAAATTCTCCATGACTACAGATTCATCTCCTGGTAAAGAAGGTTTAGTTTTGGATGTATCCCACAAAGTACTAGAAAGCAACATGTCCTGGGCTTACTCCCAAAATGCTTCCATCCCTCTGCTCACTTTGGACGCCATGAGTTTTGGCTCAATTCCAAGGCAGTTGTAATTCCTTTGTATTTTTTTTAAATGTTGACTAAAATCAGAACCATTGAACTGCAGCATCACAAAAGGTATGTTGGAGATCATCTAGTGTAATCCCTTGCTCGATATACAAATATCTAACTGTTCTTCATCTGTAAACAACTATGGATTCTAATCATCTTGGATTGGTCCACCTCACCCATATTGGCAAATGAGGCATTCTACAGACTCCATTACCTGGCTGGTGGGGTCCAGGAGAAGGGCCTTTTTTGGAATAATCAATCAATCATTCATTCATTTTTGGTTGTTGTTTTGTGGATACATATCAATCTTTGCTAAATGTAATAGCCAGAACTGAATACAATATTTTAAGTTCACTGTGATCAATGCAGAATAGAGAAAAATGATGCCTTCTCTTGTCCTGATATTATACATTTGTTTATGAATCCCAGGACTGCTTTTCTTTTGAAGCTGTATGGTACAGCTAATTCATGTTCAGTTAATGATCCAATAAGACTCTTATATCTTCTTCACATATATGATTTCTATTATCCTGATGGTATATAAATGGATAAACCAATATTCATTCCTTTGATTTTTTCTTATGCAGTTGCAGCTCTTTGTATTCATACCTGTTGAAATTAATATTGTTTGTTTCTGCCCATTATTCCAGCTTGTCAAAACACCTCCTCAATCTTAATACTAAGATTTTTTTCTATCCTCCTTTGTCATTTTACAAATTTGATAACCATATTTTCTTACCATCTTTTCACATCTAAATCATTTATAAATACATAAGACAGCTCAGAATTTATAATGGACCTTCATGGTATGCCATTCAACACTTCTCCGCAGCTTGATTTGAAAGCATTGATATACATTGAAAATGATTGTTCAACTAAATCTATGTTTAACTATAGATTTAATATAATCTCCTCCACATTTTGTAAACTTCTATACAAATCTCAATTGCTTTATCAGCCACTTTGTTGAAATCAAAAAGTCTACTACATTCCTATGATCAATTAAACTGATCATGCTATCAAAAAAGTCAAGGTTGATTTAACTGGATTTATTTTTTAATGAACTCGTTTCCTGCCAAAAATGTTTTCTTTTCTAAGTACACCTCAACCACCTGTTTAATAAGTTGTTCCAGTATTTTACCCAGTGACAATGTCAACCCAATTGGTCTGTAGTTAAGATGTTTCATTTTCCTCTTCATATTTCCTTCTCCAACACTCTAGTGTTATGTATGTCCTCAAAACATTCTCAAAAATCACAGACTAGACTAGACTAGACTAGACTAGACTAGACTAGAATAGATTAGAATAGAATAGAATAGAATAGAATAGAATAGAATAGAATAGAATAGAATAGAATAGAATAGAATAGAATAGAATAGAATAGAATAGAGCTGGAAGGGATCTTAGACGTCTTCTAGTCCAGCCACCTGCTCAAACAGGAGAACCTATACCATCTCAGACAAGTGACTGTCTAGTCTCTTCTTAAAAACCTCCAGTGATGGAGCACCCACGATTTCTGAAGGCAAGGTGTTCCACTGGTTAATTGTCCTCACTGTTAGGAACTTTCTTCTTAATTCCAGGTTGCTTCTCTTTTTGATCAGTTTCCAACCATTGTTGGAATGTGACCCCCTCTTCTTTGTGGCTGCCCATCAAATATTGGAATACTGCTATCATGTCACCCCCTATTTCTTATTTTCTTTAGACTAGCCAAATCCAAGTCCTGCAGCTGTTCTTCATATGTTTTAATCTCCAGGCCTTTGATCATCTTGGTTGCTCTTCTCCAAACTTTTTCCAAGGTCTCAACATTTTTTTTGTAATATGGTGACCAAAATTGGTTGCAGTATTCCAGGTGTGGTCTCACTAGGTTTTTATAAAGCGGTACTAATACTTCGTATGATCTTGATTATATGCCTCTGTTTATACAACCCAGGATTGTATTAGCTTTTTTGGCTGCTGCTGCAGCACACTGCTGGCTCATAATCAAGTAATTGTCCACTAGGACTCCAAGGTCTCTCTCATGGTTACTGATTTTGAGCCAGGTCTCGCCTAATCTGTACTTATATCTTTGATTTTTTTTCCTGCCTAAATGTAAAACTTTGCTTTTCTCCACATTAAAACTCATTTTGTTGGATAGGACCCATTGTTCAAGTTTGTCAAGATCTTTTTGGATCCTGAGCTTGTCTTCTGGAGTGTTGGCTATTCTTGCCAGTTTAGTGTCATCTGTAAATTTGATGAACTCCCCCTTTCTATTCCCTCATCTAACTCATTATTGAAGATATTGAAGAGTACTGGGCCTAAGACAGAGCCTTGTGGTACCCCACTGCTTACTTGTTTCCATGTGGATGTAGTGCCATTGAGGACTACTCATTGAGTATGGTTTGTCAGCCAGTTACTAGTTCTGAGATGACATCTGTAAACTTCTTCAAAATTCTACATTGTACTTATTCTGATTGTAGAGACTTAAAGTAATTCATTATAGGTAGGCACTCTCTAGCTATATATTTTCTTGCTTTAGCTTTCCATTCCCTCTTTTTGCTTAGGTCTATTTAATAGCATATTCAGCACTTTTTTATATATATATAGGGATGAGATACAAAGCATAATTGTAAGAAAGATCTTTGGACTACTAAGCATCAAGCAAAATTGCTTACATATGTACATCCTGAAAGTAAAAACCCTAAATGTCTGTGAGAGTAATTTTTCTCTCCTACTACATATCGAAAACACTGAATATAATAAAGAGAGATTTGCAAATTTGAGGAAAGTGCTTATGATAACTGAAGGTTGAAAGAAAATGTAGCACTGTCTCTTGATAGAAGATGGATAGAGAAATCCCTGTTGCAAAATCTCTTCATCACTGACTTGTTCTGCTTTTGTAGGTTCAGGTTCAGGTTCAAACTACAATGGAAACACACAGTGAGTTGTGTTTGAATGTGATTTTTATATTCTTTTGTATAAGAAGTGATGCTTGAGAATTTTGTTTTCTCTGAATTTATAACAATATCTGATCCTAATTTCCCAATTTAATATATGGAGGAATATAATTAACCTTGGTTTTCATACATTTTTAACTTTATATACAGTTTTCAGTTTTATAAAATCATTGAAATGCACAGTGGTATATCACAGATGATACTGATCTAGATAGTATGAAATTTATCCTGATAATAACTTATTGCTCTGATCCACATTGTATGTGTTGCAGGAATCTTTATAAAGAGAAAAAATGAAGATATATATCTGTATTCAATTATTGAATGGTTCTCATACACCTAGTTTGTCAATGCTCTAGATCAGTGGTGTCAAACTGGTGGGACACGCTCACCCCAGCTCCGCAAAGGGAAAAAAAGTCGTGCTATGTCACGATATGTTGTGTGATACAATCGAGTTTGACATCTGTGCTCTAGATGAAACTAGTGAATAGAAAAAAGCAAGTAAGTATATTTTGGTTAAACATTAGGAAAAGTTGCCTACATGAAAAGTAAATGTTATCTGAATGTGGATCAGACTGATTCAGAATGTAGTGGGAATTGTTCTTGGAACTATTAAAATAGACAGACTGATTAAATAGACTGATCAATGTCTTCATTATGATCCTTACTTTGCCTAATTGGATTGGGTATGATAAAATGTTCACATCAAGTATCTTTTGTTTTGTTTTCTGTTGAACTTCTTATATCACTCTGGTGCCATAGAATTTTGATGTTTTCTAAGGCACTTTCAGAAGTTTGTCCTAGTCTGGATTTCATCATGACCTTGAATAGTACATTGCAGTCCATTTTACTCTGAGCCATTGTGTAGACCAAAGGTCCCCAACCTTTTGGGCACCAGGGACCAGTTCTGTGAAGAGAGGTTTTTTTTTCATGGACCAGAGGGTGCATGGTTTTGTGTGCTGCCTGCATCCTGTGGATGGGGCTTCACTTGTTTACACGGCCTGGTTTCCGGCATGGCACAGCCCAGTGCCGGTCCATGGCCCAGGAATTGGGGACCCCTGGTATAGACCAAGGACAAAAGGGAACTTGTTAAATGAGACTTCTGAAACTGTACTCCCCTCCACACTTTATAGATGTGACAATTCCTTTCATAACTTGTTCATAAAGTGCTCAGGATTTTCCCCTTTCTTGTATTCTAGAAATGTCTACTTGTCTACAACAGCAGCTGGGAGTATTGGATTGGTTGCAGTAAAACACACTCAGTTTTCAGCCCCTTATTTTCTGAAAAATAAGTTTCTTTTGTTCTTTTTCCAGCTGTGACTGTTTAAATTTTTTCCCTCAGCTGTATAGTTTTTACTTTCCTCTTGCTCCAATTCCCCCTTTCTCTTCTGTTTCTGGGTTTCCATCTCCATTCTTTTAAACTCTTTATTTGACTTGAATTTCCCTTTAGGTCAAGTGAGGCAATCAATTTCATTGCATTGGCTGCCCTGGCTTTGGGCACTGTCTCAGAATCTGACCTGTTGTTCCCTGAAATATTTTCTTCTGGAAAGTACTAACACTTCACAAAAATCTAGCTATCTTATAGAACCCCAAAAAATGTGTTTGAAGGATTTTCTGTCTCTGTTAAAAAAAAAAAATAAAGGGGAAAAAAGGTGCTGGGGATAATGCTCCTCTCTCCATCCCAGAATAGCCTTTCATACATATCAGATACCATATCTTTGAATTTTCTTTTCTAACAGAAGTACAATTTCTTGTTGCCTTGGGCTGCCCTGATACCCACTTTATTTTACCACTGCCATCATGTAATTAATAATGTTAATTATTATGCAATTATGTAATATAATGTAATTATGTAATATAATGTAATTAATATATTTTCCAGATGTCTCCTGAGTTTACATATCCAAATTCTATCTTTTATCTTAGAGTTGTGACTTAGTAATTACTGCTGATACTACCTATTTTCCAACAGGTGCTTTGCCTGGCATCTTCCCGGGTAAATCTAATGTGTGAGAAAGATCATCTGCTACTTTCATTTATTTAGAGGAGTGGAGTGAAAGATAGACAATGAATTAAATTCTATAACACTATCTCTTATCCTATAGACATGTCCGGCTAAGAAAAATAGTTACTTCCTCCTCTTCCCTTTTTTTGGGATGCAAACCCTGCTTTAAGTAGTCACAAGAAAAGCATTGTGACATATTGGGTAGGAATATAGACTTGTTAAAATTACAGATCACAAATTAAAAGCATCTCCCATCGAAAAATATTAAAGAAAATAAATGGTTCTGGGCAGATGATGAAATGATGTTGGTGTGCTTTTAATATAGAGGCCAGCTGGCTGGAAAGAAATTACTAGAAAAAAAATAGCACTAGTAACCTTGTATACAAACATAAATATCAGACAAAATATTAGACTTTAAACATAGAAAGACTAGATAAAAATTAATATTACTTATTGTTGCCAGCTAAACATTTTTAATCTATTTTCCCAGAATAGATTTTCTCTGGCTCAGTTTATCCAGGACTTCTCCTCCAGATCACTGAAGAGTTTAGTTAATTTTAAGACTTCTCAGCTTTAATTCTCTATTTTTTCCTCTTTATTTTAAAAATATTTTTTTGTCTCTTGTAAAAGTGGAGGATTTCTAAAGTAACAGTGGTGTTTCTGATCTCCATCTATATCTCAATTAGCCTGAATGTGCACTGCTGTCTGTCAGCGAATGTGAGGCAGGAATTTGCTTGCCCATTCATTAGCATGAATAATAAATTCAATTTCAATGTAATCCAAAGTGTAGGGAACTTGAAATAATCATAAAACTTCCCATAAGGTCTCATCCTTCATTTCTTATGCCTTTCCATATATCTTTTTACAGTCTTTTGGAATATGACCCCATTATACCTGTTTTTTTCTTTCCCATAAACAGGATAGGAACTAAAAAATGGAAGAAAAATGGTCATACAATTTAGCAGTTATCAATCATATCTTTGAAAAGATCATTTAATCTTCCCTTTTTGGAGATTGGAACTGTATTGTATCATCATCATCATCATCATCATTATCATCAACATCATCTTTATATCTAACTTTTGACAAAAACAGAATTTCCAAGGCAGCTACTAATAAAGATATTAAAATATTTTTGTTAATGAAAAATGCAGTACAAAAATGACAGATTAAACTGAAAAGAGAATTAGCATATAGTATAAGAACCACATGTAAAAATTAAAATATCAAAGATAATATTAAAATTTTAGAAATCAGTTCAAATGCTTTTTAAAAGTTGGGTCATTGGGACCAAAGATAACTCCAAAGGGAATATATTCTATAAGTACTTCAGAACTCAGAATAATTTAATAGCTAGATTGATAGGTATATTAGAATTATTGGAATTGTTCAAGGATTTATTAGAACAGCTGTAATTTAAAAGAATGTAGGCACAAAGATAAATGAATGATACCATTCTTGAGAGAAATATTTGTGTATGTGTGACAATGGTAAATAGGCTGACTGAAGGTTAGAGGAAGGGATACAGGAATGATTAACTGATCAGAGAACAGGAAAATGAGAAGATAGTGTGAAACATAAAATTATATGTGATTGCAAGGTGAACATATAAAGCAGTTTTTCATTAAAAACAAAATAAAGCAAGATAGCAAAGCAAAACAAAACACTCCCTTAAACATATATTAATTTCTCAAAACAAAAAAGAGCCTGGCTCAAAAGAACATCAGTGTGGTTCTTATTTTATTTCTTTCAGGTCTGCAATGCTCTACTGAAACATAACAATGCTTTAGAAGACAAAGGAAATGAAGGATTTCATAGACAGCAAAGGAGTTGTGACATTTCACAATTTCACAATGGGTTCTGTGTAGTTCTGACATTCAGTCTTTTATGCTATTGTACTTTGACACTAAATGCATTTTTTTCTCCCAAGCATCAATTATCTTGCTGGGGGCTGTTCAAAGAATAGTTACTGATTCACAGCAAAAAAAAGAAAAAAAAAGAAAAAGAAAAAAATGGGGGATGTCCAATTCAGTATGGGTGGTCCTCAGAGTGCTTACTATTATAGATAGGAGGTTGTTAGTTCTCAATATTTGATATTTATTTGCAGGCTTTTATGGTTTCCCTGAGGTAAGGTAGAATCTAAGATATATCACTTCAATCCTACCATTAGGAAGAATCAGGCGGACATCTTAACGGAATTTGAACAACACAGGCCCTCTTATATCTCCCAAAGACATCTGCTACTCACAAACATAGTATATGATGCTGACCCATGGCCAGTATGATTCAACTGCTATCAGCTTTTGAACATAGCAAGACAAAAATGGGCATCTTTATCCTTCATTTCAAGCACTGAAGTGTCTTGAGTTACTCTGAAGAAGAAAGTATCTGTCGGAGGTCCTCTCTTGCTTTTCCTTTAATTATCACATTCATTTATTCTCTGGGATTGGGTTGGTGCATAATACAGTTTATTCTGTTTTACTTAGAAAGTTGAATTAACCTGCACGAAGTTTGGATGGTGGGGAGACTTTAGGGTGTGGCAGGTTTTACTTAACATTTAAGGGGGAATAAGGTGATATAATTATACAAAGTAGGTGGGGCTAGTTTTCTCCTAGATTTGGGAGGAGGAGTTTGAAAGAGAGCTTATTGTTTTTTTGAACTATATAAACTATAAACTATATATATGTTCCTCTTTGGGTAAGTTGCTTTTGGGTGGCTTGGTGGTGCAGAGGATGTTATTATATGCGAAGTTGAAACCAGCCTGACCAAAATCAACCCTGATGACGCTAACAGAATCAGACTCGAAATCACCAACATCCTCTGCACCAGCAAGCCACCCAAAAGCAACTTACCCAAAGAGGAACAGACAGCACTACTTAACCTGAAAGAAGACACCAGCATAATAATCCTACCAGCAGACAAGGGCAACGCCACGGTGATTATGAATACATATGACTACCAAACCAAATTAACCAACCTACTCCAAGACTCCACATACAAACCCCTAAACACAGATCCCACCACCTACCTGGAAAAAACCACTAGATCCAAAATAAAAGCCTCCCCCATTAGCGAAGAGATCCAGCAAAGAATCATTCCCAGAGAGAAATCATCCAGATGCCCTAAGCTCTATGGTCTCCCCAAGATACACAAAGAAGGAACCCCACTTAGACCCATAGTCAGCTCCATAGGCTCACCTCTACAAAACCTAGCCAAATTTCTCGCCAAACAACTACAGCCCTATGCAGAATCCACCACCTCACACGTAAAAAACTCATTCCAGTTCATAGAGATCATAAAGAAACAAAACTTACAGCCCAGCGACCTACTCGTTAGCTTCGATGTCATATCCCTCTTCACCCAAGTGCCAATCAAAGAAGCCTTAACAGCTATCCAAAACAAATATAACCCCCCCAAACACATCCTAGATCTGACCAACCACTGTCTATCCAACACATACTTCATCTATAATGGACAAAAATACAAACAAATAGAAGGAGCACCCATGGGATCACCCCTCTCACCTGTCATTGCAAATTTCTACATGGAACACTTTGAAACCCAAGCTCTAGAAAAATCTGATCACAAACCCAAACTCTGGCTCAGATACGTAGATGACACCTTCGTAATCTGGCCACATGGGAAAGAAAAACTGGACAACTTCCTCACACACCTCAACAGCCTACACCCCAAAATACAGTTCACCATGGAAACAGAAGCTAATAACCAACTTCCTTTCCTGGATGTCTTAGTCTACAAGAAATCCAATGGCTCCCTAGGACACACCATCTACCAGAAGAAAACACACACAAACCGCTATCTGCACGCACTCTCACACCACCACCCAGCACAGATCAACTCCGTAGCCAAGACACTCATCTCCAGAACCAAATGCCTAGCTGATGAACAACACCTAAAAACCAAACTACACACTCTAACTATTGTACTAACATCCAACGGATTCCAAAGAAATAAGATTTCCAACTTAATCCAAAAAGAAACTCCCACTAAAATCCAAGACAGAGAACAAGAAAACGGCAAAGCCCTCCTCCCATACATAAAAGGCACCACAGACAGGATCAGCAAGATCCTGCACAAACATAACATCAAGACAGCATTCTGCACAAACAGAAAAATATCCACCATCCTAAGAAACCCTAAAGACAAAATTGAGTTAGAAAATCAAGGAGTATATGAAATCCCATGTACTGCTTGCCCCACCACATACATCGGACAAACCAACAGAAGAATAAGTGCACGCATTGAAGAACACAAAACTCAGTCAAAAAAGAGGAACCAACTTCTTCCCTGGTCCAACACCTTGAAGCCACAGGACATTTTTGAAATTGATTTCAAAAAGACCAGAACTATCACCAAAACTGAACACTTTAATAACAGAATAATCAGAGAAGCCATCGAGATAGAAAAGCGCCCTCACAGCATGAACAAACGAGATGATACCTCCTGCCTACCAGCCATTTGGAAACCCACCCTTATTGACAAACGAGTCCATAACACAAAGAATGACACCAGACCTACACTCACGAAAACCACACAGGATGTCACCACCACGCATCCACGCAGAAAGCAAACCCAAACCCACAATGATGATAAGGCATGACCACAGACCAGAGGCCAGACCACAGCTGCATCGTTGACCACCTTAAACCCCTCCAATCCATACATGAAGCAAACTGACACCCACCATGAAGATGAGGCACGACCACAAACGTGAAGCCAAACAGCTATGCAGCTCACCATCTCTAGTCCCCCTGCGGCTCAGACTAGCCTGAGCACAGTAAAGCCCCCACCCAAACAGAACACTCCCCCATCCAATCAGAGCACAGCCAACCCCCCATCCAATCAGAGCACAGCCAAGCCCCTAACCAATCAGAACACACCTCCACCCAATCAGAACACAGCCGAGCTCCCAGCCAATCAGTTTAAACCCCCACTGGCAGTTAAAAGGAAGAAACAGCTACGATCACACATTGCTCCTAGAGGCATGAAGCCAAAAGCACCAGCCTGAAGATGATGAATGGGACTTCGTCGAAACGTCGCCAAGACACTTCAAATTCTACGTGGGAGAAAACCCGAAGAACCAAAGACCTACATATATATATAAATCCTAACCCTATATATTACACTTTGTGTGGCACTCATACTCCAATTGTCATGTGCTTCTTCAAAATGATGGACACTTTGCTTTCTGCAGTAGTGATCAGAGGATGTTTCAAGAGTCTTAAAAGAAAGGGCTGAGGAGCCAAAGCTGCCCACTTCTATAGCATAAACATCTGACAAGAGCTGTGTTGGCCCAGTGGTTAGAATATAGTACTGCAGGCTAACTCTTTGCTCACCAGCTCAAGGTTGACTCAGTCTTTCATCCTTCCAAGGTGGGTAAAATGAGGACCCAGATCATTGGGGGCAATAGGCTGACTCTGCAAACTACTTAGAAAGTGCTGTAAAGCACTATGAAGTGGTATATAAGTCTAAGTGCTATTGCTATTCTCAAAACTGTTTAAGATATTTGCAAATTATTTTGGGACATTTGGGCAATTTTCTCATGCTAGGAAGTCTCTGTGAGTGAGATGAGTGGTATCTATTTATTTGATAAATAAATAAGTAAAATGGAATAAGGGACATATTAAATGCATTAACCAATACATTCAAAATCAGTGTGACACAGATGACTATTATAGTGTAAAGGTATATTTAGGTACAAAACCCACTTGTCCATCAGCAGAGAAGCCTGCTTGCTAGCAAGGATGTGTGAGCTTTATCTGATTGATAGTTATGAGGATGTCAGTGCTGCTAACATCGGATGTTCTTGCTTTGACAACAGAGAAAAATGCAGCCATTTTCTCTATGCTTTTATAATTAGTTGATGCTGGGAGGGGGGATAGGGATGAGAGTCTAGCTAGTCATAACAATAATAACTCGGCCGTGGGAACCCAAGGACATTGGGCCCAGAGCTGATAGCGTTTTGGCGGGCTGGAGAGCTGGGGAGGAAGCCCACGCTGCAAGCTAATTGAGGAATGTGATTTATGACTGTTTATTGGAGGTGGGAATTGTACTTTGCTACTTTGTATCCAGGGGAGAGGAATTTTGGGGTTCAGCTATGTAGTGCCAATACTTTGTTTCCCGAATAAAAGATTCTTTAAGGTAAACAATGCTTTGAAGTTCTTTTGAAGGGTTTCATCTGTCGGAACCATGACAGAGATAGTTTAAAGAATGATTCTAAAGGATTGCATTGACAAAAGATTACAAAAGAGCAACAATATTAAATGGAAAACTAGTGAGGAACCTGACAGAATTACAGGGGGAAGGGAGTAAAGACATTCACTAAAATTAGTTTCTGTATTGATCAGCTCCCATCATCCACTGTTGGATTCTTGTTCAAAGAAAGTTATCTTTTAAATTAAGGGCAAACCATTTCTGAATAGTGGTATCAGGAAATTACAGGGTACTGGGTCCAGGATGTTGCCAGAAATCAACACTCAAGGACATATTAATAAAACAATAATACACAACAGCAAGCCTTAAGAACATATGCATATAAAGCCAGAATAAAGAACACAGCAAGAGACAGCAAGTGCCATCTCTGCAAAGAAGCTGAAGAATCAGTGGATCACCTAATGAGCTGCTGCAAGAAGATTGCACAGACAGACTAAAAACAATTGCATGATAAAATAGCAACAATGGTGCATTGGAATATCTGCAAGATATTCCAAGATATAAGCTTTTAATAGTGAGTGCCACACCAAGTGCACTAATCAAACAGGTGGTAAGAAAATAGGGGTAGTCAGGCACCACACAGGTTATGTAGAAAGTAAACACAGGGTCAGTCATAAAGGACTCAAATGTCTATACACCAATGCACAGACCAATAAACAGGGTGAACTAGAAATTCAGGTAAATGAGAGCAGATATGATAGTGTTGCCATTACGGAAACTTGATGGGATGAAACCCACAAATGGAACACACAGCTAGAGGGATTTAAATTATTTAAAAGAAACAGACCAAATAAAAGAGGAGGTGGAGTTGCTCTGTACATAAGAAATAACTACATCTCTGCAGAAATAGAGTACAACAATGATGAAAACTGTCTCAAATACATTTGGTCAATATAAAAGGGGAAAAATGACATTGCCATAGATGTATACTATAGGCCACCCAACCAAACAGAGGAAATAAATGAACTTTTGGCTAGTCAGCTAACTAAAGTATATAGGAAGCACATCACATTAGTAATGGAGGACTTTAATTACCCTGACATCAACTGGGAGACAAACTCTGCACCAAGTGGAAGATCAAACAGATTCCTGACAAACCTAGCAGACAACGTTGTCTCCCAAAAAGTAGAGAAGAGAACTAGGGGATCAGCCATATTGGATCTAATTCTCACTAGCAGAGATGAAATGATAGAAGGTGTTGAAGCCACAGGAACCTTGGGGGGAGGGAGTGATCATGCACTATTGGAATTCAACAATATGAAAGCACAAGCAATAGAACACAGTCAAACTAGAGTCTTGGACTTTAAGAGAGCTAATTTCAATAAACTTAGAGAGGGCTTGGGAAGGATTCCATGGATGAGAATCCTCAAGGGGAAAACAACTCAAGAAGCTTGGGAAATTTTGAAAAGTGAGATTATAAAAGCCCAGTCTAGCACAATACCAATAAAGAAGAAAAGTAACAGCTCTCAAAAGAAACCAGCATGGCTGCATAAAGAACTCTCTGATAAATTGAAAGACAAAAAGGACAAATATAAAAAGTGGACAGAGGGGCACATAACTAAGGCAGAATATCAGCAAATAGCCTGAGCCTGCAAAGATGAAGTTAGGAAAGCCAAGGCTGAAAATGAACTAAGGCTTGCGACAAAAGTAAAAAATAACAAAAAAAAGCTTCTTTCAACATGTAAAAAATAAGAAAAAAGTTAAGAAGATGATTAGTCCATTTGGTGGAAGAAAGTGGCAAGAAGATGACAAGCAACAGGGAAAAAGCAGAACTATTTAACTTGTTTTTTTGCATCCATCTTTACACAGAGGGAAAAAACAATCCAACCTATCAAAAACCATACCGTAAAAAACAGATTAGAAACATAAGTTAAGATAGGCAAGAAAATAGAAAGTGAGCACCTGTCCACCCTAGACTAGTTCAAATCACCAGGACCACATGGATTACACCCTAAGGTTCTGAAGGAACTGGCAGATGTGATCTCAGAACCACTGAACTATGTCTTTCAAATATCCTGGAATACTGGGGAACTACCAGAGGACTGGAAAAGAGCTGATGTAATTCCCATCTTCAAAAAAGGGGAAAAATGGATCCAGGAAACTACAGATCTATCAGTCTGACCTCAATACCTGGGAAGATTCTGGAAAAGTTAATCAAGCAACGAATCAGTGAGGCAAACAAAGTCATTACCAAAAGCCAACATGGGTTTGTCAAAAACAGATCATGCCAGAGAAATCTTATTGCATTCTTTGACCTAGTGACAAAATTAGTGGATCAGAGGAATGCTGTGGATATAATTTACTTGGACTTCAGTAAGGCATTTGATAAAGTAGACCACAACGTACTATTAGATAAGATAGAAAAATGTGGGTTAGACAGCATCACTACCAGATGGATTCATAACTGGCTGACCAACCGCACTCAATGTGGAGTCAATGGAACTGCATCTAAATGGAGGGAAGTGTGTAGTGGGGTGCCCCAGGGCTCTGTTCTGGGCCCAGTGCTCTTTAACATGTTCATCAATTATTTGGATGAGGGGATAGATGGTGAACTCATCAAATTTTCAGATGACACCAAGCTAGCAAGAATAGCCAACGCTCCAGAAGATAGGCTTAAGATACAGAAGGATCTTGACAGACTTGAACATTGGGCGCTATCTAACAAAATGAAATTTAATGGTGAAAAAAGTAAGGTTCTACATTTAGGCAAGAAAAACCAAATGCACAGGTATAGTATAGGGGGTACCTTGCTCAACCTGTGAGAGGGATCTCAGAGTCCTAGTGGACAAACACTTAAATATGAGCCAGCCAGCAGTGTGCTGCAGCTGCCAAAAAAGCCAACATAGTGCTAGGCTTCATTAACAGAGGAATAGAATCAAGATCACATCAAGTGTTAATACCACTTTATAATGCCTTGGTAAGGCCACACTTGGAATACTGCATCCAGTTTTGGTCACCATGATGTAAAAAAGAAGTTGACACTCTAGAAAGAGTACAGAGAAGAGCAACAAAGATGATTAGTGGACTGGGGGCTAAAACATATAAGGAATGGTTGCTGGAATTGGGTATGCCTAATTTAATGAAGAGAAGGATGAGGGTTGACATGATAGCAGTGTTCCAATATTTCAGGGGTTGCCACAAAGCAGAGGGAGTCAAGCTATTCTCCAAAGCACCTGAAGGCAGGACAAGAAGTAATGGATGGAAACTAATCAAGGAGAGAAGCAACTTAGAACTAAGGAGAAATTTCCTGACAGTTAGAACTATTAAATCAATGGAACAACTTGCCTCCAGAAGTTGTGAATGCTCCAACACTGGAAGTTTTTAAGAAGAGACTGGACAACCATTTGTCTGAAATGATATAGGGTTTCCTGCCTGAGCAGGGGGTTGGACTAGATGACCTCCAAGGTCCCTTTCAACTTTATTATTGATATACTAGTTGCCTGGAAGGAAGAACTGGTGAGACAACAAAATAGGCAAAGTAATAAAAAATTAAGAAGCTAAAGTGCTCTGGAACTTTATTATTCAAACAAACAAACAAACAAACAAGTACATGCCACATAATACCCCAGACCTAAAATTATTTATAAGAAAGACAAAAATATCTGGTTAATGGAGATTGCAGTACCTGGAGATTGCAGAATGGAAGAGAAAGAACTAGAGAAAATCACAAAGTACAAAAATTTGCAAATAGAAGTAACTGTGCCAAAAGAAGGCAAAGATAATAGCAATAGTAATAGATAATATGGGTACAATCCCAAAACATCTGGTGCTCCACTTGAACATCATCAACATTGACAAAAATCGCTATCAGCAAAAGGCAGCTTTACTTGGAATAGCTTATGTCCTGAGACAATACCTTTAACAGCATCAGATGACATCTGCCTATCCAGGTCCCTGGTAACTGGTGGTAAAAATGCTGTCTAAATATCTGGCTAACTGTGCAAACAACCATGATAATAATGAAAGAATGATGTATTAATTGAATTTCATTCTGAAATTTTATAGATGCATAAACAATACACATTCTCATGCTTATTTTGTCAACCTATAGTTGTTTTGTGAACTTATTGCACTTTGATTATCCGAATTGCCATACATTTTAATGGTGCTGCTAGTCACAGGAAATAGCTTCTTATACAATCCCATATTTCATATTGGAGAACAAGGACTAAATAAAGCTTAAATAATAGGTTACCATGATTATAGAAAAATAATTGCATTTTTATTAATTGAATACAGTATCTTAGTGCATGCAAGCATTATTGTAAGGCTAGCATCTCAGTACATTATGGCTGCTTACTGACTGTAACAATTATTTATTGATCCTAACTAGTACTGAAAGGTGATAAAGTTACCTAACCTCCTATGACCATCTCTCTGGCAGAAAGAAAATAGCCTACAATTAATAGCATTTCTCTTTCCATTATCAGCTATTCCTGGAATCTAATTACAGTCACACAAACTGAGATGGGGAAAAAGCTAACTGTCACCTGACAGTTCCAAATAAGATTAATGCACAATATTTATGAGGTAGCTGCAATAAATAAGAAAATAAGGTTTCCAGAACAAGGTACAGACATTCTTTCCAAGTTGTAAAGTGGTGCAAGTACAGTAATAAATCTTTAGTTTGTTAATCATTTTGTAAGTGATAAGGTGAACCGCAATTTGACCATGGAAAGTTGAGGAATTGGAAAGAAATTCAATTAGTTCCTCACCAAGAAGGCCATGCCACATACTACATTATCCTGTCAGGGAGATGTCAGCTAATCAGTTTCCATCAGCAACCAAATCCTGAATGCAGAGGATCTGGCAAGGGGGGGGGGGAGAGTTCTTACTCTGCATAAGAAGGTCTTAAGTTCAATTCTTTCCTGTGATTTTTAGTCAAAAGTGTTTGACTAAAATCTTTTAGAAAACCCCAAAAGAGATGACTGGGAGCTAGACAAATCTCACATGCACTAGGCTTTAAGGCTGGTGACATGAAAGTAACATTAGTAGTAGTTACATCAGTGTAACTTTAGGGTAATAATGAATCTCTCTTCCCTAAATTCTTCTCTACAAATTTTGCAAACAGATATTCTGTAAACATTTTGTGAACTTTTTGAATATTCAGCTACAAAAGAAACCCTATTGTGTCAAACTAAAAGTCTATTTCTTCTATATTTCTGTTCATTTAACTGTCAAGAAGATGGTTTTTAGATAGTGTTAGTGCCTTTTGCTGCCTTTCCAACTTGGAATACATCAGGTATGTTGAAGTATAGCTACTCCTATTTCCAGCCAGCACTGGAATCATGAAGCTGAGACTAACTCCATAGAGACATTTGAGGTTATGAGTGAGCAGAATGTCACCTATAAATAAACTCGAACGTTGCTTGAGTATCCCTACTGCATTTGTTCAATTAAAACCTTACTTTGTCTTACATTTTAGCTCACATCATTTATTAAGTGTGTGTAAGATTTACTACAATAATACATGCTGATATAATTGCTCTCATGAATTTGTAATTTTGTATTTGTTAGTATCATATATAATGAAAAATGAGTTTTCTCTACCACCCTTAAATATATATAAAAAACTATGCTTTATTAATTCCTTAGACTGAATCTGGCACTCATAAATGCTGGCACACAGGGGTAAAAGTAAGGAGACTCTTGAGTTGAGCTTGAATCTTGGGGATTAAAGGGTACAGTCATATAATTTCCATAGCAACAGGATGAAAATTGTTTACCATTGTCTTCTTTTTTATTCCTAGTGGACTCCAATCCAAGCATTAAGTAGACTAAATCTTTTTTTTTCTATGCTAGACAAGATTAGGAAGGTGCTGCCACTTGCTGAAGCAAAAAAGAAACTTATACTCTGGGACTAGCCCCAAACAAAGCTCATTATATTTGAGTAACCCCAGAGGATACTGTTGATGGATTCTTTCATAGATAAATTTTGTTTCAGGGCTGGCAACAATGGATCCATGCATCTTTTTCCTACAATGTAGGAGAGACCCTGGCAGAACCAGGAGGGGGAGTCAAGAGAGTAATCAGTTTAGTCTTTACACAGTCACCAAAGAATGAAGTCCAATCCCCTTTGAATGCCCTTGAATCTTATCTAGTTCCAAGTGCTAACCATTGGTTTGAAAAGATTCCTATTCACAGCAATAAATCAGTGATTTTGAACCCTTTGTGTGTGCACCTGGTTCTTTGCACATTTGCATTTAGCCTTGGGAGAAATCAGAAAGTAGGGTTGCAAGATTTTCATATCCTATCTCTCTTTTTTTTGGAGGGGGAGGATTTAAGTGTTGCTTGGCTGTTTGGCATACTACTAGAAAAACTACAGTTGTTTCAAAATGTAACAGAAAACTAACTGGGACTGAGTGAATGGGACATATGCTATTATTTTCTGATTTACTTTGAGACACAATTAAAATATTAATAAGGGCTGCCTATCTGCTTTATCAGTGCCAGTTTCATGAGGTGAAAAGTCACATTTGAAAAAGTAATTAGAAATTTTCTCAGGCAGAATAATATTGGGACCAAACAACATTTATTATTTACAGAATGGCAAAATATAAACACTTTCCCTCTATTTTTGTTTGTAAGCTCTATGCCTGTGGTATTCTAAGTCAGTGTTTCTCAATCTTGATAACTTTAAAATGTATGGATTTCACGTCTGGCTGAGGAATTGTGGGAGTTGAGGTCCTCACTCCTTAAAGATTTTGAAATGGCACCGTAAGAGTTTGGAAGACATTCTGCTAAAAACTTGCTGTCAAACATCCACCCTCATTGAGTTTTCCAGTGGTTAGAAATTTGAATTAAAAAGTCTAGGAATTAGATGTGATTTTTATCATTCCCCTCCCAATGACTATTTTCTATTTATATCCTGCCTTTTTTTTAGCAGATCAAAGTTGTATACATGATGTGGGTCTCATCATTTTATACCCCAACAAGTGTATGAAGGTGGTTTGAAGTGATAATCCAAGTGACTTCCATGATTGATTGAATCTGACCATACATTCAGGTCTATCCTTATATTGTGCTAGTGCTTATTTCCATAATTAGTGACTAGCAATATGGCCTTCCCTTTAGACCAGTGGTTCTCAACCTTGGGGTTGCGACCCCATTTGGGGTCGCGACACCATTTCACGGGGGTCGCCGGGCACCGCCGGGCGCCATTTTGTTTCTTTTTTTATTTTTTTAATTTTTTTTAAAAAATTTTATTTTTTTGGTGCGCACGCGCCGCGCACGCTCAGATCTGCCCATCGCGCTGAAAAAAAAATAAAAAAAAAATAAAAAAAAATAAAAAAAATAAAAAAATAAAATAAAATAAAAACAAAATGGCGGACCGCAACGGGCGGATCTGCGCATGCACGGTGTGTGCGATGGGCTGATCTGTGCAGGCGCAGATCCGCCCGTCACGGCCGCCATTTTGTTTTTTTTATTTTTTTTTAAATTTTTTTAAATAAAAAATCAAAAAAACAAAATGGCGGCCCGCGATGGGCGGATGTGCGCATGCATGGTGCGTGCGATGGGCCGATCCATGCATGTGCAGATCCGCCTGTCGCGGCCGCCATTTTGTTTTGTTTTTTGATTTTTTTAAATTTTTTTAAAAAAAAAATAAAAAAAACAAAATGGCGGCCCGCGATGGGCAGATGCGCGCATGCGTGGCGCATGAGATGGGCCAATCCGCGCATGCACAGATCCGCCCGTCACGGCCGCCATTTTGTTTTGTTTTGTTTTTTTTATTTTTTAAAAAAAAATTAAAAAAATTTTTTTTGCGTGCGCGCGCACACGCGCGCACCCCCGGGTCAGGGTCGCGGCGCGCATGGGCGGGGCAAGTGGGGTCTCAACCTCAGAAAGGTTGAGAACCACTGCTTTAGACAATGAGTTCACTTTAGGATGCCTTCTCTGGGAAGCCAGATACTTCAATGTTGTTTTATTTAAAGTTTACTTTTTTACATATTTTAGATCTATTGTTTTAAGTATGCCTTTTTTTGCTTACATTGCCCTTTGATCCTTTTGTACTTATATTTCTAATTTTTTTATTTATTATAAGCCACTCAAGGCATCCTTGAATGGAGAAAAAAACAGCTATTTGAATAAATGAATAAATGGTTTGTGGTAATATATCTCAAGAATCACATACTGTATATTCCACCTATATGAATGAATTTAATGAGGCATGTTTTTCTGTCCAAAACCACCTTGTGGGCAACAGGGGAAATTTTTTTTTAAAAGCTACTGTAAGTCAGTTTTGTCTGAAAGAATATTCAGTGTTAATGAATTTTTGTTCCATGTGTTAAAACACTATTTTTAAATCTAGGTTTTATCTCCCCAAGAAAGCACACACCATCATCTTCTAAATAGAGAGCAGCTAATCTACCTGCGATCAATTTTTCTCATTCAGCCATATTTTTTCTCCCTGATTTTCATGTTACCATAGCAACGGCTGACTTCATATGGCCTGACTTAACCACCAAGGAAATATGAGCTATCTTATTTGCCATGATCAGGCGAGTTTTGCAAACATGATGAAACATTTTTCCCAAGCCTCTATAACCTTAGAAGGGACAAGGACTTAGACCCTATGGACATGGACTTTTTCAGAGTGTATTAGACATAGTCCTGATCAATGAACAAGAGGAAGGGCTAGTACCTGCTACATCAAGGAGTTCTCAGAATAAAAGCTAGCTTTGGGAAAGCTGGCTGTTCAAGGAAAACAGAAAATAAGTCATATTTTTTGATATTGAAGAAAAATACAATATTATTTCACTGAAAGTCTCGGTATTTCTAAAGAACTAATGCAGACTATTGTATTTACGGTATATAGTACATTACACATCTAAAATAGATCATCTTGACAGACATTTCATGTTAGGCATAGAGAAAAATTTTGTTTTTCAAAATGAAATATTCATGGCTTTGCAGTGGGATTGGAGCAAGTCCATTTTTGCAATTGGGTGCCTGATGCCTCACCAGCTGCTTAAGATAGACTTTCACCCCTCAGAATTCTCAAACCTTTTAAATCCTCTTGTACGTTTTGGGACAGTTGCTTTCAACAGACTATCAACATCTGATCTGGTGCTTTACCTGCCTGATTTAGAAGACAGTTTAAAAATAAGACATGACTGTGATGACCAGCACTCCAAGTGACTTTTTTAAAAAAAAAAACACAAAACTATTGTGATCTCTTTTACATTGTACCTCTATTAAGGCTGTGCAAGGCCAGGTGCTTTAAAAGAATAGCAGAGATATGGTGTATTGACATTTTGCTCAAGATCTGAAAGCATATCTTTTGAAAGAAGGATTAACTTTAAACAAATGGATCAAGTATATGACACAAAAATAGTTCACTTAAGGATGGGATTACAATGTTTATACCATCCACCTTTTGTATCACTTGTTATATTTAAAATCCAATGTATCGATCCATATAATAGCCCAAAAGTGCTATTAGAATATCTTTCTTTCCCGATCTTGATGTGGACACTTTGGATAGTCTTGTAATACTTTTTGATACACAACTCCCTTAATATATTGTGTGCAAGATTTATTATTTGAGAACCATCTGGTAGAACATATTAATGATCTCTTTTTTTATAAACAGATGCTGTTTTGTCTCATTAATTTTGTACAATCCAATGGCTCCGTCATACAAATGTATCACAAACCTTTCAAATAACACCATGGATTGCCAGATATACAGTATACTAAGGCTTCTATTGATGTCAAAATGAAACTGTGATTTTGGGAAATATGTTCCATGCATATTAAAGAAACCCCTTCTCTTTCTATCAAATAATAAGATTATATGACATACAAGGAATCCACAACTGTGTTTGAAAGGATGATATGATCAAATGAAGTGTTAAAGTAGATGTGATGGCATGCCAATTTAGAGAAAGCATTTTGCAGGAGGCTTGGGTTTTTACTTTCAAGTAACCCAAGGGTATACAACACCAATATTGCTGTTTCTCATGAAACACTGATTTGGAACAATGTTTTGTCTTTTCATATACTGTAGATTTCTGTTTATGAAGTTTCAATACTTATGGAGTATCCAAGATCATAAACATTTATGATTCCTACAAATAGTGAGGGTAATGCAGTGTGTATGTATGTGTGTTTGTGAGTCTGTGTGTGTGTGTGTGTGTGTGTGCAGGTAATCTTTAATTTATGAACACAATTGAGCATAGCTGAGAAACCCACATGACTGCTTTGCTTAATGATTACAGTCCTGGCACTCCAGGTTGTGGTTGTTAAGTTGTTATGCTTTTTAGTCACAAATGATTGATTATATGCCAGCAAGTCATTGTTGACTCATAATAACCACATAGAAAGCGACAAAGTCACAAATTACTTGACAAAATTCTGTAAAGGCAGATGCCCAAGCATACTCTAGCTTAGATATAAATTCAAGAGATGCAGTTTGGATTAATATAAATAATAAAAAAAGAATTTCTCCTCAGTGATGTTAAAATTTGCAATTTTAAATAATGTCCAGAAAAAGGAAAAAATCCTGATAAACAATGTTACTCCACTCCTTCTCCTGCTGACATTAGAATATTGAAATCTGGATATTTTTGTTGGCATTTCTTTCAATTGATCTAGGGCATCAAGTAGAACTGCAGTGCCCAAGACAGAACGAAGCTATACACTAGGAATAATGGTAGCTATTATGCATTTAAATTGGACATTGTTCATCTTTTTTTTCCAAGTAGCAGCCAGTATCACTTGACTGCCAAGAAACCACATGGTATCTGGTATCTTCCTTCCCTGTTGTTAATTATAGCAATTGTCCTTGGTCATAAAATGGCCTTATTTGACAAATGACATGATTTACTAAATAACTCTCTCTCCACTGTTACTTTTCAAATCTTTTATTAAACAGAATTATTCTACTGGCTATATTCCATCACAGTCTGATTCATGGGTGTTGGATGAAAAAGCACATTTTTTTAAAAAAAGAACTGTTTTCTGATTTCTAATTTCATTGACTGGACTCCTGCACCAATATTAAATTATCTCTATTTGGAATGTGCATCTATAATTCATTCTTATAAAGGGTTAATGGTTTTCCCACTGAGAATCTTTACAGCAAATTATTCATCCCTGTCCATTCTGCCAGAGATGAAGGAGAAATATCTTGCAAATTTTATATAGATACACTTGGGCTGAATTTTGATTTCCAGTACCTGAGAGATCTTCAGAAATGATTATTCTCATAAATCCATGCTGGATTTTACCAAACTATTAGGTTATGCAAATACCTTCTTTATTTCTTCCTTCCGTATATTTCATAACATTGACTCAAAGGCAGCACCTCCTCCCTCCTGCATAATTAAAATAACTCAGAATGTGGCTATTCAAATATATTTGCTTTTGACAAGCTCTAAAATGGTGGGAATATGGGCAGTTGTCTTATTCCAGGTCAGTCTGATAGCTCATCAAAACCATCGCTATCTATTGTGATGAGGGTGAAGGTTCGTTCTCTGAGCTTGTGGGTTGGTTTCTGAATGTTTTGTTACCAGACTAGGTAACATCTTCAGCGATGTTTAGGTGATGTCTGTGTCAGTGCTCTTCTATGTATAAGTGGGTGTGTCAAGTGAGGGTCTTGTGATGAGTCATCAGAGAGAGGCTTGTGATGGGTCTTGTGATGGGGAGGTTAGTTCAGGGAGGGTGTGAATTATCAGTGGGTCAGGGATGAGTCATAAATAGAAAAGCAGACAGATATCCCTTAAACTCCACTGAAGATGTTACCTAGCCTGGTAACAAAACATTCGAAACCAACCCACAAGCTCCGAGAACGAATCTTCACCCTCACCCTATGCCGGAGCTACAGATATTTGCCACTATTGCAAATCTATTGTGATCACAAGCAACCAAGGATCTTACGCAGTTATTTTTTCTTTATGTCCTACATTACTTTTACAGGAAGCAATGGCAAGGATTGAAATTTGAACTTTTAATATGAAAAGGAACTACAATATGTTCCCTTAACAATGTACAATTTAATTTTGTATCTGTTTGAAGAAATATAGCAATGCCCATAATATTATTTACATGAGATTTCATTCTAGATGACCTGGTTTTCCAGAAGGGATTCCAAGATGGGAGGTGGTAAGATACCAATATCTACCTGCACAGAATTCTACAGACCTGCCCATTCCCACAAATAAAGTTTTTGTTTTGTTTCAATCCTATCTTCAATCAATTTAAGGTGTTTTACATAGCATTCCTTTAATCTTCCTGTTTAACAAACTACTCTGTGTGGGGGAGGTTAGGCAAAGAAAGTCACTTAGTGAGCTCCCATGACTATGAGTGATCTTGAACCTAGAATTCCATGATTCTAATTCATTATTTAGCTACTATTTCACCCAGCACTCTACCAGATACTACATATTTTAGTAGTGTATTATAAATGGAAAGCTGCTCATTGCTTGCCTATCTACAGTTTTCTATTAGCTATTGGCTAAGTGTCTATAAGTGTGTTAAGATGTTTCTAATTTCTGTGAAAGAAGACTAAATCACTGAGTTGTAAAAACTAAAGGAAATTAAAACAGAGCTGCAGTTTTCTTGGGAAGACTTCAGAAGTGGTTTGCCATTGCCTGCTTCCTGGCTGAGAGAAAGTGACTAGCATTTCTAGTGGCTGCATTTTCATCTGTTGTCAAAGCAAGAACATCCGATGTTAGCAGTGTTGACACTGCTATTAGGAAACATTGGACAACTTTTCAAATTGATCAGGTAAGAAAGTACTCAATGGAGTGTCATATTTTGTTCCATTCTTTGTAAATGCATGGTTACTGATAGCAGTCTATGCCACCACTGCTTTCTAGTGTGATGCTAACTTTATCATTCATTGATCATTACCATTAACAGAAACAAATTGATAAGTAATGGTTCTGTTAGTACATTTATTAATGTTTATCCTCCCCATTTCATACATTCCTATAGAAGCAATTCATGTAAGTCTTCTCCATTTATAATTCCAAGTGAATAATTATGTGAAGAAATATCGAGATGTCTGAATTTTCCATCACAAGTTATATCAACATTTTTGAAAGTAATGTTGTATTCTTGTTATATTAACATATGATTGATTTTATAGCACATCCAGATTCTGCAACAAAACTATTTTAGTCATGGTTGGAAATAAAGGTATTAATAGGATCAGAGGTGGGAAGGATATACTGAATGATTACCATAATTTTTATTGGTATTTTTGAAAAATGGTCAATTTGTACAATTATTTGTATTTTAGATGAAATCCACATTACACTGGAGGGCACTTGAAATGCGCATCTGCATTTTCTTTGCAGAGTAGATGAAGATTTGTATAGTTGACACTGAATAGTGTTATAGGGCATGTCTGTACTATAAGCCTAAGCTAATGTAATGGTGACAGTTTATTTCTCATTCTTGCAGTCCCAACTTATTTTACAAATGGATAAATATATAGATAAATTCTGTCCAGGTAAATAATGTTTCATGTTATGCTGTAACAAGAAACAATTTTGGATGTGAGAATTACTTGAAACATATTTCTTCTTTTTTAGCAGATCAGCAGATTCTTCAATGGAAATTTTTTAAAATAAATGTTTTTGGTTTTAAAATAATAATAAAAAAATCAAAATCAAAAAGAACATTACACCAATACATACATCATCAAAATATGTAATAAATGATTAAAACAGGTAAAAAATAAATATGATATAGGAAATACTATGTTGTTACTACAATAGACAGTTACAATTTTGTATAACATTATCCAATACAAACATTATTGTACTGTACTGTCTATGTTTATAGGCAATCCACTCATAGGAAACAAATGTAATTAGTATTCCAAAAGGGCTTATCAAAAGGCAATTGGACTCTTTGTTTTTTTTTCCTTGAAGATGTTTCACTTCTCATCCTAGAAGTTTCTTCAGTTCTGACTGAATGGTGGGGAATAGAAGGATTTATATTCCTTGCAGTCATCTAATTGTTAGCATTCTGTGGGTCAGTCATTAGCTCTCTGAGATTCTAAGTCTTTATTATTTACTTGTTGTTATTTATTTGACCATTTATACATATAAATTTAATAATGTTTTTGTTTCTTTCATCATCAACTTCACCATCACCTTTTTATGAGTCACTTAAGTTAAGGTTTATTACATCCAATGAGAAATCTCAGGCTCCATGGAAATAGGAAATATCAGATATTGATTACATGTAATCTCCTCAATTTAGGATCATTTGTTTAGCAACCATTTAAAGTTATGATGGTACTGAAAAAAGTGACCTATGAATGATCCTTATGAAGAGCTGTGGTGGCACAGTGGTTAGAGTGCAGTATTGTTTAATGAATATCAATGGGTTTGTTCTTCCAAAAATACTTTAACCAAATGGTCTTTCTTATTCCAAACCATATACACAAAAACAGAGGAAAAATTACTTGATGATTCAAATGCATTGACTTGGAAAGTTAGTTGGCCAAGGAAGAAAGCTAGAGTAAGACTGAAGAAAACAAGATTTGATCCATTAGATGGGATATTATATTACCTAGATGTTTGAATATGGTGGAGAATAGATAATTACTAGAAATAGAAGTACTATCATAATTAGAAAGATAAGGCTTGTAACTAGAATATTAGATTTTGGTATAAGAAGGAAAACAGGAAAACGCTAAGAAGTTTGAATTTGGTTACCCAAATATAAGTTACTTGGAATTATAAACAATAGAGACATTTTGAACACTGATGGGAAATTAAAATTAAAAAGAAGAGCAAAAAGACGATACTGATTGAACATGTGGATATTAAATGCAAATGCAATTAAGATATGTTTTGGTTAGAAAAGTTATCTAAAACTGACATTATTGATATTATAAGAAAAATGTAACAAAGATGTTCATATTCAATTGTATATTTATTAATAACAATAAGAATTGTATTTGCCTAGTGTGGGAAAACAGATACTACCGGAAGAAGAGAAGAAACATTTGATGGTGTAATATTGAATCTAGATTGAAGAAGTTAACATATACCACTGAATTACTAATGGACCCAGACAACACGTTTTCTATTAAGTACTTGATAGTAAAACTATAAAATTAATTATATATATCAAAGAGTTAGTGGGAGACTAGTATAGCTATTTCAGCTCATTTGCCCTCATCAGCTAGCCTTCAGGGCTTCGAACCTGGGCAGCTTGCAGGTTAGGCAGCTGTATTATCCTTTTGAGCCACAGGTTCCCCTTTATTCCTGTCAGCAGAAACCAGGGAGGATATATATCTTATCTGTTGGGTGAGGCACCTGGTCTACCAAATATAAATCAATCTGTTCTGTCCTTCCTAAAACATCAAAGCCAAAATCTCCTAAATTAAAGAGGTGAAATTTCCCCCTTTTAATCCTCATTGGGGGAAAAAAACAGATTAAGAAATAGGCACATTTATTTTTGCAAAAAGGATGTTGTGGAATTTCTTTTTAACTATTGCAGATTTTAAGTAGAGATTGCAATCATTAAAATGTCATTGTATATATTTACAGAGTAACCATTGTTTTTTCTTCAAAATTCCTGGGAATGATGTTACATTACGATGCCAATGGGTTATTGCTTAGAGCTCCATTAATGCTTCAAGTAAGATCTAAAATGGTTTTCTAAACATACAAATGAGAAACTGGAGGTAACTCTGTGTTATTTTTTTCTTAGAACTCCTTTCCCAAATGATAGATATTTTTCTCCATAACAAGCAATGAATTTGCCATTTAATATTATTAAAATATATTAGGAGAATTACTTGGGCCTCTATTAAAATTTTTGAGAATCCTATCCTTCCCCATAAGAAAGGGGAAAAAGTGGGAAACAACAAAAAAGAAATAAGTTGAAAGGGAAGAATCAAGGCTAGACTTCTCCAGGTTAGGTGTCATCCTCAGTCAACATGAACACTGCTGTGAATTGTAGGATTTGAAGTCCAGATATTGGGTGGGCACTAGAATTGGTGAAATCATGCCTTCTAAATTGTTATTTATGTCTATGTATGTCTGGATATCACAACTCTGCAAATTATGTTATATCTTAATCACACTGTACCAAAATGGCTGACCATGTGCCACAATGTCATGAAACAAGTTCCATGCTTTTGTTTTTAGCTTGCAAAATTGCACATATGTCCTGTAAGAAAGGAGCAAAGTTTATCATGCAATGTGACAGGTGCCTTGTCATTTGCCCCTTGTTCTAGGCAATGCCTATGGATTATGAGAGTTTTGTTGAAATTTAGTAGCTAAGCCCAGGAACTGAATTTAGTAGAGAAGTCCAAGAAGGAAAGTACATGCTACCAGAGGGTTGGACTAGAAGACCTCCAAGGTCCCTTCCAATTCTCTTATTCTGTTATTGTTGGCTAAGATGCCTCACAGAAATAAGTGACTTTCTAACAAGCATTTATTAAAATAATTTATAATAATTTAAACCTCATTTGTCAGCAAGCATAAAATTACAAACTGCAGTATTAAAAAGAATGGAATATTGTTCTTCCCTGATCTCAGTGTCTGGTTTTTCCATTTATGTGATTCTCAGGACTGAGGAGGAAGAAAATGTGTTGCCTCAACTTTGGAAATATAAAATTGGTTAGATAATTAACACAATAAAAAATGGCCAAGATGAACCAAATATTTGATTAGGTACATGCATGGAATATCTGTTTTTGTACATATGCCATCACTATTGGGACGACTTTGTCATTATTAATGCATATTACTATCTTTCCAGTTCTTCTTTTGCAGGTAACAACTGCAACATTGATCTAAATTGCTTTCCATTATTTAGTTTATGGAAAAATCCTCCAAATAAAATTTCAGGTAATTGGCTGCAACAGTAGACTGCTGCTGGTATTTTGGACTTAATAAAGCCATTTTTGTAAGGGGAAAAAATTCTCACAAAACATATCAAAGATGACAGGCTGGCTATGGGAAATCTATGTCCTCAGCTACTTAAAAGCTTGTCAGAAACACTGACACATTAATTTAAATTTATTGGGCAAACAAAAATGTCTGATTTTTGCAGGGCAGAGGGAACATATGGCACAGCAGTTAGCAACATGAATTTTTATATCATGTTGACTGCTTGTGGGGTTCCTTCGCAAATCATCATTATGCAGATATAGTTTTGCCTCATTGCTTAACCATGGATAACATTTAAAGTACTCATATCAATAACTCAAATTCTGCTCATGCTTTTTTCCTGCTATGTACCAGTTTTATGGGTTCTCTTGTTTATAAGAAATTAATAGATATAATTATCTCTCAAACTATAACAGGAACTATGTTCAGGAACTGTTAAAAAAGGAAATTGTGATTCAACAACAACCTTGGGTTACTTCAACTTTCTATTTGTAACTAGACAAAGACAGGAGGCAATTATACAACCAATGGAATGAAATGTCCTGCCAATTTTTCTAGCTACCTACTGCTCCTTCATATACGTAGAATACGAAGTTGCACAAAGAATTACATATCTAGTTCCTGAGCACTTTTTCTTTCTCTTTGTCACTTGTTACTCTAGAGTGTGTCTTCCAGTATGCATGGGATAGAACTTTTCTTCCCATACATCAGTCTAGCTACAATAGCAACATGCAACCCAAATCATTGCTATGAGAAAAAAAATATGAATCCTTGCACTATTGGGGGAAAAAGGAGAAAAATGCACACAAATACACAGACAGTACCAAAAATCATTGTATTCCTTTTGTTTGGAGTGGATATAATAGGATTCTTGCTATCACTCAACTGGACATAGCACAAAGATTGAGAGACATTGTTTGCAGAGTTATGTTTTGTCAACTGTTGTTTGTAAAGAAGGTTTATGGGAGTTGAGTCGAATGTAGAACCATGGGAATCAGTCTTACCTACAGTACCATACACAATACTACATCTTTACCTCGGCAGTCATATGCATAGTACAAATATCTGCATATATGCAGCCTTCACGCATACAGCAATAGGCAGAAACATGTCCAGGGGATTCAGATCTCTACATAACTGGAGATTCAGAGAATACTGTCACTTCCAGGTATACTTCCTTGAAGATATCCATGACATATCTTAAGATGTCATAGTCTTTTTCTGCATGTCCACCATATGTGAAAGTAGGTAGCCTCCCCGTCCCCGCACCTCCAGCATTTGGGCTGGGAGTCTGGGTAGATGAGTGATATTTTTTTCGGGTCTAGGTGCCATCTATAGAACATCTTGTAGAAGTTTTCCCTTAAGTGTTGCGATTTCGTGAATTCTACATTCCTCACCCAGATTTTCTCCCACGTGTCCATGGTGATAGGGTGTCCGAAGTCTTGTGCCCACTTTATCATACAGTTCTTGACTAGCTCGGTTTCAGAGTCCATTTCTATCAGAATGCTGTACACTCGTTTGAATTCCTACCTCAGGCTTTTCTGTTAGGGATCACAAAGGATTTCACTACCTCAGAGACAAATTTATTTTTGAACTTAATTACAGCAGCAAGATTGTTGGTGGGACAATACTGGAAGAATCCGGAAATACCGCATATGGAAGAATGGACTGTGAAAGTAACAAATTTGGCGGAAATGGCGAAAATATCAGCATACTTGAAAAATCGCTCCAATGAACAATTTTTGACGGACTGGAAACAGTGGATAGACTATATCCAAGAGAGACACCAATCAAACAGAATGCAGCTGGCGTTTAGCTAAGGCTCGATGGGAGGAGGGAAGAAGGGGTAACAAATCAAAAGTTTACAAAAACTAACACCCAATGTTGAATGTATATGTTCTATAACTAATGCCTCTTAACATAACCTTATGACTAATGTTGTTTGCTTTAATACTGTTAAAGCGGACTGAATCTCTACCTCAGGATATGAAACTTTTACCTCAGGATCTCTGGTTAGGGACTATAAAAGATTGCACTAGTAATGGGATGAAGTCAATTCAGAAGCGCAAACGAACAATATGCAATAGACTAGATACAGTAGATAGACCATATATAAGAGAAACACCAACCAAACAAAAGGTACTCGGAGTATACTTGAAGAGGGAAGGGAGGAGGGAAGAACGTTTACTAAAACAGATGTTTACAAAGATTAATACCTAATGTTGTATGCTATGTTCTAGGATGATTGTTTAGCAATAGGATCTTTGGTTTAATGTTGATCACATTAATATGGAACCAGATAAGAGAAACACCAATCAAACAAAGTGTAACAGGAGTATAGTTGAGGCTAGACGCGAGGAGTGGGAAAAAGGCTTACTAATTCAGACGTTTTCAATGACGAATACTTAGTATTGTATATCAGGTGCCATGATGATTGCTGCATAATATGTTTTTATGTTCAATGTTGATTGTTTTAATAAAAGAATTTTATAATAAAAAAAAGATGTCATAGTCTTGGTCTTGCTTTCCCTTTTATTAATTTGATCATACTATATGGAAGATATTTCTGGTTAGTGTCTCTGTATTTTTATAATCTACATTTTATATCCTAATCTTTATATTAAATCCAGACAGGTCTGACTCAGAATCAGAAAAGCAGATGTGCTTTCAACAAAGCTGATTTCCAGCTCTATCCCCCTCCCCTGACTTTGAAAAAGGAAGATTTCCATAGCATATCTACTCAGTTAAAATGTTTTATCCATGAAGAAAGTGTTTGTACTCA
Source organism: Bothrops alternatus (assembly GCA_034064705.1). Lineage (NCBI taxonomy): Eukaryota > Metazoa > Chordata > Lepidosauria > Squamata > Viperidae > Bothrops > Bothrops alternatus. Next base: position 13,385,191 of record JARGCV010000104.1, read on the forward strand.
GGGGCATCCTTTGTAGAATTGTTCTTGTGTTTGAATAGTCCCAGTGAGAAACAAAATCCGCCTTTTGCCTGCTGAGCTCTGTCAGGTGAATAGCAGTACAAATTCATACACTCATATTTCTTAATAATATCTATTCTGACAGTCATCTTAGCTCCATTGGTCTATCCATTTAGATTACTAGATGCAGAACCAAGCTCTTCAAGGATTGTGTAAATCATCAGAATTAGCTAGGTTTTAGTCAGATCTGTTAAAAGGCAAGAAAACTTTCAATAGCCTTGGCTGAAAGAAGACTTATTCATCTGACTCATTGCTACACTAACTACTGATAATTAAAAGTTCAGGCCTATGGGAACAGTTTATGTTTGGTGCATCTGAGTAAGGTCCGAAGACCATTAAAACCAGTAATTATTGAAAATTGGTACTCAAATACTCTCTCTCTCTCTCTCTCTCTCTCTGTGTGTGTGTGTGTGTGTGTATCAGCAGATTTTAAGAGTAGAAGTAACATGTTTGCTGGCTTCAAAGAGCAGTGGCTATTTCAGTAAATAGCAATAGGAAAATGGTGTACTTTTCATTTTAGAACAGACATTTTCCCCCAATAGGTGATCATTATACATAATAGAATAATGTATTTTAAGGAAGACAAATATGCCTATTTACAGGCTATTTTTTAAAATGTATAAAGGATCACACAGACTCATCTGCTGGTTCAAGATTTAAGAGATATTATTTATCAAGACATAGATGCTTATTCTGTTATGAGTGGTACAGACAGGTGGCACTTGTACCAATGTGCATTCAGTACATATTTGGTCCTACTAACTAGGCAAGGCCACCTTGGCTATGGGGGCAAGAAGTTGAGAAGTGGAGGCAGACATTGTGACTGGAGGAGCAGGATCAGCTCAAGCCCAATTATCTTAATTCCCTTGTGATAATCTCCAATTTTTGACAAAACAAAACTATCAAGACATAGTCCAGTGTGGTGTCTTGCAAGCATGGTGAGTGCATTTCAAAAGTGAATCGGGCCAGTTTTCCATTTTCAGAGGAGTTTCAGTAGTTTTAATGAGTGAAGCTAAGAACTTCACTTCACCTACTTGAAGAGGAGGGGGCATTGGGAACCAGAAAGGAGATGGTGGATAGTATTTTTGTAATTCTGGCCCACGTGCCCTATGGAGGAAAGTAGCAGGCACAAGAAGATCTAGATAAATGAACTGACGAATGAACTCAGTCCTTGACATTATTATTGTTTTTTTGGGGCGGAGAGGGGGGAGAAAAGGTACATAATGCCAGCAGCAGGGAACAATAGAGCATGTTAGAATTCCTTTGCTGAACCCAATATAGAGCAGACAGATTGATAGGAGATCAGATCTCTTGTACCTTGATTAAGTGTGAAGAATGAATGTTTGGATGTGGCAGATGGAATTGTGGAAGAAAGGCAAGGCAATAGCAGAGTGTACTCCTTTTCCTATGTGCATATTTTTCCTTTTTATGTAATAAGTGCTTGAAGGCTATAAACCAGTAACTGAATCTGATTTCTTATGCCTTTTCTTTTTTGGGACATTCTATCAGCATAGCTTAATCTTAAAGCCTTGATCATAAACTTAGACAGCCATGGCCAGTGAGTTTTCTTTATCTATTCATATATGATGGAATGCCTTTGGTAGGCATATCATCACCTCGGAAGATATTTTCTTAAAACCTCAGAATTGATTAGTTAGGAGGAAAAATACATATTCTGTAAATCACCTCTAAGATACAAGCCTCACTATAGGAAAAGTAGTAATCAAAATAATTTGGCCAACATTTCATTGCTGCCCTTGATGAGGATGAGGGGCCCCAAGCCATGCTAAAAGGATATGAAATTTTGTCCTATGTTTATGCTCTTCTATTAAATATTGCCATGCCTGGTTTATTATTATTATTATTATTATTATTATTATTATTATTATTATTATTATTATTATTATTATTATTATTGATCATTGCACAGTCAGCCAGATATTCAGACTGGATTTGGCATTTTGTCTACCTATTGAGTCCTTACCAAGGACCTGGGATAGGCAGATGTGGATGTTTGATATTATTACAGATATCGTCGCAGGATGGAAGCAGTTCCTAGTAAGGCCACCTTTTGCAATTGACTAATGGTGAATTTGTCAATGCCAATGGTGTTCAAGTGGTGCTCCAGTTGTTTTGGGATTACACCCGAGGCACCTATTACTATTGGTACTACCCTTGCTTGCTTTTGCCACACAGTCTTTCTATTTCTATTTGTAGGTCTTTGTATTTTGTTATCTTCTCCAGTTCTTGTGGAAAACGAAAGGATTCTTACAAATTCCAGAGGGTTTTAGCAGAGAGATTTATTGCGCAGGTTCAGAAGCATTAGCAACAAGCAATTCTGAACCCTGAGGGCGGGTTCAGACTTCAGTTTTATACCTTTCTTTCCTTTTCTCAGGAACAAAGGAATACACATTGTAATACACTAGGTTCGTTTCTCACGGGTATACAATGGAAAGTTTGCTACACACATTGTATCCAAGTGCAATGCACATTAGGTTAGTCACATTCTACTAACACAGCACTATTCCAGTAATTATGCAGACATATCATTATTCTAATGATTGTTCATTGTTCCACATTATTCCCCTCTTTGGAAGTTTTCCTACTTAAACTTCCATCATTCTATCTCCAATTCAGGATCTTTAGGGGGCAACATTTTATATTCCCATAAAGCTAACATTGTTTCACGTTTTGCAGTTAATTGGGCTGTACTTTCTGAGATCCTTTGAATCATTGCTATAACACAGGGGAGTAAGCAGGGAATCAAAATACATCCTAGAATTAACAAGACTGCTATAACTATGATGGTTTGTAGGCCTGGTAACTTTGGCCACCATCCTGAAAATATGTCTTCCAAATTAAATCCTTTCCAGGTTTGCACCTGAACATGAGCTAGTTTGACCATTTTGTCTGTTATGTTCTTCAACACTTTTCCACTTTCATCTATTTCGATGCAACAGTTTGTTAGGTTGAATTTTCCACATACCCGTCCTTTTTTGGCCAACAGATAGTCCAAGGCTAACCTATTTTGCATAATATACGTCCTGGATTTCACATTTTCTTTGGCCAATTCAGTTAGTCCCTTCACAGTCTCATTAGTGATCAACTCTACCACCGCTTGTAACCTAATGAGCCTGTTGAGCATATAAATAGGGGTACGGTATCCATACATTCCATCCTCAGCCCAAGTAGCCAGACCATAAACTAGGATAATGCGGCAAGGTGGCCATTCATGTTCTTGCCAAGTGACTCCTGTGCATTGGGTGTGTGCACTTAGTTCTCTTCTTTGTCTTATATTACCAACTTCATCATAGATAGGAACTCCAAGAATTTGCTTAGTTTTTACTGGTAACAGGAAAAATCCTGGTCGAATTATTCCCAATACACAAGATCCACACCAGTTCTTAGGTGGTTGTCCATATGCCATTTTTCTGCAAATCCAGTACATTCCATCTGGGGCTAGCCAAAGCACACTTTTAGATATGGCATCCCAGATACGTTAGTAAGAGCATAATAATCCATAAAAGTGGTTTCGTTGGTTCCAGACCACCATTTACCATTTTCCCAAGTCCCTACTGCTACGCAAGATTCTGTTTTGTTCCTTGAGTAACATACATGTCCTACCAGGTTGGACGTGAGAGTCCAATCACCATCTTTCCCACTTGTATAGGTTAAACTACTATTCTCAGACATTTCTAGTAACTTGGTATAATTTAACTCTTGTGCTTCCCATGGCCATTTTTCTCCCATATTTGTTCCACCACACACAAAACAGTTGGACACATCTAAAGTATGGGCAATATCTTTAGCTAACTTAACAAAGGTATAGGTTACATGTCTAGGTATTTCAGGAATATTTAGTTTCTCCATTTCCTCATAATATGACCAAAATAATGATTTTTGTTCTGATCTTTTGGTTGCAGCTATAATTTTGATTTCTACCTCTGATATTGGGTCATAGCCTTTGGCATCTATTCCTATCCCAAACATCCAATTTTGTCTTTTCCATTTATTTTGTTCCAGGAACCAACTGCCATTCTTGATTGTGAGAGTCACCAAATTACAGTTATCCCTTCCACAGGAGTCTGCTTTTGTATTATTCTTTTCAAACAAGATGTGCTCCATCTCCTTTGGGTCTTGGGTGTGCCACTTAATACATGGCTACCACTTACATCTGATCATGGAGACTGCACACCCATCCGGTGGGCACAAATACTTATGGTTTGGGTTATAGCTGTGGATTTGACTGATCCCTCCGCAACCATCTATTGCAGCCCAATAATTAACTGTCTTACAAACATCAAAGGTGACGCTAAAACTGGAGTGTGGGTTGGATTTATTTTATTTATTAAATTTCTATGCCGCCCTATTCCGGGAACTCCCTTGAGAGATCCCTAATAGTGCCTGGTCCCTAGAGCTCCTATCTGTTCTATGTGTTCGGATTTGTAAGGCCCAACTATCAGGATTAGACTTCGGGTTATAACACTGATCTTGGACCCCTTTTCTACAAACTTTATATGTAGTTCTATTGTATGTACAAGAGCTAGGGGAGCTATCTTGGCACCCTTCTGGTTTCATTGTATGATAAATCAAAGTCTTAGTTATCTGGCTTCCTTGTTTTGTAATCTTGATGCAGTTTTGACAATCCTGGTTTCCCTGTGTTTTTGTTCTTTCTTTGTGTGGATTACTCAATAGTTTTCTATTAGAGGGTTTTTGTGGTATGACCTCTCATGTAGCCATTGCACTGATTTGTGTAGGAATGTGTGTGTATATTCCCCATAATAAATAACTAACAGATATTATGAGCTGTAGAATCCTCATGTCTTCCACCATGCGTAGAGAGACAGCTTCCGGAGTGTCTCAGCAAGGTCTGATGTTCACACCGTGTGTTGAGAACCCGTTGCTGGTAGGGTTCGACAGGGTGTATTTCTTGTAAATTTTAACACTAAAGGTTTGTCAGTTTTATCCACTTGTAAGTTACTGGATCGGCAGATGCAGATGCTTTCAATCTACTCCAGTGGACTCAGGAGTTTCCCTCCAAGGTTTTCACTGCCGAAGGAGAACATATGACAGCAGTATATGGTCCTTTCCATCTTGGGCTCAAGGGATCTGATTTCCAGTGTTTTACCCATACTCTATCTCCTGGTTTGAACTCATGTGTTGCCGTGACCACTGGAGGGGGTTGTTGTTCCATCATATAATGGTGCAAATTTGAAATAGCTAAATTATGAAGCTGTAACTCATGTAACAATTTCTGTTGGTCTATTCCCCCCTTATGAGCCAAGTCCAGCCAGCCCTGACTGTCAGGTTTAAATAGACAAGGACGACGGCCAACATGAGCTCATAAGGGCTAAGTTGTAATTTAGAGTGGGGGGCCAATCTGATTGCATACAAAACCATAGGCAAAACATCTGGCCAATGGAGATGAGTTTCCAAACAAAATTTGGTAATAAGGGTTTTAATCATGCGATGAGCACGTTCCACCCTACCAGCCGATTGGGGGTGAAAAGCACAATGAAATCTCCACTTAATTCCTAATGCCTGGGCTAAAGGCTTATTAATTTGGTGTACAAACTCAGAGCCATTATCTGATGAAATCCTAGAAGGGCAACCAAATCTAGGAATAATTTCTTTAAGAAAGATTCTGGCAACCTGTATAGCTTTCTTATTTACAGTCGGAAAGGCCTCAATCCACCCTGAATAGGTATCGATTATAACTAACAGGGCTACATATTTCTTACTTATTTCTTAGGCATATCAGTAAAATCAACAATGACATAGTCCATTGGAAAATACGCGATTGGTTGTTGACCAGGCGGTACTACCGGTCCTTGACTTGCATTGGTTTGGGCACAAATGGAACATTGAGAATATACTTGTGCCGTTAGCAAAGAAGCAAAGGGAAGATAGAAAAATCGTTCAAGCTGTTGTAATAATGCAGTTTTTCCCAAATGATGTTGCTTATGGGCCTGAAAAATAAGGGGCGGGCAAGCGCAAGAGGAACAGCAATGCATCCATCGGGAAGGGTGTACCAGCCTTTAACCAGTTCGGCTTGTACATCCTGTTTCAACTTTTGGCTTTCCTCTTTTGTATATGTAGGATCAAGTTGTCCTAAGTAAGTGTCTAAATACATGAACCTGGTGACATCCGACTGGAGGGGGGGGACTTCTAATGCAGCTCTTTTGACTTCTTTGTCTGCCTTCCTATTGCCCTGGGTAATAAGGCTTGAATCTTTTTGATGTCCAGGACAATGGATGATTGCAACTTTAGACAGTAATTGAGCTGCTTTAATAAGTCTTTTAATCAAAGTTGCATATTGGATGATCTTGCCTGTGGAGTCCAAATATCCTTTCTTTGTAGATTGCGGCATGTGCATGAATTGTCAAAAATGCATACTTACTGTCTGTATATACCTTTAAAATTATTCCTTCAGCTATTTGTAATGCTCGGGTTAGGGCATATAATTCCACAAATTGTGCACTTGCTTGGCTAGGTAATTGTGCTGATTCTACAGTTGCAGTTTGAGAAACAATTGCGTAACCAGAGTATCTAATTCCTTGATCCATAAAGCTGGATCCATTGGTAAACCACTGAAAGTCTAGATTATGCAATGGTTGGTCCATAAGGTCAGGTCTGCAAGAATATTGTAATTCTATTGTTTACATGCAGTTATGCATGGGCATAGTTGAATCTGGTAGTGGCATAAGAGTGGCCGGATTGAGAGTAGAGCACTGTTGCAGTTTAACTTGTGGATTTTCTAATAAAAGGGCCTGTATCTTATGCATCCTTTGATTGCTAATCCATAAATGTCCCTTATTGTCAATAATTGTCTGCAGGGCATGACTAGTACAAACAGTCACTGGAGCAGAAAAGATTAACTTATTTGCCTCCTGTAATAACAGCATAACCGCTGCTAGAATTTTTAAACATTGTGGCCATCCTTGCACAGCCATATCTAATTGTTTTGACAGATAAGCGACTGGGCGATTCCAATTTCCCTGCTTTTGGGTAAGGACTCCTAAAGCCACATTCTTTTTCACATCGACATAAAGTGAAAATGACCTAGATATATCAGGTAGTCCTAGAGCCGGTGCTGTAGTAAGGGCTTGTTGAAGGTGTTTCATTGATTGGGTCTGCTCTTGTTGTTACAAAAGAGGTTCCTTTTCTGGTCCTTTTAAAACTTGGTACAATGGTTTAGCTATGAGAGTGAAGTTAGGAATCCAAATTCTACAGAAGCCTGTAATTCCCCAAAAGGCTGTAACTTCCTGTTTTGTTTGGGGGATGGGAATCTGTAACACAGCTTGCTTTCTCTGGGGGCCCAGAGTTCTTGGTCCTTGTGATAGTTCATAGCCTAAATACATTATAGTCATTTAAACTAATTGTGCTTTCCTTTTGGACACTCTGTGGCCACAGTCTTGTAACATTTGGAGCAGTCTGGATGTGTTTTCAAAGCAATCCTCCCTATTTTGTCCAGTTATCAGAACATCATCCACATATTGAAGACAACAGTCCTCTTGTCTGACTAACTTCAAATATGCAAGATCTTGGGCTAAGGCTTGAGCAAAGCACATAGGTGAATTCTTAAAGCCTTGTGGTAGTCTAGTCCAGGTATATTGAGTCTTCACTTGTGTCTTTGGATTAGCCCATTCAAATGAAAAAATTGGCTGACAATTCTCAGCTAAAGGTATGGTGAAAAATGCATCCTTTAAGTCCACAACTGAAAACCATTTAGCGGATGCAGGTATTGTACTCAAAAGAATATATGGATTAGGAACAGTCGCGTGTAGGGTTAAGGTCAATTTATTAACGGGGCGGAGATCCTGCACTGGTCTCCACTGTCTGTTGGGCTTACGAACAGGTAGAATTGCAGTATTCCAGGGTGACTGAATTTTTCTAATGATTTTTGCTATCAAGTATTTTTGGATTAATTCTTGAATGGCAATTGCAGCCTCTGAAGTACAATATCGTTGAGGCACTCTCACAGGATATGCTTGTGATTTTAGTTCCACCATAACGGATCTGGCATATTTCGCAAATCCAGGGGGGTTATCCTCTGCCCACAGGAGTGGGATATTAAATTGTACCACTTAGTACCTTCTACTTTTTTTCTGTCACTATCATGAAGCGCCATATTTCTTCCACTTGGTGGTGCACTTGAATTAATTGCTTCCCATTGTCAAAGGAAATAGTTGCTTTTAACTTATTTAGCAAGTCTCTTCCCAATAATGGGACTGGACCTTCTGGGACATATAAAAACTAATGTTTAATGATTCCTTGTCCCACTTGGCATGTTTGGAGTTCCAGGAGTGGTCAAAATTGAGTTTCTCCAGATACTCCCTGAATTTGGATGGTCTGGTTTGATGGCTTGCCAATAGATTTATTTAGGACCAATCTGGTGGCTCCCGTGTCAACTAACATTGGGACAATATGTCCTCCCACCCGTATTTTAACAATGGGCTCCGGGGGTGGGACCATAGAACCCTGTCCTCTTCAGTCTCCCCATTCCATGTTGGCTAAGCTGATCATGTTTTCTTCTTTTTCTTCCGTCTGACTGGGATAGGCTGGACGCCCTCTTCCCCTGAAGCTTCCCCTACAACTTCTTTGGAAAGTCCCTCTAAATCCTCTTCCTTGTCCTCTTCCATATTGGTGAGATTGTCCCTTAGGTTGGCCATTTCTCTGGGGGCACTCCCTTTGCCACTGTCCTTCCTGTTTACAGATGGCACATTGGTTGGGTCCAATACGCATCCCCCCCCAAGGCCACTGCTAACATTTCAACCTTCTTTTTTTCTTTCTGATCCGACTTATGTTCTTCTTCCTTTTCATGGTTATAGAACACTTTCTGAGCTATTTCCATGATCTCTGCTATATTCTTCCCTAATGCCCCTTCTGTGTGTTGTAACTTTTTCTTTATGTCTGGGGCACTTTGGGTAATAAATCTTTCAATTAGGTGGGAGATTTTGTGCCACCTCCATATCAAGACCTGTGTTTACTTTATAAGCTTCTATCAGTCGGCTGAGAAAATGGTTGGTGACTCATTTTTATCTTGCCAAATACTAGTTACTGCAGCATAATTAACTGGATGACTTGCGGCTTCTCTCAGGGCTTCTAAACACAAAAGCCGATAATTCTGCAACAAAGTTTGGTGTTGTCCATCGTTAGCATTCCAGTCTGGTCTTTCTTCTACTGCTTCGGTATCTCTGTTTGCCTGATAATTTGCTCCCCCATTGGGGTGTCAGCAGGGCAAGTACTTTTAATTTTTCTAACCTATATTTCTCTCTCCCTTCCATATCCAGTAAGGTAGAAATAAATTGTTGCATATCATCCCACGTGGGATTATGCGTCTGAATAATGGTGGAGAATAGGTCTATTACTTCTTGAGGTTTTTCTGAAAACGGTCCATATTGCTGACGCCAATTGAGTAGATCAGTGGTTGTAAAGGGGACATACTGGAGCATTGGAATATTGGTGTTGTTTGCTCCAGGGACCAAAACTTCTCTTAGAGGGGCTATCATTTCTTCTGTTTTCACCCTCGTTTTACTTCTAGTTCAACTAGAAACTGATGTTTTGCTGTCATCGCTATCCAAGTCCTGATCTTTCTTCTGAACGGTTCTATCTTTTTTTATCTTTCTTTTTACACTGGCTTCTGGTTGAAGGTGGACTTCATTTCTTTCAACCGGAGGGGGTGGAATTTGCTGACATATCCCCCCTTCTTCTCTTCTAGGAACATAGGCCGGGGGCCTGGCAACTTCCTCCCTTTCTTCCTGGCTCAAAATCTTAGCTTTTGTCTGAGGTTTGGATTTTTGGTTTGCCAAATATATTTTAGCACATTCTATCTGACACTTTGCTAACCATCGAGGCTTTTCTTCAATATTGATCTGCCATTGGTCTATATAGGGATATTGGTCCCAATAACCACTTCCAGTCACAATTTGATGAACCCGTGCCACGAGTTCGGGATTCGCCGATCCCTCTTTGCGCCACCCTATGCCAAAGGTGGTCCATTCAGATTCACAGAATCTTTTTAACATCGCTAGGATTTGGTTGTGGGTCCCCATAATCCCTAGAAAAACCCTTTTTGAAATTTCCTAACATACACTGAAGCGGCATCTGACCAATGCCCTTCTTAGTCTGGTTTCCTCCCATTTCTCCCTAACACACTACCACTGACCTGGAGTGCTGGACGTTCCAACGGTCACTCTTCAGGAAATGCGATGGTTTAACCACCCACACAATCCTACCTATTGAAGACTTAAGGACACCACCTTGTCTTCTAGGGGGTGATCAATCCCCTCTTCTGATCCAAACGGGATCAGGTACCCCCTTTTACAATACTTGCCTGCAGGCATTCCAGACCCTTCCGTGGATTAAAGACCCGTCTGCTACCCTTGGTGGATCCTTGACTGGAGTGCTTTGCTGGTGGGTGAGTTCCCCTCCCTTCCCGTAGACAAAGGCCACGGAGCCAGCTTGGAGGAGTCATCGTTAGGAGAGGGGCTACCCACCAGGGCAGTCCGTCTGGAAGGTCAATGGCCTCTTCCTAAGAGTCCCATCTGAAGTGTCAGAAATCTTGTGGAAAATGAAAGGACTCTTACGAATTCCAGAGGGTTTTAGCAGAGAGATTTATTGCGCAGGTTCAGAAGCATTAGCAACAAGCAATTCTGAACCCCGAGGGCAGGTTCAGACTTCAGTTTTATACCTTTCTTTCCTTTTCTCAGGAACAAAGGAATACACATTGTAATACACTAGGTTCATTTCTCAAGGGTATACAATGGAAAGTTTGCTACATACATTGTATCCAAGTGCAATGCACATTAGGTTAGTCACATTCTACTAACACAGCACTATTCCAGTAATTATGCAGACACACCATTATTCTAATGATTGTTCATTGTTCCACATTACAGTCTTTCTCATCTATTCTGCTGTCTCCAGGAACTGCCATGTCCACTATCCAGACTTTTTTGTCTTTTTTATCGACAGTTGTTAAGTCCAGGGTGTTATCTTGCAGGTGTTTGTCTGTTGTTGTTGTTGTTGTTATTATTATTATTATTATTATTGATAATGATAATAATAACTTTATTGTCACTTTGAATGTACACCAATCGGCATATATCAAAATGAAATTTCATTGCATACAGCTCTCAAAGGGTCACCACATCCGATATACACTCCTTGTTCGTGGCCAGCTCAAGTTGCAGATCTTCCATTTTAGTCTCTAGGGAGTGAACAATGGCAAATGGGACAGATGGAAATGGAGCTTCATGTGGATTAGCCCTCAAATTAGCTTGTATTCCTGCACAACAACCTTGCCTCCTTTCCTTTTTCTGATCCTGTCTCTTCCACCTTTTCCTTAAAGAGGCCTCACTTCTTTTCGTCCCTAGAGAACACTGCTGCCACCACCAACTCCTCCAAAAGCCTCTCTCCCATCCTCTGGGACTGCAGACAGCCTCATCCAGTTCCTTCACTCCATAAGCCCCAGGACCTCTCCTCTTCTGCCTCCTTTGGAAACATCCTTTATTTGCAATAGAATCCGTTGCTGGGCCAGCAGTCAGAACTTGCTGCAGGCAGCACAATTTCAAATGGCGCCAATGACTTTTACCGGTCTCATCAACAGTTCTGAAACAGCTAGAAACTCGCCATGCCAGCAAAGATTGTCAGTCATATGTCATATGTTACCTTAGTTCCACCACGTTGCTCAAACACATTAAAACCTTCCTGATCATGTGGCCTATATCCCTTAATATCCCTCCCAAAACTTTTCACCTTCAAGAGTCAATGCAGCTGCAGCCGATCCAGCCCTCTCTAAGGATATTTCCTCTTTATACTATGCATTACATTTAATCTTTAGCTATGGTTTGCTTAATAAGCTCTTCCAGCTTTCTCCTCCTGTGTGTATTTATTGCTTTTGAATCCATAATCCTCCATCCACATTTTAAGTGTGGCAAAATGCAGGCAAGCATTAAAGAAGTTGCATCTGTCAAAATTATTTGTTGTTTTTCCCCCCCGAGTTTCCCCTTATCGTCATTTCTCATTCACTGTCTTTTTATTTTTACTCTAAATTTCCCATTTTGCATATTTTAAGGACCTTGCTTATAAAGAAACATTCTGTTACTGGAGCCTTCCAGGTGAGTTAGTTTTCAATTCTTGTGACACCAGACAGCAAACCTCTACTGAGATTTCAGCTGAATGCACAAAAGTCTTCAAGCAGGGTGGAGCATCAGACTACGCATTGCAGTCTCATTGTTTTCTTTTTCCAAACTCAGTGAATTCAGCTGGAGGTCTAAAGGGAACATTTACTTATATTGGTTTGAATGCAAGAATATCTCTTATACAGTCTATGGCCCTAATAAAACATGCTTCTAGTTCACAAGAGATCAAACATGAGTCCAGTTCTCCTTAAGAGCTCAGTTGAATGTGGGGCATTTTGGAAGAGACAGGAGTGGGACCTACATGCACACACTTCAATTTGAGCCCTACAGCTGAATGCTTGAAAGCTAGAGAGATCATAGGAGCCTGGTTAGCCTAAATCATCTGAAGTGTTCTAAGTTGGGGAAAAGAGGCTGACATAATGCTTAGAATGATTAAGCCTATTGCCTTTCTACTTTTATTTCATTAAAATTCAAACCAATTTTCATGGTATTGTATTATATTTTGTCTCATGGGGACAAGACATTAGTGACATTGGCTATGGATTGTCAATGTAGTGTTTTTTTTAGGCGGGTGGGAAGCTCATGCTATTGCTCTGTGTATTCAGGGAAGAAAATATATTTAAAAAGTGCCATTTTTTTTACTTTACCTGTGAAGAGTTGTTTATTAAGCATTTGGAGGAAAAGCTCTTTCAAATATCCAACTATCATCCAGCTATGCCTTAAAAAAGATAAATCTTGTTTTCAATTTAAAAAAACCCTGCAAACACCTCCCTTTTGTTGATCAGCTGTATAATATAGACATCCTTAACCTGCTTAGTTGTGTTGCGGAAGTTAAATAATTTAAACCTTCTATGGGTTACAATCTCTTCTCTTCAGGAACACTTTCAATAGTTCAAATCATTTGCTGAAAAGCAGGGCCATCTGTCACTTGGCTCAGTTAAATGAGTTTGATATGGCAGGTACTGGCAGTAGCTGAGGTCGTTCCTCTGTTCTTCATGCATCTTCTCTCTTAGAGGACAAAGCTAGCTATACCATATCACCTGTCCTCTGGGCCCCCAAATGGGTTTATATTGTCATTGTTAAAAACAGGATTCAGAAACTAATAAATTTGTTTTGAATCATGGAATAGCAGACAATCAAGTTTTGCTTTACTTCCCACTGGCTGATGCCTTGGGTCAGCCTGTTCTTCTGCTTTGAATATAAATTCTTCTGATCTGATCTAAAAGACAGTTAAAAACCAAAGCAAAGGATTAATGTGCAATATTAGAAGCATATAGCCATTGATATACTGGCAGTCCACTTCTGATCACACAAGTTGTCATCTGAGAATTGCTGGCAACAAGAATGTCCTTAAGAGCTTTTACAAAGCACAGAAGAGAAATCCTCTTGAGTCATCTTGTAAAAGAATTATCACTGGCTAGTGACCCCAGATGTAATATATTGCTTTTTATTTAGGTTCAGTAGTTAAATACCCTATAGGAGTTAACAACATTGTGAGAGCGAGTTTGGTGTAATGGTTAAGGCATCAATATTTTAATTATAATATACAGTATATTATATATATTTTAGATTGCTAACAAAGAATAAAGGGAAATGTATAATGTATAATGATGTATAATGTATAATGATGTATAATGATGTCGCATTATATGATGTATAATTTCTGAGGTTTTCGCGGGTGTTTGTATGTAGGTCTTTGGTTCTTCGGGTTTTCTCCCACGTAGAATTTGAAGTGTCTTGGTGATGTTTCGACGAATGGGACTTCGTCGAAACGTCGCCAAGACACTTCAAATTCTACGTGGGAGAAAACCCGAAGAACCAAAGACCTACATACAAACACCCGTGAAAACCTCAGAAAACAAATATATATATATTGAATTGTATGCTCCCCAGAGACATTGACTGAGATAGGTGTCAATAGAAAATGAATGAATGAATGAATGAAAGAATGAAAGAATACATCTAAGCCAGCAAATCTTTTGTAAGTAGAATAGAATAGAATAACAGTGTTGGAAGGGACCCTGGATGTCTTCTAGTCCAACCCCCTGCTTAGGTACGAAACTCTATACCATTTCAGACAAACAGTTGTCCAATCTCTTCTTAAAAACTTCCAGTGTTGGAACATTCACAAATTCTGGAGACAAGTTGTTCCATGATTAATTGTTCTAACTATCAGGAAATTTTTTTCTTAGTTCTAGGTTGCTTCTCTCCTTGATTAGTTTCCATCCATTGCTTCTTGTCCTGCCCTCAGATGCTTTGGAGAATAGCTTGACTCCTTCTTCTTTGTGGCAGCTCCTGAGATATTGGAACACTGCTATTATGTCACCCGTAATCCTTATCATTAAATTACACACACACACAATTCCAGCAACCGTTCTTTATATGTTTTAGCTTCCAGTCCCCTAATCATCTTTGTTGCTCTTCTCTGCACTATTTCTAGAGTCTCAACATCTTTTTTTACATTGTGATGATCAAAACTGGATGCAGTATTCCAAGTGTGGCCTTACCAAGGCATTATAAAGTGGTATTAACATTTCATGTGATCTTGATTCTATGCCTCTGTTAATGCAGCTTAGAACTGTGTTGGCTTTTTTCGCAACTGCAGTACATTGCAGGCTCATAGTTAAGTAATTGTCCACTAGGATTCTGCGATTTCTCTCACAGTTAGTGCTATTGAGCAAGGTATCACCTATACTGTACCAGTGCATTTGGTTTTTCTTGCCTAAATGTAGAACCTTACTTTTTTCCCCATTGAATTTCATTTTGTTAGTTAGCACCCAATGTTCAAGTCTGTCAAGATCCTTCTGTATCTTAAGCCTATCTTCTGGAGTGTTGGCTATTCCTGCCAGCTTGGTGTCATCTGCAAATTTGATGAGTTCACCATCTATCCCCTCATCCAAAATCATTGATGAAGGTGTTGAAGAGTACTGGACCCAGAAAATAGCCCCGGGGCACCCCACTACACACTTCCCTCCATGTAGATGCAGTTCCATTGACTCCACATTAAGTGCGGTTGATCAGCCAGTTGCGAATCTATCTGGTAGTGATGCTGTCTAACTCACATTTTCCCCTCTTATCTAATAGTAGGTTGTGGTTTACTTTAGCAAATGCCTTACTGAAATCCAAGTAAATTATATCCATAGCATTCCTCTGTCACCTTGTCAAAGAATGCAATAAGATTTGTCGGGCATGATCTGTTTTTGAGAAACCCATGTTGACTTATGGTTATGACTTTGTTTGCCTCTAGGTATTTGCATATTTATTGCTTGATTATCTTTTCCAGAATCTTCCCAGGTATTGAGGTCAGGCTGATAGGTCTGTAGTTTCCTGGATCTATTTTTTTCCTTTTTTGAAGATGGGAACTATATCAGCTCTTTTTCAGTCCTCTGGTAGTTCCCCAATGCTCCAGGATCTTTGAAAGATATAATTCAGTGGTTCTGAGATCATGTTTGCCAGTTCCTTCAGAACCTTGGGTTGTAATCCAAGTCCTGGTGATTTGAACTTGTTTAGGGTGGACAGGAGCCCATATACCATTTTCATCAGTCATACAACCTACATTGTATTTGAAACAAATAATGCATGCATAGCAAAGAACAAATGAAAATAATTGAGACAGAAACCACCTTCAACTGAATTATTAGATATTCTATTTCAGTTGCTTCTTTGGTAACAACAACAACAACAACAACAACAACAACAACAACAACAACAACAATAATAATAATAATAATAATAATAATAATAATAATAATAATAATAATAATAATAATAAAGTTGGAAGGGACCTTGGAGGTCATCGAGTCCAACCCCCTGCTCAGGCAGGAACCCTACACCATTTCAGACAAATGGCTGTCCAGTCTCTTCTTAAAAACTTCCAGTGTTGGAATATTCACAACTTCTGGAGGCAGGTTGTTCCATTGGTTAATTGTTCTAACTGTCAGGAAGTTTCTCCTTAGTTCTAAGTTGCTTCTCTCCTTGATCAGTTTCCATCTGTTGCTTCTCGTCCTGCCTTCAGGTGCCTTGGAGAATAGCTTGACTCCCTCTTCTTTGTGGCAGCCCCTGAGATATTGGAACAATGCTATCATGTCCTCCCTCATCCTTCTCAGCATCCGTTCCTTATATGTTTTAGCTTCCAGTCCCCTAATCATCTTTGTTGCTCTTCTCTGTACTCTTTCTAGAGTTTCAGCATCTTTTTTACATCGTGGTGACTAAAACTGGATGCAGTATTCCAAGTGTGGCCTTACCAAGGCATTGTAAAGTAGTATTAATACTTCACGTGATCTTGATTCTATCCCTCTGCTAATGCAGCCCAGCATTGTGTTGGCTTTTTTGGCAGCTGCAGCACACTGCTGGCTCAAATTTAAGTGATTGTCTACTAGGACTCCGAGATCCCTCTCACAGTTATTACTATTGAGCAAGGTACCCCCTATACTATACCTGTAATTTGGGTTTTCTTGCCTAAATGTAGAACCTTACTTTTTTCCCCATTGAATTTCATTTTGTTAGATAGCGCCTGGTGTTCAAGTCTGTCCAGGTCCTCTTGTATCTTAAGCCTGTCTTCTGGAGTGTTGGCTATTCCTGCCATCTTGGTGTCATCCACAAATTTGATGAGTTCCCCATCTATCCCCTCGTCCAAATCATTGATGAAGATGTTGAAGAGCAGAGCCCTGGGGCACCCCACTACACACTTCCCTCCATGTAGATGCAGTTCCATTGAGGACCACACGCTGAGTACGGCCGGTCAGCCAGCTACGAATCCATCTGGTGATGATGCTGTCTAACCCACATTTTTCTATCTTATCGAGTAGTAGGTTGTGATCTACTTTATCAAATGCCTTACTGAAGTCCAAGTAAATTATAATACCATGTGTTATCAACACATACTTGATGTGTTAAAGTCACATCACAAACAAATATAAAACCAACTTGAAATCCAAATAGCATAATCAGATGCACGCTTCACTTAATTGAATTGCACTGACTGCTCAACAAAACCAGCCTTATTGATTTCAAGATCAGTTGCATTTGTATTTCTAAGCTTATAACAGATAGGCCTGTATGGCATTTATGTATAGTAATCAGGCATTGATCCAGTTTCAAATAGGAAGTGCATAATAATATTCCCTCCACTTAGTTATATTTTTAATTAATGTAATGTTATTAAAAGTGAAGCAGTCTTGTACTTGTTTCATTGTACCAAACCAAACAGAATCTACCTCTGTTATGTCATGACTCTTTAGCAATTCTTTTGTTATTGCAATCATTTCTGCAGTAGTACCTTACAATATTTTCATAGTATCATCCAGCCATTATTGAAATAAAATAAAACTTTTCTGTATTATTGCTATTTTCACACAACAATATTGTGATGACTGTAAACCATGCGATAAATTACTTGTGAGAAAATGATCCATGCATCATTATTTACATGTTTCTGGTTAGCCTCATACAGCTAAGCGACTTAGTTAGGAGTCCATAGTCCAAAGTCACATTGTGCATGGCAGGATGAGGTATGCCTGAGTAGTGAATAAATATGAAAAAGTGATTGAAACATGAATAAAACATGCAATCTAATATTAATACCTTTTTAACTATGGGTAGCATTCTGCTGGGAGTCTCCACTAAACTTAATGCCAAATAACATTAGGGAAGATGATCAAAACACAAAGCCCCTAATTCATGGGTGTCAAACTTGCGGCATCACATGACATATCACAGCTTTTTTCCTATTGCCGGCAATGGGGTGAGTACGGTTTTGATGTGATGCATCCGGCCAGTGGGCCAGCAATTTGACACCCTTGCTTTAATTGGAACATGGTGTGTGTGTGTGTATTATTTTAGCTTCAAGGGCTACATGCAAACTGAGGGGCACTGGCAGAAACCACACCAATGTACAGCCATCCTTATCTATTCAGACAAGGACATGCATATTGACATACACACACAAATAAAAATTACCTCAACTGTGGCGGAGAGGTTCAAAGTTCTTCCCTTTTCATTATGGAGAGATCGTCTTTCTGTATAAATAAGCTGGAAATGTTTGAGAGTTCATTTCCAGCAAGCTTTTCCAATCTCTTTCAGTGCGTTGCAGTTGTGCATAAAGTGGAGAAGGCTAGTATCTTTTATACTAACCTCCTAGGTTAGAAAAATGGTGCTGTATTTTCCTAACAGGAGAACTTCATACATTCATGTTGGTTTGTTCGAAACAGAAACTAATATGGATGTTCATTAATATGTTTTGCTGGAAAATATTTTTCCCCTAAGAAAACAATTCTTTTTTTTTTCCTCTTTCCTTTGGTGTGAAAGGTGAGATAAATGTACCTCCCACTTAGCAACAGTTTCTATTTTCTCCTTGACAGCTTGCAGCTTCTTATTTTTTATTCACAGCATGTTTTCTGGTGTCATTACTTCTCAGTTTCTGTCTTCTGCTAACACCAGGAATCCTCCAGAGATGCGGCATTTCCATCACTGGCAGGTCGATATTCATTTGCTTGCTTCAAGGTTTTGCAGCTCTGCTCTATAAGCATCACTGAGGGCTTGATTGTTGTAGCAATTAAACAGGGCATCTTAGGCCCAAGCTGATGACTGATGGACTTTTCAGGTCCCACAGAGACGAAAGTCCAAATGGCAATTTACTTAACTGATGATCAGCTGCATTAAGATCCAGTAGGCTGTTGACAATGGTCCACTGAGGTGATCAATATGAATTCAGAAACTATGAAATCATAATGCATAAGGAGATTTCTTTTCACTCATCTGAAATAATGGAATAAGTGAATTAGTTGAACATAAGATCAGGGAAGAATTATTAGCTACAATTCTAATAAGAAATACATAAACAAATTAAAGTGTTAACAGGGCAAACTACATGCAACTTTAATTTTAGAAGCTTTTCCTTTCTTGTCAAATCTCCTTTCTATTTATAATGGTTGTATAGAAAATCTGTAACTGGAATGATAATAAACTGCTTGCAGCTAGAGATCCAAAATTTGCTTAATGGTATTTTGTTATGGTACCAAATTTTATGGCTAAAATAAGAATTTGGAAATTATATCCTCTTATTTTCATACTGGCTGAATAATTTGGTGCAACTATACATTGAGAGGTGAGCTAGGATGATTAAGATTGATCTTTCTCAATTCTGATATGAATAAAGCTGATCTGAATTATTACAGAGATCTGAACCCTAACCCTTTAAAATATATTGGGAAACTCATACTTTCTAAGAAAATGTGTTTAATATTTAGAGGAGAACTTTTCCCCAAAGGTATTGATTATATTGCTCTCTCTCTCTCTCTCTCTCTCTCTCTCTCTCTCTCTCTCTCTCTCTCTCTCTCTCTCTCTCTCTCTCTCTCTCTCTCTCTCTCTCTCTCTCTCTCTCTCTCTCTCTCTCTCTCTCTCTCTCTCTCTCTCTCTCTCTCACTCTCACTCTCACTCTCACTCTCACTCTCACTCTCTCACATTATTATGAATAAAGCTAACTTGTGACTCAGACATGCAAACAGCACAGTCTGGAAACAGATATGTATAATCCAAGTGCTAGGATCTGATCTGAAGAGATTTCCTTGGGGAAGCAGAAGCAAATGATTCATATTGACCAATAGTATTTAGAGCTGCTCTGAAATGTTTCCCAGTCATTTACTAACCATTTCACAGGAAATTCACAAGAATTTCAGACAAGGTAATTCATCAGTTCCTGGGAAATGCAGCAACAACTAGAAGGAGATGGTCTGGATAGGAGGAAGACATGTTGTGGGTTTCAATTTCTTTATTTATTTGTTATAAGAGTAGTAGAAACTTTCCATTGCTTAATTCTTTATTGTATTTAGAAATGAATGGATGTTGTTAGTCAAACCAGTTAGCTTATACATATATATAGTACCAAAACTGCCTACAGTTCCCTGAAGATTCTTAAAGAATGGAGCAATTCTATAACAATTCCAAAACAAAAATAGATTATAATTATCCAAATAATTACCATTCAATCAGCCTCCCACCTATAATTCATACAATATATGTGAGGCATCTCTAGCTAATTGACTGGATGAACCAAGACAGAATCTTAGCTGTGGGACAAGCTGACTTTTCACCAGACATTTAATATTAGATCAATGTATCACCTTGAACCAACTGATTGCAGAATATGCTTTCTATGCCACTTTTATTGATCTGAAGGTGTCATTTAATTCAATTTCTTGAGAGAGATTATAACAAGGATTGGCTGCCTCCTTCATTGTTTTGCTGTCTTCTCCAACTATAATAATAGAATAGAATAGAATAGAATAGAATAGAATAGAATAGAATAGAATAGAATAGAATAGAATAGAATAGAATAGAATAGAATAGAATAGGAGTTGGAAGGGACCTTGGAGGTCTGCTGGTCCAGCCCCCTGCTCAAGCAGGAGAACCTATGCCATCATAGACAAGTGATTGTCTAATCTCTTCTTAAAAATCTCCACTGATGGAGCATCAACGATTTCTGAAGGCAAGCTGTTCCACTGGTTAACTGTCCTCACTGTCAGGAAGTTTTTCCTTAATTCCAGGTTGCTTCTCTCTTTGATCAGTTTCCAACCATTGTTTCTCATCCTTCCATCTGGTACTTTGGTGAATAACATGACCCCCTCTTCTTTGTGGCAGCCCCTCAAATACTGGAATACTGCTATCATATCTCCCCTATTTCTTATTTTCTTTAGACTAGCCAAACCCAAGTCCCGCAGTTGTTCTTCATATGTTTTAGTCCCCAGGCCTTTGATCATCTTAGTTGCTCTTCTCTTAATTTTTTCTAACTCTGAACATCTTTTTTGTGATATGGTGACTAAAATTGGCTGCAGTATTCCAGGTGTAGTCTTACTAGGGTTTTATAAAGCGGTATTAATACTTCGCATGATCTTGATTCTATGCTTCTGTTTATACAACCCAGGATTGTATTAGTTTTTTTGGTTGCTGCTGCACACTGCTGGCTCATAGTCAAGTGATCGTCCACTAGGACTCCAAAGTCCCTCTCACAGTTACTGTTTTTAAGCCAGATCTCACCCAATCTATATTTATACCTTTGGTTTTTCCTGCCTGCATGTAAGATTTTGCTTTTCTCCACATTGAAACTCATTTTGTTGGATAGGGCCCATTTTTCAAGTTTGTCAAGATCTTTTTGGGTCCTGAGTTTGTCTTCTGGGGGATTGACTACTCCTGTCAGTTTGGTGTCATCTGCAAATTTGATGAGTTCCCCTTCAATTCCCTCATCTAAATCATTTATTGAAGATATAGAAGATTACTGGGCCTAAGATGGAACCTTGTAGTACCCTACTGCTTACTTCTCTCCATATGGATGTAGTGCCATTGAGGACTACTCGTTGAGTACAGTTTGTCAGCCAGCTACAGATCCATCTGGTGGTGATGTTGTCTATGCCACCTTTTCCTAGCTTACCAAGGAGTAGGTTGTGGTCTACTTTATCAAATATCTTACTGAAATCTAAGTATACTACGTCCACAGTGTTTCGCTGGTCTACTAGTTTAGTCACTTTATCGAAAAATGAATAAGATTGGTTTGGCATGATCTGTTTTTAACTGACCCGTACTGGCTACTAGTTATGATTTTGTTTGCTTCTAGTTGAAAATACCACAATGCAGGTCAGCTGTATGAAAAATTGTAGAAAGCCAAGGGGAAGATCTTGAGGTAAATATTTAGAAGCCATTACATAAACAAAACCAGTGACTTCCGGTTCTGGATCGTGGCGCCTCTAGCCGCACAGGGAGACTTGTCGCCTTGGAGAGTGCGCCCTGGAGAGCGCGACTACCGTCGAGGAGGCTGTGCTCTGCTGCGGAGGAGCGGTGGCTCCTCCAGCTGTCCGAGCTGACTCTGAGGGCTGACGGAGAAGAAGATCGGCCGTAAAATGGCCGATCACCTAGCCGCACCAACCACAAGTCAAAAGAACATCTAAGCATGAAGAACCACCGTGGTGAATCCGGGTGAGATCTTTCCTTCTCTTATTATTTTTATTTTTTTATTTTTTTATTTTCCTTTATTAAGAAAGTGGCGGCTGCCTATATGTGGAAAGAAGAGATAAAAAGAAAAAGATTAATTTTTGTGGGTGTGATTGTTTTTTTTTTACTATTTGACTTCTGCTGGGTGAATTTCAGGGGAAAAGAAGAAAAAAAGGGACATTGTTATTTTCCTTTTTTAATCTGATAATGTAGGAGATATTTTTTGTTGATTTTTTTAAAAAAAGAAAAAGAGAAAACTTTCATTTTTTTTTAACTTGATTAACTTGGAAAAAAAAGAAAGAAAAAGACTTTATAGTCCACTGAGGGCATCTGGTGGCGAAAAGTGAAATTTTAACTGTATTTCTCCCTGTTGTTTGAAGAGGGATTGGATTTTATGTGATAATAAAAGAGAAAAGATAACTTGACAGTTGGGTGGTGAAGCTGGCTATTAGACCTTTGGAGGCGGACATTTGTGGATCTTTTTAAATTAGTCTCTAATAAAGGAATAGGCAAAGCTACCACCAAAATGGCTGAAAGTTATTCACATCTTGACTATGATTTAACACTGGAAAAAATATTAGAATTCTCAGAAGATTTTAAAACTTATTGGAAATCTTGGAGAAAATCCAAAGATGTCACCTTGGAATCTCACATTGACTCTCTAACAAGGAACCAAATTATGGAACAAGGAACAATAGAAGATGAACAGAGTAATCCGGAACAGACCTACATACAACTTAAAGAGACAGAGACACTATTCTTACAATCTAATTGTGAATCTGCATTGAGAGAAAATGTGGAAACTATTGAATCAACTAATGCTATACAACATTACCTACAACTGATGGACAATTTTGACGACCAAGAAATAGCTGTAGTTGACTTAGTTCAACTATCAAAAGTAACAAAGATTGATATCCAGACACAATTTTTCGGAAATTACAATAAAGAGGAAAGGGAAAGAAAATTTGTTCAGTTTGAACTGGTTAGGAATCCTCGTAATCAAATCTTGAGGTTTGATAACGAAAAAGCCTTATTATGGAACCAAATTGGGATAGAAAGAAAGCTAGAGTCAGGTTTAAATGATATTGTCAAAATACTGGAAATTAACCACACAAAAACTAAGATGGCTGCATTTACTAAGCAGCATACTAACCTCCATAAGATTTGGACAACCAACAATATCCAAATCGAACCGGCAAAGCCCTTTAAATACCTAGAAATTTCAACCCTCAAACTTTATACTTGATGCACTTCATTTTCTAACAAAATATTGAGATATACAGGCTACTTTAAGAAACAGCAATTAAATTTCCAAAAGCTGAAGTGGTAAGTCTTTTGCTGTATGACGCACAGTGTTCTGTGTATAAAGAAATCTTTGTGCTTGAAGCAATCCAGTCCAAATTTCTGAGGTTGCTACTTCTAGTTTTTTGCTCTTTTGCAAATGAACTAACTCTGTAAAAATGTGACCCTGCTGAGCTCTGTCTGAGGCTGTGCTGGTTAAAGTACTGTTCAAGCAAATTTATAGGGGTAAGATCCTAGTCTAACTTGTGTTTGTACTGAGACCAACATCATTCTCCATGGGGAGAAGCAAGTGAGATTGGATTTGTTCATTATGGGTCTTCTCCCCCCCCCCAGCCCCTCTCCCTGTCTGCTATGTATCTACCTTGGGCTTAGGCAAATTCATGCTGATCCTTCAGCTAAATCTATTCTCATTTCAGAGAAGACTGAGCTCAACTGGGGTTGAACAGTTCAGTATTTTTCTGTTATTTATTCCCCTTTTGCCATTTTCTGAGCAGATGATATACCTTTTCTTTTTTTCTTATATTAAACATATCTGAAAAATACTGTTTTCTATCCTCAGCATCCTTTTTGTTAACTTCAGCTCATTTTCTGCCTTAGCTTATAGACATAAACTTTACAAAATCAAACTATTTGAACTCTGTTGTGGTATCCTGCCTCTCTTATCACCTTCTATATATCCCTCTAGAATGTCAGATTATCATTAACTTTTTGGTGCAGGCAGATTGGCTTATTTTCCTTTTTTTGTTTTTGTTTTAATTGTTTGCAATTGTGCTTTTGGTATTTCTTGTCTGCCTTTTAAACTTTCACAGACAATGAAAGATGGCCTGTTTTTCCTGTTATGGAATTCTAATTATCATTGTTGTGAGTTTATGGATCTCTCTCTTCCTTGAATAAGGTGTATATTAGATTACATTCAGTTTTAATACTGAGGATTCCAGCATTACAAGATAGCTTTTCCTTGCCTACCAAGCTTTCCCTAATGTTTCTCTAATGTTTCACCCAACAGATGCCAGTGTAATTAAAACCCCTATGAAGTGCTATTTCATGCCTCTTTGAAAGATCTGCAATTTGGATTTGGAAAATATCTCTCACATTCTCTCTTTGGTTGAGTGGTTAGTAGTAAACACATGTAATGATGCTGCTGCTGTTATTACTTTTTCCACTATGAGGGAAATGGATGCTTAGTTATCACTTCTTTCTGCTATATTCCAAATCCATATGTCCCCCTATCCCCCAGACTTTCTTTCATATAGTTGATTTATCTTCTCCTACACATCTATACCGAAATAAATTATATTGGATTCAATAAGATTTACTCCTTCCTTAGTATATTTGTTATTTATCTATTCAATCTAAGCAAAATTCTCTGTGCAGAAAAGATTATAATCCTGAACCTTAAAACTGATGATGTGATGAGAGTTAAGAAAGAAAAGAAAACAAAACCTTTCCTACATATCAAGGGTCTTCAAACTTGGCTCTTTTATGACTTGTGGACTTCAACTCCCAGAATTTCTTAGCCAGCATGCCTGGCTGAGGAATTCTGGGAGTTGAAGTCCACAAGTCATAAAAGGGCCAAGTTTGAAGACTACTGCTATATAACATTGCTTCGATCAACAATAGGCAGTGGTGGGATTTAGCCGGTTCGCACCAGTTTGGGAGAACCAGTAGCTAAATTTACCTGAATTCAGAGAACTGGCCGGCTTCTGGAAGTCCAGTCTAGGCCTTAGAGGCCTCCCAGGAACAGCCCACCAGAGGTGCATGATGCCACTTTTGGAAGTCTGTTCTAGGCATCGGAGGCCCAGGCTTGCATCACATAATAGAATCAGTTGTTCGGATATTTGAATCACACCACTGACTTCAGGGGATCATGTGACTTCATTAAAATAAAAAGAAAACATTTAGTTCTGACTGAAACTATGGTAGAATTCAGAAGGAATTGAATTTTAATTAATCATTCCTCCAAGTTTTCTCCAGTTATTTTATCATGCTCTTGATAGCGATGAATGTACAACCTAGATTATAACTTAAAGACTGATATTCTGTTTTAATGGGTAAAGGAGATAGTAAAATACCAGTAAAAATGTAGAAACCATAGTTGGCTTGGAAAAATGTTTAATATAGCTGTGGAAGCTTCAAAACAATTCAAAAGTGCTTTGGACCTTGAACAAGCACAAGCACACTAGTGCACTAAGGGACATATTCAGTCAATTCATTGAGAGGAAGAGATCAGTTAGGTTGTGGTGGTGGTATGTGTGTTTACGTGTGTGTCTTACAGTGGAGAGTAGACCTGCAAATCATTCTTATTTTTATCTAAATCTGCTCTTATGGAATTCTAGTTCCTCCTCTTTCCTTGCAAGTTCTGTTAGATTCTAAAATTGCAGTCAACTCTTATCTGTTCACCAAGGATATTTGTAATTACTTTGAACTAGGTCCATAACTATTGTCAACTTTGTAATTAGCTAGCCTTTGTCTACATAGGCAGTAAAATGAACTAGTATGTTATCTTCCAATTCTGAAGAACACAGATTTTCACTGAACATGGAAAAAATGGATTTTGATATCCTCCTGATGTTAAAAATAGTTTGCATATTATTTTTTAATTGACAAGAATTGTAGACTCATTTTTGTATTCTCACTTAACAGTATATAAGGTGAGTTCCCTGTAAAGAAATAAGGTTCCTGGGCCTTAGGATTCCAAGAATTTACACCAGGGGTCTTCAAACTTGGCCCTTTTATAACTTGTGGATTTCAACTCCCAGAATTCCTCAGCCAGGCATGCTGGCTAAGGAATTCTGGGAGTTGAAGTCCACAAATCATAAAAGGGCCAAGTTTGAAGACCCCTGATTTACACAAACAACTCTGATCTTCAGGCTTTTCATATTACAGAATGGGCTACTTGCTCTATATTTTTTACAAAAAATATCTTTAGTGTGGTTCTGCTTTAATTAGTCATAATGTAACAATTATAAATAGATTTATAATTCTTGAGGTATTATTATGGTCATATATTTCCTGTGGTTTTAAAAAAGGAATAATTTGGAATAAAAATAAGTGGTGTTTTGCCTTTACTAAACCATACATATGTATCACAATATTAAAACATTATATATCATCATACACCTAACTTCAGATTGCTATTACATTGCTACATTATTATTACTTAGGTAAGAATGATAATGCCTAGTTTGATTTCCCCTAATAGCTGGATTGCTACTACACTATATGAAACAGGATAGAATGAGTTGTTAAAAATATTATGCTTCAGTTTTTATATTGTCCTTATATTTTTCATCAAGTAATAAGTCCATACTTTATTGCTAACATCAACAAATAATTCTACATTTTTTCTGGACTCATATACTAAATTCATTAACAGTTTTTTGTATACTATTAATGAATCTTTCTCCTACTAATTAATCTTTAACCTGTATTCCAACACCTTGTTTATAAATTATTAAACCATTTTTGATGTCCAGGAATCAGATTTTTCCAATGTTTACATCTCTGTCCATTAAAATAAAACTTTAATTATGTATTTAGCCTCAAGTTGCTTATTTGAATTTTCTACCTTTCTTTTCTGAGTCATTAATTTCATTCCAGCATTCTCTGTTGGATATACAAATATTCGTTTTAATGGATGTATTTTAGCACCCTTCCCTATAAAGACATTTTTTAAAGTTCTTTCAGTGAATTAATCCTGGTGTTCTGCTTTCCTAATTGCTTTAGTGTTATGACCCCAGAGTGTAATTGCCCAAGATACTTTGCAGAGTTGCTTAGCAGCTCTTCATTTTAATACTGAATTTTAATATATTTATTTCTAATTTCTTATTTTTTTTAGTTTTTTACTTAATAGTTTATAACAAAACAGTTCACCTACCTCTGAGGGAAACAAACATTTATTTATTTATTTATTTAGTTGCCATCTTGCATGAAAATAGTTGAATCATCACAAGCAAGATGGCTGGCTATCTAAGTTACATAAGGAGTTCAGTAAACCACCACCATCACCACCACAATAATAATAATATAGTTGGAAGGGACCTTGCAGGTCTTCTAGTCCAACCCCCTGCTCAGACAGGAAACCCTATACCATTTCAGACAAATCATTGTCCAGTCTCTTCTTAAAAACTTCTAGTCTTGGAGCATTCACAACTTCTGGAGGCAGGTTGTTCCACTGCCTCCAGAAGTTGTGAATGCTCCAACACTGGAAGTATGAAGCAACTATTCTGCATGTAGGAATAGGGACATAGTTTCTATGGCATGAAAAAAATTGGAAACCTATGCCAAGAAACAACTGAAAAGAAAACGGAAGTCTGCAAGGACAAGTACAGGACCAATACAATGGCTGTGATACAGCTACAGAAACTATGTAGTTGCTTAATTGTGTGCGAGGAGGCTAATGGAGGGGGTGGGGTATCATGGTGCAAATGACCCAGTTTATACACTTGCATCAGAATCATGATGCAGCTGATGCAAATTACCCATTTCTTGATGCTATTATATGTATGTGTCACCTTTTTGACACAATTGTGGCTTGTATTAGAGACAGGTTGTAGATAGAAGATAAGTATAAAGAAAACCCTTCACAGAGAAACTAGAATAGCTTAAAAACAGAAGTCAGAAAGAGACAGATTGTCAGAAAGAAAGTTATACATTTAAAAAACCCTAGAGATTAAGTCTTTTCTGTCTGCAACATTGTTTTTATGAGTGTACTTTGACTTTTCTTTTTTTGCTGCTTATAGTCATTCAGAGCTTTCTTATAATTTCAGGAGATTGGGAATTAGGGATGAAGAACAGTGTTAATCATGAAATATTCATTAAATATGGTGATGGTGAAAACAAAAGGTAGATCACCAAGTGTATCATCCTAACTTCACAGATAGAAATCATATATGAGGAAATAATTGTTGGAGATATGAATGGAGTGCTAGAACGGAATACAAATAAAACATTTCAAAGGGGAAAAAGGAGGAAAACGTTTGAGAAAATCTTTTCAATATATGGATACATTGGCTTTAATATGTACTTGGAACTTTAAAAAATTCAAAAATAAAGTATTACATGTTCTTCTCTTGCTGAGACCTCAAATGAATTCAATAACTAATATGTGTTGGTCTCCAAGGCTCTCACACCTTCCATTGAGGAAGTAAAGATCATAATATATGTGCCGATCATAATCCAATTATGTATGCAAATCATAATGCATTTTAATATCCTGGTGCCCAGGAGAAAAATATCTTTTAAATGGAGGGTAAATAACTCTTGTTTCTCCAACAAGACATATTACAAAAATATAAAAACAAACTAAAATATTTTAATTAAATAAGCACAGTTCCAGGGATGTCAATCATATGAAAGACATATAAAGTGTCATGGTTCCAACAGATGAGAACTCCAAGGCAAGAGGTTTCCTTAAAGAACATGTTTATTGGCTGCAAAGTATTGGTACAGTCAAAAGTGAAACCAAGTCTGGAGTTCCCTCCAAAGTGTTACAATGTTTCAAAGTTGAACTTCCCACCTAAGCATGATGTAATCAACTACATTCCCCAATAGAACACTTTGACAGGCTTTCTATCAGAGAAGGCTCAGCCCACCAAAAGTCAGGTAGCAATGACCTTGGTTTCCATGGAACAAATTATTGTTTAGTCTAACATTAAAACCACCCATTCCCCCCTCCCAGTACTGTGGCAACCAAAAACAAAGCAAAATGGCTTTAGCCAAGATCGTTGCAGAGTTGACAGTCGGTTCCCCTAGAGAGAGAACAAATTCTGCAGACAAAGAAAATTTAGAGTTATGAATCTCCCCATATAAGAGATCCATCAACTTGCTCAAACCTCATAGCTATGGGCAATAATTTGGCACAAACACCTAGCTTAAGTACCGTGGGAAGGTTGATTAGGCATCTGGTGCAGCCTGAGTCAATTAAAACATGCAAGTCCATTTGGGCACCTGTCTTAGGGACTAAGAGCTTTGCAGATATGGCAAAAGGCAAGACGGGTTGACTCACTATTGGGTTGTCTTCTCCCTCATCATCACTGTCATAAGGGGCTGGTGGAGGCAAGTGCTCTGCCAGGGTCTCATGTTTCCCCGGGCAGCAATGGCCTTGGTTCCCATGGGACAAATTATTGTTTAGTTTAACATTAAAACCACCCCTCCCAGTACTGTGGCAACTGAAAATGAAGCAAAAATGGCTTCAGCCAAGATCGTTGAAGTTGACATAAAGTTTCTTATAAGACTTGCAGAGAACCAAAGAAAAAGAATACAATAGATAAAAATTACAATTGGAAGAAAAAAAATAAAGGAATTAGAATACATTTGCAAAACTAATCCAAAATGATAAGTACTGAGAAAACTAAATAGAGACAAACAACAATTAGACTTAATGGAAATGGGAGTTGTGATTTGGGTGATGTATGTCGGAATATGAAGTTTTTTGGATAGCTGTTACAGAGAAAGATGTTCAGCAGCCATTTCTCTTCCTCTTCTTGACATCTTTCTCTGTAACGACTATCCCAAAAACTTCATACAATGACACATAGCACCCAAACCACACAGCCAACCACCATGCAAAATTAATCCTACCATACATAAAAGGGGTGTTAGAAATGACAGCCAGAATTTTCCAACCCCTAGGAATAGCAATAGCTTACAAACCCATAGCCACACTCCACCAAACATTATCTAGAACCAAAGACAAGATACAGAATGATGAAAGAAACAATGTAATCTACAAAATCAGCTGTAACCATTGCAACCAATTCTACATGGGACAAACATCATGCCAACTAAAAACCAATCCACAAACATTGGCTGGCAGTTAAATGTCATGATCTCAAATCCTTAATCTCTACCCACACCAACACCAAACAGCACCAGTTCGATTGGAGCAACACAAAAATAATCAGACATGCTAGCACCCACCACACTCATGAATTTATCGAAGCCTGGCACTCCACAAGCAACTCCATCAACAGACAACTAGCTTACAAACCCCTCAGAATCCAAATCAACCGCAGAGCCAGAGATAGCAATGCCCCTCCCCCACCAGTAGTTCACCTCCCAATGACCCTAACATGATATAACCTCCCTAACACAAGACCCATCACAAGAGTCACTGATGACTCTCACCTGACCCATCACAAGACCCTCACTTGACATACCCACACCTGAAGCCCTTATAAACAGAACACTGACATCCCCTAAACTCTGCTGAAGATGTTACCTAGTGTGGTAATGAAATGTTCAGAAACCAATTCAGAAGCTCGGGGAATGAACCTTCACCCTCACTTTGAGAAATATCTATTGGCAGCAGATATAAAACTCCAGTGAATAAAGTACCAAAGAAATGAGTGCATCCAACAAAAAGAAGTCAGGAATCTCCCAAAATTAAATTTAAAGATGGAGCACCCTGTTGATTTTCTTCTGACTTACTTTCTATCATGGTTTCCATTTCCTTGTATAGCTCAACCCCAAAGCTTCACCTCTCCTTAGCTATGCCTCTGTAAGATAACTTTTTGCCTCTGAATGAGTCTTCTGGAGAAACCAGGGATTCCTTCAAAGAGTGAGATGACCCAATTCCTACCTGCCATGATGAACGGGAACACTTGGAGAAACTGATGCTGGCTGTTGACTACTTGAGCATTTAGTAAAGAGTGTCAGGAAAATCTGGATCATTAAATATTTATTCCTGTCCCCATGAGGTCAGAATGATGTCACTGCAGGAGGCAAGGAGGGAAGGAGGCATCTACAATGGCTATTGCAAATTAAGCTTGGGAGGCAAAAAGCCATCCAGTCCTTCTTCTGGCCATTCACCTTCCCGGGTAGCCAAACTTCACTTTCACAGAAGTAGGAAAAAGCTTTCATTTGGACAGTAGATGACTTCTTTATTCTTGAGTAAAGTTTTTAGTAATGTTCACTAGCTGTGCAGGAACAAGGAGTTGGTAACTCCATATATATTAATGTTTTTAATAACATTTTTTATTATTTGATATCCATTTGTACATGTAAACAAAGAAGAAGAAAAAATAATTTAAAGTTAAAGCCATTCAGCTCTATACAATCATTTTAAATTTGTAGACCTTCTTCACTCCATATATCCAAGTTTAACTATAAATCAACTACATTTTAAACATTTTAACTTTCACTTCTTTTCAGATCAATCCATTGGACATCAAACAAACAAGTCATCTTATTAATGTTAATAATTTCCATGTCTATATACCCATCCCTTCAACTAGTACATTCTTAGTCTATTTGATATATATCTTCCAATAATCAGTAGATATATATTTGTATATGTAAACCAGGGGAAAATTCAAGCTAACTGCTAGCCAACTTAATACAATCGATTTAAATTTGTAAACATTCTTCACTCCTTATTTCAAGATTTAACCATAAGCCAGATACATTTTCTTTGATTGGTGTTTCTCTTGTATGTAGATATTAATGTTTTTGAATCTTTCTCACTGCTGAAGTGCTATAAAGTAAAGGATTTATACCAGGGAAGGGATGTATGAATTGTAAAGTTCCAACTTTAGGTATCAGCTTCACTCTCAATGCAGGAGAGGCCTAAGTAGTTGAAGCTGGAATGTGTATTAGTTCCTTTAGCTGTTCATCAGATTATTTAGCCTTATTGCAATCTTTAGTAACAGTTACTGATTGGAAACAATGAAAGGGAAGAAGAACATGTGCTAAAGTTTCCTTTTATAATGCTTTGATGTTTTATTATTTACTTTTCTTTTAGTATTTCACTCTTTTTTAATCTATATTCTCTATCTTTAACTTGAAGAATGCATGCTGATTATATAGTTACAAAGGGAGGCCTGGCGTGCTATGGTCCACGGGGTCAAGAAGAATTGGACACAACTGAACAACACATATTTATAATTATTATTATCAATAATTATCAAAGAAAGAAAGGAAAAAAGTAAGGAAACTGGTAGTAGTTTTATTTCAATATGAATGGGTGATGCTCCTGTCCCAAACTTAACTCTGGAACTTTTTTTAATGGATCACATTTATATGAAAAAAAAGTTTACTTTTACCCATAAGGCCTCTTACAATGCTATCCCACAGATTGCAATATTGTAATTTGGGATTGTGTGACTCATCTATATTTTTTATTCTAAATCTATCTTGCTTCATTTATTTTATTTAAAATTTCATGTTATGGATGTCAGCAAGCATTTGGGGCATGGTATAAAGAAAAATTATGTGAACCCTAATGACATTTCTTGCATTTCTATAAAAACATAACATAGCAAGGAATGACACACAAGGCCTTTCTATTACATAAAAATCAGATCCCTCTCTCTCTCTCTCTCTCTCTCTCTCTCTCTCTCTCTCTCTCTCTCTCTCTCTCTCTCTCTCTCTCTCTCTCTCTCTCTCTCTCTCTCTCTCTCTCTCTCTCTCTCTCTCTCTCTCTGGCTTTCATGCCTAAAGTGGGACTAGAACTTA
Source organism: Bothrops alternatus (assembly GCA_034064705.1). Taxonomy (NCBI): domain Eukaryota; kingdom Metazoa; phylum Chordata; class Lepidosauria; order Squamata; family Viperidae; genus Bothrops; species Bothrops alternatus. Next base: position 13,418,136 of record JARGCV010000104.1, read on the forward strand.
CAGTCTCCTGGTTTTTAGATTACACTAATATTCCTTCCAGCATTTCTTCACTTCAGTTTTATCTAAAACCATTATCCCAAATAATTTCTAATTTCATTCATTCTACTGGAATCTCTTTGTTTAGCCCTCACCTTCTATTTTAAGCCATTTTAAAAATATTTTATTTTTTTAACATTTCTTGCTTTATAGCTATGTACACCTTTTTTCCTTTCATCCTCATAATAATTTTATTATTATATGCAATTTTTCTCATATGCAATTTTTCTCATCCACAACTTTATCGTTATAGCAAGCTGTTTTCATATTCCCTTTTAATGCAAAACACACTTCTGTGGGACTTCTAAATTAATTTTACTCTGTGTAAAGCAGCTTTCAAAAATGTCTTTTCTTATATCTACTTCCCATTCTTTGTGTTGGAAGCCTCAACTTCCTTCTAATGCTTTTTCATACAGGACTCTTCCTACCTGCATTCACTCTGCTTTCACTATAGTTCCTTTTCTTCCATATTCATTTTTTCACAGCATTCAGTCTTGACAGTACCAAAAACTAGTGTGTCCTTTATACATATCTTATCATCCCTTTATTCTTCAGAAGCTCAACTTTTTGTCATAAACAATTATATCAATGATGCTTTTAGATTTTTATTGATTCTTTTTGCCTATCTACATTCAGATTTATGCTTAAAGCACAAATTCTGAATAACTCTTTTTTAAGCAGATATTCACCAGTCACTATTCTCAGTCTTTCCCAAGTCTCTGAATAACCAATATTTTTTTCTGTAATCTTTTATCTCATTCTCATTCATTCATGTCACTTAGTAGAATATTTTTCCCCTGGATCACATTCATTTTGAATGTTGCATAATTTTCTGCTAAATTTATTGTTTCTTCCATTATTAGCATTCACTGGAGTGTAACATGCATTTTATAGATTCCTACTCTCCTATGTATTCGCAATAACTTAAAAGACAACAGTTCATATAATTTGACATACATTTTAGCCCTTTCATTCATAATTAAATTTAGACTGCCACTTTATTGTTTATTCCTTTGACAATCCCTGATGCAATCTGCCATATGCTATAGTCATTACCAGATTTGCCTATAGAAATATAACATTTTAAATGTGGCAGAGATGAATAAGACAATTATGACCCAACCCCAAGGTATGCATTCTGAAAAAGGTTTATTAATATTATTGTGCTAAATTTCACATACTGCAGCGGTGATAATATAAATCTTAGCATTTGAGGACTCATCCCAATTCTTATTTCTATAATTTTAAAAGAAATCCCTGGCATAGGCATATTTTTCCTGTTTGCTTTTTTGTTTGCTTTACATTCTGAAGCTTCTCTAAGCCTGAAAGGAAATTGATAATTCAGCATGTTTTCCAATTTATAGCATCAGGTAAGTAAATGCAAGTACATGTCTTTTCCAGATTGAATTCAATTGTCCAAACACAATGCTTAGACATCTTCTAATGGACATGTGCCAGAAAATGGACATTGTCTGAAGAGCGACTTGCTGAGAATGAAGTTTTCACATTAGCAATACAATCCCCTTTCTTCTGTCTCTTGTCAATCATTTTTATTTTTCATTTTCTCCATAGAAACAAAGAATTAATTTTCTGTTTTGAAAAATGTAACCCTTTTGTTAAAGGAAGATTATTTAAAAATCGAATGTAGTATTTTATTTATGTGTATATATAACAAGCACACATATTTCTAACATTAATGCTGACATTTATATTATCAGAACTACAGTGTATGGGAGCTTAGTGTAATAAACACACATATATATTAGATTTGTATATACATAACACAGAAAACATTACTGTATATTTTAGATTTTAATTATTTAATGTTGAACTGCAATTTAATTGTTTACATTCTAATATTAAGAGTTTCCTTATATTATTCTATTACAGGTATTAGTCTGCATATCACCACTAATTGCCAAAGAAGTAACATTTATTTTGGCAAGCTACTGCTTTCAGGATAGTCCACTGAAAGATGTAGCAAATTGCTGGGTGCCATAAATATTTAAACAAAAGTATTTATCAAAATAAAGATGTCATCAAAATTAAGGCAGTTTTATTTATTAGATAGGCAGACAGGCAGACAGACAGACAGAATACGAGTTGGAAGGGACCTTGGAGGTCCTTGCCCAAGGGCTCCTACTTGTAAGATACCTACCAGCCAGGATTTGTGCTCTAGTCTGCTATATCAAAGGCTGATAGTCTAACCACTACACTATCTAGCAGTTCAGTGATGTTCTAATGCAGTGGTTCTCAACCTGTGGGTCGCGACCCCATTTGGGGTCGAACGACCGTTTCACGGGGGTTGCCAAACACCGCAGTCCACCATTTTCCCCCCATTTCCCCTCGGCCGTCGCGCGCGCGCCGCACATACACGGTTTGGGCTGTCGCGCTGCGCATGCGTGATTCGGGTTGTTGCGCGCGCGCTGCATGCGTGCGGTTTGGGCCGTCGCGTTGTGCATGCGCAGTTTGGGCCACCGCACGTGCGCCGCACATGCACGGTTCGGGACGTCACGCCACGCATGTGCGGTTCGGGCCGTCGCGCCGTGCATGCATGGTTCAGGCCGTCATGCGCGCCGTGCATGCGTGGTTCGGGCCATTGCACGTGCACCACGCATGCGCAATGCAGGCCGTCGCGCTGCGCATGGGCGGCGCAGGTCGGGGTCGCACCGCGCATGGGCAGTTCAGGTCGGTGTCTCGGCCTGAAAAAGTTTGAGAACCGCTGTTCTAATGGGTCAGGCTTTATATAGCTTTTCTGAACCAGCCCCTTTTATTTATAGCAGATATACGAGGCCCTAGATTGTGGTTATGTATCTTTACATAATCTGTGTGTGAGAGAATTGGACTACAAAGTTGGTACCAGCAGTATAATTGCAATACTGCTTTATACCCCTTTGATAACCAGTGATGAATTGGATAATTTGAAGGGGAGAAGACTATGTTAGATAGGATCATCCTGTGGCTTAGAACCTTGCCTCAGCTCTATCTACTTATGTCCATTTATTTTCAACAGACCTGATTTTTTTTTATCATGCTACTTGATGGGCATTCCATCTTTAATTATTTTCTTGTGCAGCTGAGGCTTGGTGCACTTACAACTATAATAAGGAGGTGAAGAGATTCAAAAAAACACAATTGAACAAATACATTTAACTTACATAGTCCCTTACAAACTTTATTTGTGGTGTGAAATAGGGAGTGAAAACAATTTTATGTACTACTGGGTAATTTAGAGATGAGATTTTAAGACACTTCAGTTCTTCCCTGTTGCTCTGTATATGGTCAATTTGAGGACCAGATGTTATTCTCCTGGAGACTCAGAATGAAATGTTGGACCTTGCCTACTTTCTAAAAGGAAAGATGCCATGAGAGGAATAAGGGCTAGAACTACTAGAAATGGTTTGCAACAGTCCACTCTATGGAGGCTATTATCTGGCTTTTGCAGGCTAAACCTGGTAGCTCTCACAAATATCCTCTTTGAGAATCAACTGAATTTCCTATCCATATCTAGAAACTTTAATAATCTGACAGAAGAAAAAAAAGCACTATATTAATCAAAATGACTTGGGCCTTATGCATTTGATATTTTCATGCTGCAAATGAGGGAATACTTTGACTTTTAGAAGGATATGTTTCCAGGCCTTGATCCCAGGAATAGATATAGATATTTTTTAATTTCTGCTTTAATCACGTGGTAATATTTCTACAATTTTGGCAAAACAGTAACTCAAAATGATCAGTTCCAAATTTTCTCAAATTAGCTATTTAGTTATCTGATTAGAAACATGGGCAAGAAAAAGAATAGATTTTTTTAAAAAAATAAAAATTATTGCTTTGACTTAGGCCAAAGAAGCAGATCAACAACTATCATTCCAGTATTTTATTTTAATTCTATATGGATCTGTGAACAATTATCAGTTTTTGTTCGATTAATGTTCCAAATTGGCATGGCATGATAACAGTGTGGAGATCTGGATCACTCATATGCACAGACTGAGATTTATGTTGCATGCATGATGAAATTTATTTAGTTTTTGGCCATTAGGAATTCATGAGGCATGCATGATGTGACTTCAGAGCTTTGCCAGTTTAAGGAGATTTGGCATCACTTACAAAAGGTTACTATGTTCAGAAATACCCTGCCCCCCCATGTTGATTGATATAAACAAGATGGACTTGTTATATTGTTTGTTTAACTATATTATATATATATTCATAGTCAGTTAAAGATACCTGCAGGATTGGAAGTTTTCTTTAAAATGACAAAGCTAGTGTTGTGCCATTGCCACGCAGGGTCAACTCCAATTATACGTGCATGTAATATTATGATGCACTTTCAAAAGAGATGGAGCTTGACAGTGCAATGCTTCTTACATCATTCATCCACCCCACCTCCCCACTATATGAATACTTTTTTGCCAAAATAGGAGGAAGCTATCAAAAGAATTAATGGGAGGATTATAAAATTGCTCACCATACCTGTAGAGAGTTTTTTTTAAAAAAAATGACCTTAGTGAGGAGAGGGAAGATATGATACTAAAGCCTAAAAAAGGGCACTATTACTAGAAAAATGTGAGTTAGATAGCATCACTACCAGATGGATTTGAAGCTGGCAGGTCATCCTATTCTCTAAAGCAGGGGTTCTCAATCTTGGCAACTTTAAGACTTGTGGACTTCAACTCCCAGAATTCCTCAGCCAGCAAAGCTGGCTGAGGAATTCTGGGAGTTGAAGTCCACAAGTCTTAAAGTTGCCAAGGTTGAGAACCCCTGCTCTAAAGCACGTGAAGGCAGGACAAGAAGCAATGGATGGAAAATAATCAAGGAGAGATCCAACTTAGAAATATGGATACATTTTCTGACAGTGAGAACAATTAATAAGTGGAATGGCTCGCCTGCAGTAGTTATGAGAAGAGCTCCATCAGTAGAAGTTTTTAAGAAAAGTTTGGACAGCTACTTGTCTGAAATGGTATAGGGTCTCCTGCTTGAGCAAGGGGTTGGACTAAAAGACCTCCAAGATCCCTTCCAACTCTGTTATTCTGTATTTTGATGGGGGATGATTATGAAAATATCTCAGACAGACACACCCTTAATTCACAATAATATAAAAGAGGTAGGAGGGGAATCACAGAGTTGGAAGATTATATATTACTATAGTAATCTAAATAAAAGTAACTCACAGTCTTCTATTGAGTTTCTTGGCCTGGTCTACCATGTATGGCTAATGCTTTAATTTTGATCTTCATTTAGTAGAACAGGCAGATACAGTATAGAATGCAAGGGGTGTATATGTGGGCAATCCTAATTAGCTAGGAGAGATATTTGCCTGATGAAAGGTACAGATATAATTTTATAGCTAACCCTTTCTAGGCAGAAATACATTTACAAAAAGAATCTAATGTTATTCTCAATATTTTTCAGAATATGCAGCTGATCTCTTAGTCACATTATTATTAAGGGTGACTCTAGAAGTGGGGAAGAAGATCAACATGATTATTTACCTCATTTTGACTTTCTCTCTGTTCTAAATAACAGGTTTTGCATTCTTGAGTAAAGTAAAAGTTTCATAAATTCCAGTGTAAAACCCAGGAACTCCATTCTAAAGGGCTTTAGTATCAAACATAGTTTATTTCAATAAATATGCATTTAAATATAATAAATCAATTATGAATTATTTTAATTGTATTTTAATAAATTAGTCTGGTGATAATTTATGGACTGAAGAACAGTCTTTACTCTCCACATTCTCCATTTTGTTCCATTCTCCACTCTTTCCACAGTATCTATTAATAAGCAATATTGTTTCTTTGTTTCTGTTTGTTTTTATTTCTGTTTGTTTCTCGTTGTATTTTATATTATAATAAACCCTAATATTTAAAAAAAACAATATTGTTGATTTTCTCTTCATCTGTTCACTCATATGGGATTAGATGAAAATGTTCCCATTAAATGTAGATTGGAAAGACTTTTTGTAGGGACAATAGCAAAACTTTATCCTTTCCCAACACTGGTTTAAACAACTTTCATTTGCTCATACCCATTTCACTAACACTCAATTCCAATGACAGGACTTTAGATCTAATTCTATGAAGCAATTCTGTGAAGCATGTTTCAGTCAACACCAAGAGAATAAGCTCACTGCCTGTGGAAATCTGAAGCTGAAAGCATTGCTGTGTATTATCATAATGGATTTTGTAGCTTTTGATAGCACACATTTGGCACAATAACTACCTGGCTTTTGAAACTCATTGAACAGACCTAACAGAAATGAAGGGCTAGTGCAGTAAGCGTTACACTGTAAAACTAATGAAGAACATACCCTTGAGGTAAGATACTTCAAATTAACTGATACTATAGAACAACTGTAGGCAAAGAAAATGGGACATCTTATCATGAGACAGATAATTCTTGACTGACAGAAGACAAGAAGAACCCAGAACTTTGTTTTGTGTTCTATTAGACTCCAGTAAAAGGACTGAACAGACTTTCACCAGGGGAGGGGAATGCTTGTTTAAAGAGGAATATTGGAAATAATTTCCAGCTATTTGCACATATTAATTTATTTTCTAAAACAGCAAGGATTAGAGGAGTGAATTTGCAATACTGAATCAACACTTCTCAGTTATTATTCTGACCGAACATTCCTAATAAACCAATCCCAATACAGCAAACAATCATGTAGCACTCTGGCTGAAAAGAAAGGAAGCAGCTTCCAAACATATGCAGAAAAAAATGATACTTTCTAATTATTTATTTATCTATTTGAATGTGAGAATCAAGATTTGAATCTGGTAAAATTTGATCGGTATTTATGGTTTGATGGCAACAAGTTTAAATTTGAACTTATGGGACACTTGTTTCAATAATAAAAGCTGCAGTAATCAGTTACAATGGGGAAGCATCAAGCCACATGGAGATACCTTATTTTGTTTTGCTTTTTCCTTTTGTAGAATGAGATAAACATTATAAATGTTACTGTATTAAGAATTTTAATATATCAGTGGTGGTTTTAATTATATTGCTATTGTTTTGCTGTTCATTGCCCAGTCTGTTGGGAGTAGGGTTGCCTAGAAATGCTGTAAAAGTAACCAACCAATTAAACACCCAACCAACCAACCTAGGATAGTAAATGTTTTAGCAGATATTAGCCATGGAAATTTTAGTTTCTAGGGTATCACTACAATATATTTTTAGAACATTTCTTCTATGCCTCTTTTAAAAAAGAGATAATTAATAGGAATGAAGAAATAATGGAACAATAGTTTTTAAATTATCCATTTTACAAGCTTATGGAACCATCATCACAATCAGCCAATAAGAAGGCACCACATAAACACAACTCACAGTATAGCCCAAGGCATGTGTTCCAGTAGATAGAAGTTCTACTGGAACTAATGAGCTCCAGCATGAGTCCAAAAACTCGGAAAAGTAAATCTCTGGTTTGGATAACCGACCCAAATTTGACTTTGAATAACATTTGCTTTGTGCCAAAGCTCTGAGTATGTGCCAGAGCAAATCTCCTGGCTATGTTGATAGCTGTTTTATGATTTTGGGCTACTATATGTTTTGTTTTTTATACTATATGGTTTATCTATTTTGTTGTAAGCTGCCTAAAATCACTATGTGAGATGGGCAGCTACATAGAGTAAACAAATAAATTAAAAATTTGAAAATAATACCACCAACTCCATAATTTTAGTTTAAGTAGGAATACTTTAATAAATGAAACAGCAAAACAGCCTTTGAAACGAGGCCTTTTGTTACCTGTTCTCCATATAATCATCATTTGCTACATACTTCTGCCAATAATGGCCAAGCTTTTAAGTCAGTCAGAAAATAAATCAATACTTTATTTTTTTATCTGGATTCTGAGAGCCCTTTCTACCTCTTCATTTAAATTAATCAGATACTCATGAAGGTATTTCTTCAATTTTGGGAAAAGGTTGAAGCCGTACGTTACTAGCCATGAACTATATACTAGATGGAGCAAGATGGTACATCGAACTTTGCAATTATTTCTTGTGATTTGTAAGGGGTGATGCCTGGAGTTGTATAGTAGCAAAATTTCCTCATTGTGCTCCTGAACTTTTTAATCTTATTTCAAATTTTGAGAATTGCAACGCCATGCAGTTGAATTGATCTTAGTCCAGAATTTAAAGAAATGCATATGAATAACACCATCTGCATCCCCCAAATCTGTAAACATGAGTTTTCCTGACAAAGCCTGATTTTTGGATTATTTTTTGGGCAGGTAAAGTTTTGTGATAATATTCCATGGACTGACACTTTATTTTTCAATCATAATGACAAGCATATATTTTATTGGCAGTTAGGATGCTGTGAAGAAATTTCTCACCTTCATACTTGGCAGTGACAACAATTGCTAGCAAATTTCTGCTCTTGAAATTTTAATCTCTGCCAACAGAGAGATGCCCAAACCTTTTGATACTGAACAACTTAATAATGTGACCCCGCATTCCTGTGAAATACCAAAGTTGAAAGCAATGTCTCTTTGAGTGATTTGTTGATTGTCAGCCTTTCTCATGTGAAATTCATTGGTTGTCATTACAGGTCATCCATTTCATTCTTAATCATATAACAAACACCATTGTTACATTTTTTGTGTCCCAGTGATGCACAGTATTCATATCAACACAGCCATCACCACAAGCAATGTGAATCTGTCAGTGAATTTCGACTGACAGAACTCCTTTGGCAGTCAAAAATTTAAGCATGGTGCATTGCTGAAAGTAAACTTCTTGCTGCAGCCTAACTGTAGTAATGAAATCATTTCTCACACAATTTTCTTGCAATGAAAATGAGAGAATCTATGCTAAAGTACATTTCAAAGCTTCTTGCACATCAGTACTATCATCTTTTGGCAACTTAAAACATTGGAAGCATTATTTTTCATTCATTAGTGGAGGTCATCATGGCTTCTAAAAGCCTGCTACAAAATTGCTTATCGATATCATCCACATTAACCGAAAAAGTGCAGTGCAGTATTCACTGAACTTGTCCCCAAGGCTTTTATTGCATTAACACTGGGCCACTTTCACATGTTAATCTACATTTTCTCTGCTTGAAAACTGCCCTTTGAAATAAGATTCTTTGTTTCAAATTACAGCTAACTGAGATGAAATAACAATAGTGGATACATTTCTTTATGCTCTATATATTTTAATAAGTTTCTGACTATGAAAAGAAATTAAACTCCACAACCAAACAACACCTTTTACTTCTATTCCCCCCTCCACAATATGTTTAATTTCCCAATAGCAAAGTATCATCAATATAGAATTTATATTATATCTGTGAAGTAGTTCTTTGCCAATAAAGTAATTTCTCTCTTTAAAAAGTTAAAAAAGAGTTACTATGTCTTGACAAAGAGATAGTATAGTTTTAGTTGCATAAATGTATGCAATTAATAACCTCAAAAGTTGTTAATACTATTATGTTAGAATTGCCAGTAAAATCTAGTCAATCATCCTCTGTAGTCAATTGATATAGTGACAGTTATCTGTAAATGTAAAAACACATTTATGCAAATTTACATATAAATACATGCAAATGTATGCCTTGACTGCTACTTCTATTTTTAATGTTATTTTTTATATCATATATTATGTTTTCATTGGTTCACTACCTAGAGTGCCTTGTTAGATAGGCAGCTATATAAAGTTGCTAAATGTAAATGAATAATTTTTACATGTGACTAAAAAAGTATTCCTATTCACCTGCTTGGTTCTTTCAGAATTCTTTCTTCTTTTAGCTATATTCACCCTATTTTGGAAAAGACTGCCAAGAGTAATTAAAATATAGAATATAATGAAACAAACAACAAAAATAAATACCTTCTAGGCAGAAAAGCAAGATATTAAACAATATAAACAAGCAAGTAAGCAAACCCAAGACCAAACTCACCTGATTAGTGTAATTTAAAATCTATAACATTTCAGGATATATTCAGACATTCCCTTCAGGCCAAGGCCAGCATATAAGGAGTATCATGCATTGTATTAATCCTACCCAGGGAATATTGCCAAAACCTTACTTGGAGTAAGTCACACAGTGATTGGTTTCATACAATGTGCTAAGTCAAAGACAAAAATTAGGGTTTAATATGTTACATTAGTTCAACTTTTGCAATTTGAAAATTTTGGGTTATGCCTTAGTACATGATGAAAACCCAGCCAGTTTTGATTCATTTAATAAACAAATGTTTAGCCACAGTGTTTAACAGTGCCTAGAATCTGAATGAATACTTGGGTATTGGGCTTTTTGTCACATTGTGGGAAATTTACAACAGGGCAGGCAATGTGTGTATGGGACATAGGGCCAAGTTATTAGTGAACTTTGAAAGGTGCTAAGAGGAAAAGTCAATTCCTATGATTTCTCAGCTAGAGTTGGAGGAGTCAGGGACAAGGAGAAATGCCACTTTGGGGACTTGTTTCCAGAAGGTATTTTCTAAAACTGAAAAAAATAATGAGGGATAGTTGAGGCAGATCAGTTTGACTATGTTACTTCACATCATGAATGTTCGCACAGCCTCTGTTAATGCAGATTTTTGAAGCTCCAGCCATAGATAGCCAATTGCTTGTGATTTTATGACTATAATTAAAACAAAACAAAAAAGAACTGAACTTTGCCACTGACTTTTGTTTCAAATTTTATCCATGGCAGGGAAGTAATAAATATAGATAAATAAAGCTAGATTATCTCCTCTCCTAACAGCCAAACACAATTTGTTGATAACGCTATGGCCCACTTATCATTCCTAAAAAAATCTCTTCGCTGTATCTATGGAATTCTATATTACACTGGGAGAACCTGTCCTTCCAAGTATCAATGAACATAATGAGAAGAAATTATCCTGTCTTATTTCCTGTATTAATGGCCTCATTCTGAATAGCTTTTTACTACTCTTTTTCCTCTGATAGCAATACCATTACCTCCACATTCACACACTGCCACTTCTGTGTTTCCATGGAAAGCTAGCAGGGGGGTTAAAATTTAATCTATGCCACATCATTCCCACATGGGCTTTGTTATGTCCTGGGCCTGCTGAATGACTCAGCAGGCTCAGGAGGCTGCAGAAGGCCTGGGCAGACCATGTGGTTGTCTGGGACCAGACAGGCTGTCTCCAGCCTTGTGAGCATGTACAAGGTGGGAGACTAGCCTTGCATTGATAGGCTGATGCTGTCCCTGCAAAGGGAGTATAAAATGGCCAGTACCATTTTGTTTGCTGTTCTGTTCTGTTTGTGATCTCAATAAAGAAGTTGTGTTTTGTTACTCCTACCTCGCTTTGATGTCTCTGATCCTAAAACAGAACATTGGCGACGAAGGTGGGATTGGCTGCAAGAAGGACAACAGGAGAAGCTAGGCTGACTTACCAGAGGAGGCCTGAAGCGCTGGGAAGTTCGACATCTGGAGGAAGCAATTGCCTGCCAGTACGAGAATGCTGGAGGTGAGCTCGGCTTTGTGGGACCCCTTCTCATACCTTGCAGCAAGAGGCATCGAAGAGGCTTCAGGTTGTAATGATATCAAAGCTAGGCCATCTATCGGAATTTGATACTTCTTACCCTGAGCACTGGAGCTCCTACGTGGCTCGAGTAGAGAATTACTTTTGAGTAAACAAGATCCAAGAAGATGGCCTTAAAGCTGCTACTTTGCTGTGTGTCTGTGGGCAAGAACCTTTTGATATTGCAGATAATCTTGTAGCCCCAGCACCACTGGAATCAATTGTGTATGCTGACTTAAAGAGGATGCTGCGAGAGCACTTTGAACCCAAGCTCTCAGTAATTGCACGGAGGCACGCCTTCAAGCAGAGGGATCAGAGGGCTGGTGAGTCAGCTGCAGACTTTATTGCTGCCTTAAGACAAGCAGCTACGTCTTGTGCATTCAAGGATCTAGAAGAGAGGCTCCAAGATCATTTAGTTTGTGGGCTTTGGAGTTGTGAGCTGCAACAGAATTTTTTTGCAAAAGAAGATGTGTCATTCCAAGATGCGTTAAGAGAGATTGCAGCTGAAAAAGCAGCAGATGGAGTGGTGAAGGCCTTGAGGCTTGCCAAGAACCCCCCAATCAAGTACCATCCATCAAGAGGAGGATTCCAAAGAGGAGCCAGAGATGGAGGTAGACAGGCTTCGGCAGCAATCAGGAAGAAGGCCTCAGGAAGGTAGACAGCAGACCTCAGTCCCTCGGTGTTTCAGGTGTGGAGGTCACCACAAGCACTCTGACTGCCGGTTCCGCTCCACTATCTGCTGGGCATGTGGCAGGCAAGGCCACATTGCCTCCGTCTGTTTGGGTCGCCAGAAGGAACAGTCTCCAGAAGAATTGCTTCTGAAAGGTACCAAGGTCCCCAGCCAAAACAGGGTGGACTTCTGCGTGTACCATAGGGCCGTTTTCAAAACCAGGGTTCACGGGCCACTTAAAAAGAAGCTTCACATTGATGTGAAGTTGCAAGGGGTTCCCTTGTCGATGGAGTTGGACACAGGGTCCGCTCTATCGATCATTTCCTTAGACACCTTTAATAAGGTTTGCAGCAGAAGTGGTTTACGAGTTAAACTCAGGCCTTCAAATTTAATCCTTACTGACTTCCAGAATTCGAAAGTCAGTGTGAAGGGGGAGGCCACACTCAAGGTGCAGCACAGGAGTTTTGAAGGGCTGCAGATGTGGTGGTAGTTGGGGGTGATCGTACGAGTTTATTGGACTTGATTGGTTTGAGGCCCTTGGGATTCAAGTGACTGGACTTCACAATCGGCAAACGTCAAGCCTTGCAGAAGTTTGCAAGGAGTTTGCTGATGTGTTCAGTTCAAAGCTTGGCTCATACAAGGGGCCTCCCATTGCTTTACGTTTAGACCCAGCCATCACACCCATCAGGATCAAGCCCCAAAGGGTGTCTTTTGCCCTAAAGAACAAAATAGATGAAGAGCTGGACAAGCTGCTCCAGCAGGGCATCTTAGAACCTGTGGACTCTAGTCCATGGGAAACCCCTATAGTCACACCACTGAAGGCCAATGGAGAAGTCCGAATTTGTGTGGACTATAAATATACACTAAATAAGGCATTGCACCAACATGCCTACCCGGTGCCTGTGGTGAGCCACATTCTGGCCTCACTCAAGGGGAGGGGGCAAATCTTTGCAAAGCTTGATTTGGCTCAGGCCTATCAACAGCTACTTGTTGATGAGGCAACAGCTGAGGCCCAAACAATTGTGATGCACCGGGAAGCCTTTAAGGTAAAAAGGCTGCAGTTTGGGGTTAATGTGGCCCCTGGAATATTCCAGAGTGTGATGGAGCGAACGCTCCGTGGTATTCCTGGGGTCTGTCCCTACTTTGATGACATCCTCATTGCTGGGGAATCATCTGGGAACTTAGCTGAAAGGCTGAGGGCTGTCTTGCTCCGTTTCCACCAAGCAGGGCTGAAGCTGAAGCAAGACAAATGTAAGATTGGAGTTACCTCTACTGAATTTCTGGGGTTCCGTATTGATGCTGAAGGCATCCATCCTGCTGAATCCAAGCTCCATGTCAAGCTCCATGGGGCTTGCCAATCACCGGTGGGGGGGTGTTCCGAGGCACGACCAGCAGCTGCTGCATCCAGCCTCCTCCTCCTGGCCTGAACCTGCCAACTCTCACCGTACCGCCGCTCAGCTGATCAATAGAAGCCGAGTTTGCCGCACTGCTGCCCAGCTGAGTACCGGATGCCACCAAGGCATTCCTGAGTTGTGCCAACGTGCGGAGGCCTCTGACACCTGGACACCAGGAGGTAAAGAGACCCAGCAGCCACCCCCAGCGGAGCCTGGGCAGGGGGAGGGGAGGTCGAGAGCCAGGAAGCAACAACAAGCACCGGGGGGTGGAGAACAACGCAGGACAGTCACGGACTTACAGAGGCTGTCTGACACAGACTGCTGAGGACGGAGGAAACTTGGAGATAGCTGGAGCAGCATGCTGGTGAAGGACTCCATTTTGGGCAGACGGGAGGCAGAACAGCAGGGCGGGGCTTGGCTGGGGGAAGGGCAGGGCAAGCCAAACGGACTTTTAGGGACAGCTGGGGGGTTGTTGGTTAGTGGGTGGAGGGTGGGGATATGGGCGTGGCATGGTGGGTGCCATACACACTTGCACCATGTTCCTGTGTTCTTGGTTTCTTTGCCTCCTGGACGATGACAGATGGCGTGACACTCAAAGAAATTCCCAAGCAAGTCCCAAGTCCAAAATGAACTTCAAACTTTAAACTTTTACCATGCATTTCTACCTCACAAGGCCGCAGTGGCTGAGCCATTACACCGGCTCTTGGATAAACAGGCTCCTTGGCAGTGGACACAAGTCCATGAAAAGAGCTTTTCAGAGGTCAATGCCTTGCTTTCCTCAAATGCTCTGTTAGATCATTTCAATGAGCAATTGCCTGTATGCATAGCCTGTGATGCATCTCCTTATGGGGTTGGGGCTGTGCTGAGCCACCTCAAGGCTGATGGGACGCAAGTCCCTGTGTCCTACTACTCCAGAACTCTCTCATCTGCAGAGCATAATTACGCGCAGATTGACAGAGAAGCCTTGGCAATAGTGGCTGGCATAAAGAAATTCCATGATTTCTTATATGGCCGCCATTTCATGGTCTACACAGACCATAAGCCTCTGCTGGGTTTGTTTACAACAAACAAACAAACAAACCCCTCATATAATATCCCCTAGAATGCTGAGATGGTCAATTTTCCTGTCAGCATATGACTATACTCTGGTCCACAAACCAGGTAAAGAAATGGGCCATGCAGATGGCCTCAGCAGATTACCTCTACCACAGGTAGAGGCAGATCCTGCTCCTGCTCTTTGCATTCTCTCTATTTAGGAATTGCCTGAATCTCCCCTCAATGCTAGGGACGTGGCTGCAGAAACTGCCACTGATCACACGCTTACACGCGTGCTGACATGGGTGTTGTCAGGGTGGCCTGACATGTGTCCAGACTCAGAATTCCAGAGTTTCTTGCAGAGGAAACACGAGCTTTCCACTTTCAAAGAATCTGTCCTGTGGGGAAGCAGGGCAGTCATCCCAGCCTCATTGAGGACTAGAGTCTTGCAATCTTTACATGAAAGTCATCCCGGAATATTCTGGATGAAGGCACTTGTGCTTAGCCATCTATGGTGGCTACAGGCCCCTGTACATAGGTGGGAGGAGACACATACTCCATGGTCGAGGGTACACATCGACTACGCTGGGCCCTTTCAGGGGCAATTCTTCCTTCTCCTCGTGGACAGCCATTCCAAGTGGCTAGATGTTGTTCCTGTCTCCTCCACTACTACTGCTAGGACCATCCAGGTGTTGAGAGGAATCTTCGCCTCACATGGTCTTCCAGATGTCCTTGTCTCCGACAACGCACCCCAATTCACGTTTTCTGAGTTTCAGGCTTTTCTTCAAGCCAACATGATCCGGCATGCCACATCTGCACTATTCCATCCAGCTTCCAATGTTCAGGCTGAGAGTATGGTGTGTACTACCAAAGATGCTTTAAAGAGAATCACTCACGGCAACTGGCATCACAGGTTAGCTGACCTTCTTCTTTGCCACCGCACCACACCTTGTACTGCCACTGGGAAGAGCCCAGCTGAACTCCGCTGGAGTCGCAGACTCATTACCAAACTAGACAGGTTGCACCCAGACCAGGTGGCTTCACAGGTCTCACAGCCATGGGCACCTAGGAGACTACAGGTGGGCGATCCGGTCTGGGCAAGGAACTATGGACCTGGACATCTCTGGGTGACCGCAGTGGTATGCAAGGTCTCTGGGCCACTGTCATATGAAGTGGCCTTGGACGATGGTCGTGTGTTAAGGAGGCACATCAATCAAGTATGCTGGAGGCTTCCCAGCAACACTTCTGCTCCTGGCTCTGCTCTCAGGGGGGAGGAACAGCACAATTATGATCGTGGACTACAGTCTCTCCGTGAAAGTGGGGATACACTGGCTCCAGAAGGGGGTTCTGCTTACAAGGTGGCTCCTGAGTCAGGCACAGGGTCTATGGATTTGGCCAGTCAACCGGCACTACAGGCTTCTCCATCTGCTGGTCTTGGCTCACGGGACAATGCTCCAAAGAGGGGTCCATTGTGGACTTGGGGAATTCCACTCCACCAAGGAACTCTGGTCTGGGGTTACAGGTTCCGGCCAGTCAGTACGATGGAGGGTCGCCGGATTCAAGGAGTCATCTACGTCCTGGTCTGCCAAGCCTGGTAGGTGAGCTCGCAGGTCAGGCGCCCACAACAGCTCTAAAAAGATCAGAGCGAGCAAGCGGTCCCCCCCAAGCATTTACAAGACTATATAAGGTTCTTGTCAATTCCGGGACAGGCCTAATAGTCTTGTGGAAAAATAGAATGTATGTAAGGGAGGCTTAATAGTTCTCTTGAACTAAGGGCACACTCAGAGTTGGGGTGTTTTGTTTGATAGTATTAAACAATATGTGGTATTCCTGTAAATATGAGAAATGTCATGACTGGGTATGCCTGTTAGAAATAACAACATGCTTAATTGAACACATGTATATGTATGCTGCTATAAAACAGTAAGTATTCACTTATTGTTTTATCCAAGGGGGGAGGGGTGTTATATCCTGGGCCTGCTGAATGACTCAGCAGGCTCAGGAGGCTGCAGAAGGCCCGGGCAGACCATGTGGTTGCCTGGGATCAGACAAGCTGTCTCCAGCCTTGTGAGCATGTGCAAGGTGGGAGACTAGCCTTGCATTGATAGGCTGATGCTGTCCCTGAAAAGGGAGTATAAAAGGGCCAGCACCATTTTGTTTGCTGTTCTGTTCTGTTTGTGATCTCAATAAAGAAGTTGTATTTTGTTACTCCTGCCTCGCTTCAGTGTCTCTGATTCTAACAGAACAGGCTTCCTTCTGCTTACCTAAGCAGCTTTGCTCACTGGCCAGTGATTCAGTTTGTGAGTGTAGAGGGCCAAGCTTGTCCTTCAGCCATGTCTGGAGGCAAACAAGAATAAGCTCAGGAAATGGCTGAATGGCCATCAATTTGTCAATGGGGCAAATTTTTGAAATATACCCAGAAACTTCCCCAACACACACTCATTCACACAGAGAAAGCAAAGAAAAATAAAAAAGAAAGAAAATAATTTATTAAGAATAAACAGTGTTTTTCATGTAATTTTCCTTTGCCCAGGAAAAATCATCTTTGATTATTATTAATGGTGGGACTTCAGGCAAAAACACCAAAGCTTCTACCATCCATCACTGAAGTGTTGCCATAAGGGAGAATGGAAAGCAGAGTTTTATTGGCAGGCAGCAAGTAATATGGGCATAAGTTTTATATCAGGGGCCTGTGATGGGCACCTCTAGCTGTTCTCATTGCTTAAATGTTAACGTTAAAAACTGCCATGTCAACTTAGATATCTCTGAGTGCTCTTCTAAGAGCTCTGTAGCTCTTTCTCTACTCTATGAGCCTCCAGAAATAGTTCCTCAAATTGTGGTTAGATATTCTCAACATCTTTGGGGGCTCTGGACAGTAAAAATATATCTGGAAAAATACTGCTGCAAAGCTTGTGTATTTGAGCACTTTACTTTCAAAATGTATGTAAGATCACTGAAATTTCATGAGTTTTGGCAATTTTACAAGAGTTCAATCATATTTTCTTAAAGATTATTTTTGGAACCTGTACACAGCATCTAAGCATGTCACACAGGTTATGGTGCTGGCAGATGCACACAAACCAGTGGATTAGATGCATACCAATTACTGGTTGTCATAAATTTATTTTATGCCAAGTCTTTTAAAAGGATCCTAAGGGATAAACATTATTTAGAAAGATGACCAACAGTTCATAAACATTTTATGCATAACCTTTTTTAGTTGGTTATGATTTAATGAACAGATAAGGAAAGCTAATGAAAGTTTTAAAGTGGAGTTCACCAGGTCTGTTTGTTTTGTTCAATTTTTATTGAGATGGGTGTCTATAGAAATCAAATAAACAAACAAGCTCTGAGAACAAGAGCTGACCAAAGAAGATGGAATTGGATGGCATCAAAATTGAGTAAAATAAATAACAACCACTTGAATTTCTGGAAACATCTTTATTGCTAATAGGGTAATGTAACAAAATCTTGAAATCTCCAGCTGAACTAGTGTATAATGAAGGAGCAATTGTCTTATACAACCATCTCCAGCTCCCCAATTGCTTCTCGGGATTTTTTTTCTTAATGGTATTGCTACCTTCTGTGATGATTTTACTTCCTCCTCAGTGCTCCTAAAGTTTATCGTATCACCTGCTCTTCAGACTCACTTTCCCCTATCAACATGGATTGCATGGAGAACAATGACTTCCAGTCCTCCCTCCCTTCACATTCCCAGGCGGCAAAGAAGGGCCAGGTGCATCACCACCGCATGGATGGTCCTTCATACTACTGGCTCTTGGAAAACCCACATAAAACAATTAGCACTGATTAAAATAAAATAAAATAAAATAAAATAAAATAAAATAAAATAAAATAATAAAATAAATAAAATAAAATAAAAAATAAAATAAAATAAAAAATAATAAATAAAATAAAATAGAATAAAATAAAATAAAATAAAATAAAATATAAAATAAAATAAAATAATAACACACAACTCGGTCGGGGCGCTGGTGGCTGCCTGGGATAGGGCAGCTGCTGATGCCTTGGATAGGGTTGTGCCTTTGCGGCCTCTGAACCATGGTTCTCGATCGGCTCTCTGGTTTAACGGGGAGCTGAGGGAGATGAAGCGCCGGAAAAGACGCCTAGAGAGCAGTTGGAGGGCGAGTCGCTCTGAGTCTGACCGAACATGAGTAAGAGACCTTATTAGGACTTACCTAGTGGCAATAAGGGCAGAGAAGTGTTCTTATGTCACTGCCCTTATTGCGTCATCAGATAACCGCCCAGCCTCCCTGTTCAGGGTGACCCACTCCCTCCTTCATTGGAAGGTGAGGGGGGATCCCTTGGAGGGAAGAGCTGAGGATTTTGTGCAATATCTGCATGACAAAATCGCTCAGATTCAGGAAGGCTTTAACTTCGACGAAGGAGGTCCAGCAGGAGTGGCTGAGGCCGGTCTTGAGACTGTTACCTGGGCTGAGTTTGACTCCGTGACACCTGATGATGTGGACAGGTTGCTGGGAGGTCTTAGAGCAACCACATGTTTACTGGACCCGTGTCCCTCCTGGTAGGTACTGGCCTCCAGTGAGGTGATGCGAGGCTGGCTCCAGGTGATTATCAACACCTCGCTGAGTGAGGGTGTCTTCCCCGCCGCCCTGAAAGAGGCGGTGGTGCGACCCCTCCTCAAGAAGCCCACCCTAGACCCGGCTGTTTTATCTAACTATCGTCCTGTCTCCAACCTTTGCTTTGTTACGAAGGCTGTTGAGAGTGTGGTTGCTTGACAGTTCCCCCAGCACCTGGAAGAATCGTTGTATCTGGACCCGCTCCAGTCGGGCTTCAGGCCGGGAAACAGCATGGAAACAGCTTTGGTCGCATTGGTGGATGATGTCTGGTGGGCCCGGGACAGGGGTGCTATTGGACCTCTCAGTGGCTTTTGATACCATCGACCATGGTATCATGCTACGCCGGTTGGAGGGGTTAGGTATAGGGGGCACCATGCTTCGGTGGTTCTCTTCCTTCCTCTCTGGCTGGATGCAGTTTGTGTTGACAGGGGGTCAGAGGTCGACCCCGAGGCCCCTTGACTGTGGGGTACCTCAGGGGTCGGTCCTCTCGCCCTTGTTGTTCAACATTTATGTGAAGCCGCTGGGTGAGATCATCCGAGGTTTTGGGGTGGAATTCCATCAGTACGCTGATGATACTCAGCTGTACATTTCCACCCCGAACCACCCAAATGAAGCTCTTGACGTGCTGACCCAGTGCCTGGAGGCTGTGCGGATCTGGATGGGGAAGAACGGTCTCAAGCTCAACCCCTCCAAGACCGAGTGGCTGTGGTTACCGTCGTCCCGGTATAATCAGCTGATTCCATCCCTGTCTATAGGGGGCGAGTCTGTGGCCCCCACGGGAAGGGCTCGCAACTTGGGAGTCCTCTTAGATTCACGGCTGTCCCTTGAGGACCATCTGACGGCCGTGGCCGGGAGGATGTTTTACCAGATTCATCTGGTACGCCAGTTGCGCCCCTTCCTAGATAGGGATGCGCTACACACGGTCACCCATGCCTTCATCACTTCCAGACTGGACTATTGTAATGCTCTCTACATGGGGCTCCCCTTGAAGTGCACGCAGAGGCTTCAACTGGCACAGAATGCAGCCGCGCGGGTGGTAGTGGGGGCACCCTGGCGGGTACGAATGGCCCCCATCCTGCATGAGCTGCACTGGTTGCCGGTGGCTTTCCGGGTGTGCTTCAAGGTATTGGTTACCACCTTTAAAGCGCTCCATGGCATAGGACCCAGTTATTTACAAGACCACCTTCTGCCAGTAAATACCTCCCATCAACCACTTCGCTCCCACAGAGAGGGCCTCCTCAGGGTGCCATCGGCTAAGCAGTGTCGGCTGGTGGCGCCCAGGGGGAGAGCCTTTTCTGTGGGGGCACCAATGATGTGGAACGAGCTCCCCCCAGAACTCCGGATGTGTCATGATCTCCGCACCTTCAGAAGAGAATTGAAGACTCATCTCTTCAATCAAGCCGGCCTGGCCTAGACCTCCTCGGGTTTTATGTAAATCTCTATGTAAATTTTTTAAACAAGGTTGTTCAGTTTTAGAATTGGGATTTTAACAGGTTTTAGTAACAGCCATGTATTAATTTAATTTATTTTTAAATATTTATTATTATTATCTGTTTTAATTGGGCTGTAAACCGCCCCAAGTCCTACGGGAGAGGGGCGGTATAGAAATTTAATAAATAAATAAATAAATAAATAAATAAAATAAAATAATAAAATAAAAAATACGTTCTTATGGTTTGGCACCTGGTTATCCAGAACTATATATGCCCACTAAAGTCAAACCTGAAAACATGCTGGGAGAAGTAACTGGTTGTCCTCCATTTCCAGGAAGTCAAGGGAAACAGACCCTCTTTTTCAGTAATGGGACTGGCTACCTTGAAAAACCTTTTCTTGTAGATCCATCTGTCTCCAATATTGTCTACCTTCTGAAAACAATTAGAAGCAGAACTTTTCCAGAGGAAAAGTTTTGGGACCTGATGTTTTATACTGTTTGTGCTTTATTTGTGTTATTTATATGTTTCTATGAGTATTTTATAAGTATTTCCGTATTTTGTGAGCTATCACTTTTTTATGAAATTCATTGATTAAGCAATTGATTAAATAAAATCTCTTGATTAATAATTGCTCTTCTGACAGAATTATCAAAAGCAGCTCTAAACTTCCATACAATCTTGCTAGTTGCCCCAAATCCCCCATTTTTCCATTGAGTAGAACTGGCCATCTGGTCCCTCTTTCTTTCAAAAAGCCAAAAACAAATGTCACTTTGGTCCTATCTATAGAGAACTCTTCTGACTTGCCTGCCATGAACAACTAACATTCATATTGACTCCCCCATGCTCCACTTTTCTGATAAGCTAACAGAACATAATATCACTGATAGTTCCAGAGATAAGGCAATTTAACAATGCTGTTTGCTCAAAAATAACAGGACTAATATAAATGGAGAAGAAATTCTGAGATATTTATCAATCTGTGTTTCTGCCTGTCTACCTCTGTTCAGTAAATGAAGTTAGTGGCACTGCTGAGAGAATCTGGGTTAAAATAAGTGGAAGAAAGAATAAAATCAATAGCACTGTTAATGTTTATTACTGATCAACCAACTAAAAGATGTGAATAATATAAATGAATGAATGAAATTGCTTATTTACATAATGCAAAAAGAAAATTATGACAAGAAAATTTAACTCTGCCAACCTGGTTCTTCTAGGAAAATTCCTGATTTTTCTTACTGACAATCTTTTCCTTCAATGGGAGAAGAAAGGCACAAGACAATCAACTTTTTGATTTAAGCAAAACCAGTTAGAAAGCAGATTAAGTGGATTTTAATTTATTTGATCTAGACACTGCCCAACTTCCACAAATTTTGAGGAAAAGTAATGCCTTAATCCTTGCTATTAACAAAAGCTAAAGTTGAGTTAAAACAGTTACATAAAACAGCTTTTTAATCAAGTCATAGCAAGAATAAATAATATTAAGAAAATAGATAAAGAATAATGGAAGTTGATAAAAAATAAATTGTTAAATGCACAATTGCAAACATTTGAAAGAAGTAGGCACAAAGACCATGTGGCTGCACTGAACACTTAAACAAGATCTGAAAATCTAAAAGAGCCCATAGAGAAAGAAAAAAAACAGGCAGATCACTAAATAAGATTTTTAGAGATGTTGCCAGGAAAATAAGTTGAAGGGTTATTGATATAATTTTGTTCAGGTGGGCATGGTTTTTTAATTGTGTATTTTAGATGTTGTTATCTGCCTAAAGTTGTTTTGGAGTTAAGAGTGGGGTAATGCTTAAAATCCAATACATTAAATTCAATTGGGATCAAATTAGATCCTTATGGATATTAAGCTATGCATGTGGTATGGATATAACAAAGGCTGGCAAGCATCTCTCAGTCTCTCTCTCTCTCTCTCTGTCCCCCATTGCCTGTTATCTATCATAATCTTTCTATTATATGTTTGTCAAATTAAGAAAAAGGAAAGAATGTAATAGATGTGAATGAAGGGGGTCTGATATTGATGAATACATACATAGAAGTAGAGGTGTCAGTTTAATTATGAATGAAAGAGCTAAAATTAAAGTAAGGTGTCAAGGAGGATCCCACAGAATTTAATCCTGGCTCTGACACTTTTTAACAATTTCATAAATGTCATGGATGAAAAAGTGGAATGAATGTTTATCAAAAAGTAGAAATGACCCAAAGGAAGATAGCATATCTAATACAAAAAGAAAATTTAAAAAAATGGATATAGCTTGAAGAAGTGGCTAAAAGTAGTAGAATGAAATTTAATAGTGACAGAGTTCTTCACTTGGAAGATAGAAATAAAATGCCCAGGTCTGGAAATAGGGTAGGAAATATAGGGCTTGATAATATTATGAATAAAGCAGATTCTGGATTTGGAATGGATCACATGCTGCATATGAATATACTATATAATAATAATGTGACACAACTTCTAAAAAAGGCAAATGCAATTTTGATTACATGTCATTAAGTCAATGTCAGTTCTTAGTGACAACACTGATAGTCTCTAAAATGATTTGTTCCCAACTTGACCCTTCAGCTTTTTCAATATTGAAACCAAGTTCATCTACCTTGCTGTTAGTTATCCTCTTTCCTTTCATTCTATCTTTCCTAATAAGCAAGCTGAATTTCCATGTAAGAGGTCCAAACGATGATAATTTGAGTTTAGTTTTGGCAATTTGGCTATTAGATTGTAATTAACAAGCTATAAAACTTCTACAGCTACAAATAAGTGAGCTGAGGCTGATTCACATTTGGTAGAGTATAAGCAGTCTTTGAAAAGGACTTAAAGGCTAGAGTATGCTTGTTTTGAAAGAGATCAGCTGTGGTCCAAGACCAGTAAACAAATCATCAGACAATGATTCCAGATGAGAGACAAGGGACAAGGTGAAGCAAATCCAGGGTCTAAGATATAGCAAAGCAACATACACACATGAGACCACTGAAAGTTGTCCTTAGTGCTTTTTCTCAGGGAGAAAATGCAATAAATAAGCCAAACTGACCTCCCACTCAGTGCAAGCTGAGACATATTACATAGGAGCTGCAGTCTGTTTCCTAATAGCTCCTCCATTCTTTTTAGCTGGTTCCCTCAAATTTATTACTCCCTCTCTGCCTCTGAATCTTCACTTAAGCACCTCTGCCTAGGACAAAGACTAAACTCTGAGTTTGAGAGACTATTAATGTGTATGAAAGAAGGATTCTAAGAATTTGCTGTCTCTGACTCCAGTACTGCTCCATAGGATTGTCATTATCACTCTTCAGCTCCACTTCTTTTCCAGGACTGAGGACATGTTCTCCAGCAGGGTCATAACACCTGGTAATTTGTGCCTTGACTGAGACTCTGATTTGTTCAATGATCCATTTATTTGTTTTCATGGAATTATCAGGGGTTTTCTCCAATACCAATGTTCAAAAATGTCAGTGTACTTTTATGCTGCTTTATGGAAGTTGGCTTCCATAAAGTGCAATAGGGAAAACCATAGGCTGTACAATTCTGAGCTTTGTAGGTTTACACATATAACATCTGAATATCTTATTTTATTTATTTATCAAATAAATGACACATAAAGATTGGGTGATATATATAATAAGACAAGGTACATTAAAACATTTTAAAACCACAATATAAATTAAAATAAAAACAAAGTAAAATGTATCTTTTCCAAGGATTTCATATTTTTTTTACCAAGGAATAATTTTCAGCATATTTTTGAATGCTGGTTCCTTTACTATTGGCAATTGATCCTAAAAGGCAGAAACTATCTACCACTTCAGTACCTTCATTGTCACTTCTCAGGCTGGTTGCAATATCTGTTGTCATTAGTTTAGTCTTTATAATCATAGTCAAATGTTTTGTCACTATGTTCCTTGATCATTTACATTTTCGTATCAGAGTAATTGTATCACTGTAATACAGGTTATTGATGGTCTTTCAACAATTTTGAAACCATACTCATCCTCTTCTAATCCAGCCTCCTTCAATATATGTTCAGCACATTGGTTGAATAAATAAGTAGAGACTTTACAGTAAGTGATATGAACTTCTGACTCAAAATTTCCATTCTAGTTCATTTCAATTCATCGATGTCAAAGCATGGTCAATTCATTTCATATTTCTCTGTGTTAAGTTTTCCTATATTCATGCTTTTAACTTTTCATTTTTCCATTATAATTCTATCATTGCAGGTTCAGTTTTTATTTTCCTGTGTGGCAAATCATCAGCAACGACACATCCTAAAGACCTTAATAGAGCTACATCATAAACATCAGTAATACTCTTATTGAGTGCCATCAGAGTGGAGAGACCCATTATTTGGCTCTATACTATCAATCATTTTATCTTGTGTGGTCTTGGTAAAACACATGAGCAATTTACCACCACCTTTTTCTATGCAGTATGAAATGAGATATTTTCTGTTATCACTAAAATGATCATCTGCCTCCAGCATTTTTTAGATCATTGCTGCCTAATATAGTTGCCTGCTTTCTATAATTGGGCAATTGGAATGACCTTCACACTCTGTAAGCCATTGTTGGGAAAATATACTGTTGGTATACATCTGGCATACTTTATTTATCTCTCCTAAGAATACCACACACCACAATGAGGGATAGCATTGCAAGACTTTGGGGAGTTTAGGATACATCAATGAATACATTATTTTAAAGCCATAATAAGTAATTATTCCATTAGATTTGATAACACTTTGCATCCTGGCATCATATTTTTAAAAAAACTCCCTCAGAGAAACTTGAGGGAAATGCAGAGAAAACCAACAAGAATGATTAGAGTGTAGAAACTAAACTTTACAAGAAGAAAGTGAGACAATAGGGAATGTTTAGTTTTGAACGAAATAAGGCAACTCAAGAGGGATATGATAGTATATTCAAGTATTGAAACAATGTCAAATATAGTCCAGGAGTTTGGGAAGGCAAATTCTAAGCTACAAATATTCTCTTCTACAGGTAAATTCTGGTTGAATGTTAGAAAAGTATTCTAATAGTAAGGGTAATTTGACAGTGGAACAAATTGCCAAAGAAAGTAATAAACTCCTCTTTGCTAGATAAGCTGAAGCAGAGTCTGAATTATTCTTTCCAAGTCCATATAGGTTATTTTTCTTGCAATAATCTAACACAACTGTCTCTGGGATGTCTTTAACTCTCATTTCATGGCCTGCTATCCTGAACCATTTTTTTTTTTTGCAAGACCTGTCAAAACGTTCAGTTGCAGACAAATTCACCTCATCTCCTTGCTGCTTTTCCCATATCCCATGTTCTATATTTATGTTTTGTGAAAAAAATATACGACTGAGACATGAACGTGAGTAAATGTAGTTGGCATGAAGAAGGAATAAACAGGTGTGAGATGCAAGAGTAAAGAATTTTGTCCCAGTCTAGATTTGCATAACAAATGTAGTGCTTGGAAGACAAGGTATATATAATATTTTACTGTGATAAAAGAAGTAAGATTATTGTTGTATAAGAAAAATTCTACAATCTGCATTAATATCACATCATTTTTGACCAGATGAGGCTTTCAAAATTGTATGTGAGCTTCCCAGACCTCCAGAGCACTACATTTTGCAAGATGATAAGCAATAAAGAAAGGATGATGGGTGGTGGGGGGGATAATTGGTATTTAATTTTAAATTGGAAGATGAAAAGCTGGCATAGATTGCAGGTATTCAAATTAATTGCTATGATGATGTTGGATGGTTTTCAGAATTTCTGGAATGAACAAACGATGGCTTATTTTCAGGGTCTGAAGATATATAATTTTGTGATAATATGAAACTGAGCCATCTCTATCCTTCAAAGAAATACGTTGGTTCCTTGTTAGGCAGAAAGCAGCAACAGGATGATACTAGATAATGTTTACACTGATGTAACTGGAAATAATTTTAGATAATGTACAGGTAAAAATAAATCAATAGAAGCCAAATCAGATAGGTTGGAAAAGTAGTTGCAGAAGAAATAATAATTTCTCAAGCAAATTGGTAGAAGAGAAGGCAGAATTTTAAAGCTGATGATACTTAAGTCATTGCTGCAGAGATATTTGTTATGCAAAATGCATGATGATGAAGATGATGATGGCAATGATGATAATGCAGAGTAGTGTGCTAAAAATAATCAATATTCCCAAAACTAATCTAATTGTGCTACTTGACAGCTGGGCTCATTTTCACTATACCACAAGGGCTGCAATGACAAAGAGAAACCTCAGGCTAATTTACGAAGCAAAATATGTCAATTTGAGTGAGCTTTTTTGTTTAAAAATTGGATAATAACGATCTTTTTTCTTATGCTTTAAATTATGCATCAGCAAAAAGAACTGGATGTTTCCTCTTTTAGTTAACATTTAATTTCCATCTCCATTGATGATGGCAGGATGTGCCAACATTTGTGATGGATATAGAAAAGGCTTCAAGTTTCTTCTGTGTGACAGTCTGGAAAGTTATAGTTGCTTATATTTTTGAGAATGACATCTGGTTTCAGGTCTTTCTTTCCATGTCTTTTTTGACAATGAGAAACATCAAATAGGTTTCATCTGATAATAAATTTCCTAAGGAGAAGTAGTTAGTAACTCATAAATTCTAAATGCTTTTTAAAAAATGTATTTAAAGGAAACAAAAGTTTCGTGTATAAAGGTTTAAATGAAGGAAGAAAAAAACGTAAGAACTGAGCTACGTTGTTTTTGATATGGGGAATCTGGATATTAGATTAGGATTCAGGAAGGTAGAAGAAGAATTGGTTTTGGTTAGGACCAGTACTAGCAATGAGGAGGATGGAAAGTTGGATGGAAAAGCAGTAGATCCTGGTGTAGTGGCTAGTGAGAATCAGGTAAATTCTCAGAATTCTCAGAATTCTTCACTTCTCAGAGGAATTGAGGAAAGAGAATCAGAAAATTGTAGACCAGACAATCTATCAAGAGAGTTATATTGTCTCCTAGGAGCAAAGATCAAAGATGTGACCAAGAGATTTACCAAAATAATCAATCCCATAGATTACTATCGCTTTCTCCTCTTTCATGTAGAGATGAATGATACAACAAAAGAGTCTAAAAACAATATCAAGAGACTATAAGCAGTGTCGAAAGAAAATTCTTCATCAGGGTCCCATCCAAACTGGGAATAAACAAAATGGAGACTGCTTTAGAAAGAAGGTTGGCATTTATTGAAGAGCAGAGCTAGACAAAAGCATGGCTCTGGGAAAGCTGACCACATGTTGCTGGGAGGGGTGGATTTTTATACCTGGGCTTTTGAGGTTGTTTCCTGTTCCTCTCTGAGGCTTTGTATTTCCTGTGTCATTTACTTTGACCTAAGTCTGAGTGTGCCCTTTTGGTATTGGTGGGTTAATCCTATTATGTCCCCAAAGGTCATGTCATGGATTCAGATTATGATGTTGTTTTATATAGATGTTGTAAGCCGCTCCGAGTCTTTGGAGAGGAGCGGCATATAAATCCAACAAATAAATAAATAAATAAAATGAATGTCTTTTAGAGTTTGGGTGGAGTATGTAAATTTTAGAGGTCTTTGTCTTCCTAATCTCATAGTTTCTAGCTTCCTGGCCCCAACCTTCCTGAATGGATTGTTGAATTTGCATTTCTAAAAGTTGGCCTCTGCCTAGTTTCTGCTTGGGGCTATTAAGAAAACTGGTCTTGCTTTTCTTCCTTTAAGATCTTCTCCATTATTCCTTTGGATAAATATATTCTGCCTTTTTAATATTTCCCAAAATATTTCTTTCTCTGGATTCTTCCCACAGCAGCTAGGCATGAAAACCAAAAATTTAGGAACACAGGTGGTGTTTTTCAACTGTACTTCCATTGAAAGGACAATGGTCAATGAGGGAATTGAGGATTTTAAAAGAAAACCACTGGCTTAAAGGAAAGATGGATACATAACTAAAACAGAGTACCAGCAAATAGCTCAAACCTGAAAGGACAGAATTGGAAAAGCTAAGGTTTAGAATGACCTAAGGCTTGCAACAAATGCCAATAATAATGATAATGATAATAATAGCAGCTGAAGAAATGATGGATAGTGGTTAGCTCTGCAAGAAGATCTCACAAACTAACTACAAACAATGGCATGACAAAGTGCATTGGAAGATCTGCAAGAAATGTGATTTGCCTTCAAGCAAGAACTGGTAGGACCATAAAATAGAGAAAGTCATAAAAAATGAAGAAATTAAATTGCTCTGGGACTTTAGAATTCAAACAAATCGGCATCTGCCAAATGACACCCTAGACTTAACAATTGTTGATAAGAAAGACAAAAAAGTCTGGGTAATGGATGTGGCAACACCTGGAGACAGCAGAATAGAAGAGGAAGAACTGGACAAGATCATAAAATACAAAGACCTGCAAATAGAAATAGAATGACTATGGCAGAAGCAAGCAAAGGTAGTCCCAATAGTAATAGGTACCTTGGGGAGAATCTCAGAACAACTGGAGCATCACTTAAACACCATCAGCATTGACAAATTCACTATCAGTCAATTGCAAAAGGTGGCTTTAAATCGGAACAGCTTATATTCTGCAACAATATCTGTAACACCATCAAACATTCAGTTCTGCCTATCCTGGGTCCTTGGTAAGGACTTGATAGTAAAACAAAAATGCCAAATCCAGTCTGAACATATGGCTGATCAACTGTGTGATCAACAACAACAACATCTCTTTCAGTATGTAAGAAACAAGAAAAAAGTCAAGGAAATAATTGGTTCAGTAATGGGAGAAGATGGCAAGGGGGTGACAGGTAGCAAAACTGCTTAATTGATTCTTCACATCTGTTTTCACATAAAAGGAAAAAATAGTGCAACCTATTAAAAAAGAGCACGGTAGGAGACCAAAATAGTAATGAACACAAGGCAAAATAGGAAAGGAAATGGTAAGACAACACCTACGGTATCTACTCTAGACAACTTCAAATCACCAGGCCCAGATGGATTACATCCAGTGGTGAGATTCAAATATGTGAACAACCAGTTCTCTGTGTGGATGCCGCTTCTGGAAGTCCATTCTGGGCCTGGGCAACAAAAAATTAGCTACCGGTTCTGCCAACCACTGAACATAATCTGTTAGACCTCCTGGAGCATTGGGAAATTACCAGAGGACTGGAAAAGAGCCGATGTCATTCTAATCTTTAAAAAGGAAAAAAAACATGGATTTAGGAAATTACAGACCAACCATTCTATAATATAAATACCCAGGAAAATCCTGGGAAAAGATAATCAAGCAGCAGATTTGTGAGCACCTAGAAATGAGCAAGGCAATTACTGGAAGCCACATGGGTATGTTAAGTCATGCAGACAAACCTTATTGCCTTCTTTGACAAAATGACTATATCAATAAATCAGAGAACTGTTGTGGACATAGTGCACTTAGACCTCAGTAAGGCATTTGATAAAGTAGACAACAGCCTACTTTTTTGTAAGATAGAAAAATGTGAAATAGTACCACTACCAGATGGATTTGTAATTGGCTGCAATTACTTGTAGCATGTAATCCTCAATGGAAATATTACTACATGGAAAGAAGCATTCAGTGGTGTACCTCAAGGTTAAAGTTTCATAAATGAGGGGATAGAAGAGGAACTATCAAATTTACAGGTGACACTAAGCTGAGAGGAATACCTAACACTTTGGAAGATAAGCTCAGGATGCAAAAGAATCTTGACAGAATGGAACACTGCACCTGCCCAAGAAAATGCAATTCAGTGATGAGAAAAGTAAAGTTCTCTACTTAGGCAAGAAAAAACAAAAGCACAGGTGTAGAATAGGCAATATTTGGCTTAACAGTAATCTAGGTGTCCTCATGGACCACCAGTCAAATATGAGGCACAGGAAGTTTTTAAGAATACTGGAAGTTTTTAAGAAGAGACATTTGTCTGAAATGGTATAGGGTTTCTTGCCTGAGCAGGGGTTGGACTAGATGACCTCCAAGGTCCCTTCCAACTTTATTATTATTATTATTATTATTATTATTATTATTATTATTATTATTGTTGTTGTTGTTGTTGTGTGCTGCAGCTGCCCAAAAAGCTGATGCAGTCCAAGGCTGCATCAACAGAGGGAACAAGAAGTGATAGTATTGCTTTACACTATGACCACACTTGGAATATAGTGTCTAGTTCTGGTCAGCATGATACAAAAAAAGATGTTGAGACCTTGGAAAGTGTGTAGAGAAGAGCAACAAAGATGTTAAAGGGTCTGGAGGCTAAATTGTAAGACAAATGGTTGTGGGAACTAGATATGTCTAGCCTACCGAAGACAAGGATTAGGGGAATATAATAAATGTGTTCCAGTATTTGACGGCTGTCACAAAGAAGGGGGGATTGTCTTATTTTCTAAGGCACCAGAGGGCAGGACAAGAAGTAATGGATGGAAGCTTGTTGAAGAGAGATCCAACCTAGAAGTAAGGAGAAATTTTCTGACAGCGAGAATAATTAATGAGCTGGGGATTGGACTAGAAGATCCACAAAGTCCCTTCCAGTCCTATGATTCTGAGTCTTGTTACATTAAATTATTTTGATTTCTTTTTTAATACTGTATGCAACACTTATTTTTAGTTCTAAGTTTTCTTTTAAATGTTGCATTTGTTGAAATAAACCTTTTCATGACACTAATCTGATAAAAGGCTCCCACTTTTTAAGGTAACTTTATATGTGGATGACATGGGTCCCATATTTATGCCATAATTTTCTGTGTGAATGAATGTAATTTATCAAATCATTTTCCAGTAGCTGAAAATTCAGTTTGTCTTGAAACCTTGGTATAATTGTCCCTAGAGCTGATCATAGTAAGAATAAATGAATTTCATTACTTTTATTTATTTTCTCTCTGAACTGTTTCCCTCTTTTTTATGCTCTACTCCTTATCAGTCTAATAGTGAGAGGTTTAAATCATATTGTCAGATTGTCAACAAAATCCTCCCCCAGATAAATTGTCAAATATCTTTGAGAATACCATTTTATAATTACACCTCAGATTCATCTGCAACAAAAGCTTAGATTTGTTTCTTTGTAACAATTTGTCTTGGGGCATTATAACATTTTACAATAAAGACCATGAACCTAAATGGTAAAAGTACATTGAGATTTATTGTCATTTGATCTATATCTCTATAAAGCTACAGAAGGAACATAAAACTTCATTTGGGTTAAGCCCTTATGGTTGTTGGGAACAAGCTAATTAAAGAACGATCCTCTGGAGGCCCTAACTGGAGATATACCTTGTTTAGTAACACAAGGTTGGCACCTGCAAAAAAGCTGAGAAGATCTTTACTTGACATCTCTTGGATGATACAAATGTGATGCAAGTGTCAAGTGCCAAGTTTAATTCTTCACATGTTTAAAGTAACTAATGCTTTGGAATATCTTTAAGTAATTTGCAAAAGAAGTCAAGTGATAGGTTATTCAGCATATTTTAATTCAGCTCATTAAAAAATAGAATGGAGAGTATAAAAAGAAAGATACATTATTTAACTGGCTGTGATAATAGACTACATAGCCTCTTTATTTGCTGCATGTCTTTTAATTCATTTCAAATATATATATTACATTCCCTTTCATTATACTATAATCCTAGAAGAACTTTAAATGTAGATCATTTATCCATGTAATTGCAAGTTTTAATAGGGTAGAAACCGATATATTTTTGTTGCTTTTAAAATTGCTGTTCTACTACTATTATAAACATTAAGTTCTGTAGTATTAATAAGTGTTAGCATTAAGAAAATACTTAAGAAAGAAAGCTATGGTGCTGGTTTTCTTTAGATAAGGGTTAGTTATCCAGCATTATTGATTTAAAAAAAAACCTGCCACTTTATGTTGAGAAAAGACATGACTGTGTTAAAGAGTTGCAGACAGGTGCTATGAACTTCCATGTGTGTAGCACTTTTGTGGAAATGAACTGGAAGAACTGCATGTGGTTCTATCTACTTCTGTATTTTGGATCCAATTAATTTATGTCTTTAGACTGACACATTCTTGAAATAGTAATTTTAATTTTTATAGCTACTGTGTGATTTTCACTACAAAATCAATCCAAAAAGTTTGTACTCCTGATTTATGGTCTCAATAAGATTATTTATAAAATTGAAACTTGAACTGTTTGCTACACCTTCTAGTACCTTAGTACTAGCTCAGAATTTTAGGATATCTTTAGGTAAGATACCCTCAGATGGCTCATCACTCTGAGCATGTCTTCTTCATCACACTCCCAGCTCTCTATTGGTGTACTTTTCTCCCACTGTATCCAATCCATGGAAACATCTCGAGAACATGAGAGAAAATAGTTTGCAAGTGAATGCTTCTACTTTTGTCAACGCATTTTCAGGGAAGAAATATGAATAAAGAGTAACTGCAAGTTGGATGAATGGCATTGGATTATTTTTATTACTCCTGCAGTTTAAGCTCTAAACTAATTCCACTTTTACCTGTTAATTTGTTAATTTTTGTACCTTTATTTTAACATTCATTTTAACCTTTTATTTCTAAAATAAACTATTTTGCCTACATATATGGTGTTCGTTAACCACAAATTCAGATCATATTCAGATCTTCTGTATCTTTCCCATTTTGCTTATCTACTGAATGATAGAACAGAACTTTTCCTTGGAGAAACGTATTGGAAGTCTGGCTCCAATAGATATACTAAGGTAATAGTCACCTAGCTGTCCATTCCATTTTTAGGAAGCAGGTATTTATGCTGGATCCCCAGAAACCTCTAGCTTCTGAATCCAGTACCCTATTCTGTGCTGGTATAAAATAATATAAAGGTAATCTTGGGCTATGATCAATGGTGGGATTCAGCCAGTTCGCACCACTTCAGCAGAACTGGTAGCTAATTTTTGTTGCCCAGACCCAGAATGGGCAACCACACAGAGAACCAGTTGTTCACATATCTGAATCCCACCACTGGCTATGATGGTAGTTGGGGCTGAGTCTGTTGTTGCTACATGATAAGATTATAAAGCTTGATGTTGTGTGATCACACCACTTAGTGATAGCAATCCTGGTAGTCTCTGCTGCTGTGATAACTACAGGAATTCCAGGTAAGGAGTGCAGAGGGTTGGGAATGCCACAGATGAGCATTGGAGAATGTGGGTGGGCCAGCAAGGGCAACAAGTAGGAGCTGGGATATACAGGCAGGCTGGCTAAGGCATTGTGCAGATGCTTGGAAGCACGGGCAGGTGGGGGATGCTGAAGAGGATGATGTCCCTGAGATCTGGTACTTTGTAGTGGACTCCTCAGGAGAAAAATGTGGTGGGAGCAACTTATAGAAGCAACTTTCAACCTTCCCTGCAGGCTTTTCCATTAACTTTGCTTATGGGAAGCTGGCAGTGAAGATTGCAAATGTCGATCATGTGATCATGGTTCACTGCAATGGCAAAATTGTGAGCTGAGTGTCCAACTTTGCAGAGTGGTCATGTGCCCTAATTCAGCACTGTCATAAGTTTGAACAATTGCTAGTCAATGGTTGTAAGAAGAGGACTACTTGTAAATCCTGTGATTCTGAACACTGAACACGGGTGCTTTGAACAAATGCGGTATAGAACTTTTTATTTACCATACTCCTGGAAAATTTCTCAGATAAATATGAATTCAGCTCTTACCACTTTGATCAGAAGAGGCATTGTACATATTTGTGGCACACTGAGATTGTAGTGTATTCTATTAACTTAAATATAACCCTCACATCTAATATTCTAGCCAGAGGGATGGAGCAATTTCTCATTTGGAGAGAGCTTTCTGAAGTAAAGGCATAAAGAAAGTGCCATATAATGGGATTTTTTTTTCAGGAATAACACAAACAGGTGTGTTATTGGTTTTGGTCCTCAAGAAAGCACACTACAGGAGGCTTTACACAGATGTACATTATTGGAAAATGACAACTTCCTGGAGAAAAATATAGTATCCATTATTTTCAAATAGAGTACATTTTTGTCTCAGATGGATCTGAGAAATAATTCAGATTCTTTTCATATAATTGCATATGGTGCAGTTATAACATTCTCATTGGCTTTGTGAAATTGTAAAAGTTCCAGAGAGAAGCTTAATTTTCTCCTATACTCCTTTCATCTTTATACCTAAGGCTACTTGCTAGCATATATGTTCTTGTCTGCTGAAATAAGATTACACATCACAACACTATGGATCTGCAGAGTGTTGAGTTATTAAGCCAAGGTATCCTTTTTTCTGACTTCCTTATCTGATTATTATTAGCTGGAAATATTAAGTCCAGCAGCTTGCCTGTCAGGGAAGAAAAGAGATGGCTACCAATAATAAAATGGGTTATCACTGCAACTTATCTAATCCTAAAATCTCTTTTTTTGGTTGTTAATAAATAAGTACTAAACAGAATAAGCTATCTAGTGGCTACAGCCAACAATGGTGCAAACTGGGAAACACGAGGTGCAAACTCTGTAATTTGGCTAAGTGTTAAAGACATAGTAGCTACATGACGTTGCCTACCATTTTCAGCAAAATATGGATTTAGAGCCAAAACTAAGTGAATTTATTCTTAGCAATTTCCAAAAAGTATAGGACTAGTAAAACAATGTTTAGGAATAGTAATTCGAAAGGTGGCATATATGAGAAATAGGAATGGAGCAAATAATAGGCACAGACAACCTGTGGCCTCCCAGATGGTGCTGAACAACAAGTCCCAGCATCCCTCATTACTGTATGTGCTTCCTCGGGATGCTGGAATTGTAGTTCAGCTACATTAGAAACACCACAGGCTGCCTACTGCAATTTTAGGTGAGTGTCACACACAAAAAACCAGCATGTTTCTGAATGATTATTGTGGTTCCAAAAAGAAAAAAAATATAATGCAGTCACATTATAAAATGCATTCTTAATATCTGAGGTTCGTTTTTTTTATTTCAATCTCTGCAGACAATTTTTATTGGCATTACAAAAATAAGTTCTATTTTGTAGGTT
This sequence comes from Bothrops alternatus, assembly GCA_034064705.1. Classification (NCBI taxonomy): domain Eukaryota; kingdom Metazoa; phylum Chordata; class Lepidosauria; order Squamata; family Viperidae; genus Bothrops; species Bothrops alternatus. The sequence goes on from JARGCV010000104.1 coordinate 13,453,801, forward strand.
AATTAAAATTGAACTAAAGAGTGGAGAGGAGTAATTTTATTTTTAAAGGCTTATAAAACATGAAAGAGTTCTGACTCCCTGCATATTTCATGACACATTTTGTGTTCTCATTTCACAGCTATACCTGATTGGTAAGGATCCACAAATTATATCAGGATGAATACCCAAAAGTCACATACAGAGTGTCTCTTCTTTTTTATGCAAAATATGCCATCTTCCCTTCCCCTTAATCATTAGGAACTGTTAACAGAATAGCTTAGAAAACTCAATACTAAGCAATGCAGAAGAGAGACTGAAAGTTTTGTGGTCACAACATATACTCCTACAAAACAGTAAAACAAATAAACAAAATGGAACAAAACAAAAGCATACATTCAACCCCAACAAAAAGAAAAAAGAAAAAATAGTGTAAAAAGAGAGGAAAAGGTGATCAATTAAATTTAACATTTAACATGTAGGATCCTCCCTGGCTGGGTGCTGAAAGAAAAGAAAAAGTAGTAAATTTTCCTCCCACAGGGGAGGAGAATTTATTGATATAAGGCTGTTGACATCATCAGTCACTAGTTCCGGCTTTGATATAGAAGTTGGTCCAGGTCTGCTTGGTGCATCAGTCTTGCTAACATCAGTTGTTAGTATCCATGCCCTCTATGGGATTTGAACCTGGGCAGCCTGCATGCTAGATAGTTGTATTAACCTCCAGGCTACCAGCTCTCCTCCCCTCTTTCGTCAACCGAGCCAAGAGAATATATACAGAAAGATTGGGGTTTTTTTGCATCAATCAGACTGGTCTGTCCGGAAAAAAAACCCCTTTCTGTGCAATAAATATATATTTCAGTCAACAGGTTGAATTAAACATTACAGTAATCTTCAAATCTCTTTGCTAACCATCTGTTATTAGTGTGTATAAAGTCCACAAACAGTTTCCTGTCTGTTATAAAGCTGTCTAGTCCATTATCTCTAATCAAAGCAGTTAATTTCACTATCTCTGCTAATTCAGTCAATTTCAAACTCCATTCTTCAACAGTCAGCATCCCTTTTTCTTCCCAGTATTTGGCAAGTAAAATCCTTGCAGCAGTCACCATGTGAAGGAATAGCACCCCAAATTGTTTTTTCAATTGGCATGTCCATCATGCCTAAAAGAAAAGCTTCAGGTATTTGTATCTTAAATATTTTTGCATTACCATTGTTATGTTTATCCAGTATGTTTTCACATATTTGCAAGACCACCACATATGATAAAATACATTCTCAATTCCATCTATGGTAATCCCCAAAAAAGTAATGAGTTGAACTAGAGAAAACTAAATTGGAGACACCATGAAAGTCTTGGTCTGGTGTCTGAAAAATGCAAAGGCCTGGTAGGGATGAAACAGGATGAGGTGAATTCCTAGCAAGACTAAGTTGTGGTTTGTCCAGAATCCATCTGGTTTTCTGTGGGGTCTAGTTTTAAGTCTGGACAGGGTAGCATTCTCCCTGAAGGAGCAAGTTGGGAGTGCTCTTGGACTTTCAGCTTCTGCTGAATTTTCAAGTGGAGGCTGTAATCTAGCTTATCTTTGGCTGATACACAAATTATGATCCACTCTGGTTTAAGACACTCTGATGAACATTAATCTTCATTAACAGATCTTCTTGTATTGTTCCTACCTACAGACTGCCTTGCTGTAAATTGCCTTTGAAGGCCACCCAGAAATTACAACTGTAGAATACATCGGTCAATATGCTAGCAGAAAACAGCTGTTATTGCTATATAAATTGAAGCTCAAATACTTTGGCCACCTAATGAGAAGAGAGGAATCATTGGAAAAGGCCATGATGTTGGGAAAGATTGAAGGCAAAAGGCGAATGAGACAGCAGAGGATGAGATAGTTAGTGTCATCAATGCAATGAATATGAATTTGAGCAAACTTTGGGAGAGAGTGGAGGATAGGGGAGACTGGAATACTGTGGCCAATGGGGTCATGAAGAGTCAGCTATGACTTAACAACTGAACAACAAAGTGCTGAGTTAAGAAGATGGTTTTAAATTGTTAACCCCCATATGTAGTTTGACTTCTAGATACTTTTAGGACCTTCATCTCCAGATGACATTGGCCCAGTCACTACATTCATCCTATGTGGGGAAGCTTGAGGTGTCTATCAGGACTTTACAACTGCCCAAAGCCAAAACTGATTATTTTCCAAACACAGTTTTCATATAATTCCCTTTCCCAAGATTTATTTGGATGGATGGGATTGCAAGAGTTCCAGCAATATTTTAATGTATAACAGGGTAGAGATTTTCTGATTGTCTTTCTAATAGTTTTCCTCTTTACTATTAATGGGAGAGATTGAACCAGGCTTTTACATTGCCATCTTCTGATTTTTTATCATGATGTGGTGTAATGGTATGTGGGGCTCAATGGTATCATTGACTATTATGTTAGGTCTTGGTAGCTTCAAATGGCTACAATGACCAATAGAATCTAGAAGGCCTTTTGTTTATGTTTAAGATTATAATTATTAATTATAATTAAGACCTTGAACATATTATCATATGTTCCAAAAGTATTCCGGAGTTAAGAATCTCATCAAACACAATTGACTTCACCAGTATGTATATATCTGTGCATTTTCAGTTTGTATGCATGTAAAATGGTCTATGGAATATTGCAATTATTATTTTTCCCTCTGCAATGGCCAACTACTGAAATATGGTAAAATCATTCTGATGCTTTCAGTAAGTGAAAAGTAAATATTATTATAAAGGGTCTCATTTCAAAATATAAGTCTAGAGAGTGGCATGGAGTACATTAAATGGAGTAGCCTATAAAATACAGAATAGAAGGATTTATTGGTTGTTGTTATGGAGAATATTTGAAGCCACCAGCCACCTTAAATAGCTAATATAAAAAAGTGAACTGACTGTTGGTTTATAGTAAATAAAACAAAAATATAATAGACCTACATGTAGTTGAAAATGGAGACACTTTATCAGTACAGTGCATGGTAACAGGCTCATTTAAATGTATGAAATAAGATAATAAAAGTAGCATAAACAAGAAGATTGCTTAACCAAGACTGCACGTAAGAGCAATATAAGAAGAGGATTCAACTTATATAGATTCCCTAACCAGACATCCTTCTCGAGCACTGGGTTTTTAACTTTTAGAATTTCTATAAGGCTAATGTAGCAGCATAGGACACAGATCAAAATGGGATTCATATTTAAGGTAAACTTCAAGGACAATAAGAATTCATTATAACAGATTATGATGATGACCACTAAATTGGGTGAGTTTAAAAAGATATTGCAATAATTAATGGAAGAAAGTTCTACCAAGGACTAATAGTCTGGAGACTCAATGTTATTTTGAGGTTGGGGCAGCATGCCCCTAAATACTAGCAGGGGAACACTGGGAGAATGAATGTCTTGGTCTTCTTCTTCTAAAAAAAACTTTATTTAGAAGACAATAAAAAACTGACAAGAACTATTTAGAATTAAAAAAAACACAAAAATGCAGAAATTAAAGGAAAGAAAAAGATTACAAAGAAATAAGTTCTGATTTCCATTTATAGCAGTTATAAACATAAATTATTTCTTACTCTATGGTTACAACATTGTTTACATTTATTCTATAATCAATTATCTTTCTTCTAATCACCAAAATCATATAGTATAACTTAATTTACAAGGGTTTTCCAATCTCCATTAAACTTAGACTGTCTTATTTCTATTTAAAGCAGTCTATTTGGCCATTTTAACAGGTTCCATCTATTACTCCATTGTGGTAAAGTCAACTCTTTCCACCTTTGTGGATATATTTGTGAGTATCCTGGAGGTATTTGATTGGCCACTGTGATAAATCAAATACTGGATTTAGACTATTGTTGTGTTCTTAAAAAGCAAGGAAGGCAGAAAAAATCTTCAGTCATAATAATAAAAACAACAATAAGAAAGAAAATGTAAAGTCAGTTAAAGAAATAAATTGGGATGTTATTCAGAATGTGCAAACACTTTCTTTCTTCAATATATAATTAACTTTTGGAACAAGCTAGTCACAATAATGAAAAATGTCTGGTGACATTAATGAATGCTAACTTTATGTAAAATGTCTACATTCATCTTTGGTATACTTTTGACAACAGCAGCAATTACAAATAGAAAAGAGTAGTGGAGTTTATGCTACAATTGTAAAGTTTCAGGAGGCATTTGTCTTTGCAGCTAGAATGCTGTGAAAGATGGACCTCATTCACCTAAAATGTTTACCTTTGAAATAGAATTAACCTGTTTTCTGGCTTTGCCAGCGCTCTTAATTATAAGCTAATCAAACAGGCTGGGTTTGTATACATACTAAGCTACAAAACATCTAACAAACTTTGCACTAACCAATCAGCCTTTACTTGACCTGATTAAGCTAATGTGAACATAACCTACATAAATCTTCCTAGCAATCACTGTAGTCCAATTTGTGTCCCAAGATCTGTAATATACAAATCATTCTTACAGCAATATTACTTTTTAAAAAGGATATATGACTTACCCTATATAAGTTTACACAGATATCCTTGACCTATGACTGTAATGGAGCCTGCCTGTTATGTTTGTAAATGGCAATGGCCATTAAGTGAGACAGCCTTGCTTAACAAACCCAACTCCTGCCCTCCCTCCAGTTGTTAAATGAACATGTGGGTTGTTAAGCAGAGCACAGGCTGCTCAGGGATGGGCAGACCTTGGGAAGCCTAGCGCAGGTCGAGGCCTGCCTGCCCCTGGGCCTCCCAATGCTATCCATCTCTTCCCAGGTTTCTTTCCCTCAGGGTCCACAAGGCCCTTGGGTCTTCTAACCCCACCCCAGATCCCTGCAGGCATTTTCCTCTGGGTCCCCTCAGGGCTTAGGTCTCCTCTGCATCTCCCCATTACCCACAGAGTATTTACACTTTGAAGTTCTCCAGAGTTCCAAAGCTTTCTGCAGTGCTGTGCAGACCATATTAGGGATGCAAAAAGGAGCAGTTTGTCCCTGGGATTCAATATGACCTCCCCAAAGCAGCAGCCACTTGGGCATGTCTGTAAGGAATTGTAGGAGCACTGAAAATGGTGGCCACTTCTGGAAAGTAGCCATGCAGCCCAGGGACAAATGGCCTTCTTTTCTTCCCCAACATGAGGTCTGGAAATCTTCAAAAGCTAAGTGTGTGATGTGTGATAGAGGACCTGCAGGGATTAAGTGGGGCAGGGTAGGGGCAGAGAAACAGGAGGGTTGCTGCAATGTCCCTGTGATTGGTCATAAGGGTGAATGACTATGGGGGCACTATAGTGGCTGTAAGTTTGAAATGGGGTCATAAGTAGCTTGAGTCTGTTGTAACTTTGAATAATTGCTTAGTGGCTGGTCATTAAGCGGGGACTATCTGCAATGTCTTATGAAAATTTGTATTAGGACATATCAATATGTATATGTAACTATTATGTATCCTTTTTTGTGATATACTGTCTCTGTTCTGGGCACATATAGTACCTGAAATCAGGTATTATTTCTGCTGTATGCAAGATTGTGTGAAGGCTCAAGCTTTGCTTGCTCTCTGCCAATCTATGTGTGGAAGTCATATAGAAACTTTATTTTTTCTTACTGTTTCCACTATATTGTTATAAGTGAAAAGCACCGAATGTTTAAGCAGTAAGAGACAGCAGATTAATATATCTTATTTGAATTTAAATTATTTAAATAATGACACATTCAATTAAGGATAAAGGCTGAAGAGAGTTGAAAATTAAGAATTTCCATTGCTAAAACTAAAGTTGAAGAGGTTCTGACCCTATATTAGTTCATTAATGAATCTCATCATTATTTTTATGCCAGCAATTTTAATTAGAGATGTGCCCAGCATGGAATATCCACTTTTAGTCATGCAGGTAATTGTATATTCTAGCCAATTTCTTCCACATTTTAGGAGAGTGAACAAAGAATTTGAAAGAAATGTATAATGCAATTGTAGTCCTAAAAATACACTAAAGGCAGATTTTTCTCATTTGCACCTCCATGAATTTTGCATTTTCCTTGTATTCATATTCCTGAAGTCTGTTTTCTCTGATATAATGAGTTTTGTTTGAAACCGTGGGAATATAATAAAAGGTTTTGATTCACATATTGAATCAGGAAATCTGAATTATATATTTATATACGAGTTAAATAAATTAATAAAAAATAACCTTCCAAATATCACCTTCACCCGCTTCCCTAATTCTTTATCATTTAGAAAAGTGAATTGTAGCATTAAAAAAGCACATATATTGTAGACCACTAAATCATATTCCTTATTTAATGTAGGAATACAAATGAAAAAAAAAAAATCCAGGCAGATGGGTGCCTATTCTCTGCTTGAACCCATGTATTCAAGAGGAGCCCAACTCTGACTATTTGGCTCCACAGTCAAACTGCTCTTACTTTTGCTCATCCACATAATGTTATCACATCATGTATCATCATTCTGTATTTTGGATCAGAATTTCCTATGAGGTGAACTTTGCTCTTACTTTTTCTTAAATTTTATTCTGTTATATATTACCTGTTAAACTAATCTGTCAAGATTATTTTATGCATTATTTTTGCCCAATTATTTGTGTCCTGAAAATTTGATAAGTGTTCATTCCATGTTTTCATCTGAACTGGTAATGAATTCTATACTGACGAGTATAGAATCCTTGTGGCACTGCATCCCATATCTGACTCTAATTTGATCAGAAATTTTGAATATGATTTTCAGGCCAAGTCATGCCATCCATAGAACCCTTCTGTAATTAATCCTTGAGGATTTTACTCCACTAGTCACAGCCAACTTTAGGGGGTGGTGCTTATCTCCATTTCTAGGCCACTGAGTCAGTACTATCCAAAGATGTTTCCCAGTCATAAGGCAAGCATGGTATCATGCTGCAATGCAGAACTGTTACCTTCCCACTGAACTGTTACCTATTTATCTTCTTGCATTTACAAACTTTTGAACTGCTAGATAGGTGGAAGCTGAGGCAAGTGACAAGAGCTCAACCTGTTTGGGTCTCGAGTGGGCAGTTCTCTTTCCAGGTGAAAAGCCCACTGCCTCTGTAAGTGGCTAATCTATATTTCATAGGATGAGAGCCACTGTTTCATACTTTATACAATTCAAGATATATTATGTCTACATCAGCGGTTCTCAACCTTTTTCAGACCGAGACCCCACCTGCGCCGCCCATGCGCGGCGCGACCCCGACCTGCATCGCGCATGCGCGGCGCGACGACCGACATCGCGCATGCACGGCGCGACAGGCCGAACTATACATACGCGGCATGCGCGTGACGGCCTGAACCGCGCATGTGCGGCACGACGGGCCTAACTGTGCATGCGCAGTGCGCGCGCAATGCCCCGAACCGCGCATGCGCGGTGCAATGGGCCAAACCGCACATGCGTGACGCGTGCGCGAAGGCCCGAACTGCGCATGCACGGCACGACGGGCCTAACCGTGCATGCACAGCGCGATGGCCCTAACCGCACATGCACGGCGCGCGTGATGACCCAAACCGTGCATGCGCAGCGCGATGGCCCGAACCATGCATGCGCAGAGCGACGGGCCTAACCGCGCACGCACAGCGTGCACGCAACGGGCTGAACCGTGCATGCGTGGCGCGCGCACGGTGGGCCGAACCGCGCATGCACGGCGCGATGGGCCGAACCGTGCATTCGCAGCGCGACGGGCCAAACCGCGCATGCACGGTGCAACGGCCCGAACCGCGCATGCGTGCCGTGCGCGACGACCTGAACCGCGCATGCACGGCGCGACGGCCCGAGTCGTTCATGTGCGGCGCAATGGGCCTAACCGTGCATGCGTGGCGCGCGCGCAACAGGCTGAACCATGCATGCGCGGTGCACGCATGATGGGCCGAACCGTGCATGTGCGGCGTGATGGGCCAAACCGCGCATGCGCGGCGCGACGGGCCGAACCGCACATGCGCGGCGCACGCGCAACAATTGAGGGGAAATGTGGGGAAAATGGCGGACTGCGGTGGTTGGCGACCCCCGTGAAATGATCGTTCGACCCCAAATGGGGTCGCGACCCACAGGTTGAGAACCACTGGTCTACATCATTTCCACAATGTATAAAACAGTGAGATAATCTCATGCAAGATTTATTCTTTAGAAATCCATGCTGACTTTTAGTAGTAGTTTTCAGGTTGTTTACATCAACCCTTTTTGATGTCTTCTAGAATATTCAGAAACTGATTTCAAATTGGACCTTCCTTTCTCTTATTTTTGAAGGTTGAAACATTTTCCCTCCTCCCATTTCCTGACACCTCCCCAAATCATCAAAATGTCTTAAACAGAATACATAAGGATTCAGCTTGATCATCAGGCTGCTTCTTCAACAGCCAGGATGCAGTTAATCTGATCTAAGAAATTTAAACTCATTCAAATAAAGAAGTATACTTTGACCATATTTCTTTGCATCTTATATTTCAATACTATCTCTTTATCTTTTTGATGGAATACATACTTTTTCTATGAGAAAAGATTCAACCAAAATAGAAATTGAACAACTCTACCTTTCTTTTGTCATCTTTTGGCATTTGTTATCTTAACTGAGCAGCTTGTATATATGCTTCTTTGCTTTTTATTTTGAACATATCCGAAGGAGACCTTTTTTGTTTGTATTGTTTGCTAATCTCATTCTGATCTTTCACTTTCCTGACAACCATTCTACAATTCTGGGCTGTTTACATGCTTCCTGTCTGAGAGGGCCCTCTTTCCACATCCTACATATATCCTTTTATATTTCACTAAGCTTTTTGTGCAACTACATTGGTTTCTTTATGTTTATTTGGTTCATTGGACTTGTTTAGAACTATGCTTCCTTTTTAGGAATTTCAGCCATCTTGAGCTCATATTCCCATTAGCTTCTCCTGCCATAGATTTCTATTTATAATTTATCAAACAAAAACTATACCATCACATTACTTCCTCCTATTTCAATTTTTGTAAATAAAACGTTCCTGCAGTAGTTCTCAATTTACAATGATAATTGGGATGGGAATTTCTGTTGCTAAGCTAAGTGATTGTAAAACACAATAACACACAATCTCATCACTTGGTGACAGCAATCCTGACACTCCAGGATTGGTATTAACTGAATCTCATTGTTCTTAGGACAATCTTGATTCAAGCCACTCTCCGGTGATTTCTCCACCTCTGAGCCTCAGTAACATTAGAGACTGCCTCCTTTTCAACTATCCCTCCTACCTACTTACCCTGCATCTCTGCCCTTTTGGCTGCACTCTGCCACCTCTGCCAGCCATGCTGCCTCATGCTTGCTGGCCTTGCTGCCCTGCTAGCCCTGCCACCTTGCATTCACTAGTCCATCAAGATCATCCTCTAATACTCTATAAAGGGGACCTGGAGGAAGTAGATTATATGGACCTTTTCCAGTCAGTTTCTAGAACAAGATACAGGATTGAGATAGATTTGGTAATATTTGTGATTATCCAAGGGTGGGTTTGGGATGCTCCATGGAATTAAAAACCATCTCCAATCTTCCAGAGATCTTAGATATCATTGACTATGGTACCCTTTTGGACCAATGTTGAGATTTGGAACATTATTTTGCAGTAGTTCTTCTTCTTTCTGCAGGGCCAATTCCAGCTGATGTTGGGAGGAAACTGTCCATTCCAGAACCTGCTTCTTCTTTCTCCTTTTTAATATTTACATGAAGGTCCTGGGAGAGGACATCTGACAACAAAAGTGGAGAGAGGAGAAGGGATATCAATATATTGATGATATCTAATTGTACATTTCTGCCCTGGCTACCCAAGTGAAGCTACCACGGTTCTCTCTCAGATTCTGGAGGCTGTGGGAGTTTGGATGTGTCAGCTGTCTTTAGTAAACCAGACATGAAACACAACAAGTTCAACTAATTATACTTTACTTGTCCGATTGTTTCATTGTTTCTGAAATGGTATATGTTGTGTTTGTTCAGCATCGCCATGTGTCTTTATCATTCGCACACAAATGAAGTATACAACACTGGTGACAAAAGTGGGATCCTTTGCAAGCTGAAACAAAAGATTTAAGGACTTACCCAGGAAGTCCTGAAGAGGGGAAGACGGCTCTGAATCAGTGTTCCAGCCTGCCAGTGTTGCGTTGCTGGAGGGTGAACTCGGCTAAAGGACCCTTTCCCCAAACAGCAGTTTGCAGAGGAAGCAAGTGGTGAAGGTCGTAAACTGCATGATGCCGAAGATTGGCCGCTTGCCTGATTTTGATGTCTCACACCCAGAGAGATGGAATTCCTATGTAGTACGGGTGGAGAACTACTTCAGAGTAAATCAGATTAGAGAAGACGGCCTGAAGACTGCAACACTTTTGTGTGCCTGTGGCAGAAGCTTTTGACATCACAGATAATCTGGTGCCCCCTGCACCTCTTGAGTCAGTAAAATATGCTGACTTGAAGAAAATGTTGAAAGAACACTTCCAGCCAAAGTTATCTGTCATTGCTTCGAGGCACGTGTTCGAGCAGAGGCCGGGTGAATCTGCTGCGGACTTTATTGTGGCCTTAAGGCAAGCAGCCAAACCTTGTGAGTTCAAGGATCTGGAAGAGAGGCTGTGAGATTGCTTCGTATGCGGTTTGAGGAGCAGAGACTTACAACAGAAGATTTTTGCAAAAGAAGATGTCTCTTTCCAAGATGCGCTGCGAGAGGTGGCAGCTGAGGAAGAAGGAGGCGGGGCTGTGAAGGCCTTATGGCTCACCAGGAAACCTCCAGACACAGCTACCGTCCATCAAGAGGACGCTCGAGAAGGATCGGAAGTGGATCCTGAAGAGGAGGTGGACAGACTTCACCAGCCAGCTGAGAGGAGGCAGAAGGGACGTCTGGACAAGGCCCCAGCATCTCTTCAATGCTTCGGGTGTGGAGGATACCACAAGCAAGCTGACTGCAGGTTCCGCTCCACCATTTGCTTAGCGTGTGGCAGGCAAGGCCACATTGCATCCATCTGTTTGGGTCGCCAGAAGGTCCAACCTCGTGAAGAATTGTGTCTGAAAGGTACCAGGGTCCCCAGCCAACATAGGGTGGGCTTCTGCACATCGCGCAGGAGTATTCTGAGGACACGGACACACAAGCCCCTTAAGAAGAAACTGTCCATTAATGTAAGGTTGCAAGGGGTTCCCCTATCAATGGAGTTGGAAACTGGGTCCGCTCTCTCAATTATTTCAATTAACACATTCAAAAGGATATGCAGCAGCAGTGGCCTTCGAGTTAAACTCAGGCCATCGAATCTAATACTTACTGATTTTCAGAATTCTATGTTGTGTGTTAAGGGGGAGGCCACCCTCAGAGTACAGCATAAGGATTTTGAAGGTCCCCTAGATGTGGTGGTTGTTGGGGTGAATGTACGAGTCTTATTGGACTCGATTGGTTTGAGGCTCTGGGAATCCAGGTAACTGGGCTGCACCATTTGCAAACGTTAAGCCTTGCAGAAGTCTGCAAGGAGTTTTCAGATGTGTTTAGTTCAGAGCTAGGATCCTACAAGGGGCCTCCAATTTCGCTATGGTTAGACCCAACCATCACACCCATCAGGGTTAAACCTAGGAGGGTACCTTTTGCCCTCAAAGGCAAGATTGATGCTGAACTGGACAAATTGCTCCAGCAAGGCATTCTAGAACCTGTGGATTCTAGTCCATGGGAGACCCCCATAGTAACTCCTCTAAAGGCTAATGGGGACATACGTATATGTGCAGACTATAAGTGCACACTGAATAAGGCACTGCAACAGCACGCTTATCCAGTGCCTGTGGTAAGCCACATTCTGGCCTCCCTCAAGGGGTGCGGCACATTTTTGCGAAGCTTGACCTGGCACAGGCCTATCAACAGCTACCTGTTGATGAGATAGCTGCAGAGGCCCAGACTATTGTAACTCACAGGGGGGCCTTCAAGATCAAGAGACTGCAGTTTGGGGTAAATGTAGCCCCTGGCATATTCCAAAGTGTCATGGAGAGCACACTTTGAGGTATTCCTGGGATCTGTCCCTACTTCGATGATGTCCTTATTTCTGGGGAGTCATCTCAAAATTTAGCAGAAAGATTAAGGGCTGTCTTGCTTCGTTTTTGAAAAGCAGGCCTTAAACTAAAGAAGGATAAATGTAAGATAGGAATCACTTCTACTGACTTCTTAGGATTCAGGATTGATGCTCAAGGCATTCACCCCACTGAAACTAAATTGCAAGCTATCCAGCAGGCCCCAAGCCCCAAGTCTAAGATTGAGCTACAAGCCTTTTGGGGGCTATTAAATTTTTACCATGCATTTCTCCCACATAAAGCTGCAGTGGCAGAGCCATTACACAGGATCTTAGATAAGAAGGCTTCATGGTAATGGACTAAAGTCCATGACAAGAGCTTCAATGAGGTTAAGGCCTTGCTCACTTCTAATGCTGTTTTAGCGCATTTCAATGAGCAACTGCCTATTTGCATCACATGCGATGTATCTCCTTATGGGGTGGGAGCTGTACTTAGCTGATGGGACACAGGTCCCTGTGGCCTATTATTCAAGGACTCTGTCTTCTGCAAAGAGAAATTATGCTCAGATTGATAGAGAAGCCTTAGCCGTAGTGGCTGGCATTAAGAAATGTTATGATTTCACATCTATACTATGATTTCATATCTATACTGACCATAAGCCTCTGCTTGGTTTGTTTACCACTAACAAACAGACCCCACATATCATTTCTCCTCGTATGCTGAGATGATCCATTTTCCTGTCAGCATATGACTATACATTAGTTCACAAACCAGGAAAAGAAATGGGTCATGCAGATGGCCTGAGCAGATTACCCCTGAACCAATTAGAGCCAGATCCTCCTCCAGCCATTAATATTCTTTCCATTTAGGAGTTGCCTGAGTCTCCCCTCAATGCTAAGGACGTGGCTGCAGAAATTGCCACTAATCACATGCTTACACGCGTGCTGACATGGGTGTTGTCAGGATGGCCTGACAAGTGCCCAGATACTGAGTTCCAAAGCTTCTGGCACAAGAAGCATGAGTTTTCCACTTTCAAGGGTTGCCTGTTATGGGGTAGCAGGGTAGTGATCCGAGCCTCATTGAGGTCTAGAATCTTGATCTCTCTGCATGAGGGACATCCTGGTATAGTCAGAATGAAAGCGCTTGCATGCAGCCATCTTTGGTGGCCTGGCTCGATAAAGCCATCAAGGCCGAGGTGCACGGGTGTCAAGTGTGCCAACAGTCTTGGCCTGAAATGCCTCAGGCCCCAGTACATAAGTGGGAGGAAACTCAAACCCCATGGTTTAGGGTGCATATAGATTATGCTGGGCCCTTTCAGCGGCAATTCTTCCTGGTTGTTGTTGATAGCCATTCCAAGTTGCTAGAGGTTGTTCCTGTTTCCTCCACTATTACTGCCAGGACCATCCAAGTGTTGAGAGGAATTTTTGCATCACATGGTCTTCCAGATGTCCTGGTTTCAGATAATGGCCCTCAATTTACCTCTTCTGAGTTCCAGGCTTTTCTTTAGGCCAATCTGATCCGGCATGCAACATTGGCTCCCTTCCACCCATCCTCCAACAGAGTGGCAGAGAGAATGGTGCGCACACCAAAGATGCCCTCAAGAAACTGACTTATGGTAACTGGCATCACAAGTTAGCAGATTTCCTTCTTGCACACCGCACCACACCATGCACTGTCACAGGGAAGAGCCCTGCTGAACTCTGCTGGGGTCGCCGCCTCATCACTAAACTGGACACGTTGCACCCTGACCGGGTGCTTCACAGGTGTCACAACTGCGGGCACCTAGGAGACTCCAGGTGGGCGATCCGGTTTGGGCATGAAACTATGGGCCTGGTCATCTCTGGATCACATCTGTGGTCTACGAGGTCTCTGGGCTGTTCTCATATGAAGTTGCCTTGGGAGACGGCCGCGTTCTTCGCAGATACATAGACCAACTGAGTTGGAGACTGGACTCTCACCCTTCTGCTCCTGGCTCTGCTCTGGGAGGGGGGAGGACCATAATATGCATTCTGGGTCACAGTTTCCCAGGCCTAACAGGCCCTCACTAGCTGCTACTGATTCATCCCAAGGTTCCACAAGTGCTCCAAACAGGAATGCACTGGATAGGGGGTCATCCCACACATCCATAATTATTCCAGACAGGAGGTCACACCGGAGGTATCCACACAAATCACTAGCAGTAAGAGAAAAGGAGTTCCATCAAGGGCGCTTGCCTAATTCCGCAATTGCTCCCAAAAGAAAGTCACATCAAGGGGGTTTGCCATGGAGGTGACTCCTGACCCTGGCACCTCTGGCACGTGCTTGGGGGACACAGAGTACTGGGCTACTTTCGCTACCCAGCCCTCTCCATCTGCTGGCCTTGGGCTTGAGGGACAGTGTTCCCAAGAGGGGTCCATTGTGGACTCGGGGACTTCCACCCCTCCAAGATATGCTGGCTTGGACTTAGAGGGTCCAGCCAGCCAGCAGCAGGGCAGGTCAACTGGGTATTCGGGGCAGCAAAGTCATGGCCTGCCTAGCCTGGTAGGTGAGCAGGTAGGCCAGGCACCCTCACCAGAGTCACCTGGGGATTTCGGGCAGCAACACCCTGGCCTGCCTAGCCTGGTAGGTGAGCAGGTGGGCCAGGCAATCTCTCCGGGCCTTAGACGGTCGCAGTGGGCCAAGTGCCCATCCAAACATCTGAGAAACTTTGTGAGGTTTCTGTCAAATCATGAGGGACCTGTTCATGAGGCCCCTGAAGTAACTCGTGGGTAGATTATTTTGTATTATTTTTTGATTTCGGATACATTTATTTGTATTAATAAATATTGAAGGGGCTTTGCCTGAGGACAAACTCAAGTATTCCACACTCTTTGCATTTGAATAATGCAACTGTATGCCACTCTTCCCAATGCATGACGTACATGTATGTACATGAAGTATGTTCCATCTAGTGGGGAGGGGTGTTGTGTCCTGAGCCTGCAAAAGCAGGCTCGGGACGTTGCATTGGTCCTGGGCATTCCAAAAGCTGCCCAGGACCAGACAGTGGTGCCAGCATTGTGCGCATGCACAAGGCGCAAAAATGCTCTGTTCTTATTGTTTGCCACTGTCCGTGTTTCTGGCCATATAAAAAGGCCTGCGAGTCTTTTGCTTTTGCTTGGTTGTTGTAGAAGGAGAATAAAGTGTTTGTTCAGCATCGCCATGTGTCTTCATCATTCGCACGTGAACGAAGTATACAACAGTATAGGCTCTCCTGCTCAAGGAGGAGGATGGACTAGAAGACCCCCAAGGTCCCTTCCAGCTCTATTCTATTCTATTCTATTCTATTCTATTCTATTCTATTCTATTCTATTCTATTCTATTCTATTCTATTCTATTCTATTCTATTCTATTCTATTCTATTCTATTCTATTCTATTCTATTCTATTCTATTCTATTCCATTCCATTCTATTCATAGGCAGCATTTCCCCATCTCTTTCTCCAACAATATTCCTCAAGAATAGAGTTCAGGTCAACCCTTTCAAGACTGAATAGGTTTTGGGCCCCATGGGACTAGGAATTGGAAAGCTTTCATTCTTGATTCTGAACAGGTTTGCACTGACCCATTTGGACTCAGTGCAAAATTCTCTCAGACTCACAGCATCTGTTGGAAGAGAAGATGGCAGCTGTGGCCAGAAAGGCAATTATACAACTTCATTTTATGAACCAATTGTGCCTATTCCAAGAGCATGGGATGTGCTTCTTGTCAGTTATACTTTAGTGACTTTATGCAGGCCTTCAAGGTAGACCAGACAAAGAAACTAAGGTTATAGATGCTAATATTTCTTTCATTGTATAGCAATACAGTTCTACAAGTCTGAATGTGACTTCACCTCCCTCCCTTTATTCTAGAGAGAACTAGGGAGGGTCAACTCTGAGAAGTTTTCTCAAATTACATTTCTGCTTTGAGTTCATATTTCTCTTATCTGACTGTTATCTTGGCTGTGGCTCTTCCTCCTATTTTAAAAGTCATTCTCACAACCCATTATATTTCCCAGTTGTATTTTTGCAAAATGCTTTATGTAAGGTTGCCCTTGAAGACTGTACAGAAGCTTCAATTGGTTCAGAATGTAGCAGCATGAGTAGTTAAGGGAATTTCTTGCTATGTTGATATGATTCTTTCACTCCGTGAACCACAATCGCTTCTAAAGGCTTCTAGATGCAATTCAATGTACTAGTTATCAGCTATAAAGCTTAAATGACATAAAACTAAGTTATTGGTGAGATTGCCTGCTCCCTAAAATATTAGCCCATCCTACATGCTCCAGGGAGGGTACAGTCTTTTTGAGATAATGCCATTATGGGACCTTGAAGATTTTTCAGGCCTTTAAAGAGTTAGTTAATACGGGACTTAGTTCTTTCCCCAGACATTGGGCTTAGGTGAGTGGTGTGTCAATGGGTTGTAGTATATCTTAGTAAATGGTCACCATTTACTGTTTTAGTAGGTTTTTAAAGTATTGTGTTTTTTCCCCTTTGGGGTTTGTATCTGTTGTTGTTTTCTGTATGTCACATAGAGTCACTTTGTTATCAAACAAAAATATCAATCAATCAATCAGAATAGAACTGGAAGGGATCTTGGGGGTCTTCTAGTCCCTGCTCAAGCGGCAGACCCTATACCATTTTAGACAAGTGACTGTATAGTCTCTTCTTAAAAACCTCCAGTGGTGAAGCACCCACAACTTCTGATGGCAAGCTGTTCCACTAGTTAATTGTCCTCACCAGTGCTGTTTTTTTTTTAAAAAAAGGTGCTGGAACTCACACACATCATACAACCCGCCTTGCCTACCCCACAAGGTTCCATCCAGAAAAGGTGCTGGAACTCCGTTCTGGGCGTTCTATGAGAAAAAAAGCCCTGGTCCTCACAGTTAGGAAGTTTCTCCTTAATTCCAGGTTGCTTCTTTCCTTGATTACTTTCCATCCATTGTTCCTTGTCCTGCCCTCTGGCATTTTGGAAAATAAGTTGACTCCCTCCTTTTTGTGGCAACCTCTCAAATATTGGACTACTGCTATCGTGTCCCCCCTAGTTCTTCTTTTCTCTAGACTAGCCAAACCCAAATCCTGCAACTGTTCTTCATATGTTTTAATCTCCAGGCCTTTAATCATCTTAGTTGCTCGTCGTTGCACTTTTTCCAAAGTCTCAACATCTTTTTTGTATTGTGGTGACCAAAACTGGATGCAGTATTCCAGGTGTGGTCTTAATAAGGCTTTATAAAGTGGTACTAATATTTCATGTGATTTTGATTCTATGCCTCTGTTTATACAACCAAGGATTGTATTACCTTTTTTGGCTGCTGTCACACACTGCTGGCTCATATTTAAGTGATTGTACTCCATTATAATGCTATAAACCAATTAATCAGGATTCTATTTTCTGCCTGAAGGTGTGTCCTCTATCAAATTATGTAGACTATTGTAGGGAAAAGAGAAGGTCATGGATGCTATCATTTCTATCAAGTTCATTTGCTAATTATGCATCTACTTTTGTTTGAGAACAAGAAACCAGATTAGGAGACTTTCTAATTGTAGACTATTTTGTTTCCAGCACAGTTTTCAGATTACTCATCCTACATGTATCTTCTCATAAGTAATGATATGAGGAGTTTATATGTGGCATCCTTATGTTAGCTGTAAAGTTATAGGTGGACCTTTGGAGGAAAACTGGGAGGAAGGAGGGAGCATATGTTTTGCCTCAGCAGATGGCAACATAAAACTGATTTTGTCTGAACTTGGAAGCTAAGCAAGAATGGGCCTGGTTAACAAGGGAATTCTGGGATTGATTGGGGGTGGGACAACAGAAAAACTATAGGTAGTCCTTGACTTACAACAGTTCAAAGTTACAACAGCACTGAAAAAAGTTACTTATGACCATTTTTCATAGTTCTGACCTTTGTAGCATCCCCGTGATCATGTGATCAAAATTCAGATGCTTGGCAGCTGGTTCACACTTATGACTGTTGCTGTGTCCCAAGGTCATGTGATCCCCTTTTGCAACCTTTTGACAAGAAAAGTCAATGGGGAAGCCAGATTCACTTGTCAATTGGGTTACTAACTTATCAACTGCAGTGATTCACTTAACAATTGATTCATTTGCCTGAGCGGAGCCTTGATATTTTTCAGCCTTTGGAAGTAGAGATGCCTAAAGATTAAAGGCAAACTCGGGCAACTACTAAACGCAAGGAACAACAACAACAAAAAAGGAACAACAGGAACGGTCTACAACTCAACCAGCTGTATCTACAACTGTGGAAGCCATGGGAGCTCGACCAAAGCAGAAAGATGAAAATTTTGAATTGGTCTTGCAAAGGCTTTCCTGAATTGGTCATGTCAAATAAATTTTTGACATGGAATGTCAATGGTTTAAATTCTCCACAGAAAAGGAAGAAGATATTTCATTATTTGACTCAATGTAAAAATGATGTAACTTGTTTACAAGAAACACATGTTAGAACTAGTGATCAGAGATATTTGATAAATAAAAAATTAGGCACACATTTTGTCGCAGCGGCTGCTGAGAAGAAGAATGGAATTGTTATCTATGTTAAAAATCATATAAGAACTAAACTAATAGAATCAGATACACAAGGCCGATATTTAGCAATTGGAATTTTAAAAGATGGAAAAAAAGTACTTCTGATGGGAATATATGCGCCAAATCAACAGCAAGGAAAATTTTACAAGTTAATATATAAAAAGTTAATACAATTTGATTATAGGTCTTGTATTCTAATGGGGGACTGGAATGGTGTGATAGATATTGGTTTAGATAAAAAGAAGATATTATCAATTCCTCAAACACGTTCCAAGTTACCTAAATCTTTTTTGATATAAAGGATGATTTTGATTTGATAGACATATGGAGAGAAAGAAACTGTAAAGAGCAAGAATTTACCTTTTTTTCTGATAGGCATCAGTCATTTTCTAGAATTGATTTTATACTAACTTCAAGTGATTTTCTTTTCAGTTTAAAGAAGGTGAAGATCCTACCTAAAGTTTTAACAGATCATAATCCGGTTTGGATGGAATTAACGGAAGGACAAAGACCTAAAAGATCTTGGAGACTAAATGAAAATTTGTTTAAATATGATATAAATGTGAATGAATGTAAAAATGCAATGAAGGAATTTTTTATGTTAAATATACATAAAGGTACAACTATAGAAATGGTATGGGATGCTAGTAAAGCGTATATGCATGGGATTTTAATTGACTTGAATAAAAGGTATAGATGTAAACAAGAGAAAAAAACGCAAGGAGCTAGAAGAGGAAATAAGAAAGAAGGAACAGTTATTAATAAAGAGACCAGATGATAAAAATATTAAAGAGGGGATTAAGGTTTTATGGAAACAATTTGATTTGTTGATGGCTGACCAAGTTGCTAGGAATATACAATATGCAAAACATAACATGTTTTTTAATTCCAATAAGCCTGGCAGATGGCTGGCCTATATATTAAGGAAAAAACAGAAATCCCAAATAATTGAAAAAATAGAGTATAAAGGGAAAGAGGTGTTCCAACAAGAAATTATTAAGAAAGCTTTTTTAGAATTTTATTCTAGGTTATATGCCGAAGAGAAGATACAAGAGAATGATATAGATAATTTTTTGCAAAATGAAAATGTATCAGTACTTAACAATGAACAAAGAGATAGATTAAATACTTTGATTACTTCAGAAGAAATAATTTCAGTGATTAAACAATTGAAAATGGGAAAATCTCCTGGGACTGATGGGTTAACGGCGGTTTATTATAAGCATCTTCAAATGGAAATGGTGGAACCTCTTAGAGAGTTGTTTCTTAATATACAAAAGGGGGTCAGGTTCCACCTTCATGGAAAACAGCCTATGTTTCTTTAATTCCCAAAGAGGGAAGAGATAATGTTCAACCAGAAAATTTTAGACCTATTTCATTGTTGAATACGGATTACAAGATTTTCGCAAAAGTGATGGCTAATAGATTAATGACAGTTTTACAGCAAACAATTCATTCTGACCAAACCGGTTTTTTACAAGGGAGGCAGATGAAAACTAATGTTAGACAACTTATCAATATAATAGACTATTTGGAGAAGCATACTCAAGTGCCCACAGTTCTTATGTTTTTGGATGCGGAAAAAGCATTTGATAGATTGAATTGGTTGTTTTTGAAAAAACTGATTGTTAGGATGGAAATGGGGGATCAGTTTATTAATTCTACACAGGCAATTTATCAGAAACAAACAGGACAGATTATTGTGAATGGGGATTTAACAGATTCATTTAATATAGAGAAAGGTACTAGACAGGGATGTCCATTATCCCCTTTGTTGTTTGTTTTAACTTTAGAGGTTTTATTGAATAGGATAAGAGGAGCAGATGATTTAAAAGGTATAGAGATTAGACAACAAGACTATAGATTACGTGCTTTTGCAGATGATTTGGTTGTGACATTGACTCAACCAATACAGTCAGCCAAGAGATTGATGCAGATAATTAAATATTATGGTAGGGTATCAGGGTTTAAATTAAATATATCCAAGACAAAGATGTTAGTTAAAAATTTAAATATTAATTCAAAACATGAATTGGAAAGAATAACTGGATGTGAGATAGTTAAGAAAATTAAATATCTAGGAATTGATATTGAAGCCTCTTATGGAAAGTTATATAAAAATAATTATGACGTTTTGTGGAAGAAGACACAAGTAGAACTGGAAAAATGGAAGAAATTACAATTATCTATGTTGGGTAGGATAGCAGCAGTTAAAATGAATGTATTGCCTAAATTTTTGTTTCTTTTTCAAATGTTACCTATACTTAAAAAGGATGTGAATTTGGAGGAGTGGCAGAAGGGTATTAATAGATTTGTTTGGAATGGGAAGAAACCGAGGGTTAAATTAAAAATAATTCAGGATTCAAGGGAAAGAGGTGGTTTGAAAATGCCTAATTTCAAGTTATACTATCACGCAGCTGTTTTAGTAGTGATAAAGTGATTGGGTCAATTTAACTAATGATAGAATATTGAATATTGAAGGGTATGATTTACTATATGGTTGGCATGCATATCTTGTTTATGATAAAAAGGTGGACAGGAGTTTCAAAGAGCACCTATTGAGAAATGCTCTGTTGCGTGTCTGGAAAAAATATCAGTATAAATTAAATGATAAGATTCCTGTATGGGTGGTTCCCAGACACGCAATAGAGAATATAAATAGAGAACAATTATATGATGTGGTGCCTTATGAGAAACTCCTATTTAAAGAAGGGAATGTTTTGCAATTGAAGTCCTTGAATATTTTAAGGGAAGAAGGAATAATCCTTACTTGGTTTTAATATTTACAATTGCAGAATAGATGGAAAAAAGATTTGAACTTGGGTTTATCTCAAATAGATGAAAATTTAATTAAACAAATTAGAGATCAAAGGTTAATGCATATTAAAAGATTGTATAACGCATTGATAGAAATTGATTCGGAAACTGAATTAGTTAAGGATTGCATGATAAAGTGGGGACAAAATTTTGACAACCAATCATGATGGAAACTTGGGAGAGGACTGGGTGAAAAATGTAAAATTTACACAAGCGCAACATTTAAGAGAAAACTTTTATAAAATGTTTTATAGGTGGCATTTGGATCCGAAAAAATTATCATGTATGTACCCTAATTTACAACCTAAGTGTTGGAGATGTGAATGTATGGATGCTACTTATTTTCATGTATGGTGGACTTGTAAAAAAATTAAGGCTTTTTGGATAAAAATTTGGTGGATACTTCAAAATATTCTGAAAAAACATATTGAATTTTTACCTCAGCTGTTTTTATTAGGTATTACAAAAGACTGTACCATCATAGAGATGAACTTGATTTTGAACTTGATTACAGCAGCGAGACTGTTGGTTGGACAATATTGGAAGAAGGCAGAACTACCATCTATCGAGGAATGGATTTTGAAAGTTATAAACTTGGCGGAAATGGCCAAAATATCTGCATATTTGAAAGACTATTCGAATGAAAAATATATGTTAGAATGGAAAAAATGGATAGAGTATATTCAAGGGAAATATCAATCTAAGAAATTGTATTTAGCATATAGTTAAATTTTTCATTAGGATCTATATAATAATTTTGTCTAATGTAGTGGTTTTTTCTTTTCTTTACCCTGTTTTCACTCTGGGAAGTTGGGGGGGGGTAGGTTGGGGGGGGAATAATGTATACTCAGCTGTAATACTCATAATATAAAGAAATATTTACTGACAGAAGGGTGGTTGCTTGGGCAGTACCTCTGCACTACATCTGGAGGGGGTTGAGGGAGAGGAGTGAAAGGGAAGGGAAGTAGGTAGGTTGGAGGAGAGGAGGGTTGAGAGAGAGGGAAGGGGAGAGGTGTGAGGAAGGGAAGTAGGGACAGGGAAAGAGGGGGATGTGGTGGAGGGGGTGCTGCCGAGCAACACCCATAGATGTGTTGTATTTACAAGAATGTTTGTTGAAAGCTGTAAAAGAATGTATTAAGTTGAGTTCTATTTAACTTGGATTTTTTCTTTTGTTAAAAATTATAAAATCAATATATATATATATATATATATATATATATATATAAACAAACAATTGATTCACTTAACAAAATGAGACAAAACTCACCTAATAAATGATTCACTTAACAACAGAAATTTTGGTCTTAATTGGGGTCATAAGTCAAGGACTACCTGTATTGCATAGGTGTGTCTGTGTAGCTGCCTGGGATCAATTCTGATTCAAATCTATTTTTCCTTTTTCTTACTTTCAGTTTTAGTACATTGCAAGCACATCTTACAACTATAAATCTGTTTATTATTTTCATTTAGTGCTTATCCTCATATTATAATATAACTATGAGGATAACCACTAAAAGAAAATAATAAGCAGATTTATTGCTAAATATGTCTTCAAGTAAATAAACAAGTAAGGCAGGAATTGAGTTTCTCCCTCAACCCCCACATTTTTTAAAAAGTGGAGATTGTTTTAAGAAAGGAAACATAACTGGCTATAAAATGCACACATGCTTTATGCAGAGCACAATATCTTCTTCTTCTTCTTCTTTACAAACAATAGTTTGTGGAAGGTTCATGAATGATAGATAAATACCTGTGCTTCTCTTCCTGAAGCAATTTCACAGGCCTGGGGCTCAAAACAATATTCTGATGCTTTATTTAATTCCTGATCAAACATGAATGATTCAAAGTGATGGTCCATAATTTATAATATTGCATTGCTAATATTTTCAGATTTCCTAAAGGCCACCGGTAAACTGCTTGTCTGCATTAGGCTACTGAAAACTAATTTAAAATCTGAATCAAAGTAGTCATAAATATAGGTCCTAGAGGGGAGTTGTTTATTCATAGATATCAAACCTTTCAAAGTTGCTCAGTTAATGCTTCACTGGGTTTGTTTGGTTTTGCCAATCCTGGCAAGAATCATGATTAAGGTTTCCTGTGCGCATATAGTAATTGTACTAAGTTCATATACTTGAGAGACTGTAGCCCACATTAAATCTTCTGAAAATTTAATAGTGAAATGGAGAATGGAATCAAATACATCGATGGAGATTGTCTGAAGACTGTAATTGGAGGCAGCTGAATACACCAGTGTTTCTTAATCTCAGCAACTTTGAGATGCTTATATGTCAATTCCCACAGTTCCTTAGCCAGCATATGTCAATTCCCACGGTTCCTTGCTTATATGTCAATTCCCACTGTAATACCCTAATATTTTTCCCTGTAGTGTTAAAAGACCTGATCATGCAGAGTGCTATAATCATGGAAGCTACCTTGGAATTTCAGAGAAGAAATTTTGAAACAGTGTCCCACCTGAGATCTGAGGAATCTCTACCCTTATAGCCTTCTGAAAAGTCATTAAGATGTGACTCTTCCTCCAAATATTGGCTACAATGGAGCATGAGCTGGGAAGTTCTTTGATCTGATACCTGGGGGAAAGGTACTTGTCTTTTGGGCTAGATTTTTATGGGTTGAGATGCTTAGAATTACTCTCTGATATTGGTGGCCA
The DNA here is from genome assembly GCA_034064705.1 of Bothrops alternatus. NCBI lineage: Eukaryota > Metazoa > Chordata > Lepidosauria > Squamata > Viperidae > Bothrops > Bothrops alternatus. Next base: position 13,477,828 of record JARGCV010000104.1, read on the forward strand.
TATAGATCCTGCAAACAAACAAACAAACAAACAAAATAAATAAAGGCACTCTATAAAAGCAATAAATGAATATATACTTTGAAGAGAGAGAAAACAGGAGAGGGGAGGGAAATCAGAATAAATTTTAGGAAATGAGAGCATTTTTCCTGCACAGTGAAATGTATATACCGGTATGTGATAATTAAAAAGGGAATATGCTGGATAGATGAAAGATTTAAGTAGTTTATGCATGATCTAATATTGGGAAGTTTGAGAGATGGAAATTTACTGGGTGATTTTGAACCAACATTTCACAGGTTTGGTTTTCAGGAAAAAATGGGGGAGGGAGTGCAAATTTAAATTGTATTTTTTTTATAAATCTAGTTAGAATGTCATGGTGAAACATGTGGAGACTATGATGGGTAGGAAAGGGGGGAACTGGGAGATGGTGCAGGACCTTGAGGTATCAAATAGGTATCTTCTATAGTTCTTGATCAGGTTCCACTTCCCTTAAAAGAGCAGATGCACATTTGCAGGTGCTTCTGGGCTTGAGGCTCTTTCTAGACCATCAGCTAGAGCAGTGTTTCTCAACCTTGACAATTTTAAGGCATGTGGACTTCAACTCCCAGAATTCCACAGCCAGCAATTCTGGCTGTGGAATTCTGGGAGTTGAAGTCCACATGCCTTAAAATTGTCAAGGTTGAGAAACACTGAGCTAGAGGCTGTGGTCAGGAAATCCTTTGGACAGTTTTAACTGGTCCATCAGTTGCTTGTCTGCCTATATATTCCATCCAAGATGGAGTATTCCCCAAAATGTTGTGGGGATAGATGCCTGGGAAATCTTCTTAGTAATGGTCTTATCAGCCTGCCACCCAGGGTCATAATGGCCCCCTCATGTTTACATGTGTGTGTGTGCATGTGTACCTTCAATCAGTGTTTATTCCTGCTTAAATTAATTCCTGCAATATTCTTGGCAAGAATCTCAGAAGTATCTTGTCCTTGCCATCTTCTAGAGCTAAGGGAGAATGACAGGCTAAAGTTTTCCTAGATTGCCCAAGGCAAGACTGAAACTTATGATCTTCTGGTTGCTAGCCTGGTAACTTAACCACTACACCAACTTGGCTCGCTATGATAACATTTAGGAAGTTTGTAAAATTATGCTTTTTTGTAGGGCCTTTGGCATATAATTTTCAGTAGCCTGCCATGACTGCTGTTGTACTGGTGTGAGTCAGCAAATGAAGAGAGAAAATGATAGAAAAAGTTCTATTCTAGTCTTGATAAATAGCTGTTTGATTTTGGTTTCTTTTATGTGGTTTTAATTATTTTACTGGGTAATTTTTTAAAATATATTTTTCTGTGTACAAGCCACATAAGTTGACCAGGCACATACAGAGTATATTAATAAACAAACAAGTATATGCAGATTTCCATAAGCTTCATTTAAAATGAGTAGCAAACCTCTTTTGTGAAGGTTCTATTTATAAGAGTTTCATCCAGCCTTCTGCAACATGGTACCTTTGTGATGAGATGGAACTGCATGTCTCAGAATTCTTACAAAACAAACTGACTTATTCTTATCCAATCAGAAGTTGGTTCAAAAAAAAAAGAGTTCATCTATTTCTTGTGATGGATGAAGAAAGTTGACGTAAAAATGGGAACAATGGAAGATTCCAAATATGACTGGTTCTTTTTGAGCATTAACATTAGTAGGAACATGCAGAGAAATTTGGTTAGACCAAATTGACAAAATATTTATTTATTTATTATTCAAATTGATATAGATGCCCATTTAATTCATTTATATATGGGCAGAAAAAGCCCAATGCAACAAATTAAAAACAAGAAAGACAACAACATGAGAACATACAAAAATGCATAAAACTCACAACTGAGGTAAACCCATTCATCAAAACAATCAGTATATCTACACTGAAATTAAAGCCATCCTGAAGTTTGCCATTTTTTATAATTAAGTTGCAATTTTTAAGTGGGAAATGGCAACAACAATAACAAAAAAAACAACAGAAAAGTTTCCTACATTAAGAGGCAGTAAAAAATTTGATACCATACCCTTCAAAAATGAACCGGTGAAGGCATAAATCAGTGAAAGTGGGAAACAAGAGGCAAGTTCTTTGATGCATTGGTTTTTAGAAAGTTTAATTTCAACTGACTCTTCAAAAGCAGCCTATATTTTTGCCTTGTGGAGCTATTTGTGAAAGACCACACATCTCAAAAAGCAGTGGATATCTGTAATCAATCTGGCTGGCCTGTCTACATAACTTTAGCACAGCAAAAGGAGAACCTAATTAACATTAATTTATAGCTGGTATCCCACCTCTGTAGCATAGTAGAGTGATATCCTTGCTGATAGAGTTCATGAACAAAAATAGCTGTGTAACAGTTCAAACCAAGCATAATGTAAACCAAGCATAAGGTTACATTTCAATTCCATTTTATTTATTGGGGGAAAATGCTTTTTTTGTGGCTGTTGTATTTTCATTTTGTTTTGGAGAAATTTGTGATAAAATATCTTCTGTACAGGATCCTGCAATAAATTACTTCTGAGAAAGATAGGGACAATTGTTGTTGCAATTATTTTTTTTTTGGGGGGGAAAGGAAATATTTACAAAACTTCTGCTACCCAGAAAATTTTTTATGTGGTTCTGCTTGCTGAGAAACTCCACTATTTATGTTATGGATTATCATTTATGTAAAGAAAGATACAAATTAATTTTGTGTCTAATTAAAGTGTCAATCAAAAGTTGTATTTTGGGTATTCAGACTGGCAGTAATTTTCCAGAGCTCTGGAAATTTTTGCCCTCTTGTTGATAATGTATGGTAATGTAAGTAGCCCTTTTCAATTTTGAATGTTATCAAGAACCTTTATAAACTTATGGAAGCGCCTTTGAAGATGACAAGGAAGGAGCATGTGATACTGCCCAAATTCAGGGAACTGTCACTGGATTTTGATTTTTCCAGTGACTTAGAAGATCATGCCAAATGTTCGGCAAGAGCACTTCTAATTCTTTTCAAAACTCTCATATAGGACTTGAAAGTACAGAGTTGCTTCAACTCCGTATTTCAACTCATTGCTAGATGAAATTATTTGTACAATTGTTGTACAATTTGTACAGTTGTTGTATCCTTGGCTATGAATTGGATCTTGATTAGTGTTTATGGTTTGTGTATCAACTGTCTAAGGACTTGAACCTTAATGCTTGATGCAGATTATTTGTTGTCAAATAATTAGCTATTCCAGACTTGACTTTAAAAGATTTGAAGAAATAAGTTGTTGAAAAAGGAAAATGTTGCAAAAATCTTCAGTGAACATTTTGTAGAAACGTTGCTGAGAGTTTTCACCTTTTTAAAGATTTAAAATTAAAGATTCATGACAATGTGCAAACAAAAGTAGTCTAGACCAGCCTTAGGAACTTTAAGATGTCTGCACTTTACCTCCCAAATTCCCCGGGCAGCATGCCTGCTTCCAACACTCTCCTCCAAATGCAGGAAAGTGGCAGACAGCAAATGGCAGGTCAGTTGCAGGCAGATATTGGCAAGCCTGTCCCCAAATGCCTGCCTCCGAAAGTAAGTAAGCAACAAGAGGCAGCCAGCAAGTGACAAAAAGCAAGCAGTAGATAAGCAAATGACCAGCAAGTAAATGACAGGTAGCAAACAACTAGTAAATGGCAAAAGGCAACAGAGGCAATTCTCCAAATGCATCCAGTGCAATAAGCATATCCCATCTCCCAGCTTGCTTCTCCCAGTGGTTGAGCCCAGCAAGTGATGATTCAAACACACATGCATAAACATATTAAGTATAAACACATAGTACAATCAATGCAATCGCACCAATGTCTAAAATGAGGACATGCATGGCTCCTGCTCCCTCCACCATCTTATCCAGAAGTCCCTCCACAGAGCTAATTCTGTAGGAGTTTTAGGAAACCTGAGGACAATAACAACATAGAGTGATAGCATCAACAGGTTCAAACAAATGTTATGTCTGTTCTTTTTTGTGTTTTATTCCCATACTCTTTTTGAGCTTTCACTTTACAGTTGTAGCTAATTGTCTGAGGATGGCATTTTCTTACTTGATATCTGGACATATCCCTCTAACTTATATTTTGGGAGAGTGCCTAATTGACTGCTATTGTCAATAAAAAGTGAATATATTTTCATTACGTGTTTTATTTCTTCTATTTTCATGTGAATATGGCAAACAATGCTATACATTATGATTTCAGAATCATAAGTAAAAAATCAGTACATCTCACCACTTGCCATGATGTAAGCTCTGCCTTTTGCATTTGCATCTATAATATCTCATCCAAGTTAATAAAGGTTGGCGCTTGTCTCATAATGTCCCTGTATATATTTTGTCACTTCTTTCTGTTTACCCTCTTGTGTGGACACCTAAGAATGAGAAAGGAAGAAAGCTGATAAATTCATTCAGAGGGTTTGAGTGCTTAAGCCTAAGAAGTGAGGTTTTTAATCTCTGGGTATTCAACAATGCTTTTGCTTCTGAATTGGGGCCATCTTTTATATTTTCTGTCAGATATTTCATTATTAGCCACTGTGGCTTAACACAGTCTTTTCCATGCTGACAATAGATTTTTTAATAAGAACTTATCAAAATTCATAACTGTCTTCATAAAAGGGATAGAAAGAGTTTAAGAATAAAAAGCAAATGTGATTATTGGAGAAAGTAAAACTGACAGTTTCATCACTCTCTGCTCTCCACTGAATTAGCATTTGAAATAGCACCTTTTAGACATCCATGTAAAGATACTTTCAAGTTGATTTCAACTCCTAGTGACTACTAAATGGACATATCTGTGAATTGTTTTTGGTAACAGTATGAAAGTGGCTTTCCTATGTCTGGTTTCCCTGATATTGCTCTACCTATGAATTTTTTTAGTTGGGAACTTTTGCCAATACAAATCTGCAACTCCAATCTGGAAGATCCTCAAAGTTGGGAGAAGGTGGGAAGTGGGTTCATTTCCAATGTGCCACTTACGTATTCAGAAATGAACTTTTTCCTGCATTCTCCCACCTTCCACTTATGTACTACTTACAGATTTGCTCACATACTGTAAGTTAAGAACTGTACTATGCATGTTTTTTATGCTTGTTGGGCTTGCAGACAAAACAGACTAATGAATGGCCTCTTGGAAGATAACCTGTTCATAAGTAGATCACTCTCATAGCCAAGGATTAACCAGGACTGATGCTGATTAGCTTTTTGCTAGATAGTTCCACCACCATCCACAGTGGAATACTAAAACATAACAGAGTCCAAGTTAACAGCTCTTCTGGGGGTAATGGTTTGTTTGGGAGCCTTGGATTTAACAGTTGTACTAATAATCTTTTGGACCAAAGTTGAAATAGATTAAAAAAAACCTAAATATTCTCCTTTATTAATTCCTAACCTCTTCCCATAACATATCTTGGGATGCCAAAGATAACAATAAGAAATGTTGCTATTGTTGGGGGAAAACATCTTCAATAAAATGTTGACAGGCAAGTAGTAGGATCATCAGTGAAAGATTTTGAGGCAAGATTTTATTCAATGTGAACCAACAAGCCAAAAATGTCATTGTGTATAACTCTGAGCTGCATGATTATTCTTGCAACTCAACTGCACAAATTGTATCTGACAAGTTGTTTGATGCAGGAGCTCATTTTGTGAGCAAAAGACTAGAAGGCAGATGTTCTGCTAATCTCTCTTGATTGTCTTCTGATTGCCAGTTCGGTTGCACTTCTTCAGTTGTTTAGAATGGTCATTTGGGAAATCTGCAAGAAATTTTATAAAAATAGCAGAAGGTAAGTACTGTACATGAATGTACACCTCAGCATTTTTATTTTTCTCTCTTTCTTTTTGTAATGAACCCAATTAGCAAATGTACAACTTTGCCAGAATACACTGATCGCTGAAAACTTGGAAACTGGAAAGATAATCAGCATAGGCAATCTTCCCAGTGAGTGAATATAGATACTGGGCATGTATTTTGTGCTTGAACAAAAGGTTTCTAGTCTCAGCTAAATTAACATTCCTTCTAATAGCACACTTGAATGGTTGAGTGTCTATCATTTTGGAAATGAAATGGAGAAGCCCAGAAATAAAGGTGTACTTTCTATGTAGTAACACAGAGATGAAGAATACACGGCCCCATCCATTTTGCCGTTTCCCAGTCTCCCCACCCAACTGTTAAGTACAGGTTGCTGACCTCTGTATTAGATTTACCCACAGATAAATCTCAAGGAGGTTCAGAATTATTATTATTGTTATTACTGTTAACAGAACAGCAGATTTGGAAGGGACCTTGGAGGTCATCGAGCCCAACTCCCTACTTGAGAGGAGATCTTATGCCATTTCAGACAAATGATTCTCCAAACTCTTCTTGAAAGCCTCCAGCATTGGAGCATCTACAACTTCTGAAGTGGTTGATTGTTCTCACTGTTAGACAATTTCTCCCTAGTTCTAGGTTGTTTCTCTGCTTGATTAGTTCTTATTTATGTTATTTATTTTACTATTTTATTATATTTATTTATAATATATTTATTTATTTATAATATTATTTATTTATAATACAGAGCATTCAGAAAGTGTTCAGACCCTTGTCACTTTTGTCACTTTTGTTATGCTGCAGCCTGATTCTACAGCTGTTGAAATTCATTTTTTCTCATTAATCTACACTTAGTACCCCATAATGACAGTGAAAACAGAAGTTTAGAAATATCTGTAAATTTATTAAAAAGAGCACAGCTGTATGTTTATTTTATTTATTATTTATATTATTTATGTTATTTTTGCTATTAATATTTTATAATAATATCATCATTATTTTAGCTTTGTCTATCCACTGCAGGATGAAGGCCTCTTCCAAATTTCCAATCCTGAGCTTTCTTTTGCCAATTGGGCTCACAACACTTGCTAAAATAATAATATAATAACAACCCAAACTTAACAATTATTAACAAAATAATTGTTCTGTCTTTCTTAGAAAGACAAAAAAGTCTGGCTAGTGAACATGGCAGTATCTGGAGACAGCAGAATAAAAGAGCTTTCTCTCTTTCTCTCCAACTAAACTGTTGTTGGAAATATTGGAGAAGATAGTATAATCTGTGCTCCCTAGAGTCCTAGGAAAAAAGTCAGGATATAACTCAAACAAATGTAGTTGGACTTTGGTTGGTCACATCTCACAGCAACATGGACTTAAGCCCTCAATGTATAATTCATAAAGTTGTGGATTGTTTTTTAATCTTTTGAAAGCCTTCTATGCTTTTCATTGCTTTTGTAAGGACGCTGAGATTTACAAATGCATTACAGTCAATATGCAATCAAAAGCTTCAATGTGCAAGAAAAAAATTTCAAATGTTCAGAATGACTGTGATACTTGTGTCTAAAGCTTATATTTTCCATATCAGAAAACAAAGCAAGTAATATCTTAATGGAGGCCTCTGATTGACATGGATATATTTACTAATCCAAGTGAACTGAAATCAGTTTTCTGGTGTTTTTGAATGGAGCCCAAGACTCTTCTGTTACTGTGTTTCTTATTGTAGAATCATAGATTTGTAGAATTGGGAGGAACTGCAAAGTTCATCTAGTTCAACTCTCTGCAATGTGCAGGAAAAACAATTAAATCTTTCATAAAAGGAGCTATCTTCTTAAGACCTTCCAGAGATGGAATAATCACAAATTCCATAGCTAGACTGTTGCACTGTTATATAGATCTTACTATCAGAAACATTTTTCTTAATATATAAGCAAAATCTAAATGTGCCTGGGTGTGACATGACATATCCCACCAGTTTCTAAATCTCATGATATTCTAAGTATATCAGGAAACATTCAAAAGTTTTCTTCAATATATCACTTTCCGTAAATCACATAGTCCTATATCTGTGAGAACAAATATGAAAATATAACCTCTAGAGAAGTATTTCATTTATTGCCTGCACATATTCTCACCCCTTCCATGGTTTAATCATTTTCTGAAAGAAACAGTATAAAAATTGTCATAGTCTTCAGCCTAAGAACTACGTGATTATACTCTTATTTATTTTTAAGTGTTTAATAATCAATTTTGTTTACTCTCCATCCAGACATGATGAATCATAATGAATATATTTGCATGATGTGAAGTTTCACATATATTCATTTGTAACTTAGCATTTTATATGTACCAAGGAAATCAAATTGTTCTGACCAAAATGTTCTTAAATGCACACAGAGAGATTGTGTTAGTTCCTCCTGTCATCCCTTCAATCCCATAATTCTCTGCAAAAAATCCTGAGAATGATTTTTTTCTCTAGCACTATTTTGACATCTCCCTATTTTACTACTATAATGCTTCAACTTGGAGCTGCCTTTGTGTAGAATTGAGTAAAAATGGTCTTCTGAAATTCTGAAAGAAAACATTCAATAACTTCTTAGATGCAAGACTTACCATATTGCTTTTTTCCCTCCCTCCCTCCCTCCCTCCCTCCCTCCCTCCCTCCCTCCATACTTCAAATGGCAAAAACGTAGCAACTGTGCTTGCCTTGTGGTGACCACTTTGGATTTTCCACCATGCAATAAATCAAATGCTGCTTTAAAATCTGATGGAGAATATTCAGTGAAGTTGTTTAAAAGAGAATAAATGTAGTTTAGGGTTCAATTGTGAAGTGCTTTGGTACTCTCTGAGGTTGGTTGATTGCTTGCAGATGTTTCATTACCCAACTATCCAACATGCACAGATGATTTTACTTAGTTGATAACAACTAATTTTATTCCCTAGTTAATAAAACTTCTGAAGCAAATAACTAAGCTCAGAGAGTACCAAGAGTGTCACAAATGTTTAAAAATATGGAACAGAGGCTTCCGCTTCTGGGTCACGGCGGTGCAGTCGAGGCGGCTGAGTTTCCTCCGCCAGTAGACCCCTGAGTGTGTCAAAAAGTCGCTCTGGAGGAGCAACTACCATTGAGGAGGCTTCTCGGATGACTGCAGAGGGGCGTCGTCATCTTCTGTAGTCCAAGTATCTCCTTTGGGCCGACGGAGTAAAGATCGGTCAGTAAAATGGCCAATCATTTGGCTGCGCCAACCGTAAGCCATAAGATCATCTAAGCAAACAGACCCACCGTGGAAGATTCGGTGACATTTTCTTTTATCTCTACCTTCCTTTTTTTCCTGTGAAAAGCTTTCTTTTTTTTGGAATTATTTCCTTACTTTATTAAAGCGGCGTTTTTGGTGGGGGAAGAGAAGCTTATAAAAAGAAACTATTTTTTTTATTTTTTTATTGGTTGATTTTAGTTTTGGATATTTGGGAGCCCCAAGAAATTTCAATCTTTTGGTGAAACTACTCATTGCAATTGTTGTTTTTTCTTTTGGAATCTGACTTTGGCTTTCAAATTATTATAAAGGAAAAAGATAAAGAACCTGTATAGCTGGGTGGGGTGGATATTGACTGATTTCTTCTGAATATAGTCTCCCCCAAAAGAATGATGGCTTTAAATATGATAGAAATGGAAGAAACTTGTTTAAATTTCAGTATATATTGGATAAAAGTATATATTGGATAAAATCCTAGAAAACACTGAGATGATTGTTGCTTACACAAAAGAGATTTCACTTCAACGACAAAATAAAGCACAAGGTGTAAGTAAGCACTTTAAAAGCCAAGAAACAGCAGAGGGGGGCTTATATCCAAGAGATTTCTTTTCAACCTTGTCTTCAGTCCACTGAGATGGATGAATCAAATTTTTTCCATTTGGATTATCAACCTATATTGGAAAAGACTCTTGATGTTAAGGAGCAAATGATTTACAATAAGGAGATGGAGGATCTTACCCCACAAGAACAAGCTGACTTGCAGACACCATCTGACTTTTTGACAGAGAAAAAACTAACAGAAGAAGAGCAATACTTGATCAAAGAGGACTGTACATCATCTTATCTACAACCTACTAAGAAAATGATGCCAATTAAATTCTATGCAACTTTAAAAAAGATGGGAAACGACGTTCAGCTACGAGTTATTGAGAACAGTTACAATTCCTATATCAGCTTAATAAAATGGATAATGGGAGACTCACTTTTGGTGTACATGTTATAGCAAGAGATAATGGAAGATCTATTTGAGGAATTAGAGACTCTATTATGGAAACCCATTTGAAATAGAAAGAAACCCAGAATAAGATATAAATATTGAATTTAAGATCACAGTGATGGGTGGTAAAGGATTTATAGTTACTTGGACTGCTTTAGATGTAGATTTTGTCAAAAGGGAGGTTATTACAAAAAGATTTAGAATTTAATATTGAAATATAGTGAGAATATGTTTCTTGGAATGATAGATCTCTTTTTTTCTCTCTCTTCCTTTTTTCTTTTCCTTTCTTCTCTCTTCCTTTGTTTCGTCTCCTTGGTTTATCTATATTCCTCTTCCTTCGTGTTATTTTTTCCTTTTCTTTCTTAGTATTTTTATGTGTTTTTAATAATAGGGGTGGTATAATGAGAAAAATATTGAAATAATGGAAGAGATGAAATTAATAATTGGAGAATTATTGAATAAGAATAGAATATAGTTGAGAGATGTAAGAATTTAGTTATGGAAATAATATGTTTAAATAAGAGAAACTTGGGGTATATAAATGTGTTAGTTTAAGTTTAAAGGTTTGAAAAATTAATAAAGCATAAAACAGGATCTTATGGGATAGATAATGAGCTGTTGAAATTTTTTATTGATTAATGGAATCTATATGGAGTGATATATTAATGAATGAATTTGTTTTAGAAATGTATTAATTGGAATATAATATTTTAAATATAGAGTGTTAGTTTAAGTTTAAACATTTGAAAAACTAATAAAATGTAAATAGGATTTTATGGGATAGATAATGAGTTGTTGAAAATTTTTTATTCATTAATGGAATTTATATGTATGAATTTCTTTTTAGAACTGTATTAATTTGCTTATAATATCCTAAAAAGAGAGAGAGGGGAATTTCAAGGAATATTGTGTGAGCTGTATATTTATAATGTTTTATTGTTTTTAATTGATAACCCTATCTCCATGTTGGTTCTTAAGCCTTGTTGGTGTAAAATGGAAAACTAATAAAAATGGTTTACAAAAATATGGAACAGAAAGCAGAGGCAGGTCATTAGTAACCTTTGAGAAGTTACCTAATTATAGTCCTCTTCATTCCTCACAATTGGTTATGTGGTGTGGTAATATGGTAGTCTAGACAATACTGTGTCCAAAGATATTTCCATTAGCAGGCCCTAAGCTCTTTTTCACACCTGAGTTTTAAAAACTGTGATAGATGAATAGATAGATGTACATTAATTGGTTATGTGCCACCAAGTCATTTTCGAATCCTAGTGACCATATAGGTAGATCTTACCATGCCTGACTTGCTTTTTCAAGTCTTCCAACAGGGCATTTATCACCACTGTAACTAAGTCCAGCCATCCTGCTACTCATCATTCTCTTCTTTTTTTTCCTTCCATCTATCCCAGTTCATAGCCTTTTCCATAGAATTTGCACAATGTATCCGAAGTAGGATATGATGGAATCAGAGACCAGTCATTGCAGGTGCAAAGATGTCTGACTGCCTTCGCAGTGTTTATTGCTTTTATACAGTTTTTCTAAGCAGCATAAGATAAAATAGCAACAGCATTTTTATTGGTGGATTCTCCTCGCCAATCCTTAAGAATATATTAGCCAGGGGGCACCAGCCATAGTGAGATCATGTAGGTGAGATCATGTAAGTATTTGAGCCATGGCAGTGTGCTGCACACAGCCCCTACATGACCTCTATCTCTACAAGGATAATTTGAGCCTAGATTTTTTTGTGCCTCAAGGGAGAATTCTGGATTAATCTGTGCAATGATTCGTTGTTTTTTTTTTTTGGCTTCCCATAGTATTCCAAAGAATGTTCTCAAAAACCAAAACTCAAGGGCATAATGCTCTTCCTGTCCTACTTCTTTAAAGTCCAACTTTGCTTCCATAGAGTGCCATAGGGACAGCCATGTGTCTGGACCCTGATGACCTGTGAACTCCTGGCAGACCCAAGAAATGGTGGCTGGATTGCATCAAGGAGGACATGAAATGTATGGGCATCACCCCTGAAGACACCCTGGATCTAGCTAAATAGAGATGGCTTTTCCAACAAGCGGATTCTGCCACAGCACCAGAATAATGATAGGAACAACAAGAAGAAGAGTATTATAGGGAATACCGTGGCTAGGGCAATTCTAATTCTATAGGTATAGACACATCAAGATATTTCAATATCTTTTCCAAGCCTTTATAGTTGTTCTATCAAGTGCTACTCTTGGCATATTTCTTGATTGTTTGTCCCTTGCTATTTTGGGTAGATCTGACCTTTCTCTTTTCTTAGTCTTCATCCAAGCTACTGGTCTCTATTTGGGAAGATGAAGAGAGATGAAGGATCATCTCTCAGCTGGTTATACTTTGATGAAATGAATTTACTTTACTCTTAAAATCTGTTGCCATCCCTCCATCCCTCCATTCATTTATTCAAGAGACACCTTCTATTCCCCTTTCCTTTAAAATAATATGTCAGAGAACATCAGGGAGTTATGATCCAATAACATAATGATATTCAGTGATGCAAGACCTGAAAGGTTCTCAGGTAAGTCAGAGATGCTGAGGCCTGTGCTGGCTTCAGTGGCTGAGAGCAAGCAGGAAAGATGAAAGGACAGAACTAGGAGCTTCTGCAGCAAAGGATACTTGCATGCAAACTCAATTGTTTGCAATACAGCCTCTTAGAAGGAGTGATAGTTAACTGAATCTACTTTCAACTTGTTTCCTTTCAACATTGCTCCGTGGTTTTGTTTGTTTTGGTTGGGAGCTAGATTGAGGCCATATCATACATGTATTGATGTATGTGTGAGATGTACTTTCCAAAGTATATTCCAATTTAAATCCATCAAAATGTAATCGCGCCTAAAATACATATTTTTAAAATATATTTTGAGCAGATAATTGTGAGTACATTCACAAACTATTGATGAACAATGTAGTTCCAATCTGCACATTTGTTTGGAAAGTTCAGATTAGGTAGCAGTGGAATTTGCAAAGTTTAAATCCTCCAAGCATTATTTTCTAGAAGTAATTGATGGTTCACTTATCTGGGAGCCAGCTCTATCTTTAAATAGAGTGAGGAAGTCACCTTAGGCAGCTGATTTTGGTTCCTTTTTTTTCTCAAGGAGAGAAACATGTTATTTTTTTTTCTGCTTTAGCAGCCAAAAAACTTTATCAAGTTTGGCTGCCATAAAACTTGACTAAGGTGTAGGTTATGGAAGCAGTCCATTTTTTTTTTTGCTCCTGATTCAGGCAAAGGAAATTGTTAATAGCCTTAACGTATATCAGCCTTACCAGGTAGACTAGACAGGAAACATGACCAAATAAGCCAATTCTATTTTATTGTAAATTTATTTAAAAGAAACATGCAAGTCTGGAAGTATAATTCTCTTACCATCTCATTTACAGCCTGAGAAACTGGGGAGAATCCCATCTAAACCTCTTGTTCTTCCCACTATCTAGCTCAGTGTTTCTCAACCTTGACAATTTTAAGGCATGTGGACTTCAACTCCCAGAATTCCATAGCCAGCAACGCTGGCTATGGAATTCTGGGAGTTGAAGTCCACATGCCTTAAAATTGTCAAGGTTGAGAAACACTGAGCTAGCTGCAGACTCCTTTTATCTCACCATTTCCTAGGTAGCATCGCTTCTCCCTGTCTCGCAAAGTCTTTCCCACATACTACCACTATGTGTTCCTGGACTTCGATATCACTAATGTAGCTAGTCAGAGGCAGTGGCCTGGTGACACAAAGGAGTCAATGAACTTGGTCTGAACTCAGGAAGTCCTCTTACCCTCAGGCAGCTCTTTGGTTTACCTTGCTCTGAACATTCAGAAGAGATTTTAGAGGATTTCCAATTCATATGTTTGTATGCAAAGTGATAGTCACTTTGCAAAAGAAATAACCAGCCTTCCAAACAAGCTTTAAGAACTTGTGCTCATAATAAATACTCTCAGAAGGTGATATTGAATAGATGTTAACTCACTGAATTGGGTATTGGAATTATGAGAGGCATATCCTGAATTGTTGGGAAGCCATGGCTTTAAAATTTTCTGTGGTTTTGCTTCAAATAATGAAACATCTTCTTCCTTTTCTGTGGAGAATTTAAACCATTCACATTCCATGTCAAATATTTATTTGACATGACCTTTTTGTGAAAGCTTCTGCAAGACCAGGTCCACTTCTTCCTTCCTCTTAGGCCTTGCTCCCATGGCTTCCAAAGATGTCGATGCAACTTGCTTTAAGTAAGTTGGTTGTACTTTTTCTCTTTGTTCCATATTCTTGGTAGTTTCACGTGTAGGCCTTTGTTCTTTAGCCTTCTCTACATCCAAAGGTTGGAAAATATCAATACACTGCGCTGGCTGTTCAACCACGACTCCTTTATCCATATCCAACGTTGAAATTAGTTGAGGTTCCATAAGTTGTAGTGATTCTATATATTTTACAAGAACTGCCCTCTTAAGTCTTGGAGAAGTAGATTTACCAGCCATCAGTATATTCTCAAAAAAATCTTTCGCTTTAGCAACTGAAGTCAAAAGGTATCTGTTATTTTGGAAAAAGAAAGTCCAGTTGGAGCCTCCCATCTATATTGTATCTCTCTTTTTTTAAGTTCCTCTGTCAAAAATGCATAATCTTTCCTTGATCTCAACATTTTGGGAGGTATCTCCTTCAACACCTGTACGTCTTGACCAGCAACACTTAGTTGTTTATTATAAGCTTTAGTAAGAACCCAGTTTCTAAATTTTCTTGTGCTAAAATATATCACAATATCTCTGGGCAAGTTTCTTTGTGCTGCTATACGTGAATTCATCCTAAATATCCGCTCAATTTGCCACGCAACATTTTGAGCTCCATCTTCCAGAAAAATTGCCAAAGCTTCAACAAAAATTTTTCTTAAATCTTCTTGATTCTCCTTTGGAGCTTCTTTAAATCCTCTAATTCTAACAGCCATCTGCATCTGATTGTATTGTATCATAACAGACTGATCCTGAAGATCGCTTTTAATCTCCTCTATTTTTTCCTCCATCTGTTGCTCCATACCTTCCAACTTTTCTTCCACTCCCACAGTATAGTCCCAAACCCCTTTAATGGCCTCAACAATATCTTCTCTTATCTCCATATTACTAGTTTGTATCATACCTCTTAAGTCTTTTGTCTGTTCTTCCATCTTTTTCTCCAACATATCAGTCTGTGCGGATAATGCGGTAGATAATGCAGCCTGCAAGTCTTTCATTGTAAGCATTTCTGAGGAGGATTGTATAGGAGCAGGGGCTTGAAATTCTGTCGGAATCAAAGATGCAGAAGCTGAAGAGGCAGGCAGAGTGCTTGATTGTGATTTAGAAAGCTGACCTGGGGAGGGTATAGCCGCCTTTGCTATAGCTGCCCTCTGTCTCGTCGTCATTTTAAAAACTTTAATTAAAAAGGTAAAAATTTAATTGCCAAATTTTCCTCTCTTCTTGCTTTCTTTTAAATTCCAATTTGCAATGTAGTTTAAAAAGTATTTCAAATCAAAATGGTTTCTCTGGCTTTACTTCCGAGAGAGAAAAAAGAAAGTTCAGTTTCACTTTCCATCACTTTCACTAGGCAAGAAGAACTATCGCCATTTTGAAAGGATTATGTTAATTCCGAGAAAGTTATAAGTAGAAAGACAGAAACAAAGTAACAAAATACTTGCAATACACTAAAGACTCCTGTATTCACTCCGTCTGTAAAAAGTCTCTGTTATTTCTTTCTTGAAAGCAGAGGCGGTCGCGACGTCTTTTTCTGTCAGCCGACAGAAGCGTCTCTGGGCAGGAGCATTTCAAGTGCCTAGGGAGCACACCCTCTTAGTCCCTGAAATTTTTTTCCAGGGCTTTAAGAGGGGCTCAACCTTGCTCTTCAGGCTCTTCACCTCTTCTTCGCCCGAAGAGGGGATTTTTCACCACGACAAACAGCTGATGGTCGCTGTTTTAGCGGCTTTACAGACCCAGGGAACGGAGCCTCACAATGGAGACTCTAGCGACGCCAGCGGAGCCACCGGAAGCAATGTAAAAATGATGTAATCTGCTTACAAGAAACTCATATTAGAATTTCTGATCAGAAATACTTGATAAACAATAGGTTGGGGACAAAATTTGTGGCAGCATCTTCAGAGAAAAAAAATGGAATTGTTATTTATGTTAAAAATCATATAAAAGCTAAATTAATAGAAGCAGATAATCAAGGTAGATTTTTAACTATTGAAATTTTACTAGATGGGAAGAAAGTTCTTTTGATGGGTATATATGCTCCAAATCAGCAACAAGGTATATTTTATAAGTTACTACATAAAAAATTAATACAATTGGACTATAGTTCTTGTATTTTAATGGGAGATTGGAATGGTATTCTTGATGTTGGTTTGGATAAGAAAAAGCTCTCATCTGTTCCTCAATCGCGTTCTATCTTGCCTAAATGTTTTTTTGACATTAAGGATGATTTTAATTTGTCAGATATATGGAGAGAAAGACATGGTAGGGATCAAGAGTTTACTTTTTTTTCCGACAGACACCAATCATTTTCTAGAATTGATTTTATTTTAACTACTAGTGATTTTATTTTAAGTTTAAAGAAAGTAAAGATTTTACCTAATGTATTGTCAGACCATAACCCGGTTATGATGGAATTAATGACTGGTCAGTCTTCTAGAAGATCTTGGAGAATTAATGAAAATTTGTTTAAATATGATATGAATGTGGAAGAATGTAAAAAGGCTATGAAGGAATTTTTTATGTTGAATATGAATAGGGAAACGACAATAGAAACGGTGTGGGACTCTAGTAAAGCTCATATGCGTGGCATTTTAATTGAAATGAATATAAGGTATAGACGTAAACAAGAAGAAAAAAGGAGAGTTTTAGAAGCGGAAATAAGGAAAAAAGAGTTATTATTAATAAAGAAACCAGATGATAGTAATATTAAAGAAGGGATTAAGATTTTACGGAAACAATTTGATATGTTGATGACTGACCAAGTTGCCAGGAACTTACAATATGCTAAACACAATACATTTTTAATGCTAATAAACCTGGCAGATGGTTGGCTTACACACTAAGGAAAAAACAAAAATCCCGAATAATTGAGAAGGTAGAATGTAAGGGACAAGAAGTATTTCAACAAGAAATTATTAAAAAAGCTTTCCTAGAGTTCTACACCAAATTGTACTCTGAAGAGAAAGTTCAAGAGAAAGAGATAGATGCCTTTTTACAAAATCAAAATGTTTTGAAAATTACTTTGGAACAAAGAGATAGATTAAATGCACTGATTACATCAGAAGAAATCATTGCTGCAATTAAGCAATTGAAAATGGGAAAATCTCCAGGAACTGATGGTTTAACAGCGATTTATTATAAATGTCTGCAAGAGGAAATGGTGGAACCTTTGAGAGAGTTATTTGTAAATATACAAGAGGGTGGCCGGGTTCCACCTTCATGGAAAACGGCTTATGTCTCCTTGATCCCTGAAGAGGGAAAAGATAATGTTCAAGTAGAAAATTTTAGACCTATTTCGTTGTTAAATACAGATTATAAGATTTTTGCAAAAGTTTTGGCTAATAGATTAATGACAGTTTTAACTCAAATAATTCATTCGGATCAAACTGGTTTTTTACAAGGGAGACAGATGAAAACTAATTTGTTAATATATTGGAATATTTGGATAAACATATTCAAGTGCCGGCAGTTTTAATGTTTTTGGATGCAGAAAAAGCCTTTGATAGACTGAATTGGGCATTTTTGAAAAGACTTGTTGTTAAGATGGGAATGGGGGATCAGTTTCTCAAGTCTATATCAGCAGTTTATCAGAAACAAACAGGGCAGATTATTGTGAATGGACAATTAACAGACTCATTTAATATAGAGAAAGGTACCAGGCAGGGTTGTCCTTTATCCCCTCTATTGTTTGTCTTAACTTTAGAGGTTTTACTGAATAGGATTAGAGCTTCAGATGAATTAAAAGGAGTACAAATTAGACAACATGATTATAGATTATGTGCTTTTGCGGATGACCTACTTGTGACTTTGACTCAGCCAATACAGTCGGCCCAGAGATTGATGGAGATTATTCAAAATTATGGAAGAGTATCAGGTTTTAAATTAAATTTATCCAAGACAAAGATGTTGGTTAAAAATTTAGATGATAAATCAAAACAAGATTTGGAAAGAATAACGGGTTGTGAGATAGTTAAGAAAGTCAAATATTTAGGAATCTACATAGAAGCTTCAAATGGGAAACTATACAAGAATAATTATGAACTTTTATGGAACAAGGTACAAATAGAATTGGATAACTGGAAAAAATTACATTTGTCTATGTTGGGTAGGATAGCTGCAGTCAAAATGAATGTACTGCCGAAATTTTTATTTTTATTTCAAATGTTACCAATACTTAAAAAGGATGGGAATTTAGATGAGTGGCAGAAAGGTATTAATAGATTTATTTGGAATGGCAAGAAACCAAGGGTTAAATTAAAAATTATTCAAGATACAAGAGAGAGAGGTGGTTTGAAAATGCCTAATTTTAAGCTATATTACAATGCAGCAGTTCTAGTAGCAATAAGTGATTGGATTAATTTAACTAATGAAAGAATATTGAATATAGAAGGGTACGGGTTACTGTATGGGTTTCACGCGTACTTAGTTTATGATAAAAAGTTGGATAGGAGTTTTAAAGAGCATTTATTAAGAAACTCTCTGCTGCGTGTCTGGAAAAAGTATCACTATAAGTTAAATGGGAAAATTCCCTTATGGACAGTTCCCAGGCATGCAATAGAGAGTGTAAATAGACAACAAAATCAAGACGTGGTGCCCTATGAGAAGCTTTTAAAGAAGGGAATAGTTTAGAACTGAAATCACTAAATAGGCTAAAGGAAGAAGGAATAGCTCACAATTGGTACTCACATGTACAACTTCAGGCTAGATGGTATAAGGATGCTAAGATGGGTTTTTCCTTAAAGGATGAAAAACTAATTAAACAAGTTAGAGATCAAAGAATTATGCACATTAAAAGATTATATGATGTATTAATTGAAATTGATTCTGGAAACGAATTAGTTAAAGATTGTATGATTAAGTGGGAACGTAATTTTGGATATCCAATTATGATGGAAACTTGGAAAAGGATATGGGTGAAAAATGTAAAATTTACACAAGCACAGCACTTAAGAGAAAATTTTTATAAAATGTTTTATAGATGGCATCTAGACCCAAAAAAAATATCACTTATGTATCCAGATATGCAACCCAAGTGTTGGAGATGTGATTCGATGGACGCTACTTATTTTCACATTTGGTGGACTTGTAAAAAAATTAAGGCTTTCTGGATAAAAATATGGTGGATTCTTCAAAATATATTGAAAAAACGTATTGAATTTTCACCACAGTTATTTTTGTTGGGCATTACAAAAGATTGTACACCATAGAGGCTAAGTTGATTCTGAATTTGATTACGGCAGCAAGATTGCTGGTGGGACAATATTGGAAGACATCTGAAATACCATCTATTGAAGAATGGACGTTAAAAGTTGCAAACTTGGTGGAAATGGCTAAGATATCTGCATACTTGAAGAACCACTCAAATGAAGAATTTATGATGGATTGGAAAAAATGGATAGACTATATACAAAAGAAATATCAATTGAAGGAATTATATTTGGTATATAGTTAAATAGTTATATAATAGTAGTTTAGTGGGGTTTCTTGCGTTCTTACTCTGTATTCACTCTGGGAAGCCGGGGGGGGGGAGGAGGGAGGGTGTTAATAAATGTTATATTATGTTTTCTCAACTGCATTTGGGGGTGATATAAGATTATGTTTTTAGGTATTAAAGGGTTGCTCGGGTGGCCTCTGGGCACCACATTGGATGGAAAGAGGAAGGAGGAGTGAAGGTTGAGGTATGTAGGAAGAGGGTAAGAGGGTGAAGATAGGGGATAGAGGTGGGTGGAGGGGAGATGTAGAGAAAGGAGAAAGTAGGTAGTTAGATGGAAAGATGAGGGGGAAGTTTCGGTGTAGGAGGATGTGGTGGGGGGGGGGTACCGAGCAGTTATTTGGATTGTTTGGTAAATGTGTTATATGATTGTTATCAGTTGAGTTATTATCTCTTTTTTTATGTAAAAATTTTGTAAAATTTAATAAAAACATTTAAAAAAAATAAAAAAAAATAAAATTTTCTGTGGTTTTATATTGTATTCATGCAGGCCAAAATGGTCTATATGGGATGCACATACTCAGAAGTTTCAGGTTGACATGCTTTCGAAACAGAAGCAGTTGTGATATAATAAGATGGATAACAGAGCACTGCCATAAACATATGTTAATTCAGGAGCCTGTCTAAAATTTTAAAACTCCCTATTTAGCTCATTTGCAAGTTTAACATGTATCACTCAATGAAGGGAGCTTTATTCTAACCATTCCCAGGGCACTGTAAATGATTAGCATGTCAATGTTTTATCTTGATGGTTTCTATTTGATTAAATGCCCTCTTCTTTTTTAAAAAAATAACCTGTTTTTCTAGCATGCAAAATATACAGTAAGATCTATTTCTTTTCTCAATGTAAAACTTGTTTTTTTAACGTCCTGTCAGAACAGCAGCCAATGGTTTACAAATTATTGTGGAAAATGAAGATTTATTTTTAAAGCATAATGCATTTGGTGGATTCCCAAGAGTGTTTAAACCTGTTCTGCATTCACAAAACAGAAATATAAGGGCAAAAGTTTAATCCAGACAACAATGCTTAATTTGTTTTGATTCTTGTTACCATTGGGTTACCAGTATGAAGGAAATAACAATTGTAATAATAAAAAATATTTTGAAGAGCTAGGTTAATGAATACTATTTGTATAAATCAGGAACCAAAGCAGAGAGCATTTACGAAGTGAAGCCCTAACAAAACTTCATATCTCAGTTTTACCTTTAAAGTTATTTGTTTTTGCTACCAGGACTCAAATTGGACATCTTTGGATTTATACTGTTATTTGCTGAGCTCCATTTGTATTAAGATGGTTTGTTGTCCTTAGATCATACTTAAGCTAATTTGATGCTTCCTAGATATTTTTATTACACTTTACATATACTCTTGGTATTCACAATGTTGGCTGGAGCTGAATAGACTTAAAATCCAACTAATTTGAAGGGCAATCAAATTGCCTCTCCATGCCTAGGTTCTAGATGCTAATCTCATCCTTTCAGTCTAGGCACTGACAGAAACAATGCTCTTCAAGCAACAAGTCTTACTGTCAACTTTGGCACAGACTAGATAGAAAGGTTATTTGGCTTTGATTCTTGATTTATCCCTATTTTCTGATTTCTGCTTCCAAGCTAGGAGCTGTGGTGGCATAGTGGTCAGAATGCAGAACTGCAGGCTACTTCTGCTGACTGCTGGCTGCCAGCAGTTCAACAGTTCAATTCTCACCGGCTCAAGGTTGACTCAGCCTTCCATCCTTTTGAGGTTGATAAAATGAGGACCCAGATTGTTGGGGGCAATATGCTGACTCTGTAAACTGCTTAGAGAGAGAGCTGTAAAGCACTGGGAAGGGGTATATAAGTCTAAGTGCTATTGTTATTGCTATTATTCAAGGGCCTACTTTTTCAATGTTTTACTAACCTCTGTTCTTTCCAGGTTTTTTTGAGGTGTGGGTGTTGGACTTCAACAGTTGCATATCATGTAGAAGAAGCTATGGCATAGTTTGTGACAAACTGCAGTTTCATTTACAGTTAGAAAAATTCTCAAGATAGAAATTAGGACAATCACCATATGGGAACTTGTGCTGAAGAAGAGTACCCAAAGTTAATATTGGAGAATATCCATTATACACAGAAGTTTCAGTTCCTGACATCTTCATATCCCAGGAGGTCAACTGGGAGAGTAATGGTAAATCCAAATGGACAGCTACACAGAGGAGTAAGTCTAGACAGGACGGAGATACTGTCCTGGACAGGTAGTAGAATAGTTTCATTCCATATAGCATTAACTTTGTGAACTCTCAAGCTTCCTCCTTCCTTTATATATTCAAGATGGACAGTATTTAATATTTATTTGTTATGTATATATAGGGATGAGGGTCTATACATATGTTGTATATAGAATGTTTAGGTATATGTCATGTATGTGTTTCACTTTGACAGCGGGCAACTAAATTTCATTTTTGATGTGTGCCATTGTGCCCACAGTAAAAAAAATGACAATAAAGGTTGCCTTGCCTTGCCTTGCCTTGCCTTGCCTTGTCTTACAATTTCTTGTATATTATATGCCTAAGATTGTATCTTAGTCACAGAGCAAACTGGAAAATGTTGGAATAGCAATAGCAGATAGTCATATTCTAAAGAGCAGCTAGTTATTCTTAGACTTTTCAAAAGATAATAGCAGGGGTCATGAGGGGTGCTGAGCTAATTAATTTTTCCGAATATGTGTTGCCTAGCAACTGATAGACCTCAAGAAATGTACTCTTTACTTTGTATTTCCTGCATATATGAAAGGTCTGTAAAAAAAATGGCAAAAATTTTGCTGACTGATTTTGGGTAACACATTGAACTACTCATTCTAATCTAGCGTGTTGAATTAATTCAGCCTGTAGTTACTTCATAGTTTAGTGCAAGATTACCAGATCTGGGCTACAACACTCTAGATAACCGCTGAAGAGCAGCAAGTTATATTTTTGTGTCTCTTTGCTGCCATCTTATGATGTGCCCAAAGTGCTGCACATTTGGAAAATTAGTTTACTCCCAAAAGGTATGCAAGAAATAGTTATTTTTTTCAAGGTTCAAGGTTTTTTAAGGTTATTCGTGAAAACAGGAATACATTTATTTTGCACATATTCCATCCAAGATAAGTCCAATCCCTGTTCTTGATTGTTCTTTTGACTCACTAAAAACATCCCTGACTTAAATTTCAATTTGTTCATCCTCTTTCAATTAATTATTGATTTAAAGGTCCACTGAAGAACTGAATCCACTTCTTCGAATTTCAATTGCAAGAAAACAAAATACCTCTTTGAAAATCTCTGATTGTTTTTAATGGACCTGTTGTGTGGAGAACCATCACAAGGCTCTCTTAATAGTAGACTTTTTTTCACTCTTGCTCTGTGTTTAGTTATAGCATTGTTAAATATCAATTATTTGAAAGAAGATGCAGGACAGACTATTAAGATCTATTGAAGGGGTTCCAAATTTGAATGTATTCTGGAATAAACCTGAGAAAATATTTATCTCTACATATACAGTGATAGATGATTTGTTGCCCATGGTTATGAATGTATTTTCTATTAATATCACCAGAGAAAACAACATAAAAATGAACAGTTTCTTTTATCATTATTGTCTCCTACAGAACATATTCCCCCAATCCCTAAATAAGGCCACAGTAATCTTATTTATCTAGAACTAAACAATCTATGTAAAGTAATTTCATTATAGAAAAATACTCTTATCTTGTCCCCCCAAAACATATATAGAAACAGAATATATTTCTGAAGGCTTCTAAAAGGAAAGACACCTGCCCCTTTTTTCTGTCTTCACTTTTAATTGTTGCAGGAAAATATGACTTGATCTGAAATTTCCCAGTGGATTGATTAACTCACTCACTCATGTCAAGTTTTCAGTTTTGTGAGAATTTAGAATTTCCTTAATTTTATATAATTATGAGAAGTCTTAGGGAAGCTCACTGTAACTGTGGTCTATTTTCCCTCTAAGTAGAAAAGTCATTTGGACAAAATAGATAGATATAAATACATGTAGAATTCTGGTCCATGTGTAGAGGGGGGATTGTGATTTTTTAAAAAGAAAAAAGTATTAAAACCATAACTTTTAATATTAATGATTTTCTTACAAATGAAGACCTTGTGCATATATAATTTGTGTAGTCATTAAATGCAGGTTTTTTCTCCCAGTGCTGTTGTTTACTGCATTAGATTCTCTCCAAGATAGGCTTTAACTTTCCCTACGTAAAGTTAAAGAAATGCCACTGCTTGTATAATTATTAGTGTGCAATTTTTGCAAATGTACACTCAGATATTTTAAAATGTGTTTCTGACTGGAGAATATGTTCATGTTCCCATATGCATGTTCTATAATAACACTTCCAAATTGTGTATGACTCTATTATGCATTTTTTGTTTGTCATGTAAAGAAAATGTATTTTGTACTCACTAATTTCAGAAAAAGTAGCTCACACTCACATTCAAAACTCACAGTCAATGAATAATTCTTCATTCTTGCATTCCCAAGCAGCTAGGAAGAATTTATCTAGGTAATTTGATATACACAATCAAATAATAAGGAAGAAGTGTCAGTGGAAGAAATATGTATACTACAAGAAAATAGCTTGTTTGAGAGGATCGTATCTTAACAGATACATCACCATGCTGATTCTAAATACTGTACTTTACTGTAATGCAAGACAGAACATAAACAGGGAAGATCTTTGAAGCTCCTGCTCACAGAAGTCATTTAGATGCCTCTAGAAAAACCAACCAACAGACCATGAAAACAATTGTTTTTCCTGCTACCTATCCTCAGAAATTGTTACTATTAGACATATTGCCTTTCAACTTGACATTTTCACAAGACCTTAACAACTCATACTTATGATATATCTCCTTTTAGCAGCAAACCCTGTGTAGCCATGAATTCCACAGATTTCATGCTATCCAGCTTTTAATAATGAGACCAAATTATCTCTCTCCTTCCTTACTTCCGTACCACAGTCTCCACAATATGCATGATTCCTCCATCTGTCATTATCTTAGCCTATGTCATACATTATTCTATTTTTTATGTTTTCTTCCAAGTTTTTTTCTTGCCCAATTTTAAAAGACACAAATAGTATGTGTTTTCTTTACAGAAATTTGATCATCCTCAGGACAGAAGACTCTCCTACTTTTTCTCTCTGTCCGTGTGTGTGTGTGTGTGTGTGTAGTGATCAGGGAGAATACGGTTAAGATAAAATATATTACTTCTGATCAATGGTCTCATGAGAAGAAGACTTTCCTGATGATCATTTGTATGATTTCATGTACTACAAATATTCTCATGATACTGAATGGGGACACTGAATCCTGCCCTAAAATCAGGACTACATAATGCATTGTCATGGGAAGTTGGTGTATGAGTAATCACAAGCAAATACAACAGTCCTGAGTGGATAACATATAATCTATTTCCTGCAACTAAGCACATACATATATACCCACTTGTAGGAACAGCACAAATTATTTTAAAGTATTCTGAAATCTGTTTTATGAGAAACACTTGAAAAACTCCATATGGATTCTGTTTGATTTTGCATTGGAGAAAGCCAGAAAGTTCTACTCTCTTCTGATTTCTGCTTCTTTATCACATAATATCATTTTCTGCAAGTAAATATCAACTATTACAGCTGAATTTTAACTTTCACTCATGATAGAACAGTTCAGCTAGAATGGAAATTGGAAGAATTTTTGAGATCCTATGTAAAACACATGCCATCCATCCACAGTGAAGAAAAAAAACATTTGTCTGACCTTATGGACATCTTCTGAAGCATCCTGCTTTTTTTTCACAATGATGAAAATCAGTACTGAACCACACTACCGCACCACAAATTTTGCAACATCACAACACTTTTACAAGAGAAGTTTGTAAAAGTGTCAGGATGATACACATTCATGACCTCCTCACAGTCTTTGACATCTATCCCCTTTATACTTTGGTTGTTGGTTGTCAACAATTCAAGTAAGAACAAGAAAATAAAAATGGCCAAATGCACTAATCAGATTTTTGATAATACATGTGTTTATTACAAGATTCCTGATAACCATATAGGATATTTTTTTCTGGCTGCAATTTGTGCAGTTGCCAAACTCTTCACTTCCTTCAAATGGATCTCATTAGATATTTGTACCTGTGTGTCTCTGTGTGTCTTCTGTATATTATAAAATGTTAAATTAAATGTACAAAGGTAATTTCTATTTATTCTATTAACATAGTCGCCAATTTCAACAAATGACTCTTGCATCAGAAGATATACAGATACAACAAACAACTTTAAAATAAAAGTTCCTTTTTTATTGCCCTGTTGTCTTTATTTTTTTCTAGAGGTACTTTTGCCATGAATACTATAATAGCAAAAATGCCAGAATGTAAATGATGGTCCAAAATGCATTAGAAATATTTTATTATTATTTGTCCTCCCTGAATTACCTATTTTTAGTTGGTCTTTTCTCCAGGTAAGTTCAGGATGCACCATTTCATTGTTTCTGTAGTTACTTTGTGAAGGAGATTTTCCATCTCCAGTTCCCATTATTTATGGTGTTATAACCATTGTACAGTTGTAGAATTTCTGATAAAAGTATCCCATTGAATCAACTGAGAGGATTTTCCTGCCTTTACAAAATAGCAGTTGAATTGCTGGCATTTGAGTATAATGAAGTAAGATGTAGCAGCCCAAATAAAGAAGAGTCCCTGAAATTACATGGGAAGTTGGGGTTGGAAGGTTATTTTAAAATCTCAGTAGGAATTTATTTGTATGTATGTTTGTTTGTTTACCACCCCACCTTGCTGCAAGGTGACTTAAAAATGTGCTAATACTCATGATTTGTGCTTCTTGTCTGGATTTCCTTGAAACGTTGATATGGATTATCTTGAAAAGCTGGGGGAGTGATTAAGAGAGCAGCTACCTGGAGGAACAGGAACCAAAAATTGTTGATGGTAATAAGTAAGCACTTACAAGGTACTTAAAATGTATGGCTTGTATTGAAATTTAAGGTATCTTGCATGGACATGTAAAAATGGGATATCTGAATACATACCGTAGGTTGCCCATCTATCAAGTAACAGAGAAGTTTACATTATAATTGATACTATTGAAAGTATTATTTAAATTTAAATTGCCCATTTTAAACCCCTGACTGGAAATTAGTACATCAGCATTTTCATTAATTAGTTTGGCATCTGGGCTGTTAAGAAAACATTTGCATTTTATCTGAATATTGACCACAATGGAGCTGCTCCTCCTTGTGAACTAGTCTGCATGGAAGTATAGAGGGACTTGATCTCATAGCTGGTTATGCATCATTATGCACTATAGAGCCATGGTGGCACAGTGGTTAGAATGGAATATTGCAGACTAATTCTGCTGACTGCCAGGAGTTCGATCCTGACCAGCTCAAGATTGATTTAGCCTTCCATCCTTCTGAGGTAGTAAAATGAGGACTCAGATTGTTTGGGGCAATATGCTGACTCTGTAAACTGCTTAGAAAGTACTGTAAAGCACTATGAAGCAGTATATAAGTCTAAGTGCTATTGCTATTGGCTTAAGCTACATAATGGCAGCATTCTGGTGAGTCTTTATAATTCTGTATTATTTTGATAGGATGGTACATCAAGTTTTTATGAAGCTTTGTTGTGGTTTTGAACTAATTATATCACTATGTCTCATAGAGAATAATCATGTCTACATGGACACTAAGATTTCTCTGAGATTTGGCATATCTGTAGTAGTTTTAACTGTTCAGCCATGTCTGACTCTTGGTGACTTTATATCTGTATAACTATACACATATGCAATTAGATACATGTGAGTGTGATCAGATTAATATAGTAGCAATTCCAGCAAGACTTCTCAGCTTTCTTTCTATCAGTTATTATTATTACTATTACTATTACTACTACTACTACTACTATTATTATTATTATTATTATTATTATTATTATTATTATTATTATTATTATTATTATTATTATTAATTTAATTTCTATGCCGCCCTATTCCGGAGAACTCAGGGCGGCTCACAACATGATAGAAATTACAATAACATACATAAATATAAAAACCCTTAAGTTAAAAAAGGAAAAACCAATCATCCACAAACATACACACAAACGTACACTGGCTAGGGGCAAGGTGTTAGCTGCCCCAGGCCTGCCGGCAAAAGTATGTTTTAACTATGCATTCTTTGAGGAAATGTTTAACTTATCCTAAATTCTGTCTGGAGATAAATTTGTCTTGAATAGCAGGGTATCTAAATCTGCCTTGGAGCAACATTTCCATTCCCAGTTTATTTCCTTTCAGCCATATACCAACTTTAATATTACTTTTGAGTGTGATATTGCTGAACCCTAGCCCCAATCACAAGGACAAAGCTTCATTGACTGGTAAAGGCCCTCCCTCAGGTAAAGCCCTGTTGAAGATTTCCCTCCTGGTGATCTATTTAAAGACATTCTAGACTGGTGAAATCCTATTTTAATCATATAAGTCTCACTGGCCATTTTTCAGAAAGCTGAAATGTACACAGTGTAATACCAATTTTCAAGAGAGGTGAGCAACATTCTCCAGCAAATTAAGGCCAATTAGCCCCAATCATATCACAGCTAAGAAAGCCAAACATTTTTTTTCTGTGGATAATCTTACACAATTGGGTTATTGACAATAGTTTTCATGTTGAGAAATAGGCTGGATTCTGCCTGGGCTATTCCACTATTGATCACTGTTTTCTACTGTTTCATGTGATTAACAAGTATGCTAACATCACCAAGCAAAAACTTTAGATTGTATTTCTGGATTTCTATTCAGTCTTTGATTCTTTGACTAAAACAAACTCAAAACACTAGGAACTGGTACCAGGCTGTTGGAATTAGTAATTCATTCAAAGTCCTTCATTCAAGTTATTCTTAACAGGGCTTTTAAATGATTTCATTATTTCACTAAGGATGTTAAATAGGATTGACTTCTACTTCTACTCTTATGCAATCTCTGTATCAATGATATTATCTCTGTCTTCAAAGACACCAAGTTCTTTCCAGCCAAAATTGCAGATAGATAATTGTCTAGTCGAATCTTACTTTCTATTATATTCATTGGCCTGCATAGATTGCTGTCTTGTTTAGATCAATACTGCTCAAAAACTTCCCTGATTATTAAATTGTAAAACAAACAAAAGTTATGGACTTTGACCAGAATCTTCTTAGACATAAATGGAAAGTGAGCACTCAGTTGAGCAATAGCAGTCTCCATCATCAGGCTGACCCCCATCATAGCTCAAAATCAAAACATCTGTGCAATTAAATGTACTACTGAAGTGGTGATACTCTGTTATTGGTTTAATCCCATAAGCATGTCTTCTTCTTAAAATGAAGTTTCTCTCTTTTTTATTTAATGGTGGAACTATGGGGTATTTGTTCAGCATTTCATCCTGAATTATTTCAAAACAAATTTTTAAAATCCATCTAGACCAGGTATGTCAAACTTGCGATGTCACGTGACGTTGCGCAACGTATCAGGCCGGTTTTGCCATTGCCGGCGATGGGGTGGGCGTGGCTTCCACGTGATGTGTCTGGCCCACGGGCTGGCAGTTTGACAGTTCCAAAAGGCATTCCCATAGCTTTTCTTTGAGCAGAGAAAGGCATTCAACATTGATCGTTCTTAGGAGTCAGTCAAGATCACCCTTTGAACTGGGTCAAGATCAAGTCCCTTCCAGATTTTTGACCACCCAAACTTGGTCTGATCAAACAAAATGTACCTCTAGGAAACATACCTACTGTACTTGGTTTATAATAAGGGAACTTACTTGCATGTATGGGTATTCACCAAAGGCCCTTGCTCATGACAATAATTTGACTTAATTTTTAACCTAATAATTCTCCTCCCTCCCTGCTTTTATATTACTTCATACTTGGCTCTGCTGAGCAAAATCACCATGTTAATCATTTGTTTATAAAGGATTTGGGGAACCCCCAAATGACAGAATGACTGGAATCAATAAATTTAATGGCTATGCCAGATTATTTTGTGGGTCTTTTTCCCCTAGTTAACTATCAATCACATGTGACAAAAAGATGTAAAACATGAACTGTGTGTGTTGTGTATACCTAAAAATAAGACACTTTCCGGATGCATAAAACAATGGCAGGTATAAGAAATTCTGCAACTCTTCAAGAGATCACATTGTTGCATGTTTATGCATGTGATGCATGTTATCCATCAATATAGTATGGAAAGAGTTATAGCGTTTTTCAGGTTGATCATTGGAAAATCTGGAATCTGTAAATGCATTCTTAATTAATTGTGCATGGCAACAGACTTGGGAGATGATACTTCCCTCTCCAAAATGAATTACAATTGTTGTAGAACTTGGAAGAGGGAGAGAATAGCTTAACTGTATTACTTCTGGAAGAAGATGGAACTTTTTTTAATGGGAAATCAGAAACTTATAAGTTGTGCAAAGGAAATGTAGTTTAGAAAAGTTCAGCAGAAGGCATATGAGGGTTTATTTTCCTCTCACCCACCCTTATGTGATTTGAGTCAACAGTGATTTCTAAGCTTGTTTATCACATAAATGGTAACCAGAAAATTATTAGACAGTTGCCATGGCAGCAAAGGCCGAGCTCTGATTGTGCTCTTTTCCTGTAACAGTTAAGACAATGATCAGTCTTGCACCCTTACAGCTAACAGCCAGCTCCTGAGTGTGGAAGTGACAGATAACATAACACCTAGTTTTTACTGATAACAAAACAATTTAGAAATATTTTCAGATGGGTTTTTGCTGCTCAAGTGTATTTATGAATCTTAAAGAAGATAATGTATATTTATGACAAACTGAAAGCAAGTATATTCTCATTTTATTTCCACCAGCTTCACAATAGTAATAGAGACGCTGGGGTGAATCAGAGCACAGAAAGAAAGGTAAACCACCACTGAGTTCCTATGCCAGACCAGAAAATACACAAGCAAAAACAAGGCTGCAGAAGAGGCAAGTCTTATCAAAAGTTGGAGATCTAATCAAGTTATCGTGGATAAAGAATAGATAGATGTGGACACATTCAGCATTTTGAGAATATATCCTTACTCTGACCTTAAATAAATGTTTTCATGGCTACAACAATGGAAATCAGACAGCCCAGTTACACTAGGACAGTACCAATTTTGGAAAATACCTCAAGAACTTCTTCAGTCCAGCTGGTCAGTATAAGTGATAGGAAGATTGTGCTAATCACAACAAAGGACATAATTTCTGCATTTGTTGCTTATTGTGCTTGACTATATAATGGATGCAAAACTCTGAACAACAACTAGGTGGCACCAAAGAACATTTTGGATTCTTAGCCAGCTATACTACATCAAGGACCTACCAAAATACTTTCTTCACAAGCAATTTATATACATTGATCCAAAAATATAATAAACAGCTAAGGGGAATATATCACACATTTTTATCTTACTTGATGCTTAGTGCTAAATCACTTAGTAAGCATCCATTTATTTTCACTCATTCTTTGCTTTGGTCATATTGAAGCAGGATTGTAAATTGCTTAGGCTGGTCAAGATTAAAGTGATATATAAATTTCATTAAAAAGAAATCAAATAAATAAATACATAGTAAACATAAATTAGATATCATATCTATCACATTCAGCAATAAAACTTTAAATCCATATTCACACAAGATTTTATATATTCAAACCTATTCAATTTATCATTTATTTTCACTAAGCCAACAAACATACAACACACTTTTTTTCATATATTTGTTCATGACCTTTCTGAATGGCAAAAATCTGGTCTGAGTACATCTTATCTGACATAATTAACAACAACAACAACAACAATAGTAATAAAGTTGGAAGGGACCTTGGAGGTCATCTAGTCCAGCCCCCTGGTACAGGAATCCCTATACCATTTCAGACAAATGGCTGTCCAGTCTCTTCTTAAAAACTTCCAGTGTTGGAGCATTCACCGCTTCTGGAGGCAGGTTGTTCCACTGGTTAATTGTTCTAACTGTCAGGAAGTTTCTCCTTTGCTTCTTGTCCTGCCTTCAGGTGCTTTGAAAAATAGTTTGACTCCCTCTTCTTTGTGGCAGCCCCCGAGATATTGGAATACTGCTATCATGTCCCCCCTCGTCCTTCTCTTCGTTAAACTAGACATACCCAATTTCAGCAACCATTCCTTATATGCTTTAGCCTCCAGTCCCCTAATCATCTTTGTTGCTCTTCTCTGTACTCTTTCTAGAGTCTCAACATCTTTTTTACATTGCGGTGACCAAAACTGGATGCAGTATTCCAAGTGTGGCCTTACCAAGGCATTGTAAAGTGGTATTAACACTTCACGTGATTTTGATTCTACCCTCTGTTAATGCAGCCTAGCACTGTGTTGGCCTTTTTGGCAGCTGCAGTACACTGCTGGCTCATATTTAAGTGATTGTCCACTATGACTCCGAGGTCCCTCTCACAGTTACTATTATTGAGCAAGGTACCCCCTATACTATACCTGCTTTGGATGGGCATCTTTGCACACATTTGTTTTGTTTCCCTTTTTTAGAATTCTGAATTTTAGATATTTAGTCAGTGATTAGCAATGGAATGGAGACATTAGCTTGTAGCAAAGATTTCCCTATCTCAGAGTGAAAGCAGATGCCTCCTTATTTATGGCTAAAACAGCTATGTTTTTCTTGTGTAAGAGATGCAGCTTCCTTTAGAGGGCTTCCTATGTGATGTCTCTATTTATTTCAAATGAGAGGGCCAGCCTTTCCTTTTTATAAAATGGATACTGTCTATACAATCTTTAAACATATGAGGAAAATATCCCAAAAGAAGAATTTCTTATCTTGAACAGATTTTCTTTATCCAAGAATTGTCTGATAGTGAAATGGGTGGCATATAAATTTAATAACTAAATAAAAAAATCTGGGGACAGAGACTTTTTTCCTTTGATGGTGCAAGATAAGAACATTGTTTAGAAATAAGCTCAATTTCCATAAGTGCTATGAAATATATTGAACCTTGTTTTCATCATAGCAGAAAAACAATGTCCTGACATTCTGTTCTTTTTCTTCCATATTTATTTTTCAATGTAAAAGAAATGTGTGAGTTAAACATAAAGAAAATGTATGTGGAAACTGTTCATTCACATAAGCTTCTTCTGAAGTAGTAAAGCTCAGAGACATTTTTACTACTTAGTGAGAATTTAGCCCTAAGGCTAAAGAACATATTGACATGCATTTTAAAGGACTACCATCAGCTTCAATTGCCTGGAGTTGTTATCTGTACAAGGAAAACACACGTGCAGTTAAATCAAGTTTCCTGGGAATTTTAAGCACAGAATGAGATCCAAAAGCCATTTGAATACAGTATTTGTTTTTTACCTACAAGATATCCAGCATCTAGACCGAATGTGAAACCTGGAAGAGGCATTTACTTATACATACACAGGCAAGTAAATATTTGTTTACCTTGTTGTCTATTTCAGCAGAAGAGGCAAATCTTAATCTCTGGTTTAAAATGTACTTGATTCTTCACACCATTTAATGAATTTGGTTAATGACTCACATCTCCAGTCCTTGGATTAACTAATGCGCTAAGTAAGCTGTGGAATTGCTCTCTAGCTCAATGATTTTCATTCTTCAATGAACTTCAACTTTTAAAGGACACTTTTTTATCTTGATTTGAGCTCTGCTCTATTAAATACTTATAACTTGCAAAAGGGCCTATACAGCCCAGTCTTCTGTGTCATACATTTAGGAATATCATAAACACGGACAGAAGAGTAATAGTTACTTTGCATTGTTCTAACCTGGGCACTCTACTTATCTGCAGAATTACTCTTGCAGGATAATCTGGGTCAGTCACTGGGACCAGAGGTTTAGTCTTCTGAGCTTTTGGACTTGTGCTGGAGCCTATCCTCAGGGAACTTCTCTCTCACCAGAATGTGTGTTATAAGTCCAAAAGCTCAGAAGGCTAAATCTCTGGTCCCAGTGACTGACCCAGATTGGATCCTGCAACATCCTGGGACACATATATTTGCCTTCATTCATGAGAATTACTTTTGACTGAACAAATAGAAAGAGATGGGAATACCTGCAGCTATCCCAATTGCCACTGTCATATAGTCAAGGGTCAACATGAATGGAACTGTGTACACTTACAGCTGAACATACAAAGATTACATAATAGAAGTAGACATTTGCATCATCAGAACCCACACACTAGAGCAGTGCTTCTCAACCTTGGCAACTTTAAGTTGTGTGGACTTCAGCTCCCAGAATTCCCAGCCAGTATGGCTGAGTGGGGAATTCTGGGAGTTTGTTTACATATCTTAAAGTTGCCAAGTTGAATAACACTGTCTCAGAACAAGACTGTACAACCAAAGGGAGCAGAAATTTCCTTGGGAGGGACTTCCAAGTGCCATCACTTCAGCTGCATTAAATTAATTAAATTAAAATGAAATTACTTTCATTTTAATTCTTGTCCTGACCCCACCTATATCTTTACAGTTTGGAAAATAACCATTGACAGATCACTGAGAGAACAACTTAAGAAGCTGAATCTTGAAAGGCTTTCAGAAGGGGGCAATCAGTCTCTAAACCTGGCTAGTGAAATTTCCAAATGTACAATTGGCCACAGAATGGAGGTGTAGTTAAACATATTCTTCTGGGCTCTTC
This sequence comes from Bothrops alternatus, assembly GCA_034064705.1. Lineage (NCBI taxonomy): Eukaryota > Metazoa > Chordata > Lepidosauria > Squamata > Viperidae > Bothrops > Bothrops alternatus. Next base: position 13,512,316 of record JARGCV010000104.1, read on the forward strand.
TTAAATTCTTATCCTGGATATAAGAACTTTTTTGGGATGTTGGATGAACTCCCTCAGAAAGTATAGCTATATATTTTGGGAAAAACTTTCTAGCAAGAAGCACCAACTAGCTGCTTTAGTTGAAGAGCATATTCTAATGACTATAGCTCATGCATTGGTAATCTTATACAGGGAATCACTATGACATATTTTGTTTGGTTGTGGTGTAGGGTTAGGCTTAACGTGTTCTTATTTTAAAACAGAAGGGTACAAATTCCATCAACGTGATGGCCACAGTAGACTTTTCACAGCATATTGAAGATCTTGTTCTAAAAATAGTGTGGAAACCCCATTCTAAAGATGAATGAATTTACACCTCTTTGCACTTCTGCTTTTATTTTTATCATCCTTTTCCAGCACCAATTTTAAGGGTAAGCAGTGCTATCCTCTTATTTCTAAGGAACTTCCTTGCTTCCCCCCCACCCTTTGACCTGGGGAAAAATAAACCCCATTCCCATATGGGAACTTCTGCATACAATGACATTTGTGGAAGTATTTTTACTTGTTCTTCCTAAAATAATTAGTTCTTTTGGGATAGTATTGATCGAGAGCTTAAAGCAAGAAGGAGTAAAGTACATCTCAAGGAAAAAAAAATGTATTCTTTCCAAATCATGATTTTTTGTAAGCTACATTTCCCAGGGTGCTGATGGAGCAGAAATGGATAGGACTGATGTAATTTGGGTGCAACTGAGGGCTTGGCACTTGCTTGGATATTTGGCTCCAGGACCTATTTTTGTGAAGCACTAGGATAGGCCACCTGATTATGTTGCCACTGCATGAGTGGGAATAGGAAAAGTTGTCAATAATCAGATGTGCATTGTCCTTATGACACTAAGAGGAATTGTGTCCATGTATAAGTGTATGGGTATGCATATGTTTGTGTATGCATGCAGGCAGGTATGCATGACATTTGAAGAAGCCCTGGTCTCATAGGAAGGACTGGGCAGAAGATGCAAGCAGAGGTTCTTCCCCCAATGGAGAAGCAGTTGATGTTCGCAGGAATGGTTTCAGGGTGAGATCCAGCCACAATAAACACACTGCAGTAAATTCTAGCCCACACCTTTCTGTTCACACTCTCTCTTGTCAAGCCCAAAAATGCTGGAGGGGGATGGAGAAATAGGGGAAAAAGCAGGAGAGTCAGAGGAGGAAGTCTTTGGAAGGAGGAGTTAGCACAAAACTTCTGAAGATAAACTGCTTTGCTTTTAGCCCTTAAAAATAAGGTGTGAATATTTGTTGTTTTGCATTTTACTTGACTTTTTCTTATATATTTTTCAGCTTTATACACTGCCCAGGAACTAATGAAGTTGGGTGGCTAATAAAATAAATATACAGATTTAAAAAAAAAAAAAGAAGGAAACCTGACACTGGGAAAACACCATTATTATGTTGTACGTACCTGTTGTACATACCTGCTATAAATGACATCATTGTAAATAGTGAACAGCACAAAACTTTCAACTATCTTGTTTCCTGTGCAGAAAACATATGCCTCCAGTTAAAAATACCAACAACATCACACTGTGACAGACATAATAAAATTTTTCATCTGCCATAATTGTTATAGACACTTACTGGTTTTCTAATTAATACAACAATGGAAATAGCACTTACTGCAGGGGAAATTAGATAATAGTCCTGGCAACAAAAGGTGCTAAGGGGGTTAAAAATGACAATGTCCCTATGAAGCGCTCACCTACAGCATTGTGCAAAATCTAGGTATTTTCATAACCATTTGCAATTTATCAGACTGCACAGTTGCAAAGCTGTAAATATGGGCATCTCAGCTAGCCCCAAACATTTGTCTGCTTGAACTGAAGAATCAAAGATCATCTTCCCATTTCATAAACAGAAGCTTAAATGGCATATAAAGCCTCTCCTGCCATTCCATAATCTCCAGCATCTATATAGCTGTCTGAAGGCTCAAGGGATGACCCAACAATTCTCTGCTCTCTGAGGTGACCTAAAATGAGAAGGAAAGAGGCAATTGAGCTTTGGCAGCTGAATACTTATTGCTCCTGCAAGATGTAGTTTAGGATTAGGCCCTTGATGGTGATAAATTGATACCAGATAATTACTGTGTTATCAAGGCAGATTTGCTAATTAAAAACCTCCAAATTCTTTAAAACTCCACAGCAAAGTATTCATGGCTATGGTCTATCATGACTTATTCTGTGCTTGCTACCTTATTAATTTTTTATGACAGACCTTCTCAAGCACTTCAGGAGTTTCAGGTAAGCCTTATTGCTTTTCTGAAAGGCTAATCCAGATCCTTCCCCCACTAAAGAGGGGCCACAATCCAGAGCAGTACCAACTGGCTTCAGTTCAGCAACATGTCACTCAAATCCATGGGAAAACTTTAGACTAAATAAAATGCATATAGAAGAGGATATTTTGAAATGAAAAAAAGATCTTTTAGCAGATACAGGGAATGAGAAATATTGATCTTCACATAACAGAGCAAAACTTTGGAATGGAGCTAGATAATAATTTTCCATATACAATAATAACATGAATATTGTAATACTTTGTTCTCTTTAAAATTAAATTCTCAAAAATAAAGTTTGGGATGATTATAACAATAACAACCACAGAACCAAAAGCATATTAATGTTAAGTCATTAGCATCTGCAATGATGATAAAAACAGGCAAGAGAATGATCTGGCATTGTGATTGCAGCCCTTCCCTTTTGCACATGAATGCATTATCAATATATGCACACAAAATGTGGGGCTTAGATCACAATGCCATGACACCTATTTTATTTAACCTGATCTTCCTTGACTACATTGCAGTGTCAAGTTCATTTCTTTTTTAAAATATTACCAAAGCCAGTGATATAAAGTAGCAGATTAATAGCCACAAATGCCCCACAGAATATGTATTTTCAACAGAAAGAAGCAAAACAAACCATGCAGAAATGCATATTGTAGATGGAACAGCTCAAGGAAGTTTGACTGATTTGCTTGAAAACAGATTTCCACTGCAGCAGGTCAAAGGTACAGAAGCTTGAAATCAAGAGGTGCAGTTTTCTCCAGCATCTTATTAAGGGAAAATATTATACATTGATTTCAATAGAGGAGAATATTTGTAGCTCAGGGTTGAAATGAGGGGTCCTCAGTGCTCTCTGAGCTTGGTTGTTTTCTTGCAGAAGTTTCATTACCCAAACTAGGTAACATCAAACTAGGTAACATCATCAGTGGTAGTAGTGTGTGGGGTTGCCTCTCAATTTATATTGTAGTGGCTTAACCTGTTGGTGGGAGTGGTCTTGGTAATTCTTTGGTTGGGCTATTTATTCTTAGTTTATTTGGCAGTTCTTTGATTATTGTTTACTTCTGATTGTTGGTCTGATGTTAACCTAATCTTTGCTCATATGGGGGTTGATTGCTGGTGGGGAGGTGTTTTGAACTTTTTGTTCCCTTTTTGGCTTATTGATTCTTTTGTATGGTAGGTAGATGTTGTTTATATCTATGTGCCTATTGATGGCTGATTACTAGACTTCTAGGAATTCTTTAATGTTTTTGGACTTGGCTTGGTCTAGGACAGTGATGGCGAACTTTTTAGAGACCCAGTGCTCAAACTGCAACCCAAAACCCACTAATTTATCACTGGGTGCCGGGTGGGCATGGCCATGGTGGTCATGGCAGACTGGGTGGGCAGGGCCAGGGTGGCAGGGGCCAGTCCCTTGCCATCTCTGGGACCACGGCACATGTGCCCACAGAGAGGGGTCTGAGTGCCACCTCTGGAACACATGCCATAGGTTCACCACCACTGGTCTAGGATGATCACAGTTTCCCAGGTGAAACTATACTTAAGTTTATCCATGTTTTGTGAAATTAAAGAGTTTTTATCATGTCTTCTGACTGCTAGTCAGTGTTAATGCATGCATTCTGTTAATCTCCCTATTTGTTCTATGTAGTGGCTGATAGCAATAGCACTTAGAATTGTATACACCCCTCCCCCCTAGATGGAACATACTTCACGTACACACATGTACATTATGCATTGGGAAGAGTGGCATACAGTTGCATTATTCAAATGCAAAGAGTGTGGAATACTTGAGTCTGTCCTCAGGCAAACCCCCTTCAATATTTATTAATACAAATAAATGTATCAAAAATCAAAATAATACAAAATAATCTACCCACGAGTTCCTCCCGTTATTCAGGGGCCTCATGAACAGGTCCTTCATGATTTGACAGCAACCTCACAAAGTCTCTCAGATGTTTGGGTGGGCACATGGCCCACTGCAACCTTCTAATGCCTGGAGAGATTGCCTGGCCCACCTGCTCGCCTACCAGACTAGGTAGGCCAGGGTTTTGCTTCCCTAAATCCCCAGGTGACCCTGGTGAGGGTGCCTGGCCTACCTGCTCACCTACCAGGCTAGGCAAGCCAGGACTTTGCTGCCCCGAATACCCAGTTGACCTGCCCCGCTGCTGGCTGGCTAGACCCTCTAAGTCCAAGCCAGCATACCTTGGAGGGGTGGAAGTCCCCGAGTCCACAATGGACCCCTCTTGGGAACACTGTCCCTCAAGCCCAAGGCCAGCAGATGGAGAGGGCTGCGTAGTGAAAGTGTCCCGATACTCTGTGGCCCCCAAGCACGTGCCAGAGGTGCCAGAGACAGGAGTCGCCTCCATGGCAATCCCCTTTGCTGGTGACTTCCTTTTGGGAGCAGTTGCGGAATTAGGCAAGCACCCTTGATGGAATTCCTTTTCTCTTACTGCTAGGGATTTGTGTGGATACCCACGTTCAGTCTCCCTGTCTGGAGCACTATCTGACATATGTGAATACTGTGGATACCACCATTGTGACTCCCTGTCTGGAGTAATTATGGATGTATGGGATGACCCCCTATCCAGTGAATTCCTGTTTGGAGCACTTGCGGAACCTTGGGATGAATCCCAAACAGCCTCAGTAGCAGCTAGTGAGGGCCTGTTAGGCCTGGGAAATTGTGACCCAGAATGCATATTATGGTCCTCCTCCCCCCCCAGAGCAGAGCCAGGAGTGGAAGGGTGGGAGTCCAGTCTCCAACGCAGTTGGTCTATGTGTCTGTGAAGAATGCAGCTGTCACCCAAGTCAAATTTGTATGACAATGGCCCAGAGACCTTGAAGACCACAGCTGTGACCCAGAGATGTCCAGGCCCATAGTTTCTTACCCAAACCAGATCGCCCACCTGGAGTCTCCTAGGTGCCCGTGGTTGTGACACTTGTGAAGCCACCCAGTAAGGGTGCAGCCTGTGCAGTTTAGAGATGAGGCGGCGACCCCAGCGGAGTTCAGCAGGGCTCTTCCCTGTGGCTGTGCATGTTGTGGTATGGTGTGCAAGAAGGAAATCTGCTAACCTGTGATGCCAGTTACCGTAAGTCAGTTTCTTGAGGGCATCTTTGGTGGTGCGCACCATTCTTTCTGCCAGTCCATTGGAGGATGGATGGAAGGGAGCTGATGTTGAATGCCGGATCAGGTTGGCCTGAAGAAAAGCCTGGAACTCAGAAGACGTAAATTGAGGGCCATTATCTGAAAGCAGAACATCTGGAAGACCGTGTAATGCAAAAACTCCTCTGAACACCTAGATGGTCCTGGCAGTAGTAGTGGAGGAAACAGGAACAACCTCTAGCCCAGCGGTTCTCAACCTGTGGGTCGCGACCCTATTTGGGGTCGAACAACCATTTCACGGGGGTCTCCAAACACCGCAGTCCGCCATTTCCCCCCCATTTCCCCTAGGCCGTTGCGCGCGTGACACGCATGCGTGATTTGAGCCATCGTGCCGTGCATGCGCGATGTGGGCTGTCGTGCTGCGCCGTGCATGTGTGATTCGGGCTGTCGTGCCGTGCATGCGCGATTCGGGCCGTCGTGTGCATCGCGCATGAACGGTTCGGGCCATTGCGCACATGCCGCGCATGTGCGATGCGGGACGTCACACCTCGCATGCGTGGTGAAGGTCGGGGTCGCACCGCGCATGGGCGGCGCAGGTCGGGGTCTTGGCCTGAAAAAGGTTGAGAACCGCTGCTCTAGCCACTTGGAATGGCTATCAACAAAAACCAGGAAGAAGTCACTTCTACTGAATTCTTAGGATTCAGGATTAATGCTCAAGGCATTCACCCTGCTGAATCTAAATTGCAAGCTATCCAGTAGCCCCCAAGCCCTAACTCCAAGAGTGAGCGGCAAGCCTTCTTGGGGCTCTTAAATTTTTACCATGCATTTCTCCCACATAAAGCTGCAGTGGCAGAGCCGTTACACAGGGTCTTAGACAAGCAGGCTCCTTGGCAGTGGACTAAAGTCTATGACAAGAGTTTCAATGAGGTTAAGGCCTTGCTCACTTCTAATGCTGTTTTAGGACATTTCAATGAGCAACTGCCTGTTTGCATTGCATGTGATGCATCTCCTTATGGAGTGGGAGCTGTACTTAGCCATCTGAAGGCTGATGGGATACAAGTCCCTGTGGCCTATTACTCAAGGACTCTGTCTTCTGCAGAGTGAAATTATGCTCAAATTGATAGAGAAGCCTTGGCCGTAGTGGCTGGCATTAAGAAATGTTATGATTTCTTATATGGCCACCATTTCACAATCTATACTGACCATAAGCCTCTGCTGGGTTTGTTTACCATTAACAAACAGACCCCACATATCATTTCTCCTCGTATACTGAAATGGTCCATTTTCCTGTCAGCCTATGACTATACATTAGTTCACAAACCAGGAAAAGAAATGGGTCATGCAGATGGCGTGAGCAGATTACCCCTGAACCAATTAGAGCCAGATCCTGCTTCAGCCATTAATATTCTTTCCATTCAGGAGTTGCCTGAGTCTCCCCTCAATGCTAGGGACGTGGCTGCAGAAACTGCCACTGATCACATGCTTACACGCGTGCTGACATGGGTGTTGTCAGGATGGCCTGACAAGTGCCCAGATACTGAGTTCCAAAGCTTCTGACACAAGAAGCATGAGTTTTCCACTTTCAAGGGTTGCCTGTTATGGGGTGGCAGGGTAGTGATCCGAGCCTCATTGAGGTCTAGAATCTTGATCTCTCTGCATGAGGGACATCCTGGTATAGTCAGGATGAAAGTGCTTGCACGCACCCATCTTTGGTGGCCTGGGCTCGATAAAGCCATCGAGGCTTAGGTGCACGGGTGCCAAATGTGCCAACAGTCTAGGCCTGAAATGCCTCAGGCCCCAGTACATAGGTGGGAGGAAACTCAAACCCCATGGTCTAGGGTGCATATAGATTATGCTGGGCCCTTCTGCAAGGCTCAACATTTGCAAATGGTGCAGCCCAGTTACCTGGATTCCCAGAGCCTCAAACCAATCGAGTCCAATAAGACTCATACATTCACCCCAACAACCACCCCATCTAGGGGACCTTCAAAATCCTTATGCTGTACTCTGAGGGTGGCCTCCCCCTTAACACACAACATAGAATTCTGAAAATCAGTAAGTATTAGATTCGATGGCCTGAGTTTAACTCAAAGGCCACTGCTGCTGCATATCCTTTTGAATGTGTTAATTGAAATAATTGAGAGAGCTGACCCAGTGTCCAACTCCATTGATAGGGGAACCCCTTGCAACCTTACGTTAATGGACAGTTTCTTCTTAAGGGGCTTGTGTGTCCTTGTTTTCAGAATACTCCTGCGCGATGCGCAGAAACCCACCCTATGTTGGCTGCGGACCCTGGTACCTTTCAGACGCAATTCTTCATGAGGTTGGACCTTCTGGTGACCCAAACAGACAGATGTGATGTGGCCTCTTCTGCCACACGCTCTGCAAATGGCGGAGCGGAACCTGCAGTCAGCTCGCTTGTGGTGTCCTCCGCACCCGAAGCATTGAAGAGATGTTGGGGCCTTGTCTGGATGTTCCTTCTGCCTCCTTTCAGCTGGCTGGTGAAGTCTGTCTACCTCTTATTCAGGATCCACTTCCGATCCTTCTCAAGCCTCCTCTTGATGGATGGTAGCTGTGTCTGGAGGTTTCCTGGTGAGCCATAAGGCCTTCACAGCCCTGCCTGCTGCTTCCTCAGCTGCCACCTCTTGTAGCAAGGAAAGAGACATCTTCTTTTGCAAAAATCTTCTGTTGTAAGTCTCTGCTCCTCAAACCGCATATGAAGTGATCTCACAGCCTCTCTTCCAGATCCTTGAACTCACAAGGTCTGGCTGCTTGCAGCAGATTCACCTGGCCTCTGGTCTCTCTGCTCAAACGTGTGCCTCCAAGCAATGACAGATAACTTTGGCTGAAAGTGTTCCTTCAACATTTTCTTCAAGTCAGCCTATATTACTGACTCCAGAGGTGCAGGGGCCACCAGATTCTCTGCAATGTCAAAAGCTTCCTGTTCACAGGCACACAAAAGCGTTGCAGCCTTCAGGCCATCTTCTCTAATCTTATTTACTCTGAAGTAGTTCTCCACCGTGCTACCTAGGAATTCCATCTCTCTGGGTGGGAGACATCGAAATCAGACAAACGACCAATCTTTGACATCATACAGTTTACGACCTTCACCACTCGCTTCCTCTGCAAACTGCTGTTTGGGGAAAGGGTCCTTTAGCCGAGCTCACCCTCCAGCGATGCTATACTGGCAGGCTGGGACGCTGATTCAGACGCCATCTTCCTGGGTAAGTCCTTAAATCTTTTGTTTCAGCTTGCAAAGGATCCCATCCTCATTGTCAGTGTTGTATACTTTGTTCGTGTGCGAATGATGAAGACACAAGGCGATGCTGAACAAACACTTTATTCTCCTTCTACAGCAACCAAGCAAAAGCAAAAGGCACGCAGGTCTTTTTATATGGCCAGAAGCCCAGACCAATAGGAACAGAGCATTTTTGCCCCTTGCGCATGCGCACAAGGCCGGTGCCGCTCTTTCTGGTCACAGGAAGCTTTTGGAATGCCCGGGACCAATGCAATGTCCCGAGCCTGCTTTTGCAGGCTCTCTCTCTCTCTCTCTCTCTCTCTCTCTCTCTCTCTCTCTCTCTCTCTCTCTCTCTCTCTCTCTCTCTCTCTCTCTCTCTCTCTCTCTCTCTCTCTCTCTCTCTCTCTCTCTCTCTGTCTCTCTCTCTGTCTCCCTCCCTCCCTCCCATTCTCTCTCTGTGTGTGTCTATGTGTGTATGTGTGTGTGAGAGAGTGTGCATATGTGTACATAAGATTTAAGAATAATGATATACATTCTATGAATATTTTAGAAAAAATATCTCTGAAATAATTTTTCATTTCATTTTTTTGTCCTTCATCTTGGTTTTTTTAATATCTTGCCAATGAAAATGTTATGGAAATTGAGTCTGAAAAAATAGTTGATATACTGTTTTATGACTTGTTATTTTAACATAATAAAAATGTTTAAAGAGATGAGCAAAAAGAGCCAATTAGGGCAATAAGATCTAAGCACAATTTCTAATAAAGGAATGGTTATTTTTTTGTTTCTATTGCCCCAGTTTTGCATACTGCTACTTTTCCCAAACAGAAATCAACATCCCTTTGTAAGCCAAAAGCAGCAAGATTTTTTTAAAAAAATAAAATACTTTCCACTTTTTTTTCTGAAGTGTGTGTATGCATGGGTGTAGATGAATCCAGATATGGGTGAACAGCAATGCAACATGTGACTGAGAAAAGGTCCTGGAACAGCGGTTCTCAACCTTTTTCAGGCCACGACCCCAATATGTCAAGTGCTGCGCATGTGTGGTGCTACCCCCTGCGCCGTGCATGCGTGGCACTGCCCCCTGCGCCACGCATGCGTGGTGCTGCCCCCTGCACTGCGCATGCGTGGCGCTGCCCCCTGCGCCGGCCAAGGCATAGGCCGCCACCCATTCGGGGGGGCGGCAGGCAGGCCCAGATGCTCCTGGGCAGCCGCGGCAGCAATGGCGCAGGGCGACCATGGGCTGGGCCACCAGCTGGCCCAGCCCAAGGAAGGTAAGACACCCGCCGGGCCCCACGCATGCCAAAAACCCTCCCTGCGCCCGCCGGCCTCCCACCTCCCACCCCTGGCCCTTTTTTACTTACAGTTTTAGTAGTTCTCAGCAGGGAGGGGTGGAAACTTCTGGAGAGCTCGCCTTCGCTGCAGACAACTTGCAGCACCGTTTGCAGACTGGGACTTTTGGCGGGCTCAGCAGGGCGGAGACAACCTTGACAATTCCTATTGGCTTTTGAAAGCCAATAGAATTAGACTCTATTCAAGAGTCAATAGAATAAGAGGGAGTAGCACAGCTAAGGAAAACGGGGAAAAATGGTGGACTGCGTTGTTTGGCAACCCCCGTGAAATGGTCGTTCGATCCCAAACGGGGTCGCGACCCACAGGTTGAGAACCACTGTCCTAGAAAATCAAAACAATAATAGTATTAAAATTACTGATAAAAACATACCCAATTATTTTCATGGGTCTCTAATCATTATGTACTGAAAATTGCAAATTCATTTTGAAAGTACATAGGAAAAAAAATTCAATGGCTTTGCCTAGGGCTTATAGGAAAATAAAATGGAATGTAAAATGTCAGCAGTGCTGTATGTTTCCATAGCACCTATATCTATAGTTATAAAATACATAGCTAGAGAGACACGGGGAGGCAAAATCCATATTACTTTCACTTAGAGGGGAGAGTACTCACTAGAGCACAGAATTATTGACTTCTCTTGCAGAGAAAGGTTAAGACTTACATTTAAGTTGCCAACACAACTCAGCTGAGCAGAAGAGATCACACATGTTCAACCTTCAATAGCCCATTACTGTTTCTGCAATGTTTCAGCGTCTGGCCAATGAACAGCATAAATAGTTTTACATTTCTTTAGAAAGGAATTATCTCAAAAGCCAAGGTACTTCATTACACAGACTCTCAGTTTACTAGATCTTTGAACTTTATCTTCCCAAAGATATTTCCAACCATTTTTATTCTGAGATGCAGATTTATAGGAGTGGAAAGTATCAGATGCGAATATACAGTGTTTTTTTTTGTAAAAAAAAAAAAAAAAGGTGCCAGAACTCACACATGTCATACAACCTGCCTTGCCTACCCTACAAGGTTCCATCCAAAAAAGGTGCCGGAACTCTTTTCCGGGCATTCTATGACAAAAAAAGCCCTGCAAATATATACAAATATGACAAAAACAATCCTTTTTCTCCTGGAATTGTAAAGAAGCAAGAAAGCAAGCATTTTCAAATTGTATCAGTCTATAAAATACCAACTTGGCATTGGGGGCCTCCATGGGCTATGGTAAAGCAGAGGTGCAAGGAATGGTTACTTGTAGTTCACACTTGTCCATATATTGTATGCCCATTTTTTATAGTTTTGCCTAGCAGATACACTTTTTGCAAACTTTTTTCCTGTACATAACATGCTTTTGTTAATATAGTAGGCAAAAATGGCTGGAATCTTTTAGTGTTAACACCCAATATGCTGGCTCTATAAAATGCTTAGAGAATCTGTAAAACACTATGAAGTGGTATGTAAATCTAAGTGCTGTTGCTACTGCTATTAAATGTCAGTTTGGTGTATAGTAAGCTCAGTTTCATCCATAATTGAATCATAGATGAGTTAAGTTACCTGGTAGATATAAATGAGATCTGGATGGATCCAGAGCAGGTTGCCTTCTTGGAGATGTTCTTGCCTGGTTTCATGTTTGGCTGTAGGTGAGATTCTGTGGTGGAGATAGTGGTGGTAAGGTATCAACTGTCATCCAGGGAATTTTAGAGTATTTGAAATACTAAATTTCCCATATATAGGGATGTTGGCATCCTCTTGAGGTCACAGAAATATGGACACAATCAGGATGCATCATTACCCTCTAATAAAGAAATAAATTTACTTTAAATAAAACTGAATTCCAAATTGTCAACTGTATTATGCATAACCTGCAGTCATTCATCCCTTGGAAGAAGTCTCTCTCTCTCTCTCTCTCTCTCTCTCTCTCTCTCTCTCTCTCTCTCTCTCTCTCTCTCTCTCTCTCTCTCTCTCTCTCTCTCTCTCTCTCTCTCTCTCTCTCTCTCCCTCCCTCCCTCCCTCCCTCCCTCTCTCTCTCTCTCTCATCATCATCATCGTCATCATCTTCATCATCATCATCACATTTTAAACATATAAATCTTCCAAGAAGAAGTGACATGGGGTCATAAATATCTGGTAAGAATTACAATGATGAAAAAGATAATGAAAGACAGATCGGGCTATCATGATGCAACTCTGGCCTTTTGTACTTGTGTCTTGATGTTGATCTTGAATATGTAAAATTACTTGGCTTGGGATGTGACATCATAAAAGAAATGTTGTTATGTGATACCCCCTGGCCCCCTATATATGTCTATGAAAAGAGTGGAACATCCAAGGAGAAGGCAAGATTAATTAGCTAGATTTTAACTAGAAACATTCAGTACTTTATTGTGTTCCACTGCAAAATAATAATCATAATAATTATTAAAGATATACATCTGGTCTTTCTGATAAAATGATGTGGTATATATCAACTTCCATTTTTTTCAGCTTTCTTTCACAGTTTTGGACCACTCGTTTGCAGGATTCTAAAACATTTGCTTGGAGTTAACTTTCATATTGAGTTGCACTGTTCATTAATGATTCTCTGCAAAAACACACACACATACACAATCAGATTTTAAAGGGCTATCTATCACGCTAAGATACCATGATACGTGAACAATATTTATGAGAGAATATAATAAATTATTACAAATAATTTTTTTACCATCCCTTGATTTATTAGTTTGACTCTTGTTTGCCTTAGGCAATGTGGAAAATATTTAATGTGGATTACTTATATAGTAGCTTGCAAAATATTTTCATGGCAATGTAGTCATGAAGAAATACTGCTGCTTGTAACTATTTTCACTTTTTTTGGTTGAAGTATTGCATCTAAAAATTAAAATCTTGGAATAAGGTTGGGAAGATGAATTAGAGTTTCCCTTTTATACTCTTTCCAAAAATAAGTTTGTATTTTTTTCTATGAAAAAAAATATTGGAGTCAACTAATTTCATACATGATCATTACTGGTATGTTAGATAAGAGAGTGATATGTGAAAAGAGTAATTATGATTAAAAGTATCCTATTTATAGAAAAATTGCAGACAAAAGATAATTTTCCCACTATTTTTAAACTGCTGATAATGTTGTGGAAATTAATATGTATAACTCCCTTATTGGAATTAATTAAAAGTTCAACATTTGTATGATTTTTAAAAAGCTACAGTGCTTGTGAAAACAAGTCTTTAAATTAATCACATTATCAATTTAGTTTAGATAATACTAAATTACATCCCATACCAGTTACTGTACCTGACAGTAAGATCCAGCAAACTTAATGAGATTGTGATATTTAACACACTGACTTATGTAAGCATGAATGACTTAAATGGCTTTATACTACACCAGCAAGTACGTTTTGTTACTGTTTTCTTGCACAGTTATGTGACTCTTTTTTTTTTTGTCCATTATGAAACTGGTTCAGCCTCATCCTAAGCCTGTTCTCTTAATAGCTGGTCAGTTTAGCACAGTTAGATCTGTTGGAATAGACTGGATCATAAAATCAATGCATAAATCATTTTATATATCTTGGTTCAAAGAAATTGATACTTTAATTCAAATAGAGGCAATTAAATTGGGGTAGGTGTGGTTATTATTGACCTTCACTTTCAGAGGTGGATTTATGTATGCATACACAGTCAGCCACTGAAGTCCATAAATGTATGTTCCAAGGATATGCAACTATTTACCAATTAAGCAACACTTCTATGGAACACAACTGTTTTATTTAAACTAGCTTGCCTCTAATAGTTCAACACAGCAGATGTATTTGTATGGCAAACTAAACTTGGCTAGAATGTTTATACTTAAAATGTGCGGATTAAGCCTTTTTGATTCAGTATATTGTGCAAACCCATGAAAGGGGGTAATTCAGAGAAGGTGAAATGTGTGAATGAATCCTATCTGTTTTCCTAGTTCTGCCTTTGTATTATTATGCTGAGTCACTTCCTGGTAGCTGTTTTCCCATTATCTCCCCTATTCAGTTCTTCTACAAAGTTCCATGTCAATATAATAAGTAGCAGATGCAGTTGCTACAGTGCAGTGGTTAGTTTATTTATTTAAGAAACTTACATGGCTGCCCATTTTATGAGCCATAACTCTCTGCAACAGCAGAGTTATCATAGTAGATACAACATAGCCATAACAGAAAAAAAAATCCCAATTAAAAAATCAATATTTGAAAGAAAGAACAACTCCAGGTGCCCTAGACCAGATATAGGCAACCTTGGCTCTTTTATGACTCGTGGTCTTCAACTCCCAGAATTCCTGAGCCAGCATGGCTCAGCTTGGAAACTCCCTTTCCCCTCAGCATGGCTGGCTCCGGAATTCTGAGAGTTGAAATCCACGAGTCATAAAAGAGCCAAGGTTGCCTATCCCTGCCCTAGACCAACAGACATGTGTGCAGAGATTGGCCTACAGCCTTACCTTATCCCAATGCCTGGGGGGGGGCAAAAAGCCTGCTTTTGAATAGAGACCCAGTAAGTTTTCCTATTCACCTCCTTATGATTGGCACTCCATTACAAGTAGATAGCACATGTATTTTTTTACTTTTCCAACAAAGGAGGGACCTACATATTCAGGAATATCTCATGCCATTGGACCATGTGGGACACACCAAAGCTGTGTCCCACAGAAGAACAGAAGACAATGCATTACTCCATTGTACTAGCAGTACAATGGTGGGGTTTTGAGAAAAGAAAAGCAATTTTGCTATTTAGTTGAATTATACTGTGCATTGAAAATTATTAAAAACTATAAGATTCATTATCTTTGCGATGGTATAAATTATTCATTATCCTGTTTAATTAGCTTTGCAACAATGATATTATTATCTTTACAAAAATCACCACATGTGCCCCATTTGCCCTGCATCTACTAATAGCAGGCAGTGATTATGCTAGACAATAGGGTGCAATTCACATCCCACTGATGCTAATTATACAGCTCCCATACATCTCAATGGACCTGGACAGTACCCAACACTGACAAGCACTGTCTTTTTTTAAAGACAAGTTCTTAATGCAGGCAGTTTAATGCTGGTTTTTATAAAACTGTAATAAGATGAACATTTCACTGCAGGTAACTCAACCCCTACTATTGGTACGTTATCTTGTATCATGCCACTATCAGTTTCTAAAGAGTAAAAGAGGTTTAGTTCTATATTCTGTATTTAGGCAAGAACAACCTATGATTGTGCTGTTACCATCCAGCTCTAGACAATGATGATTTAAACAAACTTATTTTAACAACAGAAATCTGTAATTATCTTGGTTCCAATAAATGTCAAGTGAAAAAGAAATGTTAAAAGAAAGACACACTCAAGCATATGGAAGCATCATAAAAGGATGAAGAAAACGGTTGTTTCATCCAGCAATAGTTAGATGGTACTCTGGGCTCAAATATTTTCAGAACTTGAAAAATATCAAATAAACTGTATTGTCTTTTTAAATTAGAGAAAATGAAGAAGGGAAAATTAATTTATCATGAAAGGTTGGACAAATTCATATTCTATATTTTTTTAATAAAAAGCACATACTCCATGCCTTAAGAAAAGGACAGTTCAGGAAATGGATGAAATTTCTTCAGTAATACCAGATGTACCTTACATATTGCAAAATGTCATGTAGCTGATCATTTTCAGACTTCACAAAATATTTCTAAAAAGCTTTTGAGTAGTGGTAGAGAAGACAAAAGATTACCGGTAGCTTTCCTCTTCCCTTCTGGAAACATTTTATCCAGGCTAAAATCCTAAATAGGATTCTTTGAGATGATCCTGATCTCTTGATTTCTGGATCAGGAATTACAAATAACAGGCCAGAGGCACTCATGGTTCTTATTCTGGATGAAGCCCACTGATTGTCTAGTTGTCTCTTCCCCAGATTTTCTGTACCTTACCATTTTACCTCTCATCCTATTTTTTTTTTTCATTTTCATTACTGAATCATGAAATCATAGAATTAGAAGGAGCCACTAAAGCCACCAATTTTAATTCACATATGGTGGACATGCAGAAAAATCAAAGCATTCTGGAGGAAGATATGGTGGACACTCCAAACCATTTTCAAAAAGCGTATAGAATTCCTACCTCAGGCTTTTCTGTTAGGGATCACAAAGGATTTCACTACCTCAGAGACAAATTTATTTTTGAACTTAATTACAGCAGCAAGATTGTTGGTGGGACAATACTGGAAGAATCCGGAAATACCGCATATGGAAGAATGGACTGTGAAAGTAACAAATTTGGCGGAAATGGCGAAAATATCAGCATACTTGAAAAATCGCTCCAATGAACAATTTTTGACGGACTGGAAACAGTGGATAGACTATATCCAAGAGAGACACCAATCAAACAGAATGCAGCTGGCGTTTAGCTGAGGCTCGATGGGAGGAGGGAAGAAGGGGTAACAAATCAAAAGTTTACAAAAACTAACACCCAATGTTGAATGTATATGTTCTATAACTAATGCCTCTTAACATAACTTTATGACTAATGTTGTTTGCTTTAATACTGTTAAAGCGGACTGAATCTCTACCTCAAGATATGAAACTTTTACCTCAGGATCTCTGGTTAGGGACTATAAAAGATTGCACTAGTAATGGGATGAAGTCAATTCAGAAGCGCAAACGAACAATATGCAATAGACTAGATACAGTAGATAGACCATATATAAGAGAAACACCAACCAAACAAAAGGTACTCGGAGTATACTTGAAGAGGGAAGGGAGGAGGGAAGAACGTTTACTAAAACAGATGTTTACAAAGATTAATACCTAATGTTGTATGCTATGTTCTAGGATGATTGTTTAGCAATAGGATCTTTGGTTTAATGTTGATCACATTAATATGGAACCAGATAAGAGAAACACCAATCAAACAAAGTGTAACAGGAGTATAGTTGAGGCTAGACGCGAGGAGTGGGAAAAAGGCTTACTAATTCAGACGTTTTCAATGACGAATACTTAGTATTGTATATCAGGTGCCATGATGATTGCTGCATAATATGTTTTTGTGTTCAATGTTGATTGTTTTAATAAAAGAATTTTATAATTAAAAAAAAAGAAAAAAAAAGAATCCAGTTTAAAACATGTCTTCTTGTACCTATGCACTGAAAGATAGCCCATCACCTGTCTGAATAACAGTGCTCTTACTACTGGGAATTTTTTTCCCAAATATCCAGTTGTGATTTCTTTTCTTGTAAAGTAAATCTATTATTCTGTAACCTGCACCCTGTAAGAAAAGAAAAGAAAAGAAAAAAGAAAGAGCCTTTGACTTTATAGTTTGCTGCTACTTTTTTTTAAATTAGAAAACTCAAATTATAACATTTATACCAGTAGTCCCCAGCACCCAGTCAATAGACCCGTGCTGGTCCCCAGCCTTTTGGGAACTGGGCCATTCAAGCAGCAGGCAAGCACGTGAAACTCCATTTTTACGTGTTCATGGGATTAGGTTGCACATGTGAAATCATTTCCCCCCATTGCCATTGCCACTGCTGGACCACAGAGTCGCAAAGGTTGGGGACCAATGATTTATACCATAAGAATAATTACTTTCTTTAAAAATGTTTTTTGACACAAGTTTTAAAAACTTTTGTATTCAGATTTTAAGACCTTGGGTATAGAAGAAGCACTTATATTTGAGTACTACCCTTCTACCTTTAGCTATGTCTTTTTCTAATCATTTTTATATACTTATATATTTAAAAATGAATGTTTCTTAATGAATAAAGCAATAGTCAAGTATGATTATTAAGTCTATAATCCTACACTCATTAATTTCAATTAAAATAAGTAGTGCTTACTTTTTCATTAGAGCTGCTTCTTATGTATCCTATTTTATAGAAGACAGATATGTCAGTCTTCTATTTTAAGGCATCTTTTATTGGAAGGATTGTCTGTTCAAATCCATTTTAAATATAAAGAACCATAAAAATGGAAGAACAAAGCAGAGCTAGATCAGAACATCCATTCTGTTCTAGCTCATGTATTAATTAATCAAAATTACATACTACACGTAATGACGACAGTTTTTAATATAATTTTATTAAATATTTTTTTAAAAGAAGATAAAAACTAATACAAATAATATAAGTAAGGAAAGAAAATAGAAAGAAAGAAATCAAAGATAAAGCTAAAAGCTCAAGAAAGATAAAAAGTAAAAAAAATAATAGAGAAAAAGAAGAAAAGATATAAAGAAGGAACTTCCCCATCTTCTTTACAGCAATTACAAGTACAATTATCAATTTAACTCTTATTCTATGGTTACATTATAATATCCTTGTTTCTATGAGCTACCTTTTCTAATAATCAAAACCATAAATCATAAGTTCATTTTTTCTATTATACAAAAGTCTAGCCTGCAATAAATTTCGGCAGGGTCTTTTCTCTGATCAAAGAAGTCAATTTAGCCACCTCAGTAGGTTTCATCATCACCAAACCATTTCTCCATTGTAGATAATGCTATATCATCTTTGTGCATACAATAATGCCAGAGCAGTTATGACACACAAAAACAAAGTTACGTGACTTCTTTCCAACTTCTTTCCTAAAAGGAAAAAACATTGGTGTCAATTATATATTAATCTTTAAAATCCTCTGAATTAGTGTATGTATGGATAGTCCTTGACTAACTACTATAATGGAAAAATGCCCATTATGTTTGTAAGACATGATGATTGTAAAGCAGCTCACCATGTCACCAGACTCATTTCACAACTTTGTTTTTGGTGGTCAGTAAGCAACCACCATGTTCATTAAGTGAACGCCATGATTGTTAAGCGAACTCATTGTTTGCTATGGGGTGTTTTTGCTGAAAACAGGAAGTAAATGCTGGTTTTTACTAAAAACATCATAAATCAGGGTCACATGACTGCAGGATGCTGCAAACACTTGTAAATGTGAGCTGGTTGCTGAGTGCCCAAAATGTGGTCATATGGAACTGGATCATCAGTATCTTTCAGGGTAAGGTTTGTTGGAACTTTGAATAGTCACTAAGCAACTGGTCATAAGTCTGAATCCAAAATTTTCTAGCTTTTTACATATCCACCATTACACATTGATAAAATATCCTTATTTGTTGTTCACATTTCCAACATAAATTTGAAGTGCCATTATACATTTTAGACAATTTCTCTGGTGACAGATAGCAATAATACAATGCAGACAATTTTTCAAAAACTAGATTGATGCAAAACTCGCCAAAACAAATTTAAGTTGGGAAAGTAGAAACTGTTGCTGTTGCTTCTAAACATTTACATATTGTCTGGATACATGTAACTCATTAAGTCCACATATGCTTGTAGCTTAGCATTTTATGTACATATGAAGGTTGATTATTGAAACAGAGCTAGATATTCTAGAAAGTGAAATTAAAATAGGCCATAGGAAACCATGGCTAAGAACTATGCTACAGAAGTTCATGAAATACCAGCTGAATGGTTGAAAATCTTAAGGAAACTCTTGCAGAAGGTGAAAGTTGTTCTATTGTTTAATGTGAAACATACCCTAAAATAATGTGAAAATGCAATGCCAACCCAAAGCAAATAACCAGAGATGAAGCTGAAGTAAGGTTGAACAGATATTATTTTTCTTGACTCTAGACCCATTTTCTAGGAATGGCAACTGCAGCAGTGAAATAAAGAGGTATCTGCTAGTTGGGAAAAGCACTATGGCAAATTCTGACATGATGTGGATGTGCAGACATCATCTTGAGAACCAAGGTACATATTGTCAAGAACATGGTTTTCCCAATTGTAACATATTGTAACAAAGGAATATTGATTCCTTTGGATTGTAGTGCTAGAGAAGATAGTTGATAATACCTGAAAGACAAACAACAACACTACTTGTTAACAGCACTAATCATGAAACTAACTCCCTTATGATCCTGTAATCCCTTAATTCAGGGTAGAATTGAGGCAACTGGATAGAGCTGAATGTTTACTGGCTGGATGCTGTTCCTGATGCCTTGTGATGTGTACAGCAGATATTTTTTTCTTTGCACCCTTGGAGATAAACATCAGCAAGAATTAATGGAGAATGGGTTGATACTGGGAAATATCAAAGGCTATTAAAAGGAACTAGGAACTTACTACTGAAACTCAATTTAAAGAAGCAGTTTCTGACAGATATTCCTGGCAAAATTATTTCTATTGGGTACATAATTAAAAGCAACTGTAAAAGTGATAAACATCAACAACATTATGTGCCCTGAGGCTTTATGGCTTATCAATCATAATTTAAAGGGTTATAAATTATGGTTAAGCTAACAGTGAATTAATGTGTTGTGTGAAGATAGACATAAGGAAAGTATGCAGTGAGGAAAAACAAGTCATGGATGTATGAAGCCAGTTTGATATCCTGACCAGATTCTAGCATTCACAAACCTGATCAGATGAGGAACAAGGCTGGAGATCCAAGGTCAAATAATCAGAAATCCTCTGATGAGATCAAGTGAAGAAGAGCTGGCTAGTCCAAGACCACAAAGTATGCCATGTATGCAAAGGGGGTGACAAGATCAGAATCAGAGAAAAAAATATTGAGGACTGGGTAGTTCAAGTTAAAAACAATTGGTGCTAGGGAAGTTAAAGATACTAAACCAAAGAACAGATTACTAATTCACAAGAAAGAGACTTAAAAGAGTTTGATGACTTTTATCCCTGAAACTTGGGCAAAGAAGACAGTTCAGCTTTGGGGGGGACTTTGCTATGTAAGGAGATGTCTGGTTTCTGCAGGAGAAGATTGGAACAACATATGGAAGATTCTGTCCTTAACACATGAAATTTATCTGCTGAAATAACTGGGGGCTGACTCCCAGCAGACAGTTGATTAAAATGTGAATATATTGTATATTTACTGCCTTTGAGGGTTTCAGATATTAAAAATAACTGGATGTAAATTGCTCAGTTCAAGCAGGATAGAAGCATAATTTTCTGCTCAAGTTCAGGCAGCCAAATATCTGACACCATCCTCCTCTATAAATCAGATGATTTTTGAGGATCAGTTGAAAGCCAACAATTTAAGGGAGCTGAATGGATCTCCTAGGAAGAATCTGCAAGAGGCTTCTTTTTTGCTCATATGTTGGTGGATCATGGACAAAACCTATCATAGAAATATTACTACATGAGAAGACTAATATTGCAAAATATATTTAGGAATTTGATTGTAATCTGGTGCGTACGTTTTTGGAAGACATTCTACTGAACATATTTGAATTTATTTCTGAGTATACCTGGAAGGGATTTTTTATAGTGCAGAAAAACAAGAAGAACAATTGAAGGAGAAAAGTATTGAAAGGAAGAAGGCAGAAAGGAGAGAGGGGAAATGAGAGCCAGTGGTCTTTAAACTGGGTCAGTGTGGGGGATATGCAGTTATGGTCCTGGGTTGACTGGCTCTGGAGCACTGTCATGTGCTGTCTGAAAGACTATGGAAAGGAAAATAAGAAAACTTGGTTGATAAGAGAAAAGGAGAGCATATTTTAGAGATGATAGGTTGGAGAGATGTTCACCAAGCCTTTCCAAGGAAAATGAAATGGATAATTCTGTGCCAGTCTCCAATTACAGTAAACTATCTCACTTTTGGGCCAGATGGCTTATTGCTAGAGAGCTTGGGCTTAGACTACTATTGGTATATGCAAGCATAATTAGATCAGCTCATTCATAATCAATAAATAAATAGATCTGGCATGAGTTATTGAAGCCGGATTGGATGAGTACAAAGGCATTGCCCTTCTAGCAATATCTCTCCTGGGTTATGAGGTCTCCAGTGATTAATATTTATATGTATTTATATGCAAGAGTGGATGTATATACATATGTTGTATATAGCATGCTTATATGTGTGTTATGTATGTGTACACTTTTGAGAGCAGGCAACAGAATTTCATTTTTTTAATAATACAAGTTTTATTGGTTTTTTTCTTTTTACAACCAAGTGCTTGAGAAACAACGTGGTGATAGGGTAATCAATTATACAAAAGCAAAATCATTTATATATAATTCAAATTCAATCGTTAAAGTCTCCCTCTCCATTCCCTCAAATAATATAATATATTCAAATTAATGTCTTTTTCAATAAAATTCAATTAATCAAAACAATCATCAATAACATTTCATTTATATAAATCAAAATCATGTATTTGGCTTTACTGTTTATAATTACCATATTCCAGTTTAGTTTAAATAACCATATTATTAAGATTTCAGGTGTCTTTCCTATCCCTTTTCCTTTACATAATCAATAACTCATTTATTAATGTTATTTCTTCTTTTATCAAGAATCACTTATTCTCCTTCCTTTGCAAAGTAACTTTCCTTCTTAAAAAACAAAAATATTATTCCAAAAAATACATTTCTAATCTATTTTGAATCTATAATCTATCAATCAATCAAAATTTATATAATACTCTTTTAATCCATTCAATAACACTTAGATCCAATCCAAATAATTATTATATCCACCATACACATATTAATACAAAAAACAAACATCTTTTCACTAGCTTCACATTTAATTAATCTTTATTCAGTCAAAATCTCTGGTGTCTTATTTACCAATCTTAAACTTTAAGTCAGTCCGTGTCTAAAAAGCCTTAAATCCATTATATACCATTTTAAATCACACTCTTAAATCTTATTCTGGCTTTCTTTTTGTGCCAAGTCGGTTTCCATAACAAAGCCTCTATGTCAACAAATAAATCTCTTTTTATTCCTTGTAGTGAAGTTTGAGTCAGGAAGAAGCATTCCCTCCTCTGTTTTAGAGACCTGAATCTCTTATAGGTAGTCCCTTGTTGTTTTGAAGCTTCAGGCCTTGACATTTGACTCTGCTGAGTAAAACACTCAATCATGATCAGTTTTGCAGTTAGTAATTGGTTGTCAACATTGTCATAGTTCTCAATCAATTGTAATTGCAAATCCATTTCTATTCGTTTTAAAGACATATATGGTTTAGTTACAGTCATTTTTTGGTCATCAGCAATCCCAATAGGTTGCATATAAGATGAAATAGAATCTTCTTTAATAATAATTAATTCCTCTTCTATTGCTATTTGGTCTGTAGAATATTCAGGTAAAATCTGAAAGTCAATTTGTAAGTGCAAGATAGAATTTCTGTTTATTATTTCTGTAGTATTTTCTCTTATTTGAGAACATATTTGCTCAGTAGCTTCATAAATTCTTTCCGGCATGGGTTTACAGTTGAAATGTGAGTAAGATTTCTCCATTTTGATAGTAACTAGGACCAGACCTGTTATCTTTTAGTGGAGGCTGTGGCCAAAAACATTAACCAGTGTCCACCCCCACAAATTTAACATCTGTTAAATTTCTTTGTCTTTTCCTTTATAATAATCTGAAGGTCAAAGCCAATCTTATCATGAGACAAAAAGCAAAGACAGTTGCAATTTTAAATTTCTCCAGAAGGTGTCCTCAGTAGACTATAAAAAGCTCTTCCCAGACACCAAAGATGACGTTGTCAGAGTCAGAAAAAGGAAAAAAAAGCAAAAAAGAGTTTTTTCAAGACCCCAAAATAAATAAAAGTTAAAAATAGTCAATTAAATTCAATTTCCATTCCATTTATTGCTTTCCTTGCCATACTAGCAGACGCTGCTTTCTTAAAACAGGGAAATAGTTCCAAAAATGCTTTTTACAAGAGACCAAAAGGAAAAAAAGGACTGAGAGGGAAAAGTAAAAGTCACACCTGGTTCAACCATGGTGGTTCTTGCGCTTAGATGTTCTTCTGATTTCTGATTACAGCGTCAGCCCTAAGGAGCAATCTCGGACCGTGGAAGGAGCTGCCACCCTTCCACAGTCGACGAGGACCTCCTCAATGGTAGCCGCCCCTCCAGGGTGGCTTTTCGACCCGATTAAGGATCTACCGGCAGAGGGAAACCAGCCGGTGAAGAGAGCAGTCTGTTCGTATGGCTGCAAATGCCGTGATCCGGAACTGGAAGTCAGAATTTCATTTTTAATGTGTGCCAGTGTGCCCACAATAAAAAATGTCAATAAAGGTTCTCTTCTCTTCTCTTCTCTTCTCTTCTCTTCTCTTCTCTTCTCTTCTCTTCTCTTCTCTTCTCTTCTCTTCTCTTCTCTTCTCTTCTCTTCTCTTCTCTTCTCTTCTCTTCTCTTCTCTTCTCTTCTCATCATCTTCAGTCATGATCACAGAGTAGGGGTGATGGTAGTGGTGATTTTCCAGGAAACTGTGATGATTATTGGGGACCAGCTAATAGGCAATGAATGTCTCTATTTGAGGTTGAGCTACAGGGACAGGTTGCACATATACTACTCTTTTGCTGCTGCATAGAAGGAACTCTTCATGAAATTTTGGATATGATTACAGGGCTAATGTTGAAACAACCCAGTTGCTTGAGTTATTCCATTCTCTGGAAGTTTTCAGCTCAGGAATTCATATCTACCATTATGACCATTGGCTTGATCTGATCTTTTTACATTAAAGCAATTGGTAAGTGAACTGAAACTGGAAGACATTATAATTTACCTGCTGCCATGGGCAGACATTCTATGAACTGAATGACATTTGGGATTCTTTTAGAATGATCTCTCTCTGATTATCTTATGGATCCTGATAGGAATTTTCCACAATCTAGCCAGTAGTTCCATTAAACACAAGACCAAACTCAAATGTGGAAATGACTAGATTATTTTAAATCTAAGTTAACTCTCATCCAATTATCTCAGGCTGGGGGTATTTTTGATTTATTAAGGAGGTTTGACAGATGAAACAACACAAGAGACACTTGGAGCATATGAGGAAAAAAACCCAGAAGTGAACCGGATTAGTCATTGATAAGTGCTTACAATGTAGTAATGCAGTTAGCATACTTCTCTGCCCTTATGGTGTCAGCCATGTCATACTTAAGGCAACCCATTCTATTATCTATTAGAAGATCTACCTAAGTGCTGCTATGATGTTGTGCAAGTTTTACTCATAAAATTGTTCAGATTTCCTCTTCTTGATTTTGCAAGAGCAAATCTGAAAAGGCGAGTGGGGCAATGCCATGAGAATCCAAACCTGGTATAGACTGAGGAAAAGACTGGGATAAGTGGGAAATTAAGGACAATAGTACAGGTAGTCCTGGACTTACAACAGTTCATTTAGTGACTGTTCTAAGTTACGACAGCATTGAAAAAGTGACTTTATGAATATTTTATGACTGTTGCAGCATTTTCATAGTCACCTGATTTACATTTGGATGCTTGACAACTGACTCACATTTATGATGGTTGCAATGTCCCGGGGTCATGTGATAATCTTTTGCAATCTTCTGACAAGCAAAGTCAAGGGGGAAGCCAGATCGACTTAATAATCATGTTACTAATTTAACAGCTGCAGTGATTCACTTAAATGTGGCAAGAAAAGTTGTAAAATGGGGCAAAACTCACTTTAAAAATTTCTCATTTAGTAACATAAATTTTGAGCTCAACTGTGGTCATAAGTTGAGGACTAACTATATTATAAACTGCATATCCTTTGGTATTATCTGTAACCCTGAGAGAAGTAGTTCTCACAATTGTGCAGTAACAGCTAAATCAATTGTAGCATATTAATTTCAGACCATGATCAGAAAATTTGTGTTACCAGAACACAAATGATATATTGCTCAATTTGGCAGATGTTCAAAATTCAAATTAGAAAATGTTTATGATGGCACATCCTCATCCATTTCTGACACTTAATCTTGAAAAATAAGTGAAAGTGGCATAGCTAGATCTAAATTTATCTATTTTCCCTTTACCCCCCTCTAATTTTTTCTTTAACCTCGCAGAAGTGTTGGTGGTGATGGTTTCAGCCTCATCAGCTATAAGTGATCTTGACTTTGAAGAGCTAGACTGGAGCTATTTAAATGAAAGAATAAACTTTCTGAGATGCAAAGAGCTTTTCTCTAGCTCTTTCTCTTGCTTTGCTTGTTTCTTGGTATGACCTTTCACTTCCCTAACCTGATGCTTTTTGTATAACGTGCTTTCTGGCGTCTATTAAAAATACATTTCTTTAATTTTGTGGGTTCTGCCCTGAGTGATATATTTGGAAAGGAAACTTGAATTCTATCAATATGCATGTAATGTTATTGCATTTCATAACAGAAAAGAAAAATAAATAAATTAATGTACATATCATACTGGAAATTGCCTGTATTAGAGTTCCCCAACCTTTCTGGCTTGATGTCCTGGAAGGAAAGGGAGCAGCAGGGAAATGTGTGTGCATGGTAGACGGGCAAACAGGCATGCACGTGATGGTGGCACTCATGTATATGCACATGCGCAAGTGGGTCATGTGCACCATGGTGTGTGCACTGGCACCTGCATGCATGTGCAAATGAGCCACTGGTGCCTGCGTGACACTGGCAGTTATGCTAGCATCCCCGCACATGTGCAAATGGGGCCTCTAGTGCCTGTGCGGCAGTGCTACTGTGAGTGGGCAGGGCTCACCAGCCATTCCCTGGGCCTAGTGGCTAACAGGCCGCAGCCCAGTACTGGGCATGGACCATAGGTTGGAGACCCCAAGTCTATATCACATACCTACCACTCAGTGTATAGGAAGCAAATGTATATTTTAAAGCTGAGTTAAATATACAGAATATACTGGTATCTGAACTAGAATAATGGAGGCTGGCAGTTTACTCAGATGGATATTACAGATGAAGCCATTTCTGCTCATTCCATGATATGCCTAGGGATTTCATAAGTCCAGTTTGCTTTCTATTGAAATCTAACTGAAAGAACAACTCTCTTCATGCATGTCATGTTCACACTCTGTTCAGGCATGGCCCTACTGCTTCTGATTAGTTCCTTCATTTGTCTCTGAGCTCATCACAATGTATTTTCCTTGATAATTCTATGAAATAATTTAGCTTGGGGAAATCACAACATGTCCAGGAACCTAATGTTAAGACTGCCTCTCTGCAAACCTTATATTGTATGTCTGGATTTTGGTTATGCAGCTCACACTTTTTTTTTTTTTAAATCCAAGGCTCTCTGAGTCTACAGTTCCATAACTAAGAAGCCAAATATTTATTCTCTCTCCCGACTTTTTTTTCATAGTGCAAACTACAAGAAGTATAATAGAAAATAGCTGAAAGGTCAAAGTATAAAACATTGGATTCATACACACATCCTGCACAAGTTTTGTTGAATCAGGTCCAAATGTCATTTACGATATTCATAGATGAATGCTGCAGGTACTGAGCTCAGAAACTCAATTCCTTGCCTTACTGCAGTGCACATCAGCTTTGTTGCTTGACCTTAAAACTGCTGCTTGATCTTTTCCCCACTGATCCTGCTACAAGCTTTTCCTCCTACACCTGTCTCTGTCTGGACTGCCCTTTTTCAAAATAACCTCCACCTGCCTCTTTGGGTAGTAAACTCATCCTTGTATTTTAGCAAATCTGTCAGTTGACCTACTTGCCTGGAAAAAATCCAATTCTTTCTCCAGGGCCTTCTCTCCATCTGTGAGGATCTGACCCAACAGAGAGCAATGGAGCTTTTTCATCTATGGCAAGCAATGTGACATTTCACTTGTTATCTCTTGCAAGTGTTAGATGAATGTACAAGAAGCTGGTGACCACATTTAGTGACTGCAGATGGAGAGTCTAAGGGATGTTAATGTGTTGTGATCAATAGGACATGATTGATTAAAGAAGCAGCATCTAGGGAGTATTTAGGTTACCCTTCATGAAGATAGGCACAGGTGCACTTTTTAGTGTAAAGTAATAAATGAAATATATGTGTTGTAAAATTATGCTGAAGCCAAGCTTCTTCCAAATGACTTTTCCAGAAAGGTGAGAGGAAACTCACTGAGCTGGTGCGGTACCAAATAAACAGGTGGCCCATTTGGTATAAGGATCTGAATTAATAACTGTTTTGCTATATTAATTAAATACAAGGATATCATAACAGAAAACACTCTGGGGCTGAATGGTTCAGCAAAATTGGCAGCTACAGAAAGTCATCTGAAGAGCTTGGGGTTTTTTTTCTCCTCTGAGGTGAAATTTTTAGTCTTGTGTCTATAGATGGAAAATCAGCCTTATTTTCTAATTATAGAATAGACTAGAATAACAGAATTGGAAGGAACCTTGGAGGTTTTCTAGTCCGACCCCCTGCTCACACAGGAAACCCTATATCAGAGGTCACCAACCTTTCTTGGTTGGTGGACTGGAAGAGAAGGGAGGGGAAGCATTTTATAGATGCATGCATGCACTTGCACGCCCAGGGCCGCAAGCATGCATGTGACACAAACAGGGAGGGGCTAGTGCTTGCATGATATTTGCTAGCCCTGCCCCATTCTTGTGCACACTACCCTGTTTCTGCGCCCTGAGGTGTGGTGTTGGCCTGTTATTGCACCGCACGGCAGCACAGTGTCCCGTTTTTGCATTCCATAGTGCAGCAGTGACCCGTTTTCATGCCCCATGGCATGGCATCGGCCCATTTTTTGCACCCCAGATTTTGTCACTTTGTCAAAGAATGCAACAAGATTTGTATGGCATGATCTGTTTTTGAAAAACTCATGATGGCTTTTGTTTATGACTTTGTTTGCCTCTAGGTGTTTGCTGATTCACTGCTTTATTATCTTTTCCGGAATCTTCCCAGGTATTGAGAACAGGCCAATAGGTCTGTAGTTTCCTGGATCTATTTTTCCTCCTTTTTTGAAGATGGGAACTACATCAGCTCTTTTCAAGTCCTCTGGTGCTCCAGGAGCTTTGAAAGATATAGATCAGTGATTCTGAGATCACATCGTCCAGTTCCTTCAGACAGTTTTTGTTCTGTTTTAGAATCAGAGGCATCGAAGCGAGGCAGGAGTAACAAAACACAACTTCTTTATTGAGATCACAAACAGAACAGAACAGCAAACAAAATGGTGCTGGCTCTTTTATACTTCCCTTGCAGGGACAGCATCAGCCTATCAATACAAGGCTAGTCTCCCACCTTGCACATGCTCACAAGGCTGGAGACAGCCTGTCTGGTCCTGGGAAACCTCATGGTCTGCCCGGGCCTTCTGCAGCTTCCTGAGCCTGCTGAGTCATTCAGCAGGCCCAGGATATAACACCCCTCCCCCCTTGGATAAAACAATAAGTGAATACTTACTGTTTTATAGCAGCATATATATACATGTGTTCAATTAAGCATGTTGTTATTTCTAACACAGTGATGCCTGCACGCAGGCAGACCCAGTCATGACATTTCTCATATTTACAGGAATACCATATATTGTTTAATACTATCAAACAAAACACCCCAACTCTGAGTGTGCCCTTAGTTCAAGAGAACTATTAAGCCTCCTTTACATACATTCTATTTTTTCACAAGACTATTAGGCCTGTCCTGGAATTGACAAGAACCTTACATAGTCTTGTAAATGCTTGGGGGGGGGCTTGCTCACTCTGATCTTCTTAGAGCAGGGGTTCTCAACCTTGGCAACTTTAAGACTTGTGAACTTCAACTCCCAGAATTCCTCAGCCAGCTTTTCTGGCTGAGGAATTCTGGAAGTTGAAGTCCACAAGTCTTAAAGTTGCCAAGGTTGAGAACCCCTGTCTTAGAGCTATTGTGGGCGCCTGGCCTGTGAGCTCACCTGCCAGGCTTGGCAGAGCAGGACGTAGATGCCCCCTTGAATCTGGCGACCCTCCATTGTACTGAGTGGCTGGTGCCTGTAACCCCAGACCAGAGTTCCTTGGTGGGGTGTAATTCCCCCAGTCCACAATGGACCCCTCTTGGGAGCACTGTCCCATGAGCCCAAGACCAGCAGATAGAGAAGTCTGTAGTGCCGGTTGACTGGCCAAATCCATAGACCCAGTGCCCAAGTCAGGAGCCACCTTATAGGCAGAAGCCAGTGTATCACCACTTTCACGGAAAGACTGTGGTCCATGATCATAATCATGGTCTTCCTTCCCCCTGAGAGCAGAGCCAGGAGCAGAAGTGTTGCTGGGAAGCCTCCAGCATAGTTGATTGATGTGCCGCCTTAACACACGACCATCGTCCAAGGCCACTTCGTATGACAGTGGCCCAGAGACCTTGCATACCACTGTGGTCACCCAGAGATGTGCAGGTCCATAGTTCCTTGCCCAGACCAGATCGCCCACCTGTAGTCTCCTAGGTGCCTGCGGCTGTGACACCTGTGAAGCCACCCGGTCTGGGTGTAACCTGTCCAGTTTGGTAATGAGTCTGTGACCCCAGTGGAGTTCAGCTGGGCTCTTCCCAGTGGCAGTACAAGGCGTGGTGCAGTGGCAAAGAAGAAAGTCAGCTAACCTGTGATGCCAGTTGCCATGAGTGATTCTTTTTAAAGCATCTTTGGTAGTACGCACCATACGCTCAGCCTGGCTGTTGGAAGCTGGATGGAACGGTGCAGATGTGGCATGCGGGATCAAGTTGGCTTGAAGAAAAGCCTGAAACTCAGAAGACGTGAATTGGGGTGCATTGTCGGAGACAAGGACGTCTGGAAGACCATGTGAGGCGAAGATTCCTCTCAGCAGCTGGATGGTCCTAGCAGTAGTAGTGGAGGAGACAGGAACAACCTCTAGCCACTTGAAATGGCTGTCCACTAGGAGAAAGAAGAATTGCTCCTGAAAGGGCCCAGCGTAGTTGATGTGTACCCTTGACCATGCAGTATATGACTCCTCCCACCTATGTACAGGGGCCTGGGGCATTTCAGGCCTTGACTGTTGGCACACTTGGCACCATGAATATGGGTCTCGATCTCTTTATCGAGCCCAGCCCACCAGAGATGGCTACGCACAAGCGCCTTCATCCGGACTATTCCCAGATGTCCCTCATGCAGAGACAACAAGACTCTAGTCCTCTATGAGGCTGGGATGACTACCCTGCTACCCCATAGGATACACCCCAGCTCTGCATCTATTTTGTTCGTTAGGGCAGCGGTTCTCAACCTATGGGTTGCGACCCCATTTGGGGTCGAACGACCATTTCACGAGGGTCGATAAACGCCGCCGTCTGCCATTTTTTTATTTTTTTCAATTTGTTTTCATTTTTTTCAATTTTTTTTCATTTTTTTCAATTTTTTTTCAATTTTTTCGGCCGCCGCATGCGCAGTTCGGCCCGTCGCGTGCACCCTCACGCATGTGCGGCACGCACGATGACCTGATACATGCATGCGCAGCACAACGGGCCGAACTGCACATGCACAGCGCAACCGGGCCGCTCGCCTCCCACCGCTGCCTCAGAGACTCCGGCAGGCACACCAAGGAGCGGTCCGGAGCAGGCAGGCGCAAAGCTGCCTCCTTCCCGCTCCGCTCCGCCACGTCCCAGGCCCGGCCTCCAACTCGCCGTCCGGCAGCCGGCCAAGCGGTCGGGGCAGCCGGACCTCAAGGCGGGCCCGCACTTCACCGAGACCGGCTTGGCTGTGGCGAGAGGCGCCCGGTGGCCCGAGAGAAGCGAAAGGCACCTGGCAGCCGCCTCCGGCCCCCAAGTCCGCGTTCCTCTCCTTGCCCTCCTCCCTGGCCGGTCCTCGCCACACCGCCCCCTTTTCTCCGCGGTGGCCAATGGGGGCGGTGGGGCTCCCGGGGGCTGCCTGCCTGCCTGCCTCTGGCTCGGTCCTACTCGCTCCCTCCCTCCCTCGCTCGCTCGGCAGTGGCGGCCGAAGCAGGTGGTAAGGCGCCCAGCCAGCGGATCGGCAAGATGAACTACCCTGGTGAGTCCCTGCAGGGCGTGGGGGGAGGCCGAGCCGGGGAGGGAGCCGGGCGTGAGGGGAGGCCAAGCCGGGGAGGGAGCTGGGCGTGGGGGGAGGCCGAGCTGGGGAGGGAGCCGGGCGTGGGGGGAGGCTGAGCCGGGGAGGGATCCGGGCATGGGGGGAGGCTGAGCTGGGGAGGGAGCCGGGTGTGGGGGGAGGCCGAGCTGGGGATGGAGCCGGGGAGCCTGGCCAGACGCCCCCCGCCCGGCTGGCCGGCCTAACCCGAGCGGGACTGGTGCCGAGAGTGAGCTGCCAGCCCTGCGGAAGGCGTGGGAGTCCCGGACGAGCCTGGCAGGCGGAGCACTGTTACCTGGACGCCAGTCCGGAGCGCGGACTTGGGGGCCGGAGGCAGCCGCCGGGCGCCTCCCGCCACAGCCGAGCCGGTCTCAGTGAAGTGCAGCGGTAGGAGGCGAGGCCGGCCTGGTCTGGAGCCGGCCGGCCCGCCGGTTCTGCATACGCGCAGATCGGCCCATCGCACGCACATGCGCAGATTGGCCATCGCACATGCACGCGCAGATCGGGCCATCGCTGTCCACCATTTTTTTGTTTTTTTTAGATTTTTTTTTGGCGCGCGCGCGCACACACCCAAGTCGGGGTTGCGGCGCGCATGGACGGTGCAAGTGTTGTCTCAACCTGAAAAAGGTTGAGAACCACTGCTTTAGGGCAAAAGGCACCCTTCGGGTGATCCTGATGGGTGTGATGGCTGGGTCTAAACATAAAGCAATGGGAGGCCCCTTGTACGAGCCTAGCTCTGAACTGAACACATCAGCAAACTCCTTGCAAAGTTCTGCAAGGCCTGACGTTTGCAGATTGTGAAGTCCAGTCACTTGAATTCCAAGGGCCTCAAACCAATCGAGTCCAATAAGACTCGTACGATCACCCTCAACTACCACCACATCAAGCAGCCCTTCAAAACTCTTACGCTGAACCTTGAGCATGGCCTCCCCCTTCATGCTGACTCTGGAATTCTGGAAGTCAGTAAGGATTAAATTTGAAGGCCTGAGTTTAACTCATAGGCCACTTCTGCTGCAAATGTTTTAAAAAGTGTCTAAGGAAATCATTGATAGAGCGGACCCTGTGTCCAACTCCATTGACAAGGGAACCCCTTGCAACTTCACATCAATGTGAAGCTTCTTTTTAAGTGGCCCTTGAACCCCGGTTTTGAAAACGGCCCTATGGGATGCACAGAAACCCACCCTGTTTTGGCTGGGGACTTTGGTACCTTTCAGAGGCAATTCTTCTGGAGACTGTTCCTTCTGGAGACCCAAACAGACAGAGGCAATGTGGCCTTGCCTTCCACATGCCTGGCAGATAGCGGAGCGGAACCGGCAGTCAGAGCACTTGTGGCGTCCTCCACACCTAAAAGACCAAGGGAATGAGGTTGTCTGTTGTCTATCTTCCTGAGGCCTTCTTTCTGCTTGCTGCTGAAGCCTGTCTACCTCCAACTCTGGATCCTCTTCTGGAATCTCCCGAGTGACCTTGTGATGGATGGTGCTAGGTGTTGGGGGGTTCTTGGCAAGCCGCATGGCCTTCACAGCTCCTCCCATTGCTTCTTCAGCTGCAATCTCTCTCAAAGCATCTTGAAATGAGACATCTTATTTTGCAAAAAGTTTCTGTTGCAGGTCATGACTTTGTAGGCCACAAACCAAGCGATTCCGGAGCCTCTCTTCTAGGTCCTTAAATGCACAGGGCCTAGCTGCTTGTCTTAAGGCAGCAACAAAGTCCGCAGCAGACTCATCAGGCCTCTGATCCCTCTGCTCAAAAGCATGCCTCCATGCAATTACTGAGAGCTTGGGTTCGAAGTGCTCTCGCAGCATCCTCTTTAAGTCAGCATACACAATTGATTCCAGTGGTGCTGGGGCTACAAGATTCTCTTCAATATTGAAAGTCTCTTGCCCACAGACACACAGCAAAGTAGCAGCTTTAAGGCCATCTTCTTGGATCTTGTTTACTCGAAAGTAATTCTCTACTCGAGCCACAAAGGAGCTCCAGCGCACAGGGTGAGAAGTATCAAATTCCGATAGATGGCCTAATTTTGACATCGTTACAGCCTGGAGCCTCTTCAATGCCTCTTGCTGCAAGGTATGAGAAGGGGTCCCACGAAGCCGAGCTCACCTCCAGCATTCTCGTACTGGCAGGCAATCGCTTCCTCCAAATGCCGAACTTCCCAGCACTTCAGGCCTCCTCTGGTAAGTCAGCCTAGCTTCTCCTGTTGTTCTTCTTGCAGCCAATCCCATCCTCGTCGCCAATATTCTGTTTTAGAATCAGAGACATCGAAGCGAGGCAGGAGTAACAAAACACAATTTCTTTATTGAGATCACAAACAGAACAGAACAGCAAACAAAATGGCGCTGGCTCTTTTATACTTCCCTTGCAGGGACAGCATCAGCCTATCAATGCAAGGCTAGTCTCCCACCTTGCACATGCTCACAAGGCTGGAGACAGCCTGTCTGGTCCCGGGCAACCACATGGTCTGCCCAGGCCTTCTGCAGCCTCCTGAGCCTGCTGAATCATTCAGCAGGCCCAGGACATAACAGTTTTCATCATTGTTGTGACGCTATTTATTTAGAGATGTAGTTATTTCTTATATATAGTGCAACTCCATCTCGTCTTTTATTTGGTCTGCTACTTTTAAACAATTTAAATCCCTCTAGCTGTGTATTCCATTTATTTATTTGTTTAAACTTATATGCCGCCCTTCTCCCAAGACCCAGGGCAGCTCACAACGAGAATACAAGTGAAAACATAATATAAAATCAATTAAAATTACCAATTACTATATAAAAACTAGGTATTCCATTTGTGGTTTTCATCCCACCATGTTTTCATAATGGCAACATTATATCTGCCCAAATTTGATCTTGTTTTTATAATAATCTGAAATTATAGAAATGCATTTAAAATGTATGCTACATAAATATTTTACAGTATATTCTTTTCCCCAAATCTGCTTTTATGTTTCTTTGATGTTTCTGAGGCAAAGAATGGGTTGGGCAAATTGGAAGTGCAGCAAATGGTGAATAATTTAAGTTTCAAATCATTCATTAATCCAGAAGGTATAAATACAAAGATTAAATTTCTTGAGTGTCTTTAGCTGCATTACAGTGAACATTTAAAAAAGCTTCCGTTAATTAGAGGCATCCAGAAACTGGGACCCGTAGACAGGTACACCCCTTAAAAAACATTATTCTTCTAGGAAGGAGTATCTTATGTGAATAGAAAGAAATATGTTTTAAAACACAATACAAAGAACACAGACATAACAGTAATGAAATTCACTATTAGGATCCAAAGACAATCAGTTTGGGACTGCATTGAACACCTTGATTTCCTCCTCTAAGTATATCATAAGCTTACTTTCTCAAACTGGTGCCCTCCAGCAGTCATGGACTTCGTGTCTTATAACCTCTTACTATTAGAGATGTTCTTCCTGAGAATAATGGAACTTTAGTTCCAAATTACTGGGGGATACCAGTTTGGGAATTGTTTTCTAGTGTCAAGTAGAAAAATTCTGCAGCATTTTTTAAAGCAGTTGCCATTCAATTTGATGCAAGGGAATTCATTTTAGAGGTTTTTTGTTTCAAGAAGAAGACAATTTGGAGACATTATCACAAGGGAAGTTATGTCTATTACTGACTCACTAGATGCCCCAGGTAAGTGCTTCTTTTCTCTGTGCTCTGCAGCCTCTCTTACTTTCTATATCTCAATAAATTCCAAGAGATGACAGCAAGAAGGAATTCTTTCCATGTCTTTTACAATAGTGGTATTATTGTCACTATAAGAGAATCATTATATGAAACAGACTCTGATTTTGAAAATGGGCTCACAGGATCAGCTAGGATTGTTGCTAGTCCTCCAGCCTCCCTGCTGCATAGCAACTTCCCTGCCTAAACTGCTGGAGGCTATCTCAGGGATATTGGTGTTATTCCCCAAACGTATGGTTCTGGATGACTTCAATCTGCCTTCTCTGAGTTTGGCCTCAGGAGTGGCTCAGGAATTCATGATATCTATGATGGTCACGGTCATGTCCGATTTGGAACAGTGGTCATATGCCAAATCTGATATTCTTGTTGGAGCAAGATTCTTGGTGGGGAATCTAACATTATCCTCCTTTTCATAGTCAGATCATGCCCTGATATGTCTGAGTATCTCTTACAGTACCCCTCTTCTCAGGGAAACTGGACCCACAAAATGGTCTGTCTCAGAGGCTGATGGGCCCAATTGGGTTACAGAAGGAACTGGTGGCTTTCATGAAGGATTTGCTGCATGGTCTTGCCAAAATATTAGTGATGGCCTGAAACCAAAAGGCCACTGAGGATTGTGCCTGTGTGACCTCTCTTGACCCCATGCATCTTCAAGGAGGAACTAAAAGTTCTGAATGAGATGTCTAGAGTGCTGCTTGAGAAAAAACAAAAGATGATTCCAATTGGATATGACTTAGAGTTACTATTGAGGCCTATTTTGTAGTGACAAAAGCAGCAAAACAACACTATTTCTGGTCTCTTATTGCTTCTGCAGAGTGTCACCCAGTGCCCCTGTTCTGGATCACCTAGGCCAGGGGGATAGATGATCATCTTTAAGGCCAAGAATTTGTTGAATGTCAGATAAAGTTGCTCTTATTCATTCCTAGTTAGAACCTTTGCGCAATGCAGCTCCTTATGAGAGGGAGATGTCTTGCCTAGTAATTTAGGAATATTTTGATCCTGTTGGACCTAAGGAAGTTCATCATGTACACTGTCAATGCAACCACCTGTCAATTAGACCCTTGTCCCTCCTGGCTGGTGAAAGCCTCCAGGATGGTGACCAGCAGATGGGTTCAGCAGATGGGTTCTTATTGCAAGAGGGGTCAGCCCCAGGACCTTTTGATTTGACCTCTCCTTAAAAAAAAATCACCCAACCTAATCTGCCTGAGCAATTTTCATTCATTTTCCCATCTTCCTTTTTTAGGAAAAATGGTAGAAAATGTGATTGCTTGTCAGTTTTAGAGAGTCTTGGATGAAACAGATTTTCTGGACCCTCAGTAATTCTGGCTGGTGAAGCCCAGGACAAGGGTCTTCTCTGCCATGACTTCTGCCCCTTGGAACATCTTATTATCTGAGGTGAGGTTGGCTTTTACCCTTATATAAGACCTGAAGACCCGGCTCTGCAAGGATGACTTGGGGCCTCAATGGGGGTACATCACACTGGAGGTGGTTGATGAATTAAGAGGCAATCCCACCTTCTTTTCCCCCACACATCCTGTTCCCTCCTTCCCATCCTTTAACTTTAATTCTATTTTTGATTGTAATTTCCATTTTTATTCTTTTAGAAATATTTATCTTTTATTATTTCAATGCTTTTAATGCTGTAAGTCAGGGGTGTCAAACTGCTGGCCCATGGGCTGGATGCATCATAGAGAAACTGTGCCCACCCCCTTGCCAGCAATGGGAAAAAAGTCACGATTCGTCACAACATGACATTGCGAGTTTAACACCCCTGCTGTAAGCTGCCCAGAGTCACTTTGAAATGAAATGAGTGGCAAATAAAACAAACAAATAAATAAATAAGTCTTTTTCCCAACTCTACTGTAAATTTGGAAGTTAACGATAATGAGAAGGGAAAATAGCTGGACCACATGACAGTTTTGGGTTTTTGGCAAATGCCCAGTTTAACAGCTTTCTTTCTTTCTTTCTTTCTTTCTTTCTTTCTTTCTTTCTTTCTTTCTTTCTTTCTTTCTTTCTTTCTTTCTTTCTTTCTTTCTTTCTTTCTTTCTTTCCTCCCTCCCTCCCTCCTTCCTTCCTTAATTTCTTTCTTTCTTTCTTTCTTTCTTTCTTTCTTTCTTTCTTTCTTTCTTTCTTTCTTTCTTTCTTTCTTTCTTTCTTTCTTTCTTTCCTCCCTCCCTCCCTCCCTCCCTCCTTCCTTCCTTCCTTCCTTAATTTCTTTCTTTCTTTCTTTCTTTCTTTCTTTCTTTCTTTCTTTCTTTCTTTCTTTCTTTCTTTCTTTCTTTCTTTCTTTCTTTCTTTCTTTCCTCCCTCCCTCCCTCCCTCCCTCCTTCCTTCCTTCCTTCCT
Source organism: Bothrops alternatus (assembly GCA_034064705.1). Classification (NCBI taxonomy): domain Eukaryota; kingdom Metazoa; phylum Chordata; class Lepidosauria; order Squamata; family Viperidae; genus Bothrops; species Bothrops alternatus. The sequence goes on from JARGCV010000104.1 coordinate 13,550,079, forward strand.
TAATTTCTTTCTTTCTTTCTTTCTTTCTTTCTTTCTTTCTTTCTTTCTTTCTTTCTTTCTTTCTTTCTTTCTTTCTTTCTTTCTTTCTTTCTTTCTTTCTATGCAACAGAAATGTAAAACAGAGTTGATGTAAGACTTTTTGCTATATAAAGTTTTCAAGAGATTGCACCTGTCTAACCTTAGCTGATCTTAGAAAAGCAAAGTAAGCTCAGACCATCTGGTACTTGGACAAGTAATCATCACAAAATCCAGAGCCCTAGACTAGTTTGAAAAATTGAGAAAAACACAAGAAAAAATAATGCAAAACTATTTTCACCCTGATGTCCAGAAAATTAAAGTACAAAAATGTCACCATGTAGTCAACAAACAGGAATCAAGCTTGACTTGATGGAATCTTTATCTGTTAATATAAATAAAACTTCTCTTCCCTTCCAGCCTGTTATGCTTATACAATTTTTTAATTAGCAGCAGCAGCATGAACAATGCTAAGATGCCTGTGATCTTTTGTCAATAGATTAGGTGGATCAAAATGGCTAAGATCTCCTATAGTGCTTTATTTTAGTTTTGGCAGTACAAATAATAAGTAATATAGTTGGCAAGATGGGAGTAGTGGACAAATTTGGAATAAGGGGAGCTGTGGTACAAAACATCTGAATGATAAGCATTAGAGATATAATGAAGTATCTGATAATATTCATACAAAATCTTATATCAACTTTGACCAAGAGCACATGAAATAGATAAAGTAAATTACTTTCTTTATTTTTCTCTGGATAGCATTACAATAAATCCTTCATGGTGCTTCAAATGTCATTTGAATGGTTAGACTAGCTTTATGATCTTCTTAAAAAGAGTAAAATAGGTTCTATATTAAACTAATCAGCATGTGTTTAAGAAAATATAGTTCATGGTGTATGCAAAAATTGCTTTCTATACTTTTCTTTGTAAGATGGTAGTCAATGGCTGCATTTTATTGCCTATAGAAGTTTTACAGCTTATGACAACTTTATTTCAGAGTCAGATTCAAAACAAATACTGGAAAGGACTGGATTTATGAGATAATGGTAATCAAGGCAAAAGCCACACAAGCATTTATTTAAGCATTCTTTAGTTAAATTAGGTCTTTAAAACTAGGATTAGGAGAAAGAGGAAGAGCTGCAGATGATTGAGAAATAGGCAGGCAGGCAGACTCACTTAAATTTAGGGTCAAATTGGCTATTTATTGAGACATTACTCAGAAGATTTTAATGAATATCAAATAGAAATAAAAATTCACCATGCTTTCACAGGCAACAAGTAAGAGGCTCACTAAATTGTTGATGTGGAAGCTACTGCTTGGCAAGCATTACATTTGTCAATTCATGTGTTCTTGAAAAAAAATTAATCTCCTTATCATTACCATAGTGACATTTTGTCTGGTTTTATGCAGGCATCAGAAATCTACCTATATTGTAGTTACTGAGGTTGCCCCAGTCAATCCCAGTCTTTCAAAGAATCGAGGAATCATGTACCTGTTCATACACACATATACACAAACCATTCTATGTTATTCTTTAATAGTTTTGGGGGAATAAAGTCAGCTCAGGTGCCTTCCCTCTATTGAGTTGGTTGATAATGGACTTAATTTCAGACACAGATACTAGGAGCCACTCAGGTAAGTCTTTTACATTGAGATATCACTGGAAGGAACTTTATACATCCTCTGGAACTGTAATTCCCAAGTTTCTGGACATATGTGTGAATTTAAAGGGGTAAAAGCTCTGGAAACCTGGTTGGATATTAGGTGCCAGAAAAGAATGGAGTTCTTATTCTTTGCTGCTTCCAGCTGGTTTTTATCTTTCTTTTTTAAAAGGCTCCTAGTGGTTTATATTGTTTTTTTTTAAGGGTGAAAAGAAGTTCAAGGGTCATTGTGTTATTGTCACCTATATCAGATTTATAAAGACTATAAGATGAGGTAAGGAGTTTCTTAACTTCAACACAATCCTTATTAAATTATGGTTTTGATGAAATTGTGCACCACTTAATTGAGAAATTTGTGTCACAAGCCAATAAAGGTTGTAGCTTTTGCACTAGATATTTGTAAGTGTCCAAGGGATCTTGAGTGAAATTGAACGACATGAGGACTGATCGGCATTTTTGTAGCTATCTTCTGCCAATGCCCTCTTCATCTTTTGGCCAAGTTGAGAGTCCATTTGACATCTTGCTTTACCTACTGCAGAAATTGAGGGAATGAAATGAGTCTCCAGAAACATCTGCCAAATAGGAAGCTTCAAATATAGGCAAAGTGGAAAATGATCATTATCTAGATGGGGAAGTACTTCAAAATTACTCACATGGAGTAGCAAGTTAGTAGTTATTTTGTTACTTTATAAATGTATTTTAAAATGTAAGTCTTAAATTTTGTTTGCTTATTATCTGTACTGGTCTTTGACCACAATAAATTAAAATTGAATGATTGGTAACCTGTTTTCTGCAGGCTGGAATGACTGAAAATGGGTATTTCAATTTTGTATCAGGGATTTATATTAAAACACATAGTTAAAATGAATGTTAAATAAATAAAATAATTAAAATTAACAGCTAAAACTAGTAGTTAAAAGTTTATACTTTAAAAAGCTAATAAAGATATTAAACCCCCCTCCTCCTACAACTGAGTGAGACTGGGATGGCAACAGAGAAGGTTTATTCTTAAGTCACACCCAGATGAGTTTAAAACAAGAGTGAGTGAACCTCCATAGATAATATCAGCATGGATGTTTATATAAAGGAGATGTTCTCTCAAATAGGCTGGACCTAAACCATGTAGAAATTTAAAAGTAATGACTAGCCTTTTGTATTTTGACCAGAAATGAATTGGCAGCCAGTGCAATGCTTTTGGCACAGGTGTAATATGAACTCTTTGTGTCCTTGTGGAAATAGCCTTGTTGCCAAATTTTATATCATTGAAATATTTGTACTGGATACAAAAGCATTCTGATATGTTTCCACTCTGTGCACCATAATTTCAAGGTTTTTTCAAAAAAGGAATATATTGGTGTATCAACCAAAACTGATAGAAAGAAAACCATTTCTTTCATTTGTCAGATCAGAGAAAAAATGGGTCCTCAGAATACATATTCAATTCTTCTGGGAGAGTGGAATTTTATTTAGGAAAGGCAACCTGCCACCTCCCTAGAATTGGTTTCCTAATAGTGAATACCTCTATCTGATCTGGAATGAGGTTCAGATCATTGCCTCTCATTCAGTCTATTATTGAATGCATGCTTATATTCAGGGGAGCTCCATCATTTCCTGCAAATGTTAGAGTAATAGATCTGGGTATTATCAACATATTAATAGAAAATAGCCTAATGAAAGCAAAAGAAGTTTCATATAAATATTGAAAACTATGGTTACATTTAGAGACAGTATAAAGCCCTGATAGTAACTATGTAACAGCTATTTTCAAAACCAGCATTACAACAACATATGTAAAGGCTTTGAACATGGAAACAGATATGGAAAAACAAGGAAAGTCTTTCAAAGATCTTTCATCTTCTAATTGGTATGCTAATGGATGGGTAGATAGATAGTAACGGATTCAAAGGGGATCAAATGAAAATGGAAGGGTTATACCAAAATACAGTACAGATGTCCATGTTCAATATACCTCAGGAGATATTTCTTATGAGAACCTCTAGTACTAGAAGATAAAGTTAGATCAATATTCCAGAAGGCTACAGAAATATGACAAGCAACAGGAGAATTATCGGTTCTAACCAAGCTGGAGAATGATTTAGTGACCAATAGATGAGGGAAAAGTCAATCTACATTCCAGTGATAAAAAAATAGCCTTGAATTCACATATTAGCAAAATAACTCTTAAGATCATCCAACATAGGTTTACATGGAAAAAGAGATGACAGATGTTCAAGCTGGCTTTAGACAAGGCTGAGGAACATGAGACAATATTGCTGATACATACTGGATAATTGAGAAAGTCAAAGAATGCCTGAAATGTGCTATATATATCCATGTGCTTCATTAATTGTGTACATCATATCAAGTTACAGGATGTTCTCAGAAGTATGGAAATCCCAGCACATCTCATTGTGTCAGGCCCAAATCCAAAGATGGCACAGTGAATTCCTATTAAATCCAATTGTTTATTTGCTTAACTTCTAATAAAAATCTGGCTAGACTAAAACTATAACCTTCTAACCTAATAGATACACCCTGAATATTTTCCTTCTTCCCCCATCCAGTTCAGGATTACACAAAAGGCTTATTTTGTTTTGTTTTTTTCTAGAAGGTACTGCTCCCTTCCTGGGAAACTGCAATGCTCCTGCCAAGATCACCCCCCCACACACACACACACTCCTTCTCCAGGTGGACATTCACACATTGTCAAGTTAGACTTCTTTCCTTATTGAAGGTAATTACAAATTAATATGGTTCAGGAGAAATCTCACAAACATTTCAGCATCTTGGCTTTTCCTGGGAAGCATCCTAATGATGAGTTATGAGTGTGCACTCAGCATATTTAAACAATATATCAAAGACCTGAAAGCCCAACAGGACCAGTCCATTTAACTAAGAATGTTTTTCTGAGTAGTTAAACCTCTTTTTACAAACCATCAAGGCACTTGCACCCCATAACTGTTTCTAGATTCTGAACAGCATTAACTTTGGCATGCTTCAATGCTTTCCCCACAGCAGTTTTGGACAAAAGTCCCTATCAACTGAGACTGTAGCTCTGTGGAAAAGGAGCTGCTAAAAATACAGTTCATGTCCTGTTACACTGTACCCTCTATAAGGGCTCGGGGACCTGCCTTATAATTTCTTACCTAGTACAATACCATGAAAACCTTGATCTTTTTTATACACCATTGTAATCAAATCAGTACAATTCACTCTCCTTGAATATTGTTAAATTTTGTTACACTGTCTATAAAATTAGGGAAACTTTTATTGTCCACTGACAATCCTACTATCAATTATATTTTGTTTTGTTTTGTTTAAAAAATAAAGAATTTTAATGTGTTTTATTTGCAATTCTGGTCAGTGGTCATAATAAAATCAACCAACTAACCAATCAATCAATCAATCTGGATCGCCCAGCTGGATCACCCCTTAGGGAAAAAAAGACCCTCGACTCCATTTGGTTTGAAGTGATAAGTTCTTTTACTAGAGGGTGCTGGTTGCAGTAAGCCAAGGTAGAAGTAAATTTACACACAAAAACTTATCGGTTTTTCCACTCAGTCTATCCCTCCCCCCTTGACCAGTCCAATTCCAGCCAATGGGTGGATGTCTAGTTGTTTTGGGAATGTTTGGTGTTTGGAACAATTGGCATTCTATTCCCAAGTGTCTCTGCTCTCTTGGTGTCCTTGAAGATGGGTGTGAACTGGTTCAAAGCATCTCTAGTTTTCCTCAATTGTCATTCCCCCCTCCCAATTTTTTAGCACTATCCTAATACATATTTATTGTCCATTTGCTTCCTGCTCCCTGCTCCCTCCCCCACTCCTTAGCTATTGATGGCAGGATGCTGATGAGGCTTGGAATCGAAGATGGTAGAACTGACACAATATTCTCATGAGAAATTTATGTATAGGAGCAGGAAGCCACAATATGGACAGAACATGATGAAATAGACTAGCTTCAGGTTGGCAAAGCAATGCAAGAAGCCTGACTTAGTCAACCTATATGCTGAATATATATTAAGTGAAGCTTGGAAGAAAATAAATCTGGTTTTAAAAGTGGAAGAAGAAATATTAATAACATGCACTAGGTTGATACTGGTCTGATAGCCCAAAATGCAAAGGATCCACAAGCTCTAGTAATAAAAATCAAGAAGTACAGTGAAAAAAATGGGACTAAAATAAATATAAAGAAAACTAAACTAATGACGACAGGTAAAACAGCTAGCATTAGAATTGAGAATGAAGATATCAACTATCAACAATAAAGTAAGTCTGAGAGATAGAAACAAAACAACTAGAAAGTTGTACTGGTCTTTTAGATGTTTAGAAGGATTTGGTTGACTAAGAGAGCAAAATGAATCAAAAGAGTCATACTCCATCCATTGTTCCCCAGGTAAACATCATTCAAAAGGTCAACCATGCTAAATTCAGTCCTACAGTGCATTCAGAAAGTATTTATAACCCCTTTACTTTTGTCAACTTTGTTATGCTATAGCCTGATGCTACAGTTGTTGAAATTCATTTTTTCTCATTAATCTACACTCAGTACTCCTTAATGAGAAAATGAAACAGAATTTTAGAAATGTTTGTAAATTTATTAAAAAGAAAAAACTGAAATATCACATTGGCATAAGTATTCAGACCCTTCACTCAGTACTTTGTTGAAGCATGTTCGGCAGCAATTACAGCCTCGGGTCTTTTTGGGAATGATGTGACAAGCTTTGCACATCTGGATTGCAGGATTTTCTGCCATTATTTCTTGCAAATCCTCTTAAGCTCAGTTAGGTTGGATGGCAACCATCAGTGGACAGCCATTTTCAGGTCCCTCCAGAGATGTTCAATAGTGCTCAAGTCAGGGCTCTGGCTGGGCCATTCTAGGACATTCACAGAGTTGTCCCTAAGCCACTCCTATGTTGTCTTGGCTGTGTGCTTAGGATCATTGTCATGTTGGAAAGTAAAGCTTCAGTCCAGTATGAGGTCCTGAGTGCTGTGGAACAGGTTTTCATTTCATTGAGGATATCCCTGTACTTTGCTCCATTGAGCTTTCCCTGACCAATCTCCCTGCTGCTGAAAAACACCCCCACAGCATGATGTTGCCACTATGCTTCACTGTTGGGATGATATTGGGAAGATGTAGAGTGGTGCCTGGTTTCCTCCAGACATAACATTTAGAATTGAGGCTAAACAATTCAATCTTGGTTTCATTAGACCAGAGAATATTGTTCCTCACAGTCTGACAGTCCTTCAGGTGGTTTTTTGCAAACTTAAAGTGGGGTTTCATGTGTTTTGCAGTGAGGAGAGGCTTTCGACTAGTCACTCTGTCATAAAGCCCAGATCGATGGAGGGTTGCAATGATGGTTATCTTTCTGGAACTCTGTCCCATCTCCATACAAGATCTCTGGAGCTCAGTCAGAGTGACTGATCACCTCTCTTACTAAGGCATTTCTCCCTGATTGCTCAGTTTGACCTGGTGACCAGCTCTTGGAAGAGTCCTGGTTGTGCCAAGAGTCTTCCATTTGAGAATTTTGGAGGCCACTGTAATCTTAAGAACTTTCAGTCCGGCAGAAATTTTATTGTAGCCTTCTCCAGATCTGTGCCTTTGTAATCATCCTGTCTCTGAGCTCTGCAGGCAGTTCCTTTGACCTCATGGCTTTTGCTTTGTTACAGCATGCATTGTCACCTGTGAGGCCTTCTATAGAGAGGTGTGTGCCTTTCCAAATCATGTCCAATCAATTTAATTTACCACAGGTAGACTCCAATCAAGGTGTAGGAACATGTCAGCAGCAATCAACAGAAATGGGAGGCACCTGAGCTAAATTTTAAATGTTGTTGCAAAGGGTCTGAATACTTATGCCAATGTGATATTTCAGTTTTTTCTTTTTAATAAATGTACAGACATTTCTAAAATTCTGTTTTCATGTTGTCATTATGGGTACTGAGTGTACATTAATGAGAAAAAAATGAATTGCAACAACTGTAGAATCAGGCTGCAACATAACAAAATTGACAAAGTGAATATTTTCTGAATGCACTGTATATCCTGTGTTGAAGTCAATTTGAAATGGGCCAAGATAATTCAAGATTGTCTGAAACTGACGAACAGCCTCAATTTTTCAAACAACTTACATGACCATGGTAGGTTAGAGTGCCCTAGAATTGCCCATCTCTGAGGAATGCATTGCAGGCTTTAGAAGAGGCCTAATAAATGATTAAATGAATAACATATTGACAAGATGTTGAACCAAGCAGTGTCAAATATTACAACTGAATGTGAAAATATGAAGAATGTTAGCAAGGCAACCTCTTGCATTAATTTCATGCTTCCCCAGGCTTTGAGATTCCCATTAGGGTGGTTCTGCATTTTCCAAGATCCAGTTCTCTGCTACATATTTATTTGTCTAGGATCATTTGAAATATAATTTCCACAACTTTTCTTTTTTTAGAATGTGAAATGGCTGCAAAGTATTGAAATTTTGATTGAAGTTGCCATGGATAATAAGAGATTGTTATTAAGGAAAAAAGAGAGACAAAACAAAATTGGGGGCAGGGCCACCAGGACAGAACTGAAGGTTTTATGGGGAAATAAATAATCATAAGATACAAGTAGACTTCAGGCAATACATTTTTCTAATTAACAAGGAATTATTTATCATGAATTACTCTTGCTTCTTTGACACTGAAAAATCAATATATAGCTTTGTAGATCCCCACTAGCAAATTGCTAATCTATATGGATCTATCTTTTGAAATGATACACCGTAGGGAGGTCGGGATTGATTAATAAATTTGCATTAACTTTGTGAGGATTTTTGTTTCTCTATTAGTTTACAATAAGAGCAGCCAAAAATTCTCTATTCTAATCTAAATTGCTGATAAAAAAGGTTTGGGAGAAAATCTGGGCTGCATTTTTATGCAAAAGGACGTCATAACAGGTGCACAATCCCATCCCATTTCTGTATTAATAATCTGGAAAAGCATGAAGATGGATGGATAATTGCCTTCTGATCTACCGTGTCTATTAGTTTAGGATATATGAATTATTTTAGCTCCCTTAAAATGTCGCCCAGAAAAAATATTGAAGCATTATCACGATTAGAACTTCTGAGCTTGGTTTTATTACTGACCACACATTCAGCACAGAGATGCTCTGAGGAGTGTGTTCATAATTCTGATCTATATTGCTATTTTACAGCTCTTTTTTTAATAGAATGATTTCTATAAAATTTCCATAACAAACAATGGAAACAGAAGTAAACACCTTTTTGCAACAAATACCTTTGGTGAGTTGCTCAGTAAAGCAGCAACAGTTTTACTAATAATATAATTTATAAGTGATGTAATGAAAACAAATGCAGTTTGTTGGCTTGAAGTTTCTTTTCCTTATCTGTGTCTATAAAATACAATGTAGGAAAGAATAATATGGTTTCTGCATCTAACAACTTGAAACCTAGCATAATGACAATCTTTATAATGAATGCACACACAGTACTTTTTTCATTTGATAACCTACCTGAATAATAAAATAACATACCTCAAGTACAATTCAATATGAAATAGTATTACATTACCTATCCATATACATTATATTCTATATAAGAAACATAAAAAACTGCAATAGGTTGATCTCCCACATATAAAGGGGACCTAGTTAGTAGCCAATGGGAGATCACCAGAAAATTCCAAGCTCCAAAAATCTTAAAAACATGTGTTTTATTGCCAGAAAAACTGAATGGACTTATGTAGTAACAAAGTGTAAAATCTGACTCACAGGCAAATAGCATTTTAAATATATCTATAAAGCACAAATTTCTAAAATGTTAGTGCTTTGCTTCAACTTTGGAAATTGTCATTTCAAATCTAAAAGTAACTGAATTTAACATGCAGGCTGATCATTTCATTACTGTACTCTCTTTTTCTCTATCTATGTGTGTGTTTAAATATAAACTCACCAGCAGTTCCAATTTCTTCATAATGTGGAAATCAAGATGTTTAAAAAAACCTGCAGAAGAAAGCAAAACAGAGGTTTGTTGTTGTGCAGTTGTTAAATTGTGTTTGACTCTTTGTGACCCCATGGGCCTTAGTACACCAGGCCCCCCTGTCTTCCCCATTTCCCAGAGTTTGTCCAAATTCATGTTCATTGTGTTGATGACACTTCCTAACCCTCTCTGCTATCCCCTTCTCCTTTTGTCTTTAATCTTTCCCAACATCAGAGTCTTTTCCAATGAGTTCTTGCTTCTCATTTTGTAGTCAAAGTATTTGAGCTTCAGCATGAGTATCTGTCCTTCCAAAGAACAGTCATGAAAGTTTCCTTTAGGAAAACAGAGATTAGGCCAGTGATTTTTCAAACTTGGCAATTTTAAGTGTAGACCTATGAAAATTGAAGTCCACATGCTGTAAAAGTTGTCAAATTTGAAAAATGCTGAATTAATCTATCCTTAGCTCCACCCAGTGCTTTTTTTGAAGAAAAAAAAAAGGTGCTGGAACTCACACATGTTATACAACCCGCCTTGCCTACCCTACAAGGTTCCATCCAAAAAAGGTGCTGGAACTCCATTCTGGGCGTTCTATGAGAAAAAAAGCCCTGGCTCCACCTATTTCCTAGTTATTTTTCTAATACTTTTAAGTAGCACTAAGAACTGGATTTTCTCATGCTTGGAAAGAAAGAAGCAAATCCCTAATATAATCTGTATAATAATTCAGGTAGCTTTGTTTTCTGGCAATCTGCCCACACATGATATTATGACACAATCTTCCTAATGCATTGTATTATGGCAAAATGTGCCCTGGCTCCCATAAAATGGATTCCCAGTGAAAGCGCTGGAGTGTCAATATACGCTTAATCTTTGTGCCTTGCTAAACATTATAAATGCAATTTGCTGTCTGAAATAAGATATGCTAGACATCATTCACTTCTCCAGAGCACACTGAACAATCCATAAACCTTGAAGCACATTTTGTAATCACTCTCAAAAGAATGATAGGAGAAATCATAGAGGGAGTGTTAGAATTGGGTAAAGAATCAATTAAGATGTTTTTATCTTCAGTTGCGCATTATGACATAACTGAGGAACAATAATGTAAAATATTCACTTTTATTAATTTCAACTTACAGACAACTGTGTGCCTGAGAACAAGATCTTTCTTTCTTGCAGCAGTTAACATTAAGCATTTCAAAGCTATTATTAAAACACTAGTGTATGCTTTACATCTTTTATTGGCAGGCCTGTTTCCCTGAGCTTGTGATGAGCTACAAGAATATTTCATCACACTAATCAGTTATGCCTGAAAAAAACCCCCAACTTTCACATCTTTGTTGTACAAGTTGGTGTAATGATTATATACATATATGTTTTTTGAGGTTTTCACGGGTGTTTGTATGTAGGTCTTTGGTTATTCGGGTTTTCTCTCACGTAAAATTGGAAGTGTCTTGGTGACGTTTCAACGAAGTCCCATTTGTCATCTTCAGGCTGATGTTTTCAGCTTTGTGCTTCGAGGAGCAATGTGTGGTCGTAGCTGTTTCTTCCTTTTAACTGCCAGTGGGGGTATGAACTGATTGGGTGGGAGCTCGGCTGTGCTCTGATTGGCTGGGGGAGTGTTCTGTTTGGGTGGGGGCTTTGTTGTGCTCAGGTTAGTCTGAGTTGCAGGGGGATTTGAGATGGTGAGCTGCATTGCTGTTGTTTGGCTTTGCATTCATGGTTGTGCCTCATCTTCATGGTGGGTGTCAGTTTGCTTCATGTATGGATTGGAGGGGTTTAAAGTGGCTAATGATGCAGCTGTGGTCTGGCTTCTGGTTTGTGGTCATGCGTCATCATCGGTGTGTGTTTGGGTTTGCTTTCGCATGGATGTGTGGTGGTGACATCGTGTGTGGTTTTCGTGAGTGTGGGTCTGGTATCATTCTTTGTGTTAGGGACTCGTTTGTCAATAAGGGCAGGTTTCCAAATGGCTGGTAGGTGGGAGGTATCATCTCATTTATTCATGCTGTGTGGGCATTTTTCTATCTCGATGGCTTCTCTGATTATTCTGTTATTAAAGTGTTCAGTTTTGGCAATAGTCCTGCCTACCAGCCATTTGGAAACCCGTCCTTATTGACAAACGAGTACCTAACACAAAGAATGACACCAGACCCACACTCACGAAAACCACACACGATGTCTCCACCACACATCCACGTAAAAAGCAAACCCAAACCCACACCGATGATGAGGCACGACCACAAACCAGAAGACCCTAACCAATCAGAACACACCTCCACCCAATCAGAACACAGCCAGGCTCCCACCCAATCAGTTCATACCCCCACTGGCAGTTAAAGGGAAGAAACAGCTACGATCACACACTGCTCCTAGAAGCACGAAGCCGAAAGCACCAGCCTGAAGATGACGAATGGGACTTTGTCGAAACGTCACCAAGACACTTCCAATTTTACGTGGGAGAAAACCCTAATAACCAAAGTCCTACATACAAACCTCAGAAAACAAACAAACACACACACACACACACACACACACACACATGCAGGTCTTGGTGTATTCGGGTCTTTTCCCGTGTAAAATTGAGAGTATCTTGGCAACATTTTGACGAGGTCCCATATATATATATATATATCCATGAGCCCCTTCAAGAAGCTTAGATGTGGATCTAAGCATTCAATGAATCCCAATGAATGGGAAAGTGGCATTATGGGGGGGAAAGGCTCCAGTTCGCATGGGAAATCTGTACCTTCAGACTTGCAGGATTCTGTTGATGTACTGTAGCCTTACAATGAAGTAATTAGCTTATTTAGACATGTATCCTGCCTGGCTTACTGGGGATGACTAACATCAATCTTGCAAGTCTAAAAATACAAACATGGCATGGCTTCTCTTAACCACCCACTTAATTAGGTCAGGTCCTTCCTAAAATTTCTTTCTCTGATCTTTAAGCATGCACCCCCACCACCATTCTTCTTTGATTGTTTCCTAGGCATCATTTCTTCCTCTAATTCTGCAAGGTCATCCATACATTCCATTACAAACTGATGTCACAAAGAAAGAAATACATGCAAACTCTTGTGTAATTCTTAAAATAGTTTTAATGTAATTTTTGAAGAAAAAGACATTGCCCACTTCTTCATGATGGGAAGATTAACTGACAAACCTGGAACTGATTATTACAGGTAACACAATTTGCACACCTTCTGCCAAATACTTCTGCCAGGTATTACTGATGCCAAAAAGAGAAATTTGTAGTGTAGAACAGCCATTCTTTGGAAGAAGGCAAATTAGCATTAGCATTCTTTATTAAGCAGCTTACTTTGTTTTTAGCCAGGAGAGACATTTTGTCGAATAATGGAAATACAAGGAACTGGTTATGCTTTCCAAGTAGCCCAAATGAAAACAGGTGGATGGCTTGCAAACAATACCTGCTAGTAAAGAATGAATTATTTGCATTGTGCTAGGAAGATAGAATTGCTGCTAGGTGAGAACTAGAGGTTCATGACAAAACGATGAAAAAGTCAGGGTATTGGAATCATTCACCTGTGGGTGACAGCAACAGTAATAATAATGTGATTCGAAAATAATTCTTTCTCTATTGTTTAGAATTAATATTGTAATGAAAATAAGACCAATGTTAAACATTTTTCCAGAATTTTAGAGACAGATCTACTAACGTGATGTGAAGATTGCATATCTAGGATAAGATGTAAGTAGAAGTAAAGTTCTCCTTTTGGATTATTCTGAAGAAATCAAGATTAGCAATTTCTATCATTGACTCACTTTATGTTATAAATTTGGGATTAAAATTTTATTCCGGGGACTAAGATATTTTTAGATGGATTAGAGCCCTTACTCTAGTAGGTAAGGGATGTGGAAGAAGAAATGTGGAAGAAACAAAGAACATAGATGGAGAACAATAGGGATTAAAGATCCAGTGCTCTTGACTCATCACTCACTGTCATCACTCATATGGATCTTCAGGCACCAATCAGTGAAAAGAACTGCTAGTTATATAGCATATTAATTAAACCTTGTGTCATTTTCAGTACCTAGGAATTTGGATCAGTGAGAGTCATATACGTCTGCTTTGATGATACAGTCCTGCTGACTTTGTATGCTAATATGTATCTGATTATTTGTTTATTAATATCAGTATGGAATAAATCTGTGGCACTGTCTGAACTGATTTCCAAACTACCCAGTCTGCATTTTGGAGATTCCAGTTGCTGGGACTTAGGACTATTAAAGTTCTTTGTAGGTAAAATATGCACAATCTAAATAATAATTATAATGGCAAGAACAACAATACTATAAGTTAATTCTTTGAAAACTGGATTGCTCATTACTATCACATCCTAGTCAAATGATGTAGTCCATAAATAAGGCATATAATTTTAATGGAAGCCAGGAATGTTATCAGATAAACAACCCAAGAAATCTTGCAAGAAATGAAACTGAGGGCTGTTTAGTTTTGTGCTGGATGAAGCCACTCACTTCTATTTCATTCCCCTTCCCTTCTCATCCTTAGGAGACATTTGGGTAAGAGTTTGATGGTAACTCTAGCTCAGTGGTGGCGAACCTATGGCACGGGTTCCAGAGGCGGCACTCAGAGCCCTCTCTGTGGGAACTCGCACCATCGCCCCAGTCCTAGGCCTTCAACTGGGTTTTATAAAACCTTTTCGCTTTAGGCCTCTGCCACCATGTGCAAAAAAAAAGGTTCAATCAATCAGTCAATTTCAACTTCTTGCGGGGAAAAAAAAGATCTTGCAAAGTTGGAATTGACTGATTGAACTTTTTTGTCCCACCCAGTCTGCCGTTACCACTGCAGCCACACCCACCCAATGGGCCACACCCACCCGGCACCCGATGATGCATAAGTGGGTTTTGGGTTGCAGTTTGGGCACTCGGTCTCTAAAAGGTTCGCCATCACTGCTCTAGCTTGTCGTTAAGTTCCAGTTATTTTCTGGGGCAAGAAATTCTCTGAAGTCATAGAATGTAATGTAAAATGAAAGAGAAAAGAAAAGAAAAGAAGTTACAAACATAAATCCAGCACATAATATTTATTCTGGGTGATTTAATGAAATTTATACCATGTTCAATAAAATACTTCTTGCATATTGCTGTGGCTTTTAATATATTTTTGGATGGTGTTTTTTTAAAAAAGGATTTCTCTCTCTCCAGGCTTCCTTTTTATTTTGGGAAGAATAAATTATTAAGGAAGAGTACTAAGTAGAATGCTGATGTCTTTGAGTCATTCTTGGTTTTCTAAAAGGTTGGAGAGATTAGCTTTATCTTTGCCTTCAGATATCTTACCTCACCTGCATATCAATGGCCAATCCGGCTGTATTAGTGGATGAGTGCTTCTGATCAAACTAGCAGAATTCTTCTTTTAATTTAATGTTCTGTACTGCTGATGTTTATCTTCAGCTTGGTTGGAAATAAAAAAAGGATTTGCTTTTAAGAAGAATAAAAGTCCTTCTATCTTAAATGCAGTGCTCTAATTTAAGGCTAATTTAATGACTTTTATTTCAGTGGAATTTATTTCCAAGTACACATGCCTAAAATTGTGCTGGAAAACACTAGGTAATTAAAGGAACTCAACATGTTGAATGTATTCATGTCCCTTTTTTTTCTATATTCCATACTCTCCGAAATTTCAGAGTGTTATCACCATGACCAGAATAAAACAGAAATGAAATTTCAGAAATAGTTTTGTGACTACAATTCTGATATTCCTTGACACTGGAATTTTTCATGTAATTAATTTTTAACTGATTCTATAATACAAGATCTCTGGGTGGACCATTTATAGACAAAACAGTAGAAGAATGTAAAGATGAGCACATTAAAGAGATATGCATTCTCTTAAAATTTACTTAAAATTCCAAATATTAAATTATAAACCTTTTTTGTTTTACTTTTTGTTTTAAATCCCTAAAAAATAGCAAATATTTTAATTTGGAAAGATTATAAGATAGCACTAGGCATATTTCCTTTTTTAAGGACTCTATAATTATATCCTTTTACCCAACCAATTGGCAAGGACACTGAAATTCAGATGCCCATATCTGAAGCATATGGAGTTCACTGGATGATTTTGCACCAGCTGCCATCTTTGTTGTGTTTCTGAAAATATCTTGGGGGTGGCAGTGGGGATCCTTGCATGGATCTCTTTGATTCCCTAGAGCAGTGATTCTCAACCTTCCTAATGCCGTGACCTTTTAATACAGTTCCTCATGTTGTGGTGACCCCCAACCCCCCATCCAGATGGCTGGGGGGTATCAAAAACTTGACAAAAAAAGGAAAAATGGGAAAGTATAGGTAGTCTTCGACTTACAACAATTCGCTCAGTGACTGTTATAAGTTACAACAGCACTGAAAAAGCAAATTATGATCATTTTTCACACTTATGATTGTGGCCAGCTGATCACTCAGGTTGCAGAGTGCCTGCGGGGGGGAATCTGTGGGTCTCTGGGATGGGACTGGGGTGGGTGCCTGCCTTCCTTCCCTCCCCGTGTCCCTTCCTTCCTTCTTTTCTTCCTTTCCTTCACCTCCCTCAGTCTCTTCCTCTTTCCCTCCTTCTCCCATTGTCCCTTCCTTCCTTCCTTTCCTTCCCCTCCCTTAATCTCTTCCTCCTTCCCTCCCTCTTTCCCATTGTCCCTTCCTTCTTTCCTTCGTTTCCTTCACCTCCTTCTTAGTCTCTTCCTCCTTCCCTCCCTCTCTCCCATTGTCCCTTCCTTCCTTCTTTCCTTCCTTTCCTTCCCCTCCCTCTTAGTCTCTTCCTCCTTCCCTCCCTCTCTCCCCTTGTCCCTCCCTTCCTCCCTCCCTTCCTTCCTTCCCTCTTTGTCCCTTCCTTCCTTCCCTCCCTTCCATTGTTCCTTCCTTCCTTCCCTCTCTCATTGTTCCTTACTTCCCTCCCTCTCCGTCCCTTCCTTCCTCCCCCCCTCCGTGCCCAGGAAGAGACAAGGGGAGGGGGATAGGCTGCCAATGTGGCTGGGGGCTTTGCTGCCGGCAAACCTGCCTGTGCACAGGCACAGACAGAGGAGATCTCTACCCAGCTCCCTCGCTTAGCTTCGCCAAAAGACATGCCACTTGCTAAGCTGATTCACGCTTCTGCTAAATTAGCAACCGGCATGTTTTCTAGCAAAGCTCGAGCAAGTTTGCTGGGCAGGAGCCAAGGAGAGCAGCTAAAGCTGCAGAAGCGCGGATCAGCTGTAGAGGCTCGCCCCGAACCTGGACAAGAGGGAAGAAAGGAAGGACAGAAGGGACAAGGGGAAAGGGAGGGAAGGAGGGACAAAGAGGGAGGTGAAAGGAAGGAAGGAAGGAAGGAAGGGACAATGGGAGAGGGAGGGAAGGAGGAAGAGACCAAGAGGGAGGGAAGGAAAGGAAGTTCCAGCCAGCAGAGGCTTGGCAGCCTGGCTGCCAAGGAACAGAAGAGCGCAAAACCAAGGAGAAGAAGGTGGCGGTTTCCTCCCAAAGGGGGCTCCTTTTCTCCACCCCTTCCCTGGGTTTGTGGGGAATTTCTCATCACCAACGCTGACAGGTGCTCCTTTGAGCCCACCGCAAGCTTTCTCGCCCCCTTTGCTTCTTGCCCCGCTTTTGTGAGGATTATTGTGCCCTTGGGAAGCTAATCGTGCTTTGAAGCTTAGGAGAGGAGGAGGAGTCCCTTCCTCCTTCCCTCCCTCTCTCCCTGTCAAGCCCCGGCAGGATCAACATGAATGGGCAGAGGAGGAGACACGGACGGGTGGGGTGGCAAAGGAGACTGGCAGCCGTCGCCAGACCTCCTAGCTGACAAGCGCAAGTTCGGGGTCGCCAGCTGATGGGTGCAGGAGTTGGGTGCTGCGGCGGCCTCCCCTTCGCTGACCTGCGTGCACGAGAAGAAGTTGCTGCACAATGAGTCTCTGGGGAGGGCAGGGCCTTGCTCTGCACCTGCGCTCTTCATGCGCCCCCTGCAGGGCACATTTGGCAGACTGCCGCAAAGCAGCATATTTTCCACAAATAAGTGAGGCGGGGCAGAGGGGGGGAGGGAGAGAAGGTGGTTGACAAGCCCTGCCTAAGACCATCGGAAGTATGTGTTTTCTGATGGTCTTAGGCGACCCCTGTGAAAGGCTCGTGCGACCCCCAAAAGGGTCGCGACCCACAGGTTGAGAACCGCTGCCTTAGACAAAAGGGATCTAAGTCTGATAAATCAATGAGGGTCAGTGGCTGACTCCCAGAATAGATAACAAATGCATTAAATTTAACTTCTTCACCTTAACAGGTACTCAAGTATAAGATTTAGAAGGTTTTATTTCATTTATATTCTTCATTTTAAGTAAAGGAATTTAAGACAGTGTACATAGTGATCCCAAATGTGCTTTTCCACAAGGCAACTGGACTTTCTTGTCTTTCTTTAAAGACGTTTCGTTTCTCATCCAAAAAGTTTCTTCAGCTCTTGGATGAGAAGTGAAATGTCTTCAAAGAAAAAGAAGAAAGTCCAGTTGCCTCATGAAAAAGTATATTTGGGATAACTATGACCTGGATGACTGAGAATCTCCATAGACATACATAGTGATTTTTCTTCCTAATTTTCCCAACAACAACCCTGTCAGGCAGGTCAAGCTGAGAGAAAGAGAGTGACTTGCTCAAAGTCACCCAGGAAGCTTCTGTGCTTGAGAATGGACTATTGGAGAACCTGGTCTTCCTACTCCTAGTCAAACACCTTAGCCCCCACAAACAGTCTATCTGTCCAAGATCATTGACATTTAGTTCAGGTATCTAACTCAGCAAAGCAACTTCACTTGTCAAGCTCACTGTCCAGCCCCAAGAAACAAGAAAGATAAGTATAATTACTTCTGAACAGTTTCCTTTATTGTCCCTCACCTATAGATAGAAATCTTGCAAAACTAAAGTAACTATTTGCATAATAATAGATATATTCTGACAGTTTTAAGGAGGTGTCTTGTTACTTCTCTTTCTTCTAATCAAGCTATCTAGGCTTCAGTGCCTCTTTGCTCTCTGGAGTGCAGTCTCTGCCTCCTGAGAATTCAGACTACATTCCACCACTCTCATGTCATGAGATGGATGGAAATCCTTTGACCAATTAAAATACCACTTAAAATAAGCTATACACCAAGAGAACTTATCTCATTGGTTAATTTTTAGGAGGAGGTTCTGTTTATTATCTAGCTTGTGGATATGACTTGTAATGCAATGATGTGAGGCAAAGTCTTGTGGTAGTGGCACACAATTCAGAGTAGTTCCTGTACAATTAAACCAAGTGCCAATTCATTTTTTTTATCTTTGGCGATTGATTTAATCTATGATATGCCTTCTGAGGGTTTTTTTTCCTGATGATCATGATTATTATTAAACAGCATTGTTGTTATTTGTAATTTGGAAACATTCTAATGATCATTCAAATAGGTAGCAGATGTTATATTGTAAATAACATTAAATAAGTACACATTTCAAATCAATAAAATTGTGCAGTGATAGTTGTGAAGAGGGAAGAAATTAGATATTAGCTTGTTGCAGATCCAAGGAGAAGGAGAACAAGCCTCTTCTCATTATCTGCGAACTGAAGCCAAAAGGATTTTAATAATGGGGGAACCTCAGTCCTTTGCATAGGTCTTGCATTTGGCAAACTGTTATCTAGAATGACCAGCCATAATTTGCTTTGGCTCTAATGTGTAAAAATAGCTCCCAGGTTGAAATTCAGAACTAGGAATTATCTATTATAAGATAATTATAACTGAACAAGAGAGGGAAGCTTAGGCAGTAAGTCTAAATAGCAAATCTGCTTAATTGAACTGTAATTGAAAAGGTCAGTCTTCCATAACCACTACAGAATACTGCCAAACTGTAAAGTCAGTGTCTAATACAGCCAGTTATGCTATTTTGTACACTTGGAGTGGGAACCGAGTGATATACAGAGAGGAGAAATTCTTTACAAAGGATGAAATAATCTAGCAGCTTTTGAAAATAGCTGAATCCAATTTTTATAATATTTGGGAGATAACTCAGGGGTAATATATTACTAAAAAATTGTTGTTGTTGTTGTTGTTCAGTAGGGTACATAGATAGATAAATTTTATTCTGATATTGCAGCTTCTCATCTTGAACAGACATTATACACAATTCTCATGGTTGGCAGTTCAATATTATATATCAGCACTGAGAGCAGCTGCAGTGTTTTCTGGATGAAAAATCCCCATGTTTACCTTTTAATAAGAATACTGGTCTGATAGCAACTTTGACACTTGGAGTTACTCGTGTGTTGGTAACAATATAACAGCTGTCAGTAGAAATGTATGTTGAATAAATGAAGGAGAAAGGAAAGAATAAACATTCTAGAAGCAGGAAAATGTCAGTAGAAGAAACATCCTGTTCATTTCAGGGAACAGCAAGGGGGAAAAAAATCCTTAAAATCTTTAAAAGATCCAGTCTTCCATTCAATATAAGCTTATTGATGTATTGTTACTATTAATGATTGCTATTTATTTAAATTTGTTATGGCCCATCCATTCAAGCAGAATCTGAGCAATTTACAAAATTCCCAAAATCATAAAAACAGTTTAGAGCAAAATAACAAAGATAGCCCAGACTAAAACAATTATAGCAATAGAAACTGCAACAGGGACCCAATAAAACAGAAATCCCAGGTTACAGGGGATTTCCAGAACCCTAGGATAGAGGATGCCATTTCTATTTCTGGGGGGAATGCTGTTCTAGAGGAGGGGGTATGACATAGAAGGCACATTTACCAGCCCAGAGAGATCAGAAAAGACATGGAGGGTAGAAGGTACCAGGTGGGTAGAAGCAATTAGAGCTAGGCAATCCCTGAGATAAGCACCCTGAAGTGCATGAAAAAGTTGTCTTGTAACCAATGCAGTTCAAGTAGTATTGGTGACACACTGACATAATATAAAGTACCTGTTACTGCTTAATTCCATGCATTTTGCACAAGCTATAGGCTCTGAATGGTTTTCAAGGGCAGCCCTATGTAGATTACATTGGAATTATCAGTCAGGAAATCACAAGGGTGTACCTCTTTGAAGGACCTCCCAGTCGAGTGCTATACAAGATGAACCTGTGCAAAACCTTTCCTGACACAGGTACCATTTGCTTATTGAGCAGTAGATGTGAGTCTAGAAGGACCTCCAAGTTGCATAGCAGTCTTGAATGGGGAAGTGGTACCCCAACCAAGGCAAACAAAAAATGTTTCTGATCTAGAGGGTTAAATAACTACATGCTTGTGAGAATTGAGCTGAGGTCTGTTCCCCCTGTCTAGACCTGAATGGCTTCCAGACACTGAGTTAGTACATCAAAAAATTCATTTATGCAGTTGAATATTGTCAGTATATTGATGATACCAAGCCCTGAAATGATGGATGACCTTACTCAAAGGTTTCAGGTAGATATTAAACATTTGCACTACATAGATATTTCTCCAGACGAACTGATACAGAAACCTGGGAAGAAAGACACAATGGACAGATGTTGATTTACAACTGAAATATCATGAATGTCAACTCAGTTGAGTTCAGATGAGTTATTCCATTGAATTTAGTTGATTTGCTGCCTAGTAAGCATTTTCAGCTTTGTAGTATTAAGCATATGATCTGTGGTATAGAGAAAAGCCAAATATGATCATGGTTGCTCTCTGTTAGAGCTCTTGATTATAATATACTTTAAGTTTTATATATTGGTTATTGATTTCAAATAGCAAGGAAGATTGATATCATGCTTATATTCTGTTTTGGTACACTTCATGTATTTCCTTATTGGTGAGATATGAATAACCATATCTCACCTTGCAAGGTTATCGTTAAAGAAGCTAGTTTGCAACGATGTGACCATGTTTGACACAAACCCAGGATCTGGTGCATTTGAAGCATACTGTCACAAATGCACCCAAACCAACTGATACTACTGTTATCACTAAATGCAACCAGGCAAAAGTAAGAGTGACAACCTAATCTGCACATTCTCTCTCTTGCTAGAAATATTATATGAAAGCCTCAACTGACAATAGTCATGATAGATAGAAGATGTTAATATCTGTAAGTCCATCTGACAGATATTAACATCCATATCCCAGGCATATGGAATATTGCTGTTTGGAATATAAATAGAAAAAATGGTACATAGCAAGAATTAATAAAGGAAATTAAAATGAAATCTGTGGGTGTGAAACTGTGAGACAGAAGGATTTAATAGATCTGAATAATCTTTTGGAGTTGAGTTGAATATATGCAGGGAAATGAAAAATTAGATTTTAATTATGAATGGAAAAAAACTAAAATATGTCTCAGAAAATATGAAATGGCATCATCCAAGTTGTTTTTTTATATATATATATATATATATATATATATATATATATATATATATATATATATATATATATATATATATATATATATATATATATATATATATATATATATATATATATATATATATATATGTAAATATCCATTTTACTAGAAGAGG
Source organism: Bothrops alternatus (assembly GCA_034064705.1). NCBI lineage: Eukaryota > Metazoa > Chordata > Lepidosauria > Squamata > Viperidae > Bothrops > Bothrops alternatus. The sequence continues at coordinate 13,572,211 of JARGCV010000104.1, forward strand.
AAATACAACACAGCCCTTGAGGAAATACAAGAGTATTTGTATGTATATTCACACAAATAACAAGGATTTCACAATAAATGTTGAACAGAAAGTAACAAATAAGGTTTATTCGTATAAAATATTAGGCACAAAATTTTACTATATTGAATGATAGTTCCCATAATCCCTAGTCAAATAGCCAATAATTAGGTCATAAAATTGTCCAGAAAGGGAAAATCGGACTTCTATCTGTGTATTGTAGGAAAGGGAAAAAGTGGTTTCAAATTAATCAAACTTGCAGTCTGATTATATGAACTGAATCTATACCACTAACATGTCTCTTCTTATAAGCTTTAAAAATGATCTTTTTTCTGTTAATTAAAAATTAAGAATAAATTGGGAGAAAACAACTATGTGAACTGCAGATTTATCAATTTGCTTCAATAACTCAAAATATGGCAAGTATGAAGGTATGTTAAGAGAAGAAAACATACACATGCATGTGTTTATACACACACGTCCATAATATATATATATCAGCACTCCATAGGCTGGTGATAGTTACACTTTATACTTCAATGAATGATGCTAATGAAAGAAGCAAGGATATCTTTTGGAAACAATGAGCAACATCCAGAATAGATATGATTCAAGAACAAAGATTATTCCTTTAGTGACAGAACAGATGGGTTGAAAGAGATGAGAAAGTACAAAAAAGTGTTTGGATTCTTTAGAGACCCAAGAACAAATAGGAATATTGAGTGTTTTAGGAACATCCAAATAAAGTTACATTTGTTTCAAATGTGTCATTTAAAAACAATAAAGAATATAATAATGTTGAGAAAGTCTCAGTGTGTGACCGACTACTATTTGGTAGTCAGAAATTGATATGGGGAAAAATTGTGCAAAAAGAAAAAAGAAATGAAAAATCTAGAGGGGAAATAGAATAAATAAAGGAAAAGAAAATATAAATCCTACAGAAAAAGTATTAGAAGATAAACTATTTAATTAATTTCCCAATGGAATGAATGGAAGATGGAAAAAAGGAAAAAAAGATATGAAAGCTGGAACAGAGTAGGAAAATATTATAGACTATCTCAAAATTATGTACGGTGGAGTTATGCTAATATGAGACCTGAAAAATAGGGCTTGGTGGAATAATGAAATGATAAAAGTCAAACCTTGAGCCGAGTCAGAATCAAACCCAAGGGTGTGGGCAGATTTTGCCTGCAATAGTGCATTTTAACCATTGTGCCACTAAGGTGATATGTCCATCTGGGTAGTTTATTTATGTTTCTATAGCTACATCATTTACCCCACCCAATAAGCTCTCATGATTATGTCATTGCTGAGACCTGGAATAATGGTATCATTTGCACTATTATACTTTGTCTCAATAACTGGACTATGATGCATACCTTGTTTTTGAAATGAACTCTTGACAAGGATTCCCTACAGGCAAGCTTCTCTTATTTTTAGGAAATGATAATCTACCAAATACTTTCAGACTGTCTAAGTTAGCATTTTCTGATTGGAGTGGCAATAATTCTTCAAGGATGAGGATTCCCAGTATTTCCCATAGGCAATTATTTTTATCTGGAGATGTGAGAGATTGGACTTGTGATCATCTATATGTAAAGTATGCTTTTTATATCATTATAAAGGATTTCAGTAGGTTCAGCTACCATGAAAGAAGGAAAGAAACTAAGGTAGTTTCTTACATATATATTGAAGGAAAATTAGAAGGAAAAGCAAAGATATTTTCAAGAATTTCATTTGTGTATTGTGGATGGATTTATAACACACCTAACATTATCTCTTCTTGCCATGATCTATCAATTACTATGCTGACATGAGTATTAAAAGGTGGATGTTTTTTATAAGTGGCTTGCACATCCATCATCCTCAACAGTCATCTTTCTGTCAAAAGTAAAAGGTCTGATGATCAAAAGTACATCAGAACATGCACCAGTTGCCTTTCCTATCACATATTTTGCTTAATATTTTATAAGGTGACCAACTTTTTTACAATGAAAAGGAGGACACAAATAAATTGAAGAAAAAATATCATAAATAAAAGAAACATTTTATTCATTGCAACAATAATACAGAATACACTATAATATGATAAATGCATAATAAAAAACATTTGTAACAATAACATTTTATATTGTAATTATGCTTACATGCTGCGTCCCTGCCCGCAGCTGCCCCGCCAGCACTGCTGCCCTGCCGTGTACAGCGGGCCCTGTGGCTCCCAAAGCACCAGCTGTGCCTGCTCCGGCCCTGGGGGGCAGCCCACCGTCGACACACCCCACCTGCAGCTGCCCCGCCAGCACCACTGCCCATCCTGCACAGCCCCATGTAGAGCAGGCCCCGCGTCTCCCACAGCACGGGGTGCAGTCAGCCACTGCTGTGCCTCACACCCCTGCCCGCAGCAGCCCCGCTGCCCCTGCCTCTTGCGCCCGCAGCCATTATTGCCCTAGCAGGGCCGAAGATCAAGAGAAAGTTACCGTGGTGTCGCTGCTCCAGTCTCCTCCAGGTATCTTTGGGACTAACTAGGAGATGGTGTAGTTGGGTAGCGGGAGGGATGCAAAGTTCCTGCCAATTCGCCTTCGCTGCAGACAACTTACATGTGCAAAGTTTGCTGGCTGGGTGTTTTGGCGCGCTCAGCAGCAATTCCTACTGGCTTTTGAAAGCCAATAGGGGGAGTAGCACAGCTCATGCAAAAGTTGAAAAAACTTTTTTTTGATGGTTTAATCAAAAAAAGGTGCCGGAACGCCATTCTGAGTGTTCTATGAGAAAAAAAAAGCCCTGCAGATTAGTCTTCAAATATCAAAAAGGAGGACATGTAGGAGGACACTTTTCGAGGGAGGATAGAACTCACAAAAGGAGGACTTATATTACCTTATATTTTATCTCCTTACTGATGTAAATACAACATTGGCTAATACAGTAGAAATAAAAATTTGATGCCACTCTCTAGAATCTCATTTAAGAATTTCCTTCATAGAATTTGGGGGTAGGGTAAGAGATGGTGTTCACAAACGCTCATTTCAATGTATAAAATTCCTAAAATTGTTTATGATTGACCAAGATATATTAGAAAAAATAATGCATTGCTTTTTCTAGAGTAAGAACATATGTGAGTTTGTGTGATTTATTTATTTGCTTATTTTGCTAGGCTTCTATACCATCCCAATCATTACTGACTCTGAGTACAATCCTAATATATGTAAATATTATTTAAACAGCAACAAAACAAAACAAAACAAAGCATCAATATTAACAAAAAATAACTCATTTCTACACTGAAGATCAATAGCAATAAGATATCATCAAACACTCATACAACCACAGGAATCAATCTCCATTTATCTCCACCCAAAGGCCTGCTAAAATAATGAGGAATTAATTGCTTATCTAAGTCATATCTATGTTGGGACAATTTGAAACTCTGAAGAAATGCTATTTAAAGAAGGAATAAAGCAGTAAAGAAGGTCCACCTTCATGTTACCTTTTGATAACAATACTTAGAGAAAGGGATCTGGAGGAAATCTGTACTTGAATTTATTGGGGGGGGAACTATTGGGAAAAGATTGACACATAGAGATCTAAATCCTGTGTCATGAAGGCCTTTACATGTACAACCAGTACGTTGAATGGCATACAGAATTCAACTGGTAATCAGTGTAGCTGTCAGAATAAAGATGTTACATGCATGATCTCAGACATCCCCAGAACTACTTGATCTCCAATCCACCCCAAACTCCGCTCAGACTCTGCTTTCATCAAAATCTAATGGGAATATGTTCCTGGACTTTTATTGCAATCCTTTCTGCTCCCACTCAGACAAAAGTGCCATTCTTCTTTCTGCATCACAGTCCAACCACTTACCACTTCTAAACTCATACATTTCCACATTTCATCTACTTTTGTTCTCTTCCTTCTCCTCTTCCCAATCTCTTCTGTCCCATAAATCACAGCTAGTAGGTAAAGTCACAGTCCTCAGAATCTATCCAGGGTCAGAACCATTGCTAGTTGACCTTTTGCAGAACCACTCACAGGTACAGTACACAGTCTTCCAAATGCATCTTCATCTGGAATGGAGGAGCCATAAAATGGCAAATATGTCCCACCTCAGCTGCTGCTGGGTTCAAGACAACATACTGTCAAATCTGCTTCTATTGCTCTTGCTAATCTATAGAGGCAACACACCATCCAGAGCTGCTACCACTTATCCAGTCATCTTTCCAATTTTTCTGCATTTAACAGGCTGATACATCTTCACATTTTATTTCTGATAAGTTCCATATAATGCTCATCCATAATAACTGATTTTATACATTAATAGCATAGAAATAAAGTGAATAGATATAATGATATCTAAACTAGGCTGTAGAGTTTGTATATTAATCAGACCCCTAACTCTTGGCCTGAGAATTAGTCCTGATGATATATGAAGAAGAATATAGAGGAGGAAAGAAAACATATGAAGAGTTCTGATTTATTAACTAAGGACTAGGAATGGTACTAGAGAAATACTGATTGAGCTTGGAAACCCAAGGGAAAACAATTTCAAACATCATTGACAAAGGAAAAAGGGTGAAATGAATGCTGCATAAGAACATAAGAATTGCATAGTTGGATCAATATGCAAATACATGTTAGCCTCACACTATTTCTACTTGGATGTGGCCCAAAAGTGCAAAAGCAGTATTAAAGGGAAGGCCTTACTGGAGTCTTTCTCTCTTGTCCATTTCCTGCTGTAATTGCTGTATATTGGAGTTTGCTGAATTTCACCATGTGTATGTATTTTGTGTCTAGTATATTTGTAGATATTGTAATATAAACCACCATTTAACACAAACCACTGTTTACTGTATTTACTCCTGGGTTATCTCAGCACAATAAGACTGTGCATGCTCTGACATTGAGCAATTGGTCTTTTAGTCATATAATTCAGCAAATATAATTTAGCTGTATCTCACCTCAGATATGGGAGGTAGTACACAGTCACAGAATTATGGTGAGATTGATACATCTTGTGTATTTGGTGAAATACTTTCTTTTATCCATTCTGACTTTCTTACTAGTCAGGTTTAGTAGAAGCTACCAACCCAAACAAAAAAAATCAGGTAGTAAAAAACCACCTAATTAAGGAACTGCTAGGGAGAAAACAACACCTCCACCGTTATTGACAGGGCAAACTACCAACAGAGAACAAGCCCCACTCTCTTCTAGTCCTGAAGCTGTTACCTAGTCAGATAATGAAACATCTGCAAGCAAACAACTAAGCACAGAGTGTGCCAAGGATTTCACAGTTCAACCCTGAGCTACATATATTCTCCTCTATTGGCACCCCATATTATGTGAATCTCAATCATCTCTCTTATCCCTTTTTCCTAACCTAGAAGATGAAAGGGAGCATTTAGATATTCCAGTCTAAATTGTTAATGTATGTATTACATTGAAAATTGTGGAAGTACCAGATGACTGGAGGAGGGTTATATTCAGAAAGGAGAATCCACAAAAATACAAAGGTCAGTCACTTTGGAACAGACAGGCAGAAAGCTTCAAGCTATAAGCACTTTGAAAACATTTGCCAAGGTTGATAGATACAACATATTATGGTTTTAACAAAGCATTTCATATTTGATTAGCAAGTGTGGACTGGATTGCTTGGTTATTAAGCCTATAAAATTGGTTCAAAAACCATACTCAGAGTATTAGTATAATTCACCAACTGAAAGGAGATATCAAATTGGATGCAAAAAATTCAATCCTGTACCCCAGGCATACACTTTAAAATTACTATTAATGTTTTAAGTGAAATGATAGAAGAAATATTTATCAATTCTGCAGATAACACAAAGTTGAATAGGATAGTACTATTCCCAAAAATAGAAATAAAATTCAAAAGAACTTTGATAATTTAGAGAAATTATATGCTGAAGATATGCTAGATATGGATTTCCTATATCAGATTAGCTTAGATATCTCCAGCCATTTTCCCAACTTTTTTTTGTCTTCTGGATGTATTGGAACTTCAGCTCCCAAAACTTCTAACCACAATGTTTTATAATCACCCTGATTGAAAATATAAGCCATGCAGGGAAGCCCAGGGATGGAAAAAACTGCTCTACAAAGTCTCCAACTCTATTAATATATGAAAAAAGAAGAATATATTTGGCACAATTTAAATGTTAGTCTATTGCAGGTTTTAAAGAATATTAATGGTTTCTTAATGTGTACTACCATACACAAAAGAATTGTCCACTGTTAGAGGAAGTTTAATATGGATGATTAATCAGTCCTGGGAGGCTATTTGGTTTGGCAGTGGAAGGGGCTGGTTATCTAGTGTTTGCTGCATCTGCTGAAAGCCCACTCACTTCAGCCTACAGCTACTGCATATTTTCCCACTCTACTCAGAGTTATTCAGCCAGCAAACAATGTTGTATTGTGGTTGATTCTTTTAGATGTATGTTAATGAAATGCTTTTAACAAATTGTTATCATTTGATATTTGATAGTTATGTTTTCTGGTTGCATTTCTTTCTATTGCAGCATCGACCATGGTATCCTTCTGCACCGGTTGGAAGGGCTCGGAGTGCGGGGCACTGTTTTGCGGTGGTTCACCTCCTACCTCTCTGGCCGGTCGCAGCTGGTGTTCGCAGGAGGTCAGAGATCGGCTCCGAGGCCTCTTCCATGTGGAGTCCCTCAGGGGTCTGTTCTCTCACCTCTGCTTTTTAACATCTACATGAAGCCATTGGGTGAGATCATCCGTTGACACGGGGTGAGTTATCATCAATATGCTGATGATACTCAGCTTTATATCTCTACCCCGCGTCATTACAGCAAATCATTGATAGTGATGAACCGGTGCCTGGAGGCTGTTGAGGTCTGGATGGGTGCCAACAGGCTCAGACTCAATCCCGACAAGACGGAGTGGCTATGGGTTCTGCCTCCCAAGGACAATTCCAACTGTCCATCCATCACCCTGGGGGGAGAAGTTTTGTCCCCCTCGAAGAGGGTTTGCAACTTGGGTGTCCTCCTCGATCCACAGCTAAGTTTAGAACACCATCTTTTAGCTGTGGCGAGGGGGGCATTCGCCCAGGTTCGCCTGGTGCATCAGTTGCGGCCCTATTTGGACCGGGAGTCACTTCTCACAGTCACCCATGCCCTTGTCACCTCGAGATTCGACTACTGTAATGCTCTCTACATGGGGCAACCTTTGAAGAATGTCTGGAGACTGCAAGTAGTCCAGAATATGGCCGCGCGAGCCGTCTTGGGTCTCCCAAGACATGCTCATATCACTCCAGCTCTCCGTGAGCTGCACTGGCTACCAATTGGTCTCCGAACACAATTCAAAGTGTTGGTTATGACCTATAAAGCCCTTTATGGCAATGGACCAGGATACTTGCGGGACCGTCTTCTGCCTCATGAATCCCAGCGACCGGTCAGGGCGCATAGGGTTGGCCTCCTACGAGTCCCGTCTGTTAGACAATGTCATCTGGTGGGACCTAGGGCAAGGGCCTTCTCCGTTGCTGCCCTAACCCTCTGGAACCAGCTTCCCTCAAAGGTTCGTACTGCTCCCTCCCTCCTAGCTTTCCGTAAATTGCTGAAGACACATCTATGCCGACAGGCTTGGGGCGCATGAGCTGTGCTCTGCCCCTGGGCCCTTGGAAGGTCCCTCCATTAGTGATTGTGACCTGATTGTGTTTGTATGAATGCAACTAATTTTTAAATTTTTATTGTATTTTTATTGTATTTGTTGTAAGTCGCCCTGGGTCCTAGGAGAAGGGCGGCATATAAATTTGATTATAAATAAATAAATATAAATAGTTTTGTTTATTGAAATATTGTGTTTGAAAGATTAATTCTTATGTTAGCTGAAGTCTGATGAAATATAATACAATGAATTTATTTCCAGTGGTTTACTATTGATACTGACTATATTACAGCATGATACTCTGGATTTATTTAGATTAGGTAGTTGTGGATGTGTTTATTTGCATTTTGTTGTTGTTTTTTTGTTTTTTACTGTTCCTTCTATTATGCTTTAAGAGAAACTGCTGTAAACAACAGAGAGATTTTTAATTTATTTCTGGACACTAGCAGAAAGGAGAAGGCATTCTTTAATTATTTCCCTCTTCGTTCACAACCACCTGTGCCAGCACCCCATTATACCAGAATGTTCTCCAATCATCTGAAGCAGAATTTCAGAAGATACCAGGGAGCAAAGGATAACCCAGTAGTATTTTCTCCATTATTAAGCCATTGAAAAAAAACAACAACTTTGTATCTAGACCTACTTTTCCTGACTAATGAATTTGACTATAACTCCAAAATATCCAAAGCACTATCAATAAAGGAATAAAAGTAAAAAATAGAGCAAGATAAAAAGAATGACATCAAACCAACAAGTAGTATAATAAAGCAGATCTCAGCAAGCAGAAAAAATGTACCTAAAATGCCAGAGAATACAAGGTGACTTTCTTCTGTATAAGTGTTAGGTAAGTCTTCCTTGAAGGAATTTCTTAGATGCCATCCTATGACTGAAAAATCTTTTTCTCCCATAGCTGCTGGCCCATCTTCATTGATATGTGCATCCGGAGGAGGCCTCCAATGGTGTCCAGAGGGTCCAGGACAACTTGCCATGACTGATTCACCATAGCCATCTCATCCCAACCGACTCTCCCTGATTGACTCACTGTGGCCAACTCACCATGGGACAACTCAAGAGAGGGATAAGTGAATTGCAGCAGGCACTATCTTGCTTTAGGTTTGAAGTCCTCAAGGCTGGGATAAGCTGCAATTCTACTTCTCTCTCTCTTGAGTTACCCCGCATTAAATTATCTTGCAGTGAACAACAACAACAATAATAATAATTTGGAAGGGATCTTGGAGATCATCTAGTCCTATCTCCTGCTCAGGCAGGAAACCCTATACCATTTCAGACAAATGGCTGTCCAGTCTCTTCTTAAAAACTTCCAGTGTTAGAGCATTCACCATTTCTGGAGGCAGGTTGTTCCACTGATTAATTGTTCTGTCAGAAAGTTTCTCCTTAGTTCTAGGTTGCTTCTTTTTTTGGTTAGTTTCCATCCATTGCTTCTTGTCCTGCCTTCAGATACTTTGGAGAATAGCTTGACTTCCTCTTCTTTGTGGCAGCCCCTGAGATATTGGAGCACTGCTATCATGTCACCCCTCATCTTTCTCTTCATTAAACAAGACATACCCAGTTCCAGAAACCGTTCCTTATATGTTTCAGCCTCCAGTTCCCTGTTGCTCTTCTCTGTACTCTTTCTAGAGTCTCAACATCTTTTTTACATCATGGTGACCAAAACTGGATGCAGTATTCCAAGTATGGCCTTACTAAGGCATTGTAAAGTGATATTAACACTTCACGTGATCTTGATTCTATCCTTCTATTAATACAGCCTAGAACTGTGTTGTCCCATGGTGAGTTAACTGGGATCAATCAACCAGGGCGAAATGGCCAGGAAGAGTTGTCCCATTCTGTGATCAGGATATGCTCTTTCAGACAGATTGGCCCTCAAGGAAGCTAGTGAAATACATTTGATATGGGTTTTATTGTTGACCACACTGATTCACACTTTCTGAATTAAAATGAAACTCAAAGATGCTAATTTTTTGCAGCTTAGGCACCTTTTAATGCAGTTTTACAATGAATGAATAAATGAGTGAATTAACGAATAGCCCCAATCATTCATATTTGAAACTGCATAGGTTAAAGAAAGACTTTAATATAAAGACATATAATAAGAAAAAAAAACTTACAACAATATATTTGAAAAATATGTGTAGAGTATATTGGGGAACTGTACATGCATACATTTGCACAGATTTTAAGACCTCAATATTGCCATTAAAAAGCATGCAAATTTTCAGCCTTAATAAAGAAATCAAAGAAATTGTTTGATATGAAATTCAGCTTGGAAAAAAATGTTAATGTTATTAAAAAGTGAAACAGAGTCACCCATCCATAGATTCAAGCTGTTTAACGCTTTAAAAATTAAAACAAACTTTGAATTGAGCCCAGAAACAGACTGGCATCCTGTGCAGATGGCTAAATACTGGCATAGTATGTTTGTATCAACAAATTCCATTTAGTAATTTAATCTTTCTCATTTGAATTAAATTGAAATTTCTTGACTGAGAAATTCCAGCCACAGGAAAAAGTACTCTGCAATAATCCAAACTTGAATCTGATGTGTATTGCAAAGATTTACTGATATGTTGGAATATAGGAGGAAATGGGAACATTATAGAAATGTCAGTTGAATCAAATTGGTAGTTGTGACATCCATGACAAGGGCAGACAACTTGATCATTAATGATTTTTGTTTTAAAAGATGCTTTCTTACCTCCCCAAAACTAGCATGTATAGTAAAGACATTTTTTTTAAATTTACAATGAATCCTTCTTGCCTTTCTTAGAAGATAAAATTGGTGGGTGACTATAGTCCAGTGCTTTATTAGAGAATGTGTTTGCCTATCTGGGGAAAAGGCAAAGGTAAATAGGAGTGATAAGGAGCATACTCAGGAACTGGACAAACAGACCTTGAGCAACTTCACAGATCTGTCTTCTTGCAAATGAGTGTTTCTGACAGGTTATACCTGCCACAGCAGCTGGATAATGATGAAGCCATATTCCCAATTGCCTTTTATAGATAGCATCTGTGAAATGCTCAGTCTTTCAAACTTTTGGTCATAAACTATTCCATAAACAGTACATAGGAAGACCTGGGAACCATCAACATGACCTGAAAAGTGTGTGCAATCCATGCCTTCTTGCTTGGACAGGATCCTGCTGCAAGTTCAAGCTTGCTTCCTTATTGGAGTAGAAAGTAGAGGGACTAGTTTTCTCAATTCTGGCTTTGTATGAATTTATTATTAAGCTTTGATCTTGTGCAGTCAGAATTAGCCCTTCTATCTCTTTCTTCATTTTTTCTGCTCTTAGCCATTGCCAGGTTTTGTTATCTACTTTGCCTGCTATTTTTTTTAAATGTACTGGTCATATAATAATTTGCCTTGCCATGACTCTTTTCTATTTATTTGGTCTTCCTTGTAAGGCAGTTTTGCCTCTCCAGTATTCAGTAATCCTTCCTCATATATTAGCTTCAGGTCATCATCTTCATAGTCCTTCAGATATTCTTTCAATGCCTTTTTTTCTTCTTTGGTTGTCTGTGTCCTTGCAACATTCCACAGCCAATTTTTCCCCCTTGATAAATAGAGTCTATCAACAATACTATGTGGGTGAAGGGTATGATTCACTGTAATTATTTTTCTGGTCTTCATATTCAGGGCTTGAGTTTTGTTCAATATACCAACTATATTATTATAATTATGGTTTGCCAGATGTTTACACTGGATTTTGCATTTTTATCCAGGGACAGGTAGGACCTGGGACAGTTAGATATTGTTGTTTGATGGTGTAAAAATATTGCAACAGGATGTAAGCTGTTTAAAGTAAAGCTGCCTTTTTCAATTATTATTATTTCAGTAAGTAGCCCATACTTCAGGGAGAATTCAAAGCAGCTAATAGTATGAAATAAATCATAGCTGATTTTTCCTTGTCTATATCATGTAAATGTTCAGTAGTTTGTGAATGGTTAATTATGTTTCCATTCAAAATGCTAATTAGGTTATTGCCAAAATAATGTGAAAAATTCTTTATTTGGTTTTCATTAGCTCATAAAGATATTAATCACACAAATGTCAATGTGTACTTTTAAATCACAAATATAAGAATCTTGATCATTTGTGCTACTGCACATTAACTGAGAACCGTTTCTGCATTTGTTCTTGTTCATAGGGCCCCAGAACAATCAAAGGTAAAAGAATTACTCTTGTAAAATGGTCAGGCAATGAAGTATGTTATCTTTAAATTACTAATTTATTCTAAAGTAGATGTTTTTGATGGTTTTTATGTCATTCATTATGTCAGAGATCTTGGTTATAGTATCACTGTTTTTCATTTCAAAATTTGAGAGACAGAGAGAGAGAGAGAGAGAGAGAGAGAGAGAGAGAGAGAGAGAGAGAGAGAGAGAGAGAGAGAGAGAGAGAGAGAGAGAGAGAGAGAGAGAGAGAAACTGAAAAGATCTAGCACAGTGTTTCTCAACTTTGACAATTTTAAGGCATGTGGACTTCAACTCCCAGAATTCCACAGCCAGCATTGCTGGCTGTGGAATTCTGGGAGTTGAAGTCCACATGCCTTAAAATTGTCAAGGTTGAGAAACACTGTGAGCACTAGGAGGTAAAGGGCTTTGCTGTCTCCCGAAAATCCAGTTTTTCCATCTTCTTATAATCAAGGGATCATAATGCAAGAAACTATAAAAAGCTGATGAAAAGACAGGTAAAATATGGCTCTTTCTAGTATTCAAGTAATATTTTCAGATAATATTGAACTAAAATAGCTCTTGTTCATTTTCCATATTTCCCCAGCACTTTCTGGTTAATTTTCATTTCATTGCAGATATGATCAAGAGGAATGCAAAGGATCAACTAATACTTCAGTCTAAGTCACAGTTACTAAGCAGCAAGCCTCTTTGAACTTAATGAGATGGACCTTTAGGTAAATATGTTAAGTGAAGACAGCTTGCATAAGCCTAAACACTACAATAATTTAAACTACGAAAAATGGAAAAAAAAAGTGAAACAGCCTTTAAAAAAAATCCATCTGTTTCCCACGACATTCATTTCCAAAGAGGTTTAGTGGGAAGACATACAGTTATATATGAAATATTTCAGGTTCAAATAAGCTTAAAAGGAGTCATTTCTTGAAGCCCCCAAAAACTATGATCCACATAGGACTGTTTAGTAGTCCTACTGTATCAAATTGTACATGCAGAGGGAATACCTGACCAGATATAAATAAACATCTGAATGCAGAAATAGAGAACTAAACTCTGAATAAAATCCTAGAGATGATGTTTTATTGAACAGAGTCCTAAGTGCTGAAAAATGGCCTTGACACTTCCCAAGCCTTTCTAGAATTCTCATCTTTTAGAAGCTTGGAAAATAAGAGGTTGCCTTGAGCAGAATATAAGGTTAACCAAGACAAAATAGAGGTCAAAGCAATGGCCTCACACTTAATGACAGAAGCTTTCAATTCCAACAAAAACCTTTCAGACAAGAAATTAATAGCTGGAGGGACAATGCGTTGGGAAGAATGTTAAACTTTTTGGGTCCAGGCAAATAGTGTTTAATGTCTTATTTTGACCTCAAGCTAGAGAAAGAGAGGATTTTTGAATAGAGGTTGCAGGCTGATAATTGGGAAAGGCTAGCATTAAAAGACTGTCTGAGATTAGTAAAGTAGCCTTGCTAGCCATTCAAAATGTTTAGGTTAGACTCCTACCAGTCATTATTTGTAAATAGCTAACACTGAAGTTCTTTTTTAAATAATAATTTATATATTTTGTCTGATTCTGTCTTTAGTTCACTGAGATTACTTACATTCTATCTCCAACCTACTAAATTCTAATAAAATCAACCCATAATTTACCAGTTGGCTGGCTGGCTGGCTTTGCTGCTGACCCAGAAAATTTCTTTGTAGATTTATTAAAAAATCTGAATAATGTTTGAAAGTCATTGTATTTCTCAGTGGCCCTCAAATTTAATACCTGCTGAAGGATCTGAAAAAAAAATCTGCTGAATTAGTACCTCATAATACAACTCCTGCAGATAGTGCAGTCCTTTATCAGCAAATGGGTGTTATAACCTAGCAGTATTTATTATTATTATTTATTGGATTTATCCTTTATGTTTCATCACTCTGAAAATATTTAAAAGAAAAATAACTCTAATTTATCTCATTTACATTTCAAAAGAATGACCAGTGACAATTTGAAAAGTATTCAGAGCAGGACTATACAAATGATAAATTTTAGACATAGAAAATAAGATTAATGGGATTTATACTAATAATGTTCTTTCCAAAGCAATTGTGGCCTAGATGTTGACCCAGATACATTATAAGCAACTCAAGGAAGTGAACGTACATAATACTCCTTATTATTATTATTTCCCCCATAACAGCAAACCTGTAGAGTAGGTTGGGCTGAAAGAGAGTGACTGACCCAAGGTTACTCAGCTAGCTTTCATGTCTAAGGCAGGACTAGAATTCACAATCTCCTAGTTTCTACACCAGCACCTAACCACCATATAAAAAAATGCTCTCTTTTTGTTCTGTTCCATTATATATATATGTGCCAGCTGTTTTGTTTTGTTTTGTAAACCACAATAAATGCTTTATCTGTTGGTTTTAGTTTGCATGATGCATAAACACAGCCATTGTTGTCAACAAAACATATTTTAAGGTTCAATGCACTATGCACTATGTTAGTTCAGTCAGTGTGTCATCTGATATTACAGTTTTCATAATGATACCAAAGAGAACACTAAAACTTCAGTGTAATGGGAGGGATAAGAATAAGCAGCCATGGTATTTTCAACTTGGATTGGTAATAAACTGCTGGCATTCTTAAAATAGCACCCTCAAAGACTCTTAAACATCCATTCTCCAAATCAAGTTTGGCATCCTTTTGTCCTATGCTTAAAAATAGATTTGTTTGTAGTTTTGGTTTAAAAAAGCCTGTCTACTGAACATCTAAATTATTTCTAGATTGTTTTGTCAAACCTGAGTTGATGTCTGTGGAGCTACTGAAGATGGGTATTTAGTTATTTTGGGTAATAATAATAATAACAACAACAATAATAAAGTTGGAAGGGACCTTGGAGGTCATCTAGTCCAGCCCCTGCTCATGCAGGAAACCCTATACCATTTCAGACAAATGGCTGTCCAATCTCTTCTTAAAAACTTCCAGTATTGGAGCATTTACAACTTCTGGAGACAGGTTGTTCCACTGTCAGGAAATTTCTCCTTATTCTAGGTTGCTTCTCTCTTTGGTTAGTTTCCATCCGTTGCTTCTTGTTCTGCCTTCAGGTGCTTTGGAGAATAGCTTGACTCCCTCTTCTTTGTGGCAGCTCCTGAGATATTGGAACATTAATCTGGTCCAAAGAGGTTGTCATGAGGGTCAAGGGAGGAATGAGGATTTTTAGGATCAAAAATAAAGAGCACACAAACAGCAACTTATGAACTAGTTTCAATTTTTCTTTTGTTTGTAATGCAACATATTAAAAAATTGGATTCTTCAAGAGTTTGTATTTTAAGGCTCAATAGTTCTATAAGTATCATGTAACTATGGGAAATGAAGAAACAAGTCTTCAGATCCTCCACCTTCTTTTCTTGGTTTAACTGACACAAAAATATTAAAATGCAGTAAAAAAAACAATGAATCACTTTATGTTTCCATTTGTCAGCCCTAAAAGGCAGACCAGACCAAGAAAAAAAGTCCATAGGACATTAAAGACTACTTTTATTTAGATTGGCTATATTGATATAATTTGCAAGTTGCATTGCATTCCCCTTCTTTCCTCCTATTTTTTTCTTGGCTGCAAATAGTGTTTCATCTGAAGTCACTTTGTATAAATTACTATTAGGTACATAGTGATACTAAATTCCCCTTAGAGTTAATCAAGGGCTTCAGTCCAGTTTAGCTGGCAACCTTTCATGGGTAGCAGGCTGTTAAACTTCAGATATTCTTCTCCCTTGGGAATTCACTTCATTCCTGATTGATCCCACAGTACCGCCATCCTTTTCCTTCTTCACTGATGTTTCCTTTACCCAGGAATCTACTGATGAAGGAAGAAGGCCAGGCATTGATCTATCCTGAAAATAATCTTTCTTTAGCAGCTAAAGTTGCTTAAATCCTTCTTTGTTTGTCAGTCATCTTATTCTTTTCCTTCTCCTAACTTCAACTATTTCAATTTCCTCCTCAAGCTTTTATGAACAATTATTTTTCTATGTGGAAACCTTATTTGTTTCACTCCCCAGTTTTCTCAGATTGCATTTATCAGTTATAAATACAACTTACATGTCAGCGAGGTTATCTGATAGAGTAGCACAATGTTTCTCAATCTTGATGGCTTTAAGATGTCTGGACTTCATTTCCCAGAATTCTAGGAGTTGAAGATCATACCTCTTAAGGTCATCAACATTGAGAAACACCGGAATAGCAGATAATGTTTAGCGGTCCTTTGCCAGAAGGAGGGGAACAATCTTGAACCTTTTCTGAATTAAGAATATATAAAACACCCAAAGTCTTTGCCTAAATCTTCAGGGAGGAATGCAGTAAATTTGAATTTTACTGGCTCCTTTAATGGGATCACTGTTTTTAATTTGCATGTTCAGCAAGGTCAATAATTAAACTGAATATATTCTAACATTCAATTTCACTTGCTTAAAAATTGTGGCAACCTCTTGACACATAATATATATTGTTATGACTACAGTACAAAGCATTTCATATGGTGCATTTTCTAAAAGATTGATTTGAAACTGCAGCTAAAGAGGAAAAATATTATGGCAATTTACAATATGGGATTTTTAATAATAGGTTTTTCATGGCTTTGAAAATATTATTATTCCAGTTGGTCCTTTACACCACACAATTTCTATCCTTGCTTTCTTCATCCTTTCCATTCATATGCATTCCTGAGTGTGTAAGCCAATATTAAAGTTTTCCATAAATGCTTTTGTCAGTGTATTTTCATTTTGGAAGTTCTTGTGAAAATGACTTCTGCTTCATTTATCTTGTTCTCACTTTTCATGGCTTTCAATATTTCTCACTCATACTTGCCCTGTAATAATATCATGAAACCCATACATTTCTCATGGGATGCTCTCTCTCTCTCTGTGTGTGTGTGTGTGTGTGTGTATGTATGTTTTGCTATGAACAAATCGGATTTTATTGTACAACCATACATTGCTCTTGTTCATTTTAAGTGCTTTACACTACAAATGACAGGAAAAATATTCGGTTATTTTTAGCAACTCAATAATATCATTCATGCTTTTAAAAATGAGCTGTCTGAAAATATATAGAATTATCCCCATTTGAGGGTTTACTGATCAAAATGTAAGATCTCTCTTAAATAATATTTCATCAGCTTATAAACTCCAAATGCTGTATCTATTATGGACAGCTACTAATTTTCTTCTGTTTCTGACTTAGACAGCAGGAAGTATAGCAAAACCAACTCAAGGAAAATACCACTTGGTCCTTTGAACCAATTAACTCTTACAGCATAATCATTAAAGGTAAATGGTCAGTTATATTATTGACATTTGAAGGTTTTTCTGAAATAATGAAATTGGTCTAAGAGACTGTAAAGACACTTGCTACATTATAGCATACACATGGAGACTCTAATCTTGCTCATAATACAGAATGGCAATCAAGGATAATAGGGAAATTGTCAAAGCCATGTCATTTCATCAATCAAAAATAATTCTGACCTTTTGTTGAACACTGGAAATCCTAGGGAAGTAGCTCAAATTGTCATCTTGTATAAATTTCTCAAAGTAATGCCTAAGACAAAGTGATTGATTTAAAGAATCAAACTACTGGCATAAATAAGACCCACCAGACATTTGCTAAAGCCAGCACTAGGGTGTAGGTTATGGTTATACAGGCATCATGATCTTACAGTACATGTTAAATCTTTTTTTAATCTCCCACATGCCTTAATTTGGACAAATACATATTGGTTTCAAGCTGACATTATTAAGGATCCCATTGGATAAATGTACCCCTTATTTATTCTAACTTCCCTCTGTGACTTGAATTTTTAAATTACGTTCTGAGTCTTCCTGTCTACTGTCTTTCCCATATAACTCCTCAAAAGCTTCAGTTCCTATGTATTATTATCAGTAAAGATCATCTAAGTGGTTTCCATTTTTATCATAAATTACACTGCATTTTCTCTATCCTCACCCAATGGAATCTTCTTCAAAAGAACTGCACATTCAGTTTGGAAGTCAATCTTCAGATTGACTGAGCAAAGGAAATCACCTCCCTAATTTCCTGAAAATCCCAAAAAAAAAAAGAAAAAGATGTCTAACTCCTGGAATTAATTTATAATTTGGATTATATCTCATTACAAGAGTCCTGGTCCCTATGCTATATATTACCTTAATGCTGTCACCAATGCCACAAGGGGGCATTCCTATGAAGGGCATGTATAATTGTCTGAAAAATCTCCTGATCCAGGAAGAGATCTAATGGGCACATCAGATAGAGCTGAGCAAAAGCCTTCTTGACCACAGCTGCCACCTCATCTTTGAATAAGAGCTCTGATTCTAAGAAGATTCCAGACTGCATGTACCATTTTTGAATGGGAAGTGGAGTCTTTACAAAAGTAAAGATGGAAGAGCCCCTAATCTGTTGGTGGCTGTAGCCACTGAAGTTTGGAAATATTTATACATTAAATAATATTTCTAAATGTCTAAAAATCAAAATCATTGAATCCCTGTCCCACTTTTCACAAAAGACAACAGTATGTACCCCTCCATTTATCATCTAAATAGTCTTCTAAGCATTTCCAGTACACCATTATCTGTGAAGGAAATGGCCAATTCTTAAATATGACAAATAAATAATTGTAGGGATCCTGTTTTATAAACTTCTGGATTAGCTACAACAGGAGCTACAGGAGAAATGTCTAGTTGATGAACCACAGTCTTTAGGGAGGGCAGACCAATGATGTATAAGTGTGCTAATTTACAATTTCTAACAAAAAATATACATACATGTGGCTTTCATTGATTTAAAAATGAACCTTTGACTCTATTCCTAGGAGTCTTTGTTGGAAGCTGTTTCCTTTTTTTATAGATAGGACATTATATTTTAATTAGAATTCTGTATGTGATAGTAATGGCTACTTCTCTGCTGAAAGAGTTACATTCTGGACCTCAGTGTTTATCAAGCATAATTCCATCCCCTAAACTTAATAATAGACAATCGGCTGTGCTCCCTATTCTGATGATGGGCCTATCACAATGATGGCAAACCTTTTAGAGACCGAGTGCCCAAAAACCTCCCTGCCTCCCACCTCTGCCCCCGCTCCACCCCCTGCCCCCTGTCCCTGCCCCACCCACCCACCCCTGCCCCACCCACCCACCCCTGCCCCACCCACCCGCTGGGCCACCCACCGCCTCCATGGCCCACCGCAGATTGTCCAGACGGCCAAGCAGCACCATGGTGGCTACGCCCTCCACCCGTGCTATGCAGCATCATCTGTTTGTGACAGGGTGCAAGGGTGGAGTCTTATCCTTGCTGCCTGGCTGCTATGTCCTTGGCTGCGCTGCTCCATGTGGGCCACACCTGGGGTGACTCTCCTCCAGGGGGGCTGTTGGTGAGGAGGGGGCCATGGGGAGGCAGGGCTGTGGAGTCAGTGCATGTGCCCACAGAGAGGGCTCCGAGTCCCACCTCTGGCATGCGTGCCATAGGTTCGCCACCACTGGCCTATCATGTCAAGAAATAGTCAAGAAATCATGCCTCAGAAATAGTCTATAGATCCTTGTGGTTATTGTACAGGTGAATAGCTTATACTAAATGTTCTAAAACTAAAGTACTTGAGCATAAAAATATTTCCAAATTAAATGCAAGTTTACATATTAATCAATGGTTTCTTTCCTGCTCCACATTATTTTCTATCATATTTTTAATCACTCATGAGAATAAGAAACTAGTATTTCTAGCTATATAACTGAAAATTATATTACCATGTTTTTATCATACTAGCTATTTCAAACTAAGACAGTTTAATGTTTTTTGTAAGGGAAGTGTTTTCTCAGTTGTATCATATAAATGTGATGCTAAATCCTCAGAAAGGATAAATATAGAAAAAATGCCTTTGAATTGTTGAACAAATTGTTGAATATACATTAGCTCAACAAAGAACAAATGATTCAATTTTAGATGAATTAATAGAAACAGTAATCATGAAGCTAAATTTTATACACTTAGCATGAAGGCAATTGAAAAAGACATTCAGCCTTATCTGTGGCAGTAGAATTTTTTTCCATTGCTACGTGGACACAAACACTGAATTTGTGGATTTCTAGCAACTCAAAAAGCAGGACCCTTCAGTAGCAGGAAGAAAAGAAGAGAAAATTCTGACTTATCCATAGATTTGTCTTCATGCAATATCAGATTTCATAGAAAATAATTTTAGTTTATTTTTAACAAGTTCAGCATGTATAAGTAATTAATTAGAGAAAGTAGGTGTGGTGGTACAAGTGCAAATAGGCTCTTGTGGACATGTTATGTACAAAGTGTTATGTCCAATGGCAAGTTTTCTTCTAGAACAAAAAGCTCTAATTTCCTAATCCAGATTAGAGCAAAGAGGCACTTTCTTTTAACACACACAGATCTGGATCAATCTGATAATTCTTCCTGTTAATGCAAGCAAAGAAGAGTAAATAATTTTATTCATCTCATATCTAGTTTCAACCTGAAAGTCCCTATGAATGGTGTAATAGAATATGAAAATATAATAGGGGATGAACTGTTAAATAAAATGGAAATCTGGCTGTGAATTATTCAAGGGAACTTAAAATCATTAGAAATACTTTATGCAGGATGTTTTCAAGGAAATAAACATTTACAGTGCAAAAAGAAAAAAAAGGGGGGGGAGAGAAAAGCAAGCAAGCAAACAAAAAACTCCCCCCAATTGTATCCTTGCAATGGTTTTCCAAATGTAAATTTGCTTCAAGCAAATAGCCAAGACTGCTCTCCAATGAAAATATTGGAAACAATTTATATATGAAGAATATTTATTAAATATTTTAATTAATATGATGAAGCTGCATAATTATGCTTCAAATTTTATAATAAAAAAGACAAAATAGATAACATGCACCAAGTGGGAATACTATAACAGAACTAAAACTCAGCTGGATTTCCTATTGGCAGCTAAGGGGAAAGATGTGCTTGTAGCCTGAAGCATCAGTTCAACAATATTCTGAAGCCTGAAATTCTCAAAGGGTAAATTGTATCTTGTTTCAACAAAAACATTTCATTAATGCTCAAACTCCAAAATCAATAAAGGAAATGCATTAAACCAAAAAGCATATACCATAAATCAGTATTATTATTAAGGATTAATTTTATTTTTTTCAATTATTATTATAAAAATCCAAAAGTTATATTGAGACAAATGTCTTTTGCTTCTTGCACAGTTGAAATATGATTGAAAAGAATAAGAGATTACCTCTCAGAAAAGATCTCACAAACTAAGGATAGCTCCTCCTTCCCCTTCCTTTCCTTTTGATTTGTGAAAGGGACTTGATAGTTGTGAAACAGTTAAAAGCTATTACAGAATTCTTAATAGGTAAAAGGTGTATGGCATGATACATAATTTGGAAATTGATGGGAAGAATACAAACAGCCCAGAATTCTGCATTTTGATCAACTTCAATGAAATCTCAAAATCACCCCAAAATCAGTGACTGAAATGTAATTAAATATTGGTAGTTACATGGCAGTGAAGGGTGAATGCCAATGTCCACATCACAATCAATTACACAGTGTAAGAAGTCCCACCTTTTGGGGACTGAAATGTTTAAGTTATTAAATGAGTTGACGAGCAGGAGGAGAAGGAGGAGACAATTCTAACACATTTAAACAGTCTTTTGATATTTGAGGTGAATGGCATACAATCAAATTATCTCTTGGTATTCAGTACTTACAATTAATAGTTCTTAGACAAGCACAGAAATTCAAAACAATTGTCAGTTTAAACAGTGATTTGGAGTCTGAATTATCAATACTCTTGACATACTCTTGAGTTTTTTATATAATTTGCACTTAGACGTTTAATTACAATAGTAAAATCTAATGCAAACTAAACTCAAAGAGAAGGAGAAGCAAAAACTTCAAGGAAAAAGAAAAGAAGAAAGAACAATAATGTAAGAGTATATAAGAATATAAGAGACAAGAAATATATAAAGTACTGACTTCCAACCTTCATCAGTATAAATTTTTTTAGTGATTTTTCACCCCCTTTAAAATTAAAAAATTAATCATTTCATCCCATATCCCATCTCTTATTTATAAACAAATCTATAATACACCCTCTTTTCTCTCCTGGTATCAGCAGAAATCAATAAAGGGTTTCCAGGAATTAACTCCCTATGTGTTCCAACCTTGATCAAAAAACAAACTTTATATTCCTTCCCTTTATTTCTAACAGTCTTCATTTTTCATCATTCAAATATTGTTGTAAGAGTTGATTTCTCTTAATTTCTTCTTTGTACCATTGCACACAGTTCTTTAAGTCTTTAACAAGCCTCATTTGTAAATATAATAAGGAAAAAATGGTCCACTCTCTTGGTTTATCATTTCTATTTTCTTTTCAATTTTAAAGCATCACCCCAGTTTCCTTAGTAGATCCCGTGAAACATTCTTTTCTAAATCATTCTCTTGGTCTGTCAATTGTAAATCTATTTTCTCTACCATGTCTATCTTGTTAGAGATAATTTTTTATACATCTGTAATTTCTTCAATAACATCTTTTGAACATAGTTTATTCATAGACACAGATATCACTCAGTCAATTGTATTTATGGTCAAAAGATCTAAAAGCAAATTACAAATATAATAAAATGCAGCTCAGGGTTAAGCTCTGTTAAGTTTTGGTTAAAAATATACACATACATGCATACTTATATACTTATATACATATACACATTCCAGGAAATTCCAAATGAATCTTTTATAGATATGTGGTTTAAATAGGTGACTTGAAAATAGAAGGAGATATCATTACTGACACTGTTCATACTTGGCTACTATTTTCTGACTCCATTCTTCAAAAGTCTCCTTCAGTATTTTCACTACTGTATCTTTCTGTAGGCTTGTTTAGGTATAGGAAGTGCCCAGTTCTTAAAATCAGGAAATTAACTTATCTTTCTTATGTCTTCCAAAATTTATTTTTATTTAATTTATTTAAATAATTTATTTACCACAAGAAGCTGCTTGTTCTTTATAATTAATTTCAAAATTTATTGTAAAAGTTTCAATATTCAAAATTTATCTATGCCTTTAATCCATTTATTTTCTAAGATCAAACTCTCACCAAGTTTTTGCTATTTAAGTTAGCATATGATTTGTTCCCTTTCAAACTCACCTAGCATTTTCAAACTTACCTAGTTTGTCTATAATAGCTTAGATCAGGGGTTCTCAACCTTGGCAACTTTAAGACTTGTGGACTTCAACTCCCAGAATTTCTCAGCCAGCTTTGCTGGCTGAGGAATTCTGGGAGTTGAAGTCCACAAGTCTTAAAGTTGCCAAGGTTGAGAACCCCTGGCTTAGATGTAGTTAATGAGCAATTTCCAAAAGTGATTAGCAAGTGAGTTTAGCAAACATAGTGTCCTGATCATGTCACTTCCCAAATCCATGGGAGACACTTGTCTTACAGTCCCCTCATGAGGAGCAACCATCTGGAGCATTTTGCATCTTCTCTATGATTTCTCCATGACTTTTCCATGACTGGAGAAATGGCAAAAAGCTTGCCTACTTGACAGCTCTTTGTTCTTTGTTGCCCTTGCTAGCTCACTTTCTCCCATTTTCATAGAGACATCATCAGTCTACCATTCCTCCCATGAAAGCCCTTCCTCAACAAATGGTTAAGGGCTGAGAGAGATCCCAAATGCCAAAGACGTGGACAGAAAGTAGTATTGAAAGAAGGTAATGAAAAAAAATATTCTGCTATAAAATTAAAACAGCAGAAATGATGATAAATGAAGAAAATTATTAAAAAATCATATTATGAAGATGCAAGTTTGTATAGGAAAGAGTTTAGTATCTGATTCCATTTCCCAAAGAAATTGATAGAAGTTGACAGGATTTTCACACTCCATTCATTGTTTACTGAAAATATTTCGATGGAAGCATCAATTAGTTACTGAGCAACCTGTATCATTGCACTCTCCAAGGTACTGAAATTGTTCTATTCTGCTGGAGCAGGGCTTTTCAACCTTTTCACCGATTGTACCACTTTTAGGATATGGCAATATTCGAGTACCACCGAGCAAGGTGTCAAAAACTTGATGACTCACCCAAAAAAACCTGTTCAAAGTTGCAATTGCACTGAAATGACTTATGACCATTTTTCACACTTATGACCATTGCAGCATGCCCAGGGTCAAGTGATTTACATTTGGATGCTTGGCAACTGATTCATATTTATGATGGTGATAGTGTCTCAAGGTCATGTAATCCCCTTCTGTGACCTTTTGACAAGCAAAGTCAATGGTAGGGCTGCTGGTGGCCAAGTGCTAAGGCGGGACTTCCTTCCCTCCCTCCTTCCCTGCCTCCCTCTTTCTCATTCCCATCTCCTTCTGAAGGAAGAATTTGAACCCCGCCCCAGTATTTTCCCTCTTCCATATATTCATCAAACAAGGAAAAGCCTGCAGAGACAGAAAAGACAAGCCGCTGAGCTTAAAAAGGCGCATTCTCCTTTAAGAATTAGCTACTGGCTAGAAAGGAAAGTTAAGGAGCTGGCAGTGGGCACTTAAGGAAGAAAAAAAATGTAGTAAGCACTGGCTGCCAGCTAAGGCAGCCTCCCCAAATGGCTCCATTCATAAGTAAAGGAATGCTACAGGCAAAATCCATTTAGGAGAAAAATACTTCAAAATCCCTTGCAACAAAACTTACAACTAACAATAGCAGAGCAATAGAAGCTAACACAAGACATCAGCCATCAGCTAAATAGAAATTGCCAAACACTCCTTAAGAATACAAAGCCCACATTGCACAAATCCCAGAACTTCAAAGTCACAAAAGCACATAAGAATCCTTCCACTCTCCATCTCCCTCCCTCCGTGCCTCACCTCCAGCCAATGCTGCCTTTCTTCAATGCTGTCTTTCTTCATTCCTCATGGAGGGCAACTCCTCCCCCGCCAATTTCTTGCCTGTTTGTTGCTGCTAACACAGGAGGCTGCCACAGAAGTTGTAGATCAGCTCAAGGCCAGCCTGCTTGATCTCCTCTCCTCTCCCCCAACCTCCTCCTTCTTTCCCTTCAGTGCAACTAGAGCTGACTCTGCCTCCTCCCAAGGTGGCTGCTTTTTCTCTCTCTCCCTCTCCCACCCAAGCTGCCTCCTTTTATAGCCTCTCCTGTCTCCACCCCCCTCCTCCTCCTTTCTCATCCGGGTGAGCTGAAGTGAGCCTGGGGCCTTTGCCTCACCCCAACCACTCTGCAGCTCTGGAGGACTCTCTCACAGTAAGTCCTCTGCTGCACTGGCTCGTTCCCTTCCCCACTACACTTGGCTGGGCAGGGTTGTGTACCACCTGCCACGTGCTGATGTACCACAAGTGGTACGTGTACCACCAGTTGAAAAGCCCTGTGCTAGCAGTCCTGACCTGCTTTCCTTTAGGTTACCTTCCTGGAGTTTATCAGTCATGCCAACATAGGCAGTAAGAAAGAAGTGAATGATACTAAAATGTGTAACAATCATAGCAACTGCTGTCCCTTCTAATAATAACATTTTTCAGAAAATAGAAATTCAGAAGAATCCTGGGAATAAGGTAGGGAAAACACTTTTTTAGGAGAAAGAAATTGTTTGAAATGCTTTCAAGGCAGATTTGTACACATCTACTTTTAAATGATTTTTTAAAACTCAGTTCTGGAGGATTTAAACAATTTGAAACAATTGTGTTGCTTCAGAAGAACTGATGGCAGGTGGACCAAGGCAGTCAAAGAATGGATTTCATTTGATAAAAAGCATCATGAAAGAAACCTAAAACAAGATGGAGCGATGACATCAGCAAGTATTGGTAAAAGAAAGCTCAGGACCATATTGGTTTGAAACATGCAGAAGAGGCATTCATCCTGCAGTGGATAGACAATGGCTAAAATGATGATGATACACTTCTATAAATGAAATTAGTCCAAGCACATTAGTGAACTCTTGAGTCCTGATCCTTGTGCACATGCTATTTGCTGTTCTTTGCACATTCAGCAATAGTTCTCCATGATTAGGTTTAGCTACACATACTTGCATGGTTACTTGCCAATGAGAGGCTTGCATGCTGATTGTCACTCTCCAGATACCTCTTCTAGTTTAGGGAAAAGGTTCATTCTTTGCATTTGGATTCAGATTTAGTTTGAAATGAGATGGGGAGTGGTGCTGGCAGCATTTAAATATTATTCTGCTTCTACCATTAGTAGCAATATTTTTAATTTAATTTTTTAATTGAACATATTTTCTCTGCAGAAAAAGGGTCCTCTTTTTTTAGAAAAAGGTTCTGCAGAGAACCTTTTTCTAAAACCTTCTCTTTAACTTTTCATTGTTACTCTCCATCACTCTGAGCAAATCCCTAGACTTTTATTTCCTGGAAGTCTCTTCCCATTGCAACCCTTATCCATTAAACCCCCAAATAGAGAGCAAAAACCTATCTTGTCAAAAAAAGATGAAATGTGAATCCTAAACCTTTGTTTACCCCATTTACCCCTCCTCAAGAGATAATTCAGAATTATGCCACCACATTATTCATGTTGCATTATGTCCCTTATTATGTGTATTCCCCTCACTGAAAATAATCTATGATCCCATCAGTCTCTTCATTTTGCATATTCCTTCCTTTCGTTAAAAGCTGGGAAGTTGAAATGTATATAAACATTTCCTAACAAGTCAGTAATTGAACCAATTTTTTTTAAAAAAAAGCTGTTTTCAAGTAGCTGAAGCCAGAATTTACACTATAATGAACAAATCAAATCTTGGCTCCTGCATTTTTCCTTTTTTATTTTGTCCAAAATAAGAATAACTTGGCATAACCAAAGCTATTTTTGCAAGTAACATGTGCTGTAGTTACATTTGAAATCTCTGCCTGTAACCATAACCAGTAACTCAAATGTTCCAAGTTGAGCTTAATAAATAGATACATAGATTGTTAAACTGAAGCCAGAAGCATTTTAAAATTGTGCCAAAATGCAATATTGTAGAGAAAATAGGAAATGTTATGGTTTGTGACCCCAGCAGGCAATCACTTAATGCTTTCTGTGTCTTTTCTCCCCATCAATTTATTGTTGCATTTAGCTTTTACACAGTGCATGTGAGATTCAACTGTATGTTTGAACTCTGTCAAATATAAAACTTACAGAATATGTTTTAAGGGAATAAGCCTGAATGGAAGCTTATGCTTTGCCAATGTTAATCTGCAGTAAGTGAGATTTGATTGACAGAAACATGTTTTCCTATGGAGTACTGCCACTAGCATTTGTGTACAAAGAGCCAGACTGTCTAACGGAAGTAGTCCAGGCAGGCTGACGTGACAAACCATCAAGATGAAACTTTCATTATTCATAACATGATTATGAATTATGAATTACATTTCATGAAGTAGACTTGGGAACATTTGAAATTATACCAGATGGGAGACAAAAAGAAATATTTTGATTGCTGACATTTCTTGAGGGAAAGCAGTCATAATTTTATTAAAGACAGTGTAGCACAGCTATTATTGTACTAATATGGCATCTTAGAGGTGGTATATGGCATTGATGTGTTACAATTGCAATAGAATCCTTCTGCCTAGGAATTCTGGGAATAACAGCCTCATATTATCTGAAGGTGCTAAGTTGAAACAGCACAATACAAAATTTTTATATTCTTATTATATGATAGTTCTGTCCCTCATCTATGCCTCCAAATCCAGCTACACCAGTATTTATTTATTTATTTATTTATTTATTCGGATTTGTATGCCGCTCCTCTCCGAAGACTCGGAGCGGCTTACAACATATATATATATATAAACAATTGAACAAATCCGAACAACATTAAAAATACAAACCCCATACATACTCATCAATCACACCACAATCAACAATCATCCCCAGGCCTGCCGGCAGAGGTAGGTTTTTAAATTCTTTCGGAAGGCCAGGAGGGTCGGAGAAACGCGGACTTCAGGAGGTAGTTGGTTCCAGAGGGTGGGCGCAGCAACAGAGAAAGCCCTCCCCCTAGGGCCCACCAGACGACATTGTTTCATTGCCGGGACCTGGAGGAGGCCGACCCTGCAATGAAGGTTTATTCTATTCTACAGAATCTGTTATATTCATGTAATTTCCCTGTGTGATTTAGAACTAAAATTGTACAGTGTCATTGATCATGTAAAGAATCTATATAAAGACCACAGTTCTCATGGAGGATGATAGTGGAGCACACTTGTAAAGACATGATACAGAAGGGTCAACTAACATATATTCATTTTTTTCTCATAAGATTCCTATTAGGTAGGAATTTGAACACCTTGATCTTGACTACTGTCTTGCCTATAAATAGACAAATTACAATCAAAGTATATGCCACATAAATTCTTAAACCAATATCTTAGGGGCTGCCACAAAGAAGAGGGAGTCAAGCTATTTTCCAAAATGCCTGAAGGCAGGACAAGAAGCAATGGATGGAAACTAACCAAAGACAGAAGCAACCTAGAACTAAGAAGAAACTTCCTGACAGTAAGAATAATTAACCAGTGGAACAACCTGCCTCCAGAAGTGGTGAATGCTCCAACACTGGAAGTTTTTAAGAAGAAACTGGACAGCCATTTGTCCAAAATGGTATAGAGTTACTTACCTGAGCAGGGGGTTAGACTCGATGACCTCCAAGGTCCCTTCCAACTTATTATTATTATTATTGTTGTTGTTGTTGTTGTTGTTGTTATTATTAACCCTTTAAAGGCTGGGGGGAGTTGTTGTCTTGGGGAATGACATGATACAGAAGGAACATTTCTTTCAATATTTATTTATTTGGACTCAAAGGTTATTAGTTATCTATGAAATGGGCTATGAGGGGGAAGGAAGACAAAAAAGTGTAACATTTCCTTACAAAATGAATGAGGTTTCAGCATTCTCTTGCATTACTGAACAGTAAACACACAAAGCAGATATGAAAGGATAAATCATCAGAGTGGGAAGGAGGAAGGGAGGGCAGGAGGGGAGAGGGAGAGAGGAAGTAAGGAAGAAAGAAAAGAAAGAAAAAAGAAAGAAAGAAAAAGAAAGAAAGAAAGAAAATCATAATAAAATAATAAAAATGAAACAGACAAATTTTTTTGGGTTGACTCATTTGCTATTCCTCCATCTCTGGATATTTGCAAGAGGACTAGAGGGGAGAAGAAATACTTTAGATATATTGAGCCCAAATTCTTTGATAGTATTATGAATCCAGAAACGGACCCTTATACAATCAAAATGATATAAACACGGTTAACTAATGATGATAACACAATGTTCAAGGCAATAAGCCACCAAATTTCATCTTAACTATTTTTTTATCAAGTCTTAATTTCCGTACATTGCAACAAATCAAAGGTAACATTATTTTTAATTATTTAAGAATGACAACATAAATAACATGCCCAAGTATTTTTAAAGAGTTCTTGGTTGAGCTATATATCAAAAGTATGCCACATACTTCCCTACGACCGGTGAGAGCGCACAGGGTCGGCCTCCTCCGGGTCCCGTCAGCGAAACAATGTCGTTTGGCGGGTCCTAGGGGGAGGACCTTCTCTGTTGTGGCGCCCACCCTCTGGAACCAACTGCCCCTTGAAGTCCACATTTCTCCCACTCTCCCGGCCTTCCGAAAGAACCTTAAAACTTATCTTTGCCGGCAGGCCTGGGGATGATTGTGGGTTGTGGTTCGAAAGTTGTGCGTGTGTTGGGTATCTATTTTTAATGTTTTGATGTTTTGTATATGTTGTGAGCTGCTCCGAGTCTCCAGAGAGGAGCGGCATACATTTTCAGAACATCATCAGTAGGGTTTTTTCAAAAATTATAAAAAGTATTTTTTTTAATTATATAGCATATAGAATTTGCTATACAGTTGCAATTATCACAGATTTGAGTTTATTTTTGAAAGTATATAACAAAAAGTATATTTTACTAAAAAAATCTTATTAAAGATTGCTAATGTTATCTGCTTTCAGTTAAAATAATTGTATAACTATTTCTCTCTATGTTTATAAATTAAATAATGCTAAACAGAATAAATATGTTCCTTCCAGTCAGTACAAAACTTCAAAAAATTAAACAAATAAATAATAAAACATTTATTCTTTTCTGACCAGTTAAATGTTTGAATTTAACTCCCCCCTCCTCATCTCCCCAGTTTCCAGTAACATTCTGCATTGGGATTTAAATGACACATCTATAAGAATGTTTGAGAACATGAATGAAAAATAATATATACGATTGGCAGAAAATAGCATGCTTCATGCATTGTTCTTAAAATGAATAGAGTGAAGGATGTGCATAAAGCCTAACTATTATATATTTTCACCAGATGTCACGGAAAATCTACACAAATGAGCAGCATCAACAAAGAATTTTGCATAGTGCCTGATTAATATTCATAGTCTTTGAATTTTGTTGGAGAATATATAGAACTTCTGTTTATTGTAAATGTATCACATATAACCTGTCAGTGTGCAGTGTTATTTTCCACAAAATTAATTTTTGAGCATCATGTTCATCCCCTAACCCCCCATATATATCCTGTGCTGCTCAGAAAATATATTAACTAACTAACTAACTAACTAACTAACTAACTAACTAACTAACTAACTAACTAACTAACTAACTAACTAACTAACTAACAAACAAACAAACAAATAAATAAATAAATAAATAAATATATAAATAAATAAATAAATAAATAAATAATACACTGTTGATATCGAGGAGGGCACCAGGCTAGTAAACAGGAGACTGTGAGTTCCAGTCCCACCTTAAATATGAAAGCCCTTTGGATGACTTTGGGCTAGTTACTCTCTATCAGCTCAACTCATCTCATAGGATTATTGTTGTAGAGAAAATAGGAGGATGAAGGAGTGTTAGGTATGTTAATTGCATTGAGTGATTTATAAAAATAATAAAGGTAAAATAAAAATAAATAAGTAAAATTCTTGCACTACTTTTAGGGGATACAGTCTCTCTCTCTCTCTCTCTCTCTCTCTCTCTCTCTCTCTCTCTCTCTCTCTCTCTCTCTCTCTCTCTCTCTCTCTCTCTCTCTCTCTCTCTCTCTCTCTCTCTCTCTCTCTCTCTCTCTTACATTAGTGGGAAATTTTACCATTTCTCTATTCTTCTCCATAGATATATAAATGTTTGGGTGAATTTATTTAAGCAGCTAGTTGAAGAAAATGGTTAACTTCTCTCCACAAGTATTGATTTCAGGCTCAACTGAGCCACCATATTTCCTTTAGAGAAAAGAAGATAGTAAAAAAGATGAATGATACATTTTAATGTCATTTTTATTCCTGAGAAGGCAAAATGAGATGATCTTGTGCAGCTTGGCAATGGTTGAAGTTGTAGCAAAGAATTCAAAGAAGGTAAGCCGGTTTGTGAGGTGCACATTTTGACAGCATCCAGACCAAGGGCCACCAAATCTGAATCTCACTTCTCAGGAAAAAAGATTTCCTTTGTAAAGTTTTGCCTGAATGCACTTTTTGAGATAACTTTTGCATTTTGCCCCAAAGTTTAGTCAGTGTGCTATTGACTTATACAGAAGCCACAGTTCAGACCTAGAGCATTCAATGTAATTCTGTTCCTCTGCCAAATGTAACAACTGTTCCTCCATTCACTTAGCCTTACAAGTCTCCTGGGCATCTCTGTAAAATGAACTGACCCCATCCCTTCATTTCACAGAAATGAGTGGCTATCTAGACAATAAATAATTTTGTAAATAATTAGGTCATTCCTCTGCAGTGGGATAGAGAAAAAAAGCAAAATTAATATTTTACCTTCTTTGCATAATTTTCACGTAGGAATTTTGGATGTAGCATGCTACCTCAAGATAAAAAGGGAAAAGGGAATTTATATGATTGAACTCTTACAGTTCAACAAATGGACAGATATATTTCAAGCAAATGCCATGCTTTCTCTTAAAGCCTAAATATGGCTATAAGCATCTGACTAGGCAGTGATTATATACTAAGGATCATGATATCAATAAAGAAAAGCAGCTTTACAATAATATTTTCTTTCTTCTTGTATTTCCTCTGCTTTCCTTACTGATTGAAAATTTTGTTAGCAGGTTTTCTTTTGACCATAATAGTTATTATCACTTGCCTTCTACAAAACAGGTGCTCAATTTGGAAAAGTGGTAAAACAGTGCACTGTGGACTTATTAAAAAGCAAAGCAAAGCAAAGCAAAGCAAAGCAAAGCAAAGCAAAGCAAAGCAAAGCAAAGCAAAGCAAAGCAAAGCAAAGCAAAGCAAAGCAAAGCAAAGCAAAACCCAATCAGAGAAGTAGTCAGCTTAGAAAAAGAAGAAAAAAAAATCTTGTTAGGCTTTCAACCAAGGACTCTTAGTGTTGAGAATAACTGTTATAACCACTATGCCAATAAAGAAAACCTGTTATATCAAGCTCTGCAGCCACTGTTACTCAAGAAAAGCAGAGATAATCTAGCCTCTACCAAGCAGACAGTCAAAGAGCAGCAGTTGGCCCAGAAGAATGCTATTTACAATAGGCAAAAGAGCTAGCAGAGCTCAATAGAAAATGTTTCCTGAGATCACATTCCCAATGGGCAGGGGCTGAATACATGGCAGTACCCCTGGCTCCTCCATGCCTGTGATTATTGGCCTGTACTGGTGATGGGTCAATATGACCTTTGA
Organism: Bothrops alternatus; assembly: GCA_034064705.1. NCBI lineage: Eukaryota > Metazoa > Chordata > Lepidosauria > Squamata > Viperidae > Bothrops > Bothrops alternatus. Next base: position 13,604,728 of record JARGCV010000104.1, read on the forward strand.
TGGCAACCTTTGTACAGACTTTGCTGAGGAGCATAAATATCTTAGGTTGTTTTCAATGGTTAGTTTGAATATCCTTGAAACACTGTAATCTGATTGCCTGTAAGCTACTTTTTTATGGGCAGGAATATCAAACAGATTGCCACCAAGTGACATGAGGGAATAATTTGTTTCTCATTATTCATGATCAGACAATGATCCATATGAATCATTTAATCATCTAAGTGTGCAACAGCTCCTCCCCACATTTTAAGGAATCAGTTTATCATTCATTTTTGCAGATGGTGTTAGTTTGCTCCCAATGGAATTAATGGAGAATTTAATTATTTCCCTAAACAAGAACTACTCTATCCTGGCAGGATGAGGAAGTGATTAAATGTATATACTGTGTGGCAGTGTTCAACCTGAAACAAAATAAATGTTATAAATGATTTTAGGTTTTGCTTTGTTTCTTCAACTTGGTGCTGGCTTTGGAAGTTGGGAAGATAGAAGCATACAGTAGTGATAATCTTTGTTTTTGTGGGATATTAATTAAATTGTAATGATGATACTTACTGTTATTTAAAAGGAGGCAGAGTATTTTATCTACTTTTCATGAAGTAATAAGATTTAACAAAATTTCAAAGGGTGGTATAGCTGAAGATCAACAGCCTAGTGGCATTGGTTGCTGAATGCCCTCAAGGGAACAGTTGTCTGCCTCCTTGTCAGAAAAAAACTACTAAAGTATCCGTAAAATTACAAGAGAATGGTGTACCTTACTTCTCTATATGTTTTCCAAAATATTGTTTACTAGTGTCATTTTTTTATCCAGTGTTTTTTGATCAAATCACCAATCTAATAATTCCAAAGTACTAAAATAACTATTATCTAATTTTACAACCTTGCGTGGAGCACATTAATCCACATGATCATTTCAAATATCATATTATACTTGAAATGAAACTCTATCATATGTGGAACTGGCTACAATTGCTTTCATTATTTTTCTCAGCAAAAGTCCTCAGAATCTTCATTGGAACATGCATTATTTTGTTCACTTACAGCAATCTTACAGTCAAAATGATCTATCACAATTCCTGAATTCTCCTTGAATTTTTAAAACAGGCTTGCCCTGAAAAGCTAAAATGCAGATTTAAATATTTCTATCCCAGTGTGAACGTAAGGAATGAATTTCATTAAATCAACATTCTTCACAGAAGAGTGGCTGTGTGGGATGAAAACAAAGTTCTGTCTTAGCAACTATATGTGATTTCTAGTTTTTGCTTATTTCAATACCAGCAAAACTGCTACTTTTAAGTTTTAAAGGACTCTGGGATTCAAGATTAGGTAAAGAGAAACTATTCATCATGTTTTATCACAAATAGAAAAAAACACCCATGAGATTGAGAGGGTGAGTGTGTTTTACAATTCCCACATAAAAATAGAAGGGAATTCTATTTTGTAATGATTAGAAATGAAGGAGATAGACAGAATAAATAAGACATCTCCACCACAGCTATCTTCTCTACAGTTTCCAAATCATTACATACATATATTAAGTACCATTTTAACCCTTAAGGCTGAAGACAGAACTAAGACTGAAATTAGTTAAATGGTTTTAATCTCATTCATATTCTGACTTAATTTTTTCTTTTTGTTCCATTATGTTCCCCATGATAATTAGGAATCCTTCTGTCAGTATAGTTCATTTCTTCTTAAGTATTATTGGAATCAAGTGATGATAGTAAAGAGTTCAATATCAAATGACCTTTTATGTAGATATTATGCTGGTTCAATCATCCTTATTGCAATCTGCACAAACTTTGGTGCTTTTTGTCAATCATAGCACACTTATTGAAACCTCCTACTGTGTTTCCAGAAAGGAGGAGAAAAATGATTGCTTGTTTTTGGAACTCCTTTCCTCTGTTCCAGGTTTTATTTTTTGGGAACCAGAATATAATTCTCTACCTAAACCTTCATCAGATACTGATCTCCAAATTCCCATAAGTGCCAGATCATAGCTCTCTTAAGAACTGCTCTCTCTTTCTCTCTTCCTTCCTTCTCTATCAGATTTTTCCATTTTAGCTGGCTTTTTTGCCCAATGCCCGAATCCCACAAATCCATCACCATTTTATTCATATATCAAACTTATTATCTGCCCATTACTGTTGCTGTCTTTTATGATGACCTATATCACCTTGTTGATTTTGTAAAAGTCAAGCACATTTGGATCTCTTTAGTATTTGGAAGGAAGGCTCCTAGGGAATTCCAAGGCTCTGGACCTGATAGGGAAGTTTTAAAAAGCTTAGAGAGGAAGAATCATGAAAAAAGAGGAAGGAGCTGGGGCCACATGAAATGTTTTCTTCACTCCTTTCTGTCATAAGATATGGCCTAAGGAGAGAAAAAAATAGAAACAGATGGGCTATTATTTGTTTATCACATTTAAATAGCCTATGAATTTATATAGCTTATATCTCACAAGAATTGGGAAATCCTATACCTACACTTGGGATTCCATTATTTTCTGGGTTGATCTCTCCCTTCCCTACATAATTTTGTTTAAAGTCCTTCAAATCAGATTTGCAAGTGCCACTTATCAAAAACATTTTCCAAGTTGTGATGAGGTATAGCTCCATCTCTTACTAAGAGTTCTTCATGATGAAAACTGGCCCTATGGTCAGAAAATCCAAAAAACTCATTTCTACTGGCTCTTTCTATATAGACTGGTTTTTCCCCCAGGATTTTTCTTTCTTTGGGCCACATCTATTGATCAAAAGAGGTACAGAAAACTCTGTGCCCCCGGCTCCTTCCCTTTCTGTCCTGTTTGTCAAAGTCCCTTTTCATTTCTTCAGAATTGTGTCTGTTTGTGTCATTTGTTCCCAGGTTGATCAGTAGAAAAGGATAGCTTTCAGTATTCTTAAAGAGACTAGGAAGACTTTTTGTCAATTTTTGAATGTTAACACCAGGAAGGGAAAACACTGCTCTTGATAGGCTATTAGGCCAACATATTGCTGCTTTGCTTCTTCTCAGTAGTGAGTCTCTGATCATTATAGCCCATTGCTCTTTCTCTTCAGAACAGAGGTAGTAATCTTTTCATTGGACAACCATTTTCCCTCATGTGATAACTTCATAAAAATCACTTCTGAATTCAATACAAAATATTTTGTTTACCATTAAAAAAAGCTACATAGCAATAGTACACAACTACACTAGAATTTGGTGGACTCCATTTTATTTTACAGGCCACAGAAGATAAGAACAGGGATCCCTATTTAGAACAATTATTTTAGAACAATTATTATTTCTTAAAACTGTATTTAGAAGGACAATTTCTTCCTGGAGCAGAGATCTAAACTTAATCATGAATATAACTGTTGACAGAATCTCATTGTTATTTTAATACAGACTGCTTGGGGCTCATAAAGGATTAATTTTACTTCCATTAACTTGAAGTGCTGGAAATTTCAAACCACAACCTTTTTCTTTCTAAATAAAGTTTCATCAAATGCAGTTGATTTTACCTTATGATGGGAACCACATGCTCCTTTGTCTTAGACTTTCATTCCCTTGGTTGAAAAACCAGAGACCCACAATCTGCACATTTTTTGAACTGCAAAGCATTTCCATCCAATACAAACATTGACATTTTAAAATGAAGGAACGTGAAGAACAGTGATGAGTTAGAATCACTGATATTTTTTTTTCTTTTTCCCCAAAGAATTAGTCAGGCAGCATGCTTATATTGAGCTGGAGAAGCTTTGATTGCTTAAAAGGATTTTATTTATTTTTAAGCTTCTTCTTTAAAAAAAAGTTTAGAATTTTGCAAAAATAATTCCATGATGAGGTATTTATTTCTCTGATTTGTTCAATGATCTCAAACCGAGGAAGAGAATATTACCTTTATTCTCAGCAAAAGTGGTTTTATATCTTTGTTATATGCTGCCCAGAGTCACTTTATGTGAGATGTGATTCCAAAGCTGGAAGAGTGGCTCCAACAGATCACAATGTTCTCTGTCCAGAACAGTGCAGTGCCAGGAACAGCTGATACTGTGCAGAACCCTCAAATTCCCAGGCCTTTAGTAGAGACACATAGATTGAGGAAAACATGTACCATCCATAGGGGTGAGAAGGGATTTTTTTTTCATTCAATCAATCATTCTGTTGATTTCTACATTTGTGGCAAAGAGACGTAATTCCAGTGAAGATTATTTCAAAGAATTTTAATTTTTAAATTTCCAATGATAGAGTAACAGAATAACAGAATTTTAAATGTGATTGTTATCATCAGTATTCATAACTTTTCATATATTGCCTTTCTGCATAAATATTACTTGATTATTTTCCTGTACTTCGTTTGGGGATGATGCTTAATGAAAAGTGAACAAATTTTAAAATTCAAAAGCAAAGAATCCTCTTGAAGGACTGAGGTACAAAATTGGATAATACAAAATAGAGAGCCATAGTACTAAAGGAAACCCAGAGACTATTTTCTAAAAAGAAAGAATAATAGCAATAGCAATAACACTTAGATTTATATACTACCCCATAGTGCTTTACAGGACTCTCTAAGTGGTTTACAGAGTCAGCATATTGCCCCTAACAATCTGTGTCCTCATTTTACTGACCTCAGAAGGATGGAAGGCTATCTAACAAAATGAAATTCAATGGTGAAAAAAGTAAGGTTCTACATTTAGGCAAGAAAAACCAAATATACAGGTATAGTATAGGGGGTACCTTCTTCAATAGTATTAACTGTGACAGGGATCTCAGAGTCCTAGTGCACAATCATTTAAATATGAGCCAGCAGTGTGCTGCAGCTGCCAAAAAAGTCAACACAGTGCTAGGCTGCATTAACAGAGGGATAGAATCAAGATCACATGAAGTATTAATACCACTTTACAATGCCTTGGTAAGGCCACACTTGGAATACTGCATCCAGTTTTGGTCACCACGACTCTAGAAAGAGTACAGAGAAGAGCAACAAAGATAATTAGGGGACTGGAGACTAAAACATATAAGGAATGGTTGCTGGAATTGGGTATGTCTAGTTTAATGAAGAGAAGGATGAGGGGGGACATGATAGCAGTGTACCAATATCTCAGGGGCTGCCACAAAGAAGAGGGAGTCAAGCTATTATTATTATTATTATTATTATTATTATTATTATTATTATTATTATTATTATTATTATTATTATTATTATTATTATTATTATTATTATTATTATTATTACAACTTTGAGCTGCTCAGGATTGAATTCCAGGCTATGGGCAGAGTAATGATAGAAAGTTTGATGAAGAAAAGCAAGGTATGTGTAACAATGAGTTAAGGCAGTATATATCAAGATTTTAATAGGCTACATTACATTTCTGCTGAAGATGTTTCCTTTAATCCTTTTTTCTTGACTTCTATTCCATTATTCTTTAAGTGTAGATGTTGGTCAAGCAGGTTCCAGAGGTTAGAAAGCAGAAGCTTCAGAGATCAAAAGCCAAAGAAAAGAGTCCTGCTTTTATTGTAAGCAGTGTAACATCTAAGAGGCCCAGAGTAAGGCATGAATGAATTGGAGTTGGGCAAAAAGGCTGTAACAGCAAAATAGCTTGATACTATATGCTGTCAGTCCAGGCTTGTTTAACTAGCTATCACATTTTTTTGTGGTCCTTTGAGAATCTCAGTCCAGGTCAAGCTGCTAATCAAATAGTTTATCAAATAAATAAAGATGTATTTATTTTATTGATTGATTGATCATATTTATATACTGTATGTGTTCATCTTATTCACAGTATACATGTGTACTTAATTTAAGAATAAACTTGTATTTAAATATAGATTTTCATTCATATTTTCTTTTTAAATATGACAGACTTGTACAGAAACATGATGGAATTTATGAGTAAACACATGCTCAGAAATAAATTATTTTCTAAATGTAATGGTGCTTACAATCAGAAAAAAGGGTAATACTGAATCTGAAATATTTTGGAGGCATGAATACGTTTGTACTATAATTTGCAAAATTCAGATTCCTTAAGCTTCTCTACTATGGATGTCAGAGCCCTGTGACTAGGGCGGCATAGAAATCGAATAAATAAATAAATAAATAAATAAATATGAAAAAGAAGTAGTTATCTCTGAAATTCTTTTATGTACACACTTAACACTGAAATAGATAAGACCACTATGAAGCTTAGGGTTTACCTGAGCTACTCCTTTTTTTTAGTATTTATGGAAGACTTTTCAAACTACTGCATCCAAAATGTGAGCCTATGAGCCAGATTAATCCCCTCCCCCAAGTTTTTTCTTTGTTCTCAGATTCAGAAAATACCAAATCTGGGACTCACTGAATGCAGCATTGTAAACTTCTGCCCCATTTGGACATTAGGAAAGGGTGGTCTAGAGAATTACCCATCCTCATTTCTGTGCCTCTAAATGCTCATTGTAGAAGAGAAGGACGAGGGGGGACATGATAACAGTGTTCCAATATCTCAGGGGCTGCCACAAAGAAGAGGGAGTCAAGCTATTCTCCAAAGCGCCTGAAGGCAGGACAAGAAGCAACAGATGGAAACTAATCAAGGAGAGAAGCAACCTAGAACTAAGGAGAAACTTCCTGACAGTTAGAACAATTAACCAGTGGAACAACCTGCCTCCAGAAGCGGTGAATGCTCCAACACTGGACATTTTTAAGAAGAGACTGGACAGCCATTTGTCCAAAATGGTATAGGGTTTCCTGTCTGAGCAGGGGGTTGGATTTGATGACATCCAAGGTCCCTTCCAACTTTATTATTATTATTATTATTATTATTATTATTATTATTATTATTATTATTATTATTATTATTATTATTATTATTATTATTATTATTATTACTACTACTACTACTACTACTACTACTACTACTACTGTAGTAGTTCTGTTCCCATATAGCCCTTGTATTAGAAGTAGCAGAATTTTATATTTAGTAGATGTTCCCTTCAGGTTCTACTAAATACAAGTAAGGGACAATAGACTATAAGCTTGTGGGATCTACTGCTGGTGTTAATAAAGAGGGAAGGGAAGGCTTGCAAGATTTATTTTCATTAGTATGACAGTTGCTGATGTTGACTGATGCATCAACAAAAGTTTGGTGTAAAAGATATAAACTTGCCATTATGTCTTTCTGAGTTCATGGATTAGTTTCTGAGTATCAAAATTGCTTGCAGTGTTTTCACCCGAAAATGCACTCTTACCCTGGATATTCATTTCAGCAGGATAATATAGGATTGTCTGGGGAATCATTTTGTTAATAATTGGGGAAGGGTCAGACATCCTTGCCAAACTACTGCAAATCACCCAGATTTTATTCTTGCCATAAAATGCTCACAATAAAATAGAACAGAATAAAAATTCAAATGACATATGGAGTGAAAAATCTGTGCTTGATGAGCACTTTGCTGTACCTGATCAAAAAATCTAAATGATCAGGCAATTATTTTTAGCATCTTATTCTACCCTAAGTCTTTATCTAGTCAGTATGAAATCATTAATTCATGCCAACTAAATTTCACATGGCTCCATATGATATCAAAGCTAAATTGAAGCTTATAAACATATTTTTTTTAAAAAACCCAGTTTGCTTTCATAGGAACTTTTCCCCAACAGATATTTTGTGGGCATCATTTTCATGTATACTCTTTGTATATATTTTTTGCATTTTTTTCCTAGTGAATCCGAAATACATAATTTGGTATGCACATTTTTGAAATACATACATTTTATATATCCAATTTATCAGTGTTGAAATTTTTCAAGACAAAAACTTACAGACTTCTTGAATTATATTTCCATTTGGACAATAAATAATTCCATTTTGTTAGATTACATAATTTCTTGTTAATTGTGTCAAATTTGATTTATTTGGTATATTTGTTTGACTTTTTAGGAAATGCATCTATATTTGTAACAGCAAAGATATAAATATAATGTCCATTTAGTTGAGCCTTAATTCCTTGATTCCTGCCATCTGCTGGGTTACATACAAAGGGATGAATCCTAAGACAACTCATCAAGCAGCATTAATCTTCCCCATTTTGACCTCTAGAGATGCAGACATTGTCCACATATTCTCCCTGAATATTCCCCAATTACTTCCACAAGATTACGTAAGCCCCTTGTAGGGTAGTCTTCTCCCTAGACTATATAAATACTCACCTTATTAGGGTGATAGTTGGTTGGTATGCTAACCTTCCATATGAAGATCAAGTAACTACTTGCTTGAATATAGAGGTTGAGTCTGTCTCAGACAACTTTTTAAAATACCAACTGTACTTACATTGGCAATCACAGATAATATATCTGGTCTTTAGTATAATAAACTCTAGTCATAGTGAGGAGGTTGAGGTATTCTTATTAAATGATCAATACTGAGGTGTTTTGAAGGCAGTAGTAAATTATTTATTTATAGCCTTAGCTTATACCACTTGGTGCATTCAATGAAATGTTAACTTTATAGGAGTTCTTTTTTAAATATATGTATGTACTATCACATATGCATGCATTAATGACATGCTGTATTTTTAAATTGTCTGACTTGGTCTTGATCAATTAATCAATCAATAATGCAGATGCAGATGCCCACATGTACCTTACAAAATAAAAAAAAATAGATGAAGTTGGAAAGAATGTGCTGTAATCCATATAGTTAAGTTAGTATTACTTTTGTGCCAGGCAGGTTTCCATAGCAACGCCTCTATGTCAATGAACAAGTCTCTTTTTGTGCCTTGTAGTATCATTTGGGTCAAGCAAAAGCTTCCCCTTTTCTGTTTTAGAGACCTGACTCCTTTATAAATAGTCCCTTGTTGTTTTAAAGATTCAAGTCTCAACATTTGGATCTGTTGAATCGCAGATTCAGTTATGTCCAACTTTATAGTTAATAGTTACTTATCCAAGCTGTCATGGTTCTTGATTAGTTGAGCTTGTATATCCGTTTCTGTTGGTTTTGAAATTGTGAGTGGTTTAATTACAGTCCTTTTTTGTTCCTCAGAAATCTCATTAGGTTGCATACGAAGTAAAGTAAAATCTTCTTTAATATTGGTTGGTTCCGCTTCTGTTGTTTTTTGGTTTATAGAATGCTCAGATAAAATCTGGAGGTGAGTTTGTAGGTTCAAAGCAGAATTTCTGTTTTTTATAGTACACTCTTTTATTTGCAAACATATTTGTGTGTATGTTTGTGGAATGATTGGTTTCTTTTTTAACTAAGGGTTTTTATATTTATGTATTTTATTGTAATTTCTATCATGTTGTGAGCCGCCCTGAGTTCTCCGGAATAGGGCGGCATAGAAATTAAGTAAATAATAATAATAATAATATTTGCTCAGTAGCTTCATAAATTTTTTCCAATATGAGTTTATAGTCAAGTTGAGAATAGGGTTTCTCCATTTCAATAATAATTAGAAACAGTCTGTTATCTTTTAGTAGAGGCTGTGTTCAAAAAACATTTAGTCAGTATCCACCCCCACAAATACAGCTGTTAAGTTTCTTTGTCTTTTCCCTTTTATGGTAATCTGAAGGTCAAAGTCAATCTCACCATCAGAGAAAAAGACAGTTGCAATTTTGACTTTATCCACAAGATGTCCTCAGTAGACTATAAAATCTCCTCCCAGACACCAGGAATGATGTTGATGAGATCAGAAAAAGCAAAAAAGAGAAAATTCTTCACATGTAGACTAAGTCCAATAGTAAATTCAATATTAAAAGTTTTTTCTAAGACCCTAAAGTGGATAAAAAAATAAAATAAAAAAAGTCAGTTTAAGTTAATTCAGTCCACTTAAGCTTTTTTTCCCACACTCACAAATGCCGCTTTCTTAGAGCAGGGAAATAATTTCAAAAATGCTTTTTATAGGCAACAAAAAAGAAAGGAGAACCAAGAGAGGTTAAAAAAAGTCTCACCCAGCTAAGCCATGGTGGTTCCTGTGCTTAGATGTTCTTTTGACTTCTGGTTACAACGGCAAAGTGATCGGCCATTTTACTGGCCGATCTTTCCACTGTCGGCCTTAAGGAGCAATCTCGGGCCGTGGAAGAAGCTGCCGCTCTCCCACGGTCAACGAGGGCCTCCTCAATGGTAGCCGCCCCTTCCGGAACCAGAAGTCAGTATTACTTTTCATATTAAGCTTGAACATGAAAAGTTATAGTAACTATTTTTAGAAATCTCATGGGACAGATTAAATTTCCATTGGCTCAAAGACTGGCTGTTTATATTATCATACTATTTTTTTTGTAGGTGGTAAGAGATTTATACAAAGAGAGCAAAGAGCGATATAGTACTGAACTCTACTGTTTCTGTCATAATTTTAAGAAACATTTTTTTATTCCCTATTAAAAACTTGAGCACTTGGCCACACCTTCATTACACTTTAATAGATCCACTTGGACAGATAAATTATTTCAAAAACTAGACATCTGAACCAGGCCAAAGTTGCTATAACTCTGGAGTCCTATACACTTCACAGATTAGGCTGCAATGCAACATTTCCATTTTCACTTCCTTTGCCTTTTTAACAGCTATTGGCCATTAAATAGTTTCACATCTCATAGCTATCTCACCCTTTCAATCCCCCTGCCACCTTTTAGACAGTTCATCTATATTTGATTTATGACTATCATAATTTTTAAAAAATGAATAGAAGTACAGAGCTACCTATAGAAAAATAGGGCATGTGACTGGAAGAGGAGGAAATGGAGGAATAGAAAATGGCAGGGCAAACTATAGTAGCTTTGGTGATGTGATCCCAATTCTCCTGGTTTGATTTCTAATCACTCCTTTCAAAACTTGCAATGAGAAGTTGCAAAAGAGAAGATCTGTATGCATTGGTGGGATTCAAATATGTGAACAACCAGTTCTCTATGTGGATGCTGCTTCCGGAAGTCCATTCTGGGCCTGGGCAACAAAAAAATTAGCTATCAGTTCTGCCGAAGTGGTGCAAACCAGCTGAATCCCACCATTGTCTGTATGCATATGTACTTGTATGTGCTTGTGTGTGTACACACCTACCCACACACATGTATAATACATACATACATACATTACATAAAGCTGAAATTACATGACAAATCTCAAACTGGAAGGAAACAGTTTCATTAAGAAAGAAGGTAAAATGCCTTCCTAGCCCTGTGAGCTTGAAGCTAATCATTAAATACTGCAAGTCAAAGAAGGACTTAAAGTGGGGTACGGGTAGTCCTCAACTTACAACAGCTCAATTAGTGACCAATCAAAGTTATGACAGCACTGAAAAAAGTGACTTATGACCATTTTTCACACTTATGACTGTTGCAGCATCCCCATGGTCATGTGATCAAATTTCGGATGCTTAGCAATTGACTCATATCTATGACAGTTGTAGTGTCTTGGGGTCACCTGTTCACCTTTTGCAGTCTTCTGGCAAGCAAACTCAATGGGGAAGCTCGATTCACTTAACAATCTTGCTCCTAACTTAACAACTGCGGTGATTCACTTAACAACAGTGGCAATAAAGGCTGTAAAATGAAGCAAAATTACTTAACAACTGTCTTACTTAGCAACAGAAATTATCTGCTCAATTATGACTATATGTCGAGGACTACCTGTAGTTGGGTGGTGCAATTGATGATAGCTGAACTCTGAGCTCAGCCACCCAGAAACTGGGATGCATTTATAGTATGAAAACGCAATTTGGATCTGAATGGTGAAATGCTTCTCTCTAGATCTTATAGAAAGAAAGTCTGTTAGCCTATAGTGACAAAAAAATAAACATAAAAATCAGACATCTGATGAAGTGAGCTGCAGCTCACAAAAGCTAATGTGCCTGAATAACATTTGGTAGTTGGAAAAGATACTAAAAGACTCCTGATTGTTTCTCTCTCTCTCGCTCTCTCTCTCCCTCCCTCTCTGTTTATCTTAGCATACAGTTTGGAAAAAAATAAAAATAAAATATTATTCACATGTCCCCAACCAAGACAACCATCTTAAGAGCATTTATTTCTATTGAGGCATTGTAAACTATTAAGTGAGGAGGAGACAAAGGGACAAATGCTGAGATCTATGTTAATGGGCAAGATGTAATAAGAAACTCTAACCATACAAATTAAAGTTTTCTTTCCCTAGGAAAGACATGCATAGGCGTATGCATATACAGTACGTCTATATATGTCTGCCTGCATATGTACATGTATAAAGAAACTCATACAAACTCAGGTTATTTTAGAAATCCTTTAGACTTTATTAGTATTGTGACTGTACCTTACTGTCACATTGTGGCAAAAGATATCCATTTTTTTTTCTCTCCTGTTATCTGCTGCTTTATCATTCTGAAATCTTTTTGGCTGCCAATGCTTTATAAAATGTAAAAGATCCAAGGGAAGGTTTCTCTCTTCGAAACAAAGGAAAACTCTGGAAACCTAGGGAGTCAAGAAGGCAGCAGATCACTGGAGAAATGAAATTCACCCACAGTCCCAGGACCACCTCTTAAATATAGCTTGAAAGAGCTCAATGCTGAAGATGTGAAAATACTTCTGAAATTATCTTTTTTAAAAAAAACAAAAAACAAAACCCCACAATACTTTTCTTATGTGATAAAGTGAATGAGAACATTTTAAAAAAATGCATAAGCACGCAGCATTAAAATTTATCATCTGATCTTTTAACTCAAAGAAGAGGAGGCTGGGGGTAGGAAAAATGGGTCATTTCTCTATACCTTAATTTTTATAAGAGTAGGACTTGAATAGGGACTATACCTACTTCATCTTTGGTTTATTATGAACTGGAAGATTCCTTTGATCCCAGGCCCTTGTCTTTGTTTTTGCATGTTGATGATTTTATCATGTTTAATTCATGCTGAACTGATATGCTAAATGGCAGTACTCAAAGACAGATCTTTTTTCCCTCTGTAAAATCAAACCACATTCATTTGAACTCCATATGAACCACTTCATCCCTTTGAAGTTGAAAATATTAATGAGAATATCAGTATTAAGAAAATGACACACTTAGTCGCATTCATTATCTCATGTGAGGCTATTATGGGGAAGCATCTCTCATGAAAAATTCACTACATTGTCAGGAAATGGGCAATATCCCTTGCTTAATTGTTTGGCATTTTTTCAGTAGGGAAACAAATGTTTAATTGTTGTCTTGTATTCAAGTTTTCAACGATCAATTTTCTTCATGCATCTTTTCCTAAAAATGCCACTTGATAATTATAGTTTTGATGCCCATTGTTATATGAATAAGTATTTTGATTCATAGACAAATACGAAGAAGGAAGATCACTGACAATTCAGATTCAATACGTCCCTTCTAATTCTATGATTTGGTGATAAAGTCATGCTCAGAAGTGGCACCTTACTTTTAAACTTCTTCTGCATGCTTAATACTTGAAGCTATTGCAAAGACGTCACTGAAATAGTATCATTTTGTGTAACTGAGTAGAAAGTTTTCAGAACAGACTTCGTAGCCCACAGTATCAATTGTTGTTTACCACTTCCAGATTTACTTTAGAATGAACCTGTGGAATTCTTTGTTATTGTTATTGTTATTGTTATTGTTATTGTTATTGTTATTGTTATTGTTATTGTTATTGTTATTGTTATTGTTATTGTTATTGTTATTGTTATTGTTATTGTTATTGTTATTTAGAGTGCCACCACTACATAAAAATATGTAATAAATTTGAGTTGCAAATTGAAAAGGGGCAGTACCCAACCATGTTCCTACTATGCTCAGTAATTACACAGAGACTCCAAATTAGAATTCCATACAAATCGTGAAATGAAATTTCATCTTGGGTGATGGAGGGGGAAATTTTAAGATTACAGGTAGGCCTCAATTTACAACAGTTCATTTAGTGACCATTCAGTTACAATGGCTCGGAAAAAAGTGACTTATGACCATTTTTCACACTTATGACCACATCCTCAAGCTCATGTGATTAAAATTCAGACTCTTGGCAACTGATTCACATTTATGACAGTTGCAGTATCCTGGGTCATATGATCACCATTTGTGGCCTTCTGACAAGCAAAGTCAATGAAGGAAGCCAGATTCACTTAACGACCGTGTTACTAATTTACCAACTGTGGTGATTCACTTAACAATTGTGGCAAGAAAGGTCATAAAATGGGGCAAAACTCATTTAACAAATGTCTCACTTAGCAACATAAATTTTGGGCTCAGTTATGGTCATAAGTCAAGGACTATCTGTATTTATTTATTTAAAACATTTGTATAGCTTTCATATGTATTTGAAAGTAAAAATATAAAGCTATATTAATTTAGTATGAAAAAACTATCATTCAATAAAATATTTTTCTTTAAAAAAAGATAAATTGGGGGGGGGGAGGGAAACCTAGCCAAAACTCAGCAGAATGATGTTATATATTATTATTGTCAGAATATTTTTGTTGGAAAAACAGTTAACTGTTTTGCTAAGGTTTATTCTAAGCATAAAAATCATACAAAAGAACAACCTAGACAAATCCAGATAGTCCTCATTTTGCAACCAAAACTGGGACCAGCAACTCAGTAATTTTGCAAAATGGTTGCAAAGTAAAACTGCAACTTTGCTTATGATCTTAATATACCTTTTCTTTGCTTTAAAGACCTGTGAAAGTTGTAAATGCAAGGATTGATTATAAAGTTACTTTTTCATCATTATTGTAACTATGAATGGTTGTTAAGTGATTAATTTAATTTAATTTAATTAATTTGACTTCTATGCCGCCCTATTCCGGAGAACTCAGGGCGGCTCACAACATAATAGAAATCACAGTAAAATACATAAATATAAAAACCCCTAAGTTAAAAAGAAAAAAAAACAATCATTCCACAAACATACACTGGCTAGGGGCAAGATGTTAGCTGCCCCAAGCCTGCCGGCAAAGGTATGTTTTAAGCAGTTTACGAAAGGCAGAGAGGGTGGGGGCGACACGGATCTCCGGGGGAAGCTGGTTCCAGAGGGCCGGGGCCACAACAGAGAAGGCTCTTCCCCTAGGCCCCGCCAGGCGACACTGTCTGGCTGACGGGACCTGGAGAAGGCCAACTCTGTGGGCCCTAACCGGCCGCTGGGATTCATGAGGCAGCAGACGGTCCCGTAAATAACCTGGTCCGATGCCATGTAGGGCTTTATAGGTCATAACCAACACTTTGAATTGGGCTCGGAGACCAATTGGCAGCCAATGCAGCTCGTGGAGTGATGCTGAAATGTGGGCATTTCTGGGCAAGCCCAACACTGCTCGCGCGGCTGCATTCTGCATTACCTGAAGTCTCCGAACATTTTTCAAAGGTAGCCCCATGTAGAGAGCATTGCAGTAGTCGAGCCTCGAGGTGATAAGGGCATGAGTGACTGTGAGAAGAGACTCCCGGTCCAAATAGGGCCGCAACTGGTGCACCAGGCAAACCTGGGCAAATGTCCTCCTCGCCACAGCCGAAAGATGATGTTCCAAATTTAGCTGTGGATCGAGGAGGACGCCCAAGTTGCGGACCTTCTCCGAGGGGGTCAAAACCTCCCCCCCAGGCTGATGGATGGATAGATTGAATTATCTTTGAGGGGGCAAAACCCATAGCCACTCCGTCTTGTCGGGGTTGAGTTTGAGCCTGTTGGCACCCATCCAAACCCTAACAGCCTCCAGACATCGGCATATCACTTCCGCTGCTTCACTGAAATGACACGGGGTGGAGATGTAAAGCTGGGTATCATCAGCATACTGATGATATCTCACTCCATGTTGTTGGATGATCTCACCCAGCGGTTTCATGTAGATATTAAACAGCAGAGGGGAGAGGACCGATCCCTGAGGGACCCCACAAGGGAGGAACCTAGGGGTTGACCTCTGACCCCCCACCAACACTGACTGCGACCGACCAGTGAGGTCGGAGGTGAACCACTGCAAAACAGTGCCCCCAACCCCCAACCCCTCCAGCCGGCGCAGAAGGATACCATGGTCAATGGTATCGAAAGCCGCTGAGAGGTCAAGTAGCACCAGGATAGTGGAATGTCCCTTATCCCGGGCCCGCCAGAGATCATCCGTCAGTGCGACCAAAGCAGTTTCCATGGAGTAGCCGAGCCTGAATCCTGACTGCTGAGGGCCCAGATAATTGGCCTCATCCAAAGACCATTGGAGCTGGAGTGACACCACCTTCTCAACAACCTTCCCTAAAAAGGGAAGATTGGAGACAGGACGGTAGTTGTTTAATACAGCTGGGTCCAGGGAAGGCTTCTTGAATAGGGGGCGCACAATTGCCTCCTTGCAGGGAGCTGGAAAGGACCCCTCCCTCAAAGAGGCGTTAACAATCTCCTGAACCCAGCCCCGCGTCACCTTCCTGCTGGCCGAAACCAGCCAGGAGGGGCACGGGTCCAATAAACAGGTGGCGGAACTCACAGCTCCAATGGCCTTGTCCACTTCATCGGGTGCCACAGGGTCAAACTCCGTCCACACAACAGGATCAAGATGAGTCCCTGTCATCTCGACTGACTCATTGTCAGCCGACACTGCATTCCAATTGGAGTCAAGGTCCATCCGAATCTGGGCGATTTTATCTGCGAAAAAATTTAGTGATGCAGTCACTAAATGAGGATCACTTATAGTAAGCACTAGGATTGTACAAGGATTTTAATCCCATTTCACAGCCAAGCTTCTGTGATCTGCAAGTGGTCTAATTCAATTTCTATGGGCTAAAGAATTATCTTGTCATTTCCTTCCTTCCTTCCTTCCTTCCTTCCTTCCTATTTCTCTCCCTCTCTCCCTCTGCTATATTTTCAACCAACTATATGAGTAACTCAGATGTGAACTTCACATAGTCATCTCCATCCAGCACTTGGCAGGGAAATGATGATCAACAGTTGGGAGAAAACTAACTGAAAGACCACATGAAAGTGGGAGTCAGGATGATTGGGGGGGCAGTCAAAGTTGCCTTTGCAAGTGCAATCTCATGAAAGAGTTCAAAGGTCATCTTGCCAAGAAGACATGACAATAGTGATCTAATCTCCTTTTCTGTGGAGAATTTAAACTGTTGACATTCCATGTCAAAAATTTATTTGACATGGCCAATTCCAGAAGGCCTTTGCAAGACCAATTCAAAATTTTCATCTTTCTTCTTTGGTCGAGCTCCCATGGCTTCCACACTTGTAGATATTACTGCTTGAGTTGTAGACCGTTCTTGTTGTTCCTTTTTTTTTTTGTTCCTTGCATTTAGTAGTTGCCCGAGTTTGCCTTTGATCTTTAGGCATTTCTACTTCCAAAGGCTGAAAAATATCAAGGCTCCGCTCAGGCAACTCCAATAAAACTCCTTTATCAACTCCTGTTGCACCAAGAGGTTGTAGCTCTTCAAGCTATAGTTGTACTTTTTGGTCCTTATCTCCTTCTTTTTGTAATTCTGTGCCTTTCGGTGTTGGAGATGGGGGTTTACCAGCCTTCATCACGTTTTCAAAGAAATCTTTTGCTTTCCAAATAGAATTCAAGCGGTATCTATTACCCGGGTAAGATAACGATAGCCCAGCTGGGGCCTCCCACCTATATTGTAAACCACGTTTTCTAAGTTCATCCACCAAAAATGCATAATCTTTTCTTGCTCTTAACATCTTCGGAGGAATCTCCTTCAAAATCACAACCTCTTGACCGGCCACAGTTAATTTCTTGTTATAAGATATTGTAAGCACATGATTTCTAAATCTCCTTGTAACAAAATAAATCAAAATGTCTCTAGGTAAATTTCTTTGTCTTGCAATCCATGAATTGACTCTGTAGATCCTATCTATCTGCCAAGACATATCTTGTACCCCCTCATCTATAAATTCTGCCAGAGCTTCTCCAAAAATCCTTCTCAAATCCTCCTGATTCTGATTTGCATCTTCTTTCAGCCCTCTTATTCTGACAGCCCACATCATCTGATTATATTGTGCCATAATAGCTTGATCTTCCATATCATTTTTAATTTCTTCCAACTTTTCCTCAAATTGTTGCTCCACCCCTTCTACTTTCTCTTCCACTCTCAAAGTATAGTCCCAAACCCCCCTGAAAGCTTCCACAATATCTTCTCTTATCACTGTATTATGAGTCTCAATTATTTCTTTAATTTTCTCCAATTCCCCAATTACTCCTTTAATTTGTTCTTCAGCATGAGTTGCAATCTTTTTCTCCAATTCATCCCCAAATTTCTCCATATTTTTCTCCATACTTCTCTCTATATTATCAGTCATTGTTGATAATGCAGCCTGCAGGTCTTTCAT
The DNA here is from genome assembly GCA_034064705.1 of Bothrops alternatus. Lineage (NCBI taxonomy): Eukaryota > Metazoa > Chordata > Lepidosauria > Squamata > Viperidae > Bothrops > Bothrops alternatus. The sequence continues at coordinate 13,622,935 of JARGCV010000104.1, forward strand.
AGTCAGCATTTCTGGAGGGGATTGAATAGGCAAGGGGGCTTGAGGCTGTGTAGATGTTGAAACCAGGGGAGCAGAGAAGCTGTATGTTTGTGATTTAGAGGGCTGAGCTGGTGAGGATACAGCAACCTTCGCAGATGTTATTTTAGTTTGTCTGGCAGCCATTCTAAGATCAATCCACTTCTTATAAAAACTCTCAAAAAATTGCTTTAAATAAAAAAAAATTTTTACACATATATTGCCAAAATTTTTCCCTCCTCTTCTTTTCCTTCTTATCTTCTTTCAAATCCTAGATTTTAATTAAAATTTATAGAGGTTTAAACTTTAAATCTGAGCAATCGCTAAGCCTTTGTTCTAGAAAGTCACTTTCACTTTGCTGTCAGAAAGCGATCGCCATCTTAAAGTCATTATGTTGATTGTAAGAATAGTTGTGGTCAGAAGTTGAATATAAAAAAATTACTTGAAATGTCGAACTCCTGCATTCACTCCGCCTGCATATAGATCACTCTTAGATACTTATCTTCCGCAGGGGTGGTCATGGCGTCTTTTTCTGTCTGCTGACAGAAGCGTCCCGGGCTGGAGTGTCTTCGAGCACCTGGGGAGCTCTCACTCTTTCCCCCTGAAAACTTTTTCAGGGGGTTTTTAGAGGAGCTCAACCCACGCCCGATGCTCTTCACCCCTTCTTCTCCCAAAGGGGGGATTTTCCACCGCAAAAAACAGCTGATGATCGCTGTTTTGCGGCTTGACAGATCCCGGGATAACGGAGCCTCCAAAGGAGGCTTGGCGACGCCAAACGGAGCCACCGGAAGAATAGTGATCTAATCTCAATCTATATCTGCCTATTCTTGCCTGCAATAATTTTGCCACCCATCAAAACCTGGAATTAGGGAAACTAGGGGTTGCAAGGATTGTTCTTATAATGTAAACCAGTCTCCCTTCTTTTTATGAGATCCAAAGTAAAATGGACTAAATTCACCTTTATGGTGAATTTATGGAAACTTTGACTCAAAAAGGCAAGTGTTTAATAATTTTTAAATAACATGTGATCTTTAAAAGGTATCCATTAATCGTCCCTAAATATCCCCATATAAAACACAATAAAGTACATGGATTAATAAATAAGATTTAAGAATTAGGAAATCAGTATTGAAATGAAGAAGTCAATTAACCAGCCATTTGACTGCAGATATTTTAATAAAGCAAAAGATATATTATTGGTTAATAGGGTTACCCTAAACATTTAAAAGGGATACTTTCAAAAGGCTCTTGGAATAAGCAAAACACTTCTTGTAGCATAGAAGTAGCCACAGCTTCTAGAAGCTTTGTGTGATTGCTTCAGGCGTTTTCCTAAATTGTCTTCATATACACATGCAAGCAGGCACTCTACACTATGATAAATATAAAATTTCATCTCTGGACAAAACAGCTATTCTTTGTAGAGTAGAGTCTGCTACAAAAAAAGATGGAAGTTATTTCTCCTTAACAGTCAATAGTGAAAGGACAAAGGGATTTCCTATGTCATCATGGTGGCAACCTACCAGATAAAAGCTGTACTGTTGCCTCAAGCAGATACCCCTTGGCTTAGCTTATAGGTAGCCTGAAAAAGGTCCTGGGACTACCAGATGACTAAAAGGAAGAGGTTAGGGTGGGAGGATCTGAGAAAAGAACCGACTAGTTGTCACTTCTTTTCAAACTTCTTGTTTTTCAGGAAGCTATTGTACAATGAGAGCTATTTAACTCTATTTAAAGGAAGCATTCCCCCCCCCTACACTTCACTGTACTGATCATCAACCTCTTGCTGAGGGGGTCAAAGAGGGGTAAATGCAACATAACAGAGTTACAATGACAAACAGGATGATGTTAAATGCTTCATATTGCAGCTGTATTTAAAGGGAAATTAAAAGGGGGTCATCACACAGTGATTATATCTTAAAAGAACAAAAATAATTGCGAGTATATAAAGCCTAAATTGGATTGTATTTAAATATATGTAAATTTGATTGAACTTGAAATTTAATCTCAAAAGCTGTATTTTAATTCAGTCACACACACCCCATTTCTCCTTTTCAGTCAAAAGCTAATTAGTTATTTGGAGGTTGTAGCTGATTGATTTTGTTCAGAATTTTACAAATGAGCTATCAAGATTCATGATTTTTAAAAAATATTTTCTGGAAGGATAAAGAGCTATAAGTAAATATTGGGAGCATTGCATAGTTGCTGCCACAAAAAAATAATGAGTTTCCAGTACAATGAATGTGCAGATCATGTTCAGTTTTCTGTTTGAAGTTTTAAAATAATTTTGTTCTCATTTTGATTGGGGCACATAATGTAATATTTAGCAGTTATCTATTAATAAAAAACCTGCATTTCTCAAAGAACCTATTAAACATTATTTTCAACCAGTCATCAACAAGATGGACATAAAATAATTATTACACTACTTCTTATTGAGATATAACTTGAATGTGGCAAAAAGGTTTAGATTTTTATTATGTTGTATGCTTTAAAATATTAATTTATGAAAGAAAAGAATGCATGGTTTTAGAATAAAGAGACAAGCATTAGAATATGCAGAGATCTGTTAAACTGCAGATACTTCTTCTCTGAATTTGTTAGAAATCTTCATGATTAAATTATAAATTCAGGGGAAGTGGAAAGAGTCAAAATATAGCACAATTGGAGAAATATTGTTGCATTTTCCTCAGAAAATATTCTTATTGCTAATGGCCCTGTCATATTATTCCCTTTTCTTTTTATCCTCATCCTGAGTCCTGTTGAAACCAGTGCAATTTGTATAGTTATGCTTGGGACATGATTGTAAAATTCACCTTGTTGGATCTAAAGCCAATGAACTTGTCCAGTATGCAAAATGTTAAACCAATATAATTTTTTAAAAAATATTTCTGCATTCAAATGCATATTTGCAAATCTCACTTAGCTTGCTACAGTATTTGACTGATTAAGCTGTTTAAACTCTGTTGCCATTTTATATAAATATTTGTTCATAATTCCTTCCCCAGCCATGCTCCCCCAATTAAAACAAACTGACCTAATCTATTATATACTTTCCCTTGCTGTCTATCTGTCTTAATTTAGGATATATCAAGCTTTGTTCATGAATCTTCTTTAGGCAGACTTAAATTCCACAGCTTAATCTCTCATTTATCTTTTTTTTTGTTTTTGTTTTGTACTGTAATTGCTTCCTGGATTTTTAAATTTTTCTGTTTGACCTCATTTTTTCTTCCTTTCCTTGCCTGTTTTGCCTGTTATAACTGGGAGCCTGTGCTATATTTACAAATTAGCTTGGTGCTAAATCCAAAGTTTGAGAACTTGATCAGATATAAGATGCCATGGTCTTTATGCCTCTCTCCGTAGTGGTATAGCTGCTACAAAATATTTAGTTTCCATGGGCTGTGTTGTGCACATTTACTCATTTTGTTTAGCACCCAGGGATTTTGATGATGGACAGACTAAAAATCAAATGAATCAAGAAGCCAGAGAGACACAAATCACTAGCCTACAAGGACAGATTATCTATCTAGGGTCTGTAATCTCTGCTCTTCAGGCAGAAATTAGGTGTCCAGTTCAGCCCCTCTACTCTAGTAAGCCTCCGTGCTATCAGCCCCCTCTACCACAAAGATCCTGCAGGAGAAGGGAAGTGTGGACAACCGTGGGATCTGGCAGGGTAAGAGCTGTGAACCAATGAAAAGATGTACAAAAGAGATGGTTTGCATCCATCAAAGAAAGGGACTGAGTTACTTGGCTATAAATTCTGGAGGAAAATTTAAACTAAACAGTGGGGACAGTGAGTTAATTGATACAGAACAACCCTGTCCCCGGCAATCTAAAAATTATAGGGCTATCAGTGCATGTAAGAATACCAATCTTGCTGTCAAGCAAAATCAAGCCTCTAATAGTGAGTGCCACACAAAGTGCACTAACCAATTAGGTGGTAAAACAATAGGGGAACTCAGGCACCACACAGGTTATGTAGAAAGCAAACACAGTGCTGGTCATAAAGGACTCAAATGTCTATACACCAATGCACAGAGTATGAACAGCAAACAGGGTGAACTAGAAATTCAGGTTAATGAGGGCAGATATGATATTGTTGCCATTACGGAAACATGGTGGGATGAAACCCATACATGGAACATACAGCTAGAGGGATTTAAATTATTTAAAAGAAACAGACCAAATAAAAGAGGAGGTGGAGTTGCTCTGTAAATAAGAAATAACTACATCTCTACAGAAATAGAGCACAACAATGATAAAAACTGTCTTGAATGCATTTGGGTCAATATAAAAGGGGGGGAAATGACATTGCCATAGGTGTATACTATAGGCCACCCAGCCAAACAGAGGAAATAGATGAACTTTTTACTAGTCAGCTAACTAAAGTATGTAGGAAGCACATCACAATAGTAATAGGGGACTTTAACTACCCTAACATCAACTGGGAAACAAACTCTGCACAAAGAGGAAGATCAAATAGGTTCCTGACAAACCTAGCAGACAACTTTTGTACTCCCAAAAAGTAGAGAAGGGAACTAGGGGATTAGCCATTTTGGATCTAATTCTCACTAACAGAGATGAAATGATAGAAGGTGTTGAAGCCATAGGAACCCTGGGAGGAAGTGATCATGCAATATTGGAATTCAACATTATGGAAGCACAAGCTTCCATAACACAGAACACAGTCAAACTAGAGTCTTGGACTTCAAGAGAGCTAATTTCAATAAACTTAGAGAGGGCTTGGGAAGGAATCCATGGATGAGAATCCTCAAGGGGAAAACAACTCAAGTGGGTGAAAGTGGCAAGAAAGTGACAAGCAACAGGGAGAAAGCAGAACTATTTAACTCGTTTTTTGCATCTGTCTTTACACAAAGGGAAAAAACAGACCAACCTATCAAAAATAGTGCCATAAAAAACAGAATAGAAACGCAAGTTAAGATAGGCAAGAAAATGGTAAGTGAGCACCTGTCCAGCCTAGACGAGTTCAAATCGCCAGGACCAGATGGATTACACCCCAAGGTTCTCAAGGAACTGGCAGATGTGATCTCAGAATCACTGAACTATATTTTTCAAAGATCCTGGAGCACAGGGGAACTACCAGAGGACTGGAAAAGAGCTGATGTAGTTCCCATCTACAAAAAAGGGAAAAAAATGGACCCAGGAAATTACAGACCTCTCAGCCTGACCTCAATACCTGGGAAGATCCTGGAAAAGATAATCAAACAACGAATCAACGAACACTTAGAGCAGCGGTTCTCAACCTTTTTCAGGCCGAGACCCCACCTGCGCCGCCCATGCGTGGCGTGACCCCAACCTGCGCTGCGCATGCGCGGTGCAACAGCCCGAAACGCGCATGCGTGGCGTGACGGGCCAAACCACGTATGCACGGCACAACGGCCCGAACCGTGCATGAGCGGCGCACGCATGATGGCCCGAACCACGCATGCGCGGCACACGGGCGACGGCCCGAACCGAGCATGCACGGCGCATGCGCGACGGCCCAAACCGTGCATGCACGGCACGACGGGCCAAACCGCGCATGCGCGGTGCACGCACGACGGCAAAGGGGAAATGGGGAAAAAAATGGCGGGCTGCGGTGTTTGGCGACCCCCGTGAAACGGTCATTCGGCCCCAAATGGGGTCGCGACCCACTGGTTGAGAACCGCTGACTTAGATGCAAACAAAGTCATTACTAAAAGTTAACATGGGTTTGTCAAAAACAGATCATGCCAGACAAATCTTATTACATTCTTTGACCAAGTGACAAAATTAGTGGATCAGAGGAATGCTGTGGACATAATTTACTTGGACTTCAGTAAGGCATTTGAAGGCAGGACAAGAAGCAACAGATGGAAACTAATCAAGGAGAGAAGCAACCTAGAACTAAGGAGAAACTTCCTGACAGTTAGAACAATTAACCAGTGGAACAACCAGCCTCCAGAAGCGGTGAATGCTCCAACACTGGAGGTTTTTAAGAAGAGACTGGACAGCCATTTGTCCAAAATGGTATAGGGTTTCCTGCCTGAGCATGGGGTTGGACTAGATGACCTCCAAGTCCCTTCCAACTTTACTATTATTATTATAGTAAAGTCGCATTCTTCACTGACTTCTTTAAACTGGAATTAGTGCTGTGCAAAGGTTTGATTTGGAAATTCCATTCAAAGCCTATTCAATCAAATCTCTGAATTAAATTGACTTTCTAAATCCAATCAATAGAAACTGAAACATGACTTGTAAATTAACTGTGCACTTCACCTCTATTGGCACACACACATTAAAAATATAGGGGCTTTTCCTTTCTCAAGGAATCAAACAGTTAATTATACAATATATCTTTTTTGGAACTGAAATAGTAAATCCAGACAATACTAAGAAATTGTTGTTGTTGTTGTTTATTGTTATTTTCAGCAGAACTGTACTCTGATTTTATGTAAATCCTATGTGGAATGTGGTGATTTGCGATGTTTTAATTCAGTAAGAGCAAGACAATATTGTCTAAATGACTGCATCTTTGGTGAAGTCCACTTCTAGCTAAGCAGGCTGAATGACATTGTACTGAGTGACAAAAAGTGATTCTTATTAAGTTCAATTTACAGATGGTTGTTCATGTAACACAGGTAGTCCTCAACTTAACAACAGTTCATTTAGTGACCGTTCAAAGTTACAACAGCACAACTTATGACAATTTTTCACAGTTATGAGCTTTGAAGCATCCCTATAATTATGTGATCAAAGTTCAGATGCTTGGCAACTGGCTCATACTTATGACTCTTGCTGTGTCCCAAGATCATGTGCTCACCTTTGGCAACCTTCTACTAGTAAAGTCAATGGAGAAGCCAGATTCACTTAACAACCAAGTTACTAACTTATCAACTGCAATGATTCATTTAACAACTGTGGCAATGAAGGTTGTAAAATGGGGGAAAACTCACTTAACAAATGTTCCACTTAACAACAGAAATTTTGGGCTCAAACACTAGCAATAGAAAACAATCCAACCAATATCCAAAACTTCAAAAGAGCTGATTTTAACAAACTCAGAGAGAACCTAGGA